>CM060195.1:46085974-47285974 GCA_030549335.1 Pontederia crassipes
GTTCGTCGACAATGGTCAGACCAAACACTTTGACAATCCGGCAAAAGGACCAGTAAAAATTCTATCCCCAGTACCAAATTAATGGAAGTCAAATGCAATTTGCACGCATGCGGAAAAATATCAGTTCATTGCATATGAGTTATTAAATTTAACACACGCGTATATATAAAATTATAAACACTTAAGACTATTAAATATTTTTTAATGAATTTATACGTGTGACCCGCGACATATCTATTTCATGTCCCGGTGAAAAGCAAGAAACAAAATTAAGACTATGTGTACATCTCAAAGTAACTAATTAGAAATTGTTCACAATTGGTATCTAGTGCCATTAACGTACGTAACTCTTTAGTAGTTCTTATAAAGGTGAAGAAATAGGAGTGAAATGGTGATGGATTCTTAATTTAACAATTATGAATTAACTCGTGTAGGAGGCCGCCATGCACATGGAAGCAACCAAAAAGGCAAGTAGCTCTTACTTCCAAGGAAGCATTTGTTGGTTGTACTTGTACCCTGTCTCATGCCTTAACCAATAGTTAAGAGCCCAAAATGTGTCTGTCTTGAGGCTTTCTTGTTGGAGTCTGAGCTCAAAGGTGCTGTGTGTGGTTGTGTGAGCGTGGAAGACATCCCCTTTCTCCATGTGGATTTTGTTAGAGCCAATACCAACTTATTTCTCTACAAAGATACATTCATAGCCATTTATCTCTTTGTCTTCTATCGACACCCCAATTAAAGCAAATGTTAATAATTAGCAGGGCGTTTTCATCTTCTCTCAGTATTGGGATGTAATGTGTTATATTATCAATCCAAAAAATATATTATTATCATTCATTATTATTAATTATGTAATAAAAAGGAATGTCAATAATATCTTTTTTTTGTCTCGGCCCGGGTTTACGGGTTCAGGGCTACTACAATTTGACTAATATGAAGTCGGAGTGAGAGAGCGGTAATGATTTTCTCCTATCAAAATGGTGACTCCAAAGGTCGATCCTGAGACTATTAGCACATGTCGAATCATTTGGGGTGTAGCTCTAATAAATAATATCTTTTTGAAATGATACTAGTGCCACGAGTACACAGTTGAATATATTGTATTATATCTTTTTAATATGCGCACAACGGTACAAGTTCAAAGATGTGAACGGATGTTTGGAATGAGGTCTATGCATAGGCACTAAATGGTACTCATAAAGTAAGTCCAATTTATGTTAAGAAATACGCAAATTTATGATTTAGTATTTAATCAATTTTTATATGTAATGTAAACCAATTTTATGAGTATTATGACGTCGTGTAGATGGGGTTTTATATTGAAAAAGGAAATGAGGATTATGTCAGAAAAAAATTGATTCGGATGTCGTTGGATAGTTATTTGGCGACCTACAAATAGACACTTATGTGTATAGATCTTAATGTTTATTTGTGGGTCGTTTGACGAAGATTCAATGATGACTCGTATATAAATAGTAAAATTCAAAAGTACTTATTATATTCGCTTGGGAAAGTGAGTTAAATTATATACATTTTCTTTTATCAAACAATGCAATTAAACTGTGGCAAGCGTACAGATATTCATGCACTACGTATTTCAGCGGTTCTGAAATAATAGAGTTCAGAGAAAAAAAGAATAAGACAACATATATGTATCAACAATTGAGCTCTTACAAAAGATCTTTGATTTTGCATAAAAATTCCAAAAAAGTCCAAGAAAGCTTATGTATCAACAATGTTCTTAATTGTTTCATGTCTAAAAATGATCATGTTGTGCATCAAAATATCCATGTGATTTCTCCTAATTTCTTGAATACTTGTTGCGTCCACAAGATGCATGTCCAAGAGATATCCTTTTTTGTTCCGTAGTTAAAGATTACTCATAGAAGTACATATTGTAACGCCTCCAAAATCGTCCCTCCTGTCACGTGGACAGTCAGGTTGACCCTGGAAGTGCTACACTATCTACTACATTATTGTCCATGACTATTCAATAAAATGACATACGTGACATTAATATAATAAGAAAATATAATCAAAGACTTTAATGCGGAAGTTCAAACGATGAAATGTCAAAAAACATTTGATAATTTATATAGTCTAATACGCGAAAGTTCAAACGTTAAATATCAAGGTGGAAATGCATCAAGTTCAACATGTGAAAGAGAAGTTCGATGAGCGGAATAACATGATATCTCTAAACAAATTATAACTTGAAAGAAATGTAGCAAGGAAAGCTTTAAGCAATATGTCAGTCATGTGCAGCGTTCTCCAAGCTCTATGCCCTTCATTCCTCATCAGTTAGCGTTCTCACCTGCAAAATCTCATTACAGGAGAATCGAATACCCGTGAGCAAAAAGCCTAGTACAATAGCAAAATAGACGGTGAAATAAGGATCAATGATAATCATGAAATCAATGTATCAATATCTGACAATATCAATGTCTATGTTTTATTCTTTACTATAACTATTTTTTATCTTTACTCTGCATAATATTTATTATACCATGTTTCATGCCTTACTGTACTACTTTACCATACTCTATGCTTTACTTTACAGTACTCGACTTTACATTACTTTACATTATAGTACTCTGCTTTGCCCTGCTTTACTTTACAATACTCTGCTTTACATTACTTTACATTATATTATTTTACTGTGAGTTGCACTACGTCTTTTACATTACTATAATATCATTAAAGTTAGTTATCCTATGCGAGCTCGATTTTATTAGGTTGGGATGCCAGGGGTGCCTCTCTGAATCTCTGAAGCCAGTAAATCTATAAAGAAAAAATGGGTAGATGTTAATACCTCACCCAATTCGAAAGGTAGGTGGAAGAAATCTTACAATCTAGGAACAATGGTCAATTAAGAAACCTATAGGTTCACAGTCTCCTCAGCTAGCTACATGTTCCTTTGGCACAATACAATAATCTTTGGGGGAAGGAGTGTGACCATTGCATCACCCTTCATTCGAGATATAGGTGGGAGAAGACTTGAAATCTCAAGAATAGTGGATAGCTTCGCTGTCCCTTCAGCTAACTACCTATCCCTCTTTTGCTTTAACTCTAATTTTTGCTTTAAACTTTAGGGGCGGCACATAGCAATCACATGTCTTTATTTTTACTTTATTTGTCTTTGGATTATGAAATCTATAATTCAGGACCCAGATGGGCATTAATCTCTATACAATAGGACTTCGTGGTGAACTGGTTAGAACCTCGATTATGGTCTGGAGTGGGTCAATCCGATTAGGTCAGACTGATGAGTTTGACCATCGGACCGATCGACCATTCAATGGGTCGACCGGTCCTCTAGGATCGGTCGGGCGTACTCTGGCACTGGTCGACCGGTCCTCTAGGATCGGTCAACAGTGATCTTGGTTGGAAGTCTGTGGATCGGTTGACCATGTACGTGGTGCTGGTCGACCAACTTCTCTAGGATCGGTCGATCGTTCTGGGTGTCGATTGACCGGTCGTTAGGTCATGAAGACACGCACTGCGCGTTGGATCGGTCGACCGGTCGAATGTCCGGTCGGTCGATCGTGAGGTTAGATCCGTCAGTTGACAGATAGATCGATCGATCGCCATGGTAAGGCCGTCGACCGATTAATCTGAACTTGTGAGAGTTCTGTACATGAACCGGTCGACCGTTGATAATATCGATCGACCGGTCTTATCGATAAAATAGAGCCGCCGAATTTTTTTTACGATTCCGGTGGTCTTCCGGCCATCAAATCGACTCGACATGAATATGAAAATTCTAGGTAACAATCTCAAGATCATAATGGACTATTCTTTCATATCAAATGATCACTATTTCTTTGTCTAAGGATTTAAGACGCTAAGGTACCTTTTTCGATTAAATATGGTTTCGTCCGTCGCTGATCTTCGTTCTGATGATCACCGGACGTCTTTGGCCGATGCAGAATGATGCGCCCGGTCCCTACATCGAGGAGGGTCGCCGTGTGTCGAGGAGTCGTCCGATCGTCGCTTACGTCGCCCCTGTTCTTCTGCCTATCGCCGATCGTCGGAGCAGCGAAAAAAAAAGAAGTAGAGTGGAAACGACTGGCTCGGACGTCGAAGGGGACGCGAGGGCGCCCCTTCGCGTCCTCTTTATAGCATCGGCCGGTCCTCTGGCCGGCCGATCGTGGGCATGATCAGGGGAGGAGAGGGATCCCTCCCCTGGTCGGCCGTTTCTTCTTTCGTCGTTTCTCTTTTTTTTTTGAATTCTTTTTCTTTTATGGAATTGAGATACGTTACACATATTGATAACAATGAAATATGTGTCGAAATCACTTAAGAAATGCCAAATTGATTCCAAGAAAACTCGCATTGTTAATGATGCCACTATTCTTTCTTTCCATATTAAGGTCCTATATCATTAATTATATATGCATTATGGTTCAGTGTGAAACTTGAAAACATGTACCCGTCAAATACTTTTAAAAATAACGCTTTCAATACAAAAACAACAATTATGAACTGTGAACTTGTTTCGTCTCTCTAACTCAACCTGCTAGAGACAAAAAAAAGCTCTTAATTGTTCCTTCCCTCTTCCTCAATTAACTTATATTGTGATTACGATTGGATATAGATGCCACGAACTTGTGCCAAATTCAAAGTTATCATAATTATAGCAAAATTCACGAAAAAAGAGAACGAGTCACATATAAAAAATAGCAACCACATAATAAAAGAATATGAAACTCACTTTGTGCGTTACACACGTTTGCTAGAATTGCTAATGACCTTTAATAAAAACTAATCAAATTTTAGCGAACTTAGCATTCCCGTTTTACATTAATTTTAGTAAAGAAATGAAAAGTTTTGACAATTTTACAAAACTATAATATTCGTATGAATACGAGAATAATGATGAATGGGCATAGATGTGCATTGACATCTTGATGCACATTAAGTAATCATTAAATAATTCTTTTTTTCCTTTAATTAATCTTGGTGTTCAAAAAGTGAGCGATATAATTTTTTTACCCTATGAAATTTAACTGATTACATTTTGAGTTAAATGACGTGGATCTTCTCCTTTTTTACAAAATATTTATATTATCAAATATTTAATGTTAAGTAAACATTAAATATTCTTTCTTTGTTTTTGTTGTTAATTAACATCATTCGGTAACAAATTAAAAGATCAAAGTCGAGATATATATAACTATGACCTAATTAAAATTATTCATGTAAGCCAAGACAAAGCTGTTGGAGTTAATTAAAAATGCACAGTCCGAGAGGCCCGTAACCGAATAATTAATTATTACTTAATTATTACAACACGTATGTGTCACCAACAACAAGCCTGACAAATTCATCAATCAACCAGTAAACATGGCATGGATCAGGCACACGCTTGGAATCACCATAGACTAGGGATACTGTCTATGCTATATATTAACTGTGGATTAGCCAAATTAATTAATAAGCACTAATATCTCTTCCTGGCCTTTTCCCAATTTTGATTTTGTTTTCATTCTCTATATATATATATATATATATCTCTCTCTCAAAATATGGATATATGGAAACGACAATTCACCGGTGTTTCAGCAATCCACGCCATAAGGGCCCTATTAGACGAATTGTTTTCTCACCAAGTTCATTAGGATGATGGCTCACAACAACTACAACTCTCTCTCTCTCTCTCTCTATCTATCTATCTATCTATCTATCTATCTATCTCCTATGTAAACCCAAAAGAACACAAAACGTAGTGTGTGGATAATTTGTGTACTTTTCCAAAAAGGAAAAAGTTTATATAGTTTCTGTCTTCTAAATTTTATTCCAGTGAGATTTGAAATAACATTTTGACAAGAAAAAAAAAAGGGAAGTAAAAGCAATACATAAATCAACCCAAACGGATCGCAAGTATATATAATCGGATTGTTTTGCTTTTATCTTTTTATACCACCCATGCATCTGATGAATAGAATTAACATGGAAGAGCACGCTAAAATGATCGTTTTGTTTCGTTGTTGGGTGTCGAACATCAATAATCATTAATGTATTCGACAAATGCAAAAAATAAGGCCTTGATTTGTGATTGAGAATACCAGTAGCAACCAAAATAAATGTCTTTATTATCATAGAGAGATATATTCTTGAGTCCCAAGCTAATTCGACATTCCCAAATCCCAAATTTGGACGACACCTCCATTGGCTCGTCCATGCATGCAAGCGTATATATGTACTTATAAGATGTCAACATTGACCAATGCAAACGTTAATGATTAATTTCCAGCACGAAAGCATGCATCTGCACAGGATCATGTTCACACGTTGGAGCACGTAACGCAAGCAAAGTCGTTTTGCAAGAAAAATCCATCTACAATTGGCACAATTTGGAATCTTTGGTGGCTCCTTTAATTGCAGCTACATGAACACATCGAAGGTACCATTAATTGTACCTCCAAAAGTCTAAAATACCCTGTCTTCCTTTTACGTATGATGGTTATCCAAAATCGCATGGAATATTTTTTGGCTCTACATCCGCTACTAATCCAAAATATTAACATCTAATTAATTCGGTACTTGAATGAAAGTGAAAACATCATAAAGTTATAAACTCCGATCACTTGGTACACTAACAACATCGAGAAACAACTGCTTGTTCTCATTATTTTACCAAATGCTAATGTTTTTATTGTTGTGAATCTTGCTATCATCATGACAAAGACGGAACAAAAATGAGAATAAATAAGCTCTGGTTGGAATAGAGAATAGGAACATCGTTGGGTCAGTTGTGACATGATAAATAAATGAAAAGAAGTCAAAACATCCCTCAATGTTTTACAAATTATTATTTTCTTTCAATTTTATGTTCTTACTCAATAACTTTACGATCGTAATCCTTAGCTCCATTTGGTTGAAATTATCTGCCTTACTCCTAAAATTTGGGACCCCACCTACAAGTGTCGTTTGACTTGAGAATATAAAGATGAGAATAGATTCGGTTAATCCAACGGGTTAACTATTTTTAAGATGATTTGACATATTATGTTATTTTTGTGGAATATACTATCTCTGTCAAAAGCAATATTTATAAAGTTATATATTTTCAAGATGACAACATTGTCCATTGTAAATTATGAATCAGTGAGGTATTTAATAATATTCTATAAAATATCTTTCTATTCTACTATTTAACCTCCATTCAAACGCCCACATAATGATTACAGGAGCAAGGTTCTTTCCCTAACAAGAACACACTTACTTCAAGTAGATTAAGAGAAAGGAGCAGACTTGTTCCATATTTTTTTTTTACATCCAAATGCATTTTTCACAAAATCTCACAATACTTGATCTCATATATATGACAATGACATATCATTTTTGTAACAATCGGCAAATTCGGAAAGGCAAAAACGTGGAAACAACAAACAAAACAAAACATGGAAGATTAAAAAGTGGAAACAAAGAATAAAAAAACATGGAAAGAAGAAAGAAAGGAAAACTAAACGAATTCAAATCAGAAACAAAGAAAGAAAAAAGGAAACGAAAAACTTAAAATCGGAAAGGAGAATTTCCTTCTTCGATTCTGACTCCTCCAATCCTCCCTTGAATCCTGCGGTCTGGGGCTATAAAAAGGCACGATGAGGAACCCTCATGCCTCCCCTTCGACCTCCACGATCAGCCGCCACCACCATCTCCCTTTCCATGTTCTCCCTCTTCTCTCTCCGGCGAACTGCACGCGCACGAGGATGCCAGGAGCAAGAAAAGGATGTCCGACACACACGGCAGCCTTCCTCGACGTCCGTGAAGGCAGACCGCACTCTCCCTGCCGACCAGGATCGGCCGGGATCGGAGAAATCGACGAAAGATTCTCCGGCGATTGGAAAGCGAACGGAAAGGTACCTTAGATGTTCTAATCTCATTAGGGTATGATTTGTTAATCATAAATTGCGTATGATGACCCCATAATAATCTAGAGATCATGAACCACATTTTTCGTATTGAAATAATTGCAAATCGATGGCCGAAGGATGGTCGGAAAAAGGGAAGAAGTCCGGCGCGGGTCCGCGCACCAGTGACCTGGCCCGGGTTGATGGTGACTCGGCCCGGGTTATCCAGAGCATGGCCCGGGTATAAGTATACCCAGTCCGAGTCATCATGCCGATGATGACGCGCGATCCCCAAGCATCGACCCAACCGAGTCAGATTCCGACTCGGCCCAGGTCGCATGGACGGTCGACCGGACCAAGCACGAGCTCGGTCGGGACGACGGCCGATGTACGGTCCACAGCTCGGCCTGAGTCGACTCTCGACTCAGAGCGAGCCATATGTCTGAGTGACTTGATAGTGACCCGGCCTGGGTCTTCCCCAACCCGGCCCGAGTTTTATCGATTAGAATAGGATGACTTCCGTTTGGACCCCGATCTTTTTTCGATTGGGCCCCACTTTCGACAGGCCCATCTGAGACATTGTCCAAAATTGTAAAGACTATAATGGGCCTTCCTCACCTGAAGGATGGGTTGGGTTTGGGCATAGAGAACAAAGTAGTAAGACGTAAGTTTATTGCCTCAGGAAAACGGGATCTGACCTTGCCTTTTTCCTGATCTATGGTTCTGAACTCCACAGATGATGAACATGCTAAGTAAAGTAAAGATGAAACTACGGAATTGCTACGTGCCGTTCCAAAATACAAAGTAAAGTATGGTATGGTACAGAGGAGGGGCAGGTAGCTGAGTTGAGGAGACAGTGAACCTACTGGTCCTTAACGACCACTGCTCCTGAAATACATGTCCTCTCCCATCTACATTTCGAAAAAGGGTTATGCATTGGCATATCTCCTTCTCCAAAGAGGACATTATATTACAGAGTATAGCGCCAGAGGGGCAGGTAGCTTAGCTGCGAAGACAGCGAACCTATGGGTCCTTAACGATCATTGTTCATGGAGTACAAGTCATCTCCCACTTGTATTCCGAAGAAGGTATGCATTGGCATTACACGTCCCCCAAAGTGGGCATCCCTAGTTTCATAGATGTATAGAGACACATCTGACTTCTCAACCTAATAAACTCGAGCTCGCATAGGACAACAAACTTCAAGGATTATATAGTTAAAGTAAAAGATGTAGTACAATGCATGGTAAAATAAAGCATGATAAATTATGGTAAGGTACAAAACATGGTACAATAAAGACAAAGTATAGTTATTGTTGGAATAGTGCCCTTTTGGGCACATGGGCCGCAGATACGCGAGGCCCATTAGGGCGAGGCGCATGCCTGTACAGACACATCATCATACGCGTGATGGACGCGCGTGATGCGTTCTGCCTAACTTGTCGCCCAAGTGTCCCCACCCTATAAAAAGGGACCCATAGCATAGGTCACAAACACACTATCACAGATATTCGTCAAGAGTACTTGTGCTGTGGCAAAGAGTTCCGTTCCCCAGAATGTCTCTGTATTTAGAATTTTACAGGTGAGAACCCTATTAGAGAGGAGTGATTGGAGGGCGTAGAGCTCAAGGATCGCTGCACATGACTCATCAAGCAATAGTGTCTTTTTCTTTTATCTGTATTAGTTTGTTTCCGCATTATTGGATAATTTGATCTTTCTTCTTGAAATTAGACATGTGGTCATTTATTTAGACCTATTGGATATTATTGTCATTTCCTTTCCATTTATGGATCATATTAGATGTGGTGTCCTTTGACATTCTAGAGTTCTTTCTTCCGCAATAAATTTTTTATTGAATTTATTACTATTTTATTCATTGTCTTGTGTGCTATTCGTTGAATGGTCAAAGTCACTAGTCAAGAGTTAGCAGGTAGTGTGGCGACTCCAAGGTCAACCCGAACGTCTACGTGACGGGATAGCGAGTTTTGGAGGTGTTATAATTTTCTTCATTCAAATTTGAAGAGCTAGTATAAATATGACTCACAAATGGAATTCAAATGTGAAATAGCTTTGGGATATTGCATTATGATACTATCGAATTTTGGAACTAAAAATTCTAAATTCCAAATGTCGATCCAAATTTAATAGTTTACTAATATGATATATCCTAAATTGGTCTCACGTTATCTTATTTATAATGGGCCGAGGACCAACTCTACTGAGCTCCCCAATTGTCGAACCTTGGTTCGGCCTGCCAGTACGTTAGTAGACTTGGGCCTAAGAAAGTAGCCCAATAGCCTGCCCGTTAGTTCTTTAGATTTAGATTAATTTTTAGATTACTTTTTTCATAATAAATTTTGTTATCTACTTGGAAAAATGTTTTCACTTCTAGAAAATCGTATGATCACCTATTCGTGATTGTTTTTTACTGTCTCGAATAAGATAATGGTTTTAGAAACATTAAGGTAAGATCTCATGAACATAGGAATTGTTCATTGACAACCCACTAATTAATGATGGGTCTTGACAGCTATTAATATTAGTGTGAAGCAAAGAACCTTTTTTGAAAGTAGCATTGTGATGTAAGATGTTTCGAATTTGACTATACTTTTTTATTTCTCGTCAATTTATTATATGGAATCAGTCTCAAAAGAAAAGCTTAACAAAATAAAGTAATTGTTTTCCATGTGCGAACTAGGTTGCACCACATGATACACTACGCAAGTCGAGGCGCATATTATGTAATATAATGTAATAACAGATATGGTTTGAATTCCCAGAGTCTGGGGTTTCTAATTTCTTTGTGTAATCCACCTCTATTCTTTCCATGCACAAATCCTCCTGTTAAGAAATATTTTATCGTCGGATTTCTGTTAACACTTATTTCTTTTATCTAAAGCGATTCTTATTCTTTAAGGCTGAGTTTAATTTGGAACTAAATTGTAATTGCGGTCAAATTTGAGTTTGGTTCTCCAAACACCAAACACGAAACAAAAAATTGGAACAAAGTCATCATATAACCTGATTTCAGTGACTCAGATTTCATCTTTTTTTTTTTGTGGGGCGAGGACACTGTACCTGGAAATTTTTTTTTTCAAAATGACCTTTTTTTTCTTTTTCTTTTATTTTCTCTCCATACATTTCTCTTATATAATAAATTATTTAATAAATATAAAATAATTTAATAAAAAATAATATAATATTATTTATTATTTCATTAGAAAATTTAATGTTTCATTAAATATAATTAATTTTAAAAACGATTTTTATATTTAAATAATTTATTTGTTAACAAAAATTTGTCATAAAATTTTTTATTTTATAATTTTATTTTTAATAATAATAAAATTATAATTTATGTTTATAATGATCGTTTATAATTCAAAACTCATAAAAAATTAATCTATCGCATCTATTTTTTTTATCACATCAACTCCTCATTCATCATTACGTCTCACTCCATCCAAGTACACATTAAATTAATCTATTAATTCAACTATTCATCGAGAAATTAAGAAGAATTAAATAATAATGTTTTCACCTCTCTCTCAGTTTTTTTGTGCCATGTCGACGTAAGGCGCAGTATTCTTTTGTACCTCTTTATAACCATCTATCATATTTTCCAGCATTAATTCCTTAAAAATCATCTCATTTATAAGCATCTATCATATGCTGCGATTACTTTAACATCATATTCTATTAACTTTCTTGTTATTTTCAATTTTTTTTATTAAATAACTAAATTGTCCCCTATGATTTAAAATAAATGTTCACTTCTTTTTCATCAATGACGATTTAATTATTTAATAAATAAAAAAATAATAAAATTAACAGAATATGACAAATTGACTAAAGTAAAAAATCATGACATAATTTAGGAGAACACTATGATAATTTCATATATTATGAGCAAATACGAAAATTAGTAATAGTTCAAGAGAGATTTAAAAAATTAACCATATTTTATATTATGCTTCATTTTTATTTTCTTATCTCTTAAAAAATTGGAATGTTTTATATAGTTTATACAATAGGTATCCTTACACTGTAATTTTTACACCAATTCCATCAAATTTGATCATGACACGTCGAATTTATTCACATGTCGGATTTAATTCGACTAGTGAACACCGTCCTACATATCATTCATATTATGTTAAGTAAAACACATCTATTTTTTAATATGACATTTTCTTATTGAGTACTAAACATATTTAAAATGGAAAATAACATGGACTATCAAATTGCATTGGTTGCATGGGGCAATACCTAAACTCATATAGTATCCGGTTCATATATACTTAAATTAGTTAAGTAAATATATATATATTATTTTTATTATTTTTTTTTAAAAAAATATTTCTAATGAATATCCCATCAACATATAATATAATTATTTATCTACTTGTTGACATTTTTTGTGAACATAATATTATTTGTTTACAAATATTTGAATTAATAATTTATATTATTTCGGCTAACTATTTTTCCGTGTCAGAATTAGTATTTGGTAAGACTTTTTGAAAACTTACAAAACAAATGCCATACCGTGAAGGGTAAATTGTACACACACATATATACATACATATATCTATATTTATATTTATATATTATCAAATTCAGTTCAAGTAAACATAGTGGCGTATACGTGTACAACTGTACAAGACACATGTATTAGTGTACAACTGTACAAGACACGTGTATTAGTGCGACCGCCCACGCTCTTGTGCTCGTTCCCAGTTGGGAAGCCAAAGACCATGGAATGCATGGCTGCATGTTACAACTAAAATTCTTGTTTTTTTTCTGTCTTTAAATAAAAAAAACCTGCAACTGTTCCCCATGCTTATTAATTTGTATGTTCTTATATACTATTATATATGTCAGAAACTTATGCGTGTGTGTATATATATAGAGAGAGATAGAGAGAGAGAGAGAGAAACATACAAGTGGTTGAAAGTTAAATTCTAGTATTTTTTTAGGTAGAAAAAGCATGTGGATCAATTTTTTGACTGATTTTTTCTTGAACATAGTTGAAACATTATTTTGGAAAACCAGATGGTAAATTAAATTTATTACACGTAATAAGTACGAGTTATACATAGATAAAATGTTAGAACTAAAATTTTAAATTTAACATCTCAAATTTAAACTCTAAATATAAATTATGTTATTAATGATAAAGAAATGAAATAAATAATGAAATACAATAATTTATGAGCTTATAAGTGAAAAGTATAATCTTAGTATCTTTCTTTTGACTTCTAGTTTGGGAGCCTTAAAATCTCATCAGCTCTCTCCAAATTTAGATCCTTCAGGCCATATATGATTGGTGCTTCCTTGAATACCTGAAATTTTCCTGCAGTAAATATATCGCATAAAAAACATACGAATTACAGAAAACGTCGATTTCATTAAAAAAAAATCCAACCCCACCCTTTGTACAATGAAAAAAATAAAATAAAAAATCATATCCTCTTCCTCCATTTAAGACGTTTGAAACTAACACAATTATTGTGCACGTCAGACACAGCGAGTTAATTAATTAGTTTAGTTTAATTTAATTTAATTTAATGCAGTCATTTTGTTGCAAAAAGTTTCCACGGTCTGGTCCTCCCCGCGTTCGAACTCCGTCTGCGCCTCGCCTCGCACGTGCTAAAGGTGGTCCCAAGTCGCCGGACAGGAGGACCATCACGTTTTTATGGAGGAGATGCGTGATGGTGGTGGTGGTGGCCGGCGGGTCCCACGCGCCACCACCACCACCCACCACCACCACCACATCGCGTCCTCGTCGAGCCAACCGAGTCGAGCGGGTCCCGCCGCCCGCCCGTACACGTGCGCCCCGCCCCCACCCCCGCCTCCTTCCTGTCGGAGCGGTCCCCACCACACCACAACACACACTTCTCTTCCCTCTCCCCCTCCACCCATCAGAGCGCGCCACGTCGGCCGACGAGCCGGACCCACCGTCAGCGCTCACGTGTCCTGCACCCCACCTGGGGCATAAAAAAAAAATTTTAATCTTGAAAATTTTACCTTGTTGGGTGTGAACATGGCTTTGAAAATAAGCCTAGTCGGGGGGGTGGTGGGGGGTGGGGGGTTTACAAGTTGCAACGTGACGACGTACAAACTTGCAAAAAAATCTTTACGTGGTGGCGGGCGGTCTTTGTCTCGTGGACCGGTCGTAAATACCGCTGTATTGTTTTTTTTCCCTGATTCTACGCTTACTTTATTTAAGCGCCTGTCATCGACCGGAGATACGTTATTGACCATTTCCCTTTTCACCTCTCTTTTTCTCCCTGCTCTCTTTCATGTGCAATAAAGCAGCAGCAACAGCAACAGCGGCAGAGCATCGAGGGCGATGATATGATGATCCCTTCCCCAGCTCGTTTTACCCTCTCTCTCTCTCTCTCTCTGGGTTGTTGCTACGGATAAAGTCATCATGGCAATGGCGTGGAAAGCATCCACGGAAGTAAAAACTGCAGTTAACTTGCCACCATCCCCCCTCTGGTGGCACGCTTGTAGTTTCTCTGAGATAGGAGGGTATTAACGGACAAGTTTGTTGAATCTTTTTAAGTCAGCCCATCACCACCTCCATGGGAGGGAGGAGCAGCTGTTCTGGACTGACTACTACATCTTAGCTCTGTTCTCACATGTCGTCTCCTCTCCCCTTCTGATACATCTCAGTTTGGTTTCTGCCTCCGAGTTGAGAGTTGTCCCCTGTCGGATCTCCCGTCCACCTGCTGCTGCAGCTTGAAACGCTTGTGGTTGTGGGAGGTGGAACGATGATGCCGGAGGTCGGGGGGAGGGAGGTGGCGTCGTCGCGCAGCAGGCTGCCGACGTGGAGGGAGAGGGAGAACAACAAGCGGCGGGAGCGGCGGAGGCGGGCGATCGCCGCGAAGATCTACACGGGGCTGCGGATGTACGGCAACTACAACCTCCCCAAGCACTGCGACAACAACGAGGTGCTCAAGGCCCTCTGCCGCGAGGCCGGCTGGGTCGTCGAGCCCGACGGCACCACCTACCGCAAGGTTTTCACCCACCTTCCCATTCTTTAATCTCTACCTCGCTCGATGACGCATAATTTCTTCTTCACCTCCTCTTTCTACAATTTCTTTTGGGGTAGAATCTTGTTCTACACTACTTTTCCCCTGCAGAAACCTTGTTATATGGTGTGCATAAGATCATGGTAATACAAACCCCCCGAATTACTTACCTGTTCGTTGTGTCCACCGCGGTTTTGACGGCGACGGCGTTCTGCGGTAACTTGTAGAGAGTTGCCCGACTTTGGAGCGCTCTTTTAGTTGTTATCGGGTAGCGGATAGAATCAGGATAACGCGTTTGGATTTCTTGCAATTTGTTCCTACCATTAGATTTCAGAACGGAAATGATATATTTTATTTCCTTGGCTTCTTACATATGATGGATTGCTTATCCGCAATAAGGGGGTAGTTTACTGATTTTGTTGCCGATATTTGTGTGTTGCAAGAACCAGTTTGGTGGTGGAAGCTGAACAGAGACAACGGTTGGACAAAATTTTTTTTTATAGAATACAAAATTTCATTTTCTGCACAGCAACAATGATCATGCATCATCCAAAAGAGTTTTTTAACCTCCGCAATGTTGTTGCATATTGTCGTGCCGCAATGATTAATTCATCAAGTTATGCGAAACTTAATATTCAACTAATGCGTTATCCAACTACTTTGAGCATAAATATACTTCTTGTCAGATTACTTTTGATCAATACACCACCAAATGACGTATGCTGACAGAAAAAAAATGGAATGAAAGTAGTATTAAAGCGGAGCTGGACAATTTGTCCACACAACTAAGATCTGGTAATCAAGAATGAAGATGACCTGTGAGAGTTGCTTCTTAGACAGGCATGGTTGTGGATGTGAGAAGGATAGGGGAATAGATAAACGGAAGGAAGTTGGGAGATGGTATTCCCTTCTCTGCCCAGCCCCATTTAGTTCTTGATGCTGGTGGAAGGAATGATGGTAGAAAAATAAAGGAAAAGTGGGTGCGCATCTACTTTTTGGGTTATGTCTTTGTTGGTTTATTGGCATTTTATTTAAGTAGGTGGGACAGAAGAGGTGCTGTGAATGGAACGAAACTGTTTGCTTGCTGTGTCCTTTTATGCACTAAGTTTATCTATGCCTATATTAAGCATCATGTCTCATTGTGTTGGATTCTGCTGGTCTATTGTAAGGGGATGACAATGTTAGTAAATATCATGCTTGTATAAAAGATGTAGTGGTTTTGATCAACTGGGTTTGGTTTTGTACTGTATACATAAATATCTAACAGTACCAAAACAAAATCAATTGAAAAGCATGCAAGTGAAACATAACGTAAAACCTTGGTCTTGTTGATGCCTTAGTGGATTACTAAATAATGGGACATCTGGAAGTAACAATGGGGTTTTAAATGATCGTCATGTCTCCTCAAAAGAAAAAAAAAATGGTCTTCATGATGTCTGTTCATAAACTATGCTTTCAAACTGTTCTGGACTTTCTATTTTTTCTGTGGGACAATGGCTTTAAGTATAAATGCATCTTAAGGTGGCGTTGTGGCTATATTATCATTTTACAACGATTAGTTCAATCTTTTAGACATTTGATGTGATTCCAGTTTGTACTGAACAAAAGCGTAGGAGCTTTTTGAACAAGGGAAAGGACTGGATTTCTGTGTAGGGGCCTCACAAAATACAACATTTTCTGTTGAACAATCATAGTTGGCCAAAAAAATCGCTGCACCAATTGATTCACGGAGTAAATGTTTAATTTCAAGAGTTGAGTTTAAAGATGCATCACCTGCACTGGTTTTATGTTGCCTCTTCTAGCTTTGTTTGACTAGAACCATGATTTATGATATAGTTATTTGAGTGCTGATATCAGCTGTTCTTCGTTTCAACTACTGCCATATGCTTCATTTCTTGAATTAGTTGCCTTGCGAGGTAGCAATACTGACAATACTCTTATCAAATATATCAATGAATATTTGTCATCTTCTGCTTTATTGCTTGAAACGCTTTATTTGGTTGTTATCTTCGTATTCAGTCACAAACTTCTGCACGTTCTGAGTTGTATGCATTCAGCAATTCTTAGTACCTTTTAGTCACAGAGTTCTTTTGTCATCATTCCTGCATCCAATAGAGTTGTATAGAAATTGATATGTTCTCAGTGATCTTTTAATGGTTGATCCTGGGTTGTAACTATAATCTTGAGATATTGTCTTCACAAAATCCTCCTTTTATGTTGCTTGCTCCCTTACTGACCTTATAGGGACTATAATGATTAATGAATTTTTGCTGCAGGGATGCAAGCCCCCCGCAGAGAGCATAGATGTAGCAGGGGCTTCAGTTTCAGCAAGTCCTTGTTCTTCATACCAGCCTAGCCCTTGTACATCCTACAATCCCAGCCCCACCTCGTCATCTTTTCCAAGCCCTGCTGCTTCATCATATATTACAAACGCCAACAGTTCTGTCAATCCGGCAGATGCCAACTCCCTCATCCCATGGCTCAAGAATCTCTCCTCAGCATCGTCCTCCGCATCCTCGTCCAAGTTTCCACAAAACAACCCTTTCTACATGCATGGTGGCTCAATCAGTGCGCCAGTTACACCTCCCACCGGATCTCCATCTCCAGGCACTCCTCGCATCAAGATGGACTGGGATGACACGAGTGTCCAACCGCCATGGGCCAATGTTGGATATCCTTTCCTACCGAATTCGACTCCTCCAAGTCCTCGCCGGCAGATCATACCTGATCCAGAGTGGTTTGCAGGGCTTCAGATACCGACTGGAACTCCATCATCCCCCACATTCAGCCTGGTATCTTCAAATCCATTTGGACCTTCTGGTGCAAGTTCTAGGATGCTGACTCCTGGCCAGAGCGGCACATGTTCTCCAGTTGTGACTGGTGTGCCGCGCACAACGGATGTTCAGATGTCAGATGACATTTCTCATGAGTTTGCATTTGGAAGCTGCAACAACAACAGCAGTCAGCAACCAGCAGGGCTGGTGAAAGCATGGGAAGGGGAGAGGATCCATGAGGAATGTGGATCAGATGACCTGGAACTCACTCTTGGGAGCTCCAGGACCAGAGCTGATGCCCAGTAGATTCGCCATATTTTCCTTTTTCTCCCCACACCTATTCAGTTTTCTTTACCTAATATGAACTTCTAGAGCAAACTTGTGATTCATGGTTTGTTGTCTGAATCCTCTTAGCTGAAAATTTTAAGTTTATGTTGAAAATATCAAAATTTGATCTTTCATGGATCAGTGTGCTAAAGTATACAAGATGGATGCCAGAAAAGGAATTAACAAGAGATTCTACTTGCTGCATTACCTATCATCCTTGTTACTATCATTCAATTGCTTTGCACCACTGTAGTGGCGATCTGTATACAGTATCTTGTTTCTCAGGCATGCCCACTCTGTTCGTTCCAACTCAGTACACTATGTGAAATGTCATCAGTCCATTCAATGCATGCGATGGTTGATGGCAGGTATCAATAAATAATTAGACATCGCACATGTGATGCCTTGTTAATGTATGATATCAATCACTTTTAAATATAAAATTCGAAATGTTTTTCTTAATAAATATTTAGGAAGAATATCAAAACATGAGGCTCCTAAAAGTACGTGTGTCAAACATCAGTTGCATTGAATATTTAAGTACACAAAGTGACGTTATGAAGAAATGGTCACATCTAATGCTGATCTAACAAATGCCATCAAAACCAATAATGCCAACGAAACTTCATCAATATATCGTAACCTGGTTGCACGAAACCATTCAAACGACTAGCTTAAAGTGGAACAATGACGCAAATATAACTTCTCATGGATCAGTAAACATCTCCCATGTGCCAATGTCTTGCTTTTAATATGTACATGTTCAATAATCACTTTCTGTACATAAATGCAAAAAATAGGATCCACGAATGTTGTCCATTTAGAATCAGTGAAATGTCATGGGTAGCCAGAACGTCTTCTGTCCTTTTCAATATTCGGATAGAAGGAATTGTAGTTTAAAAGCATGAGTTTCTCACAGGATGAACCAGCTTGACTAAATATCAAGCTTTTGGAATAGATCAGAAATAGCAAGGTAGAGAGTAGCAGCTGCAGGTGGCCTTGGCATTGATCCCAAAAGTATATCTGTTGCCTCCATTGAGCCACCATAAAAACGTGAATTTTCAGAAGTGCGAGTAGTTACCAGGCTTCCATTGAGAGCACAACCTACGAATGCACCTGTAACATAAAAAAAATCAAAGGAGGAAAGATCAGGTCAGGAAACAGAAACAATGAGAACTAATCAATGATACAAACACCACACCATATATATACAATGAGGGTAATAATTAATGACAATGGCGTAACAGAAGACCCCTTCATTTTCTAACACAATGATTTGACAAGCTTGGAAAAATGTCTAGCATCCATAACCATCCATGAACATCTTTTGGGGCGCCAAGAAACATGCCTCAAGGTAAAACATTAGACCTGAGGACTAAGGACAATGCCAGCCCAGCAGAGTTGCTGTTATGCTGTAATCAAATGTTGTAACTAATTTTTGTCATCCAAATGAGCTATCAATTTATCAATATGTAGGCTGGTGTGCAGTCTTGATTGCAATTTGAGTAATATAGCAGTAGAACTTTTGAATGAGGGTACCTTTACTGCAGCTGTATGTATAACAAGCAGCATAACCACTGTCACCTGCTCGGAAATCAGCTTCAGCAGTCCGGCCAATAATGCCAGCTGCTGCACTCACTCCAGCCCCAACTGATATATGACCCTTGCTACTAAAAGTTTTAATAGCATCTTTGTTCCTTAAAATTATTATATAATCAGTCAGTTCAACTCCAGCCTGTGAAATCACCAAAGCAAAATAATATATCAAGACTTTTTTTTCTTCTTTTTTCTTTTGAGCAGATCATATCAAGACTTCTTTTGAGAACGAGAACATATCAAGACTAGTGTTGCGATCTGACAAATTCAGAAGGAAAATACACAAACAAGGAAAAGTATATTAACCTGAGCACCCCAGCCAACACCAAAAGATGAGATGGCAGAGGGTGGAGACCAAGACCCATCTCCTCTACGAGCAACAACCAGACCAGTTCCAATACTATATGTGACCATGACTCCAACCTTCATAACAGTAAGTATTGCAAGACCTTTTGCTTGTTTCAGAATAGAATCAGGGATGGACTTCTCTGATTCCAGTGAACCCACCTGAACCATATGAAACTAATGAGCTTCTTCTATAGAAAGAAAGCAAATGCACTTAAGTAGAGTTTCTGAATCCTTGATCTCGAATTATCTTAAAGAAGGATGATAAATGCTTGTGTCAGATGCACAGAAAGGGTACATCTTCTCTATACCAGTCTTGCTCCATGAAAATTGAAAATATTTAGAAAATTGGACAAAGATGTTTTACTACCCATAAAAGAATTCAAGTCAATCATTAGAAGAACATCATCTACAACAACAACAACAAAGCCTTATCCCACTAGGTGGGGTCGGCTACATGGATCATACGATGCCATTCCGCTCTATTCGTTGATCTATGTTCATAAGATTCGACAGGGGTTTACGCTGGCTGTAGGGGCCTAACACAACCCTCCTCCTTTATCCGGGCTTGGCACTTCTAAAAGTCAAGTATTCTAACAATAATAAAATAGAAACAGAAAGTGATAACTTATTTATATGGCATACTCCAATAAGTTGAAATGCAGAATTCTAAACTAATACAGGTTAGGAGCAGAATTTACATACACCATCTTGAAAGGACGAATTGTGTTGTGTGAAAAAGTTAATCACTTGCAAAATTTTGTTTCTACATAACCTAAAGCAATGATACTAGCGTCACTTTGATAGTACTCATGTGAATAATCTTAATATCTACCTTATTATAACCACGAATTGTATTTGCGGCCTTGTAAATCTCATACTCCATTGTTCGGCTCCATGGAAAGTTCAACCAAGATCGCAATGTGCTAAGATCAGTCATATCATGGATTGGAAGCTGTGAGGCATGACTGATTTGGTCCATTAAGTATGGTTGAACAGACTCCAGTCGAACACCACAAACATCACATACACGTTGCAGATCTGCAGTTCTAAATTTTGGAGGCATTAAGCTCCTTCCTTTGGAGCAATCATTACAGTATAGCCCACCACAAAAACGGCAGTGATGCCTAGAACACATGATAGGATGAAAACGGGCGCTACAAAGCATGCAAGCAACAGCAGCACTGTCAGCCAGCCACTTTGGTGGCTCTGCTTCAAGAATTTCCTTGCTGTTCATACAGTTTACATCTGTGAGTGTTTTGGACATGTCTTTCCAGGCATCTTCTAGGAGGTCTGTTGGGATCCAAGACATCCCATAACTCTGTAGATCACCAGAAGCCAGGGCATTTACCTTGCTTCGGGCAACAAAGAGCATCTCAGAGAACACATCCCACATGGTCATCTCCTTATCATCCCCAGAAAATTGGTCCCAACTGAATTCCTCATCAGGGAAGTAAGCTCCATTTGTAACAAAGCCCCTGTTCCACTCTTCATGATTACTTGCTGACATGGGTGGAACAGAAACAGGTATCCAGAAACCAGTTTCTTCATGAAGTGGAGTATCATAGTAGAAATATTTGCCTGGTTTTTGTTCTGCTTCAAAGTGTTGAGTTCTGGGAATGCTGCAATCAGAACTGTCAATTGTTTCTGGACTGCAGCCATCGTCATCCAGAATTTCACTCTTCCTCCTTTCATCCATTGCATCGGAGACCTAGTTCAGAATTTGAAATGTTACAATAGAGGCCAAAGGAAAGGAAGAAAGCTTCTCTCTACATGTTATCTGGCAAATAGTATGAACAATCAATCATGAAGGATTTTTTTTTTGAGAAGCAATCGTGAAGGATTGACCTTTATGTATATAATAATGATAACCATAAACTGAACAAGAATTGCTGTGCATAATTTGGATGCAAGAATGTCTTAGACTGCTAGGAACCTTGACCTTCTAGCATAAGATCAGAACAAAAATTAATAAATCAACCATCAAAGCATTATACAAAGCTTTCGAAATGAACGTGATATAAACATCGTATTTCGTTAACTGAATCATGGCAGTTCAACTATTAATTTTTTGGGCTAACCTAGTTCTTCATTAAAGTGGACATGAGCATCAAAACTCAAAAGACGGCAAGGCCGAAAGAAACAGGAATCTCTGCCAAAGAGAAGGTTGGAAACAAGCTTCCTGCCAAATATGAAGATGATTCCGTTTTATGTATAAGACTTCTACAGCATATGCATTATTAATATCCATCCAGGAAGATGCATTCATCTAGGAAGACAATGAAAATACACAGACGTGACAACAGACCTATGGCTTAAATGAAAAAAAAAACAATCTTTTATGCCAAAACAGCATATAATTCTCGCCAAAGACTAAAATATATCAATTGCGCGCTCCATAAATCCCAAAAAGAATATACATGAAAAAAATTTTCGTTTCACAAATAAATCTATACAATCAACATCGATCAAATGACGCAATGTTCAACAGCGGCATACATTTAGCACGCATTCCCTATTTTCCGACCAAAATCACGAACGGAAATTGCGGACCCCATACACCCAAAGCCCAGAAAACGCTTGAACGAACATTGTTTGATTGTTTGGCCAATCAAAGAAACAACAAGAAAAAACAACAAGGCATGTAATCAAAATAGGACAAAACGATACGTTTGCATAAGAACAAGGAATCACCATAGGGGAGGAAAGGGGACTCTCCGCCTCATCACCGGACGCGACGTTCGAAACCGTAAAATCGACCGCCCTCGATGCCTCCGATCCGTCGACGGCGGGGAACCAGGAGGCGTCACGCTCGCCGACTTCGACCACCGGGTAAAGCCTGTTCGTTCCCTCCATCGCCACGCGAGCGCTCCAATCTCCACCAAAAAGGAGGACTCCTCGTCCCGTTCAGAGGGGATTCCAGTTCCACCACGATTGAGAAAGGGAGCAGCGATCGAATTGTGCAGGAAGCCTTCGCAGCAGCGGAATCCAAACCGAGACGCCAAAACGATAGAGGCTGCACGCCGACGGAAGTCTTCGGTGATAAAGCACCAACTAGCGGCGACTCACGTGACGTAACGGGACTCCACTCAGACCCGGTGCACAACGTCGCGAACCCGAGTCGGATCAGAACCGAGACCGATGTGCCATGATCTCAATTAAGGATCGGGTTTGAGATAGATTTTGACATATTGTATATTGATTAAAAAAACATCAAAATAATATTTTATTATTTTTACGACCATATTTTTAAAATTTCTACTAGGTTAATTTTGATATAACGAATATTTATTCTGCTTTCGTATGAACATAAAGCGTTAATCCGATTTTAACGGCATAATTATGAGGATTCATGCAAGCAAAAGTTTGCTTGATTTGAGGTTGTCTTATTATTTGGGGGTAGATTTGGTCTCAATTTAGTAGTCCTAGATGGATTACGTGTCTTGTGGACTTGAGTTGGTGTGTCCTTAAAGTTTAGGGCCAATCCCGCGTTTTTGGAATATTTGATGGCCATCCAACTATTTTGATGCAGGCTCTCCCATATTTAGAACATATTGTTGCTTTAATTTGGTGATAACAGTAGGAGAAACGTGCACAAGTAGTAAGTAGTTGTATACACATCACAGGAAAACACATAATGAACTCATACTGCAGACGGAATCTGAAAAAAAGACATTATAGAGGAAAAAGTCTAATCCATGCCATTGAAATATACAAAAAGTTTATTAAGCATACCATAGACAAATCAAGACACATGGGAAAAAAATGTATGCTTTAATCCTTGGCTATTTCATGGAATATAGCTTTTTAGAATTATTAATATTGATTAATATAATATTTGGATTAGCCCAAAAAGATTCACTTATAGCAAATATTGAACTGTTGAAATCACTGATAAGTTAATGTTTGTGTTTAAGGGCCCGTTTGGCTGATACAGAATAACTGATAAGTTGAAGTGCTGATAAGTATTCTATTGGTTAAAACTTATTTTTAAAAATAAATAGTTACACATTTGATTAAAACTACTTATATTAATAACAACTACTTAGTTGTCTGCATCCCTCCTCCTGCTTATTTTTTTTTTACTTATAAGTAGATTTAATATCTCCTTATCAATCAAAATTTTAAATTATCAAACATTGAGATTTTTTTAAACTAACTTATAAGTGGCTTATAAGCTTTGTTGTTGTATCAACGAAGTCGTATGATCCATGTAGCCCGACCCCACTTAGTGGGATAAGATTTTGTTGTTATTGTAGTATAAGTGACTTATAAGTTTAGCCAGACAATCCCTAAGTTACTTTCAATCGATTATGCACAGTAGACTTGATCTAAAACTTCTCTGAAGTTTCAGTTCAGATCAGCACAGGTTGAACAACTTTGGATTTGGATTGTTTGTAATGTCAAGTATATAGCATACAATTGATATGAAATAAAACTTGGCTCCAAGCGTTTTAAAAAATTTAAATAAAGTTTACATAGACACTATTTGACGCGTTAAAAAGGAAAAGTAGCTTCATATCTTTTTTTTTTAAAAAAAAATAAATTATTAAATATCATATATTATTTTAATTTCAATAGATGACATATTTAATTTTACTTACAATCTAAATAAGATTTTTATTTTAAAACAATCAAATTTGTATATTAAAATATTTTTTTAAAAAGTACTATTCATAATAAAATATTATAGTTTAATTATTATGAATATGATGTGTATAAATTATAAATTATTAAATCTATCAATAGAATCATATATGCCGATAATTAGTTATTATCAACTAATCGAACTATCTTTTATTAACGAAATCACTATCCATTACTTAAATATTAAACTTTGCCAATTTCATTAGTTGACATTTAAATATCGAATAGTCCAGAGTTCCATTTTACTAGAAAATATTTTCTTTCAACACAAATAAAAGACAAAACGAATCAATACTGATTGTTTCCACATTTTTTTTCATTATGATTAATTTTTCTAGTGTTTCTCTCGTAACCATAAATCCCATATATTTAATTAGGAAATAATACTCATCCTCTCACTTTTTTGAGCCGTTCGATGGACGATCGAGATCCGCCACCAGCAGCGACAACATCGCCGCGAGGATGGCCCTTATGGCACCGACGATCCAATTGATGGGGAGACCGACGGCCGTGAAAGGCGTGGACGTAGGGGCGGAAGTGGCGGTGGAGGGGCCGAGGCCGATGGAAAGGGAGACTGAGGCAACGGAGGAAGGCGCCTGGGCACAGGCGGAGGCAGATGGAACGGGGAGGCAGCGGGGGCCTCCGACGGCAAAGGTATTTGTCGGGGAGTGGCGGAGGACGGGGGCGGGGCCGCTAGGAGGTTTAGCGGGGAGGGAACACTGGGGGAGCCGAGGGGTGGCAGTGGGGGACTTCATCGTGACAGCGTCGGGTGCTTGTGCGAAGGCTGCGGCCCGAGCATGGGGGAGCAGGAGGTCAATGATGCCCTTCGAGTTCATGTTGAGTCTGGCCATAGGTCGTTGGGCAATGATGAAGCAAACGCCGAGAACCTTCTTGCGCTCCGCTCCTTCCCCGTGATCCAACGAAGCAAGGGATGTGCGAACTGGTGCAACAGGATGATTGGCATCGGGGGTTTAAGAAGGAGAGTAACAAGCAAAGAGGAGAAGAAGCAAGCGAATCAAATACCATCGATCTTCCATAGCCGAAAAAATGGGGCATTATTCCCATTTAATTAATTTTGTTCGACATAAAGGTATATACATAATGGGGTGGGATGTAGGGGTGAAAGTAATACAGGTCGGTTCGGATTTTCGGTGTAAACAAATTAATCGTTAATTTTCGGATCGATTTTTAAAATTAGAAAGACCACTTTAAAATCATTTTGAAAAAATAAAAATCACCCTTTAGCGGATCGGTTTTTTCGAGTGATTTTTTCAGAGCCCTACTTTTATATAATTATATTTTAAAAATATATTTAATAACTTAAAATTAATATAAAAATATTTAATTTTATATTAAATATAAAATATACTACTAAAATTTTAAAGTTATTAAATTAGAATTTGATAATGTGATAGAAAAGTATGAAATTTTATACAAAAAATATTATATCTATAATAAAAGAATTAATAACACATGTATTAATTATATAAATAAAAAATTATAAATAAAAATTGGGCTCCACGGGCCCCTACGGTTTTTTCGGGGGGGGGGGGGGGGGGGGGCCCTAATTTTAGCGGGTGGATTTTAATTTATTAAAAATCACCCTAAATCATATTCAGACCCCTAATTTTCGGTTTTTTCGGGTCGGATAGATTTTTCGGGTTGGTCGAGTTTTTCTTATATATATATATATATATATATATATATATGGCTCCCCCTTTAGCGCACGTCGAATGGAGATCCGACGAGCACTTTTTTTTTGTCGGTTCAGGAGTAAAACAATAATTTTTTTGCCTAATTTTCGTGGAGAACGGCTCGGGAACAAAGAAGAACGGGTTTATTTTATGCCCTAGAAATGTTCCCCCCACCTGTCATCCTCGTCGCGCCCGTCGTCATCACGTCGCCCGCCCATCATCTTCCCAGTGAAGCGTCGTTCGTCTTCGCCGTGCCGCGTGAACCGTCATCATCCTCGCCGCGCCACCATCATCGTCCCCGGTGCGTGACCCTCATCGTCTTGCCGCCCCCGCCACACGTCTGTCATCATCCCCTCCGAACGAAATCTTCCTTGCCATGTCGCGCAAAATCATTATCATCCTCACCGCGCGACCCTTGTCGTTTAGTGCAACCACCATCTTCCCGACGAAGCGACCCTCATCGTCGTCATTTTCATAGTGAGTTCTGACCTCTTAGATGTAACATTGTTGCCGCCCACCACCACTTGCTGCCGTCGCGAGGTCGTCGTTGCTGCCACTTGCTATCACCACGAGGTCGTCGCCGTCACATCTTGCTATCGCCGTGAGGTCATCGTCGCCGCTGCCAAACATGAACCGCAAAAAAAAAACTACGTAAAAAATGGAAAAAAATGAATATTACGCCTCTCAATTGTGCAAAATAATCGCACCATCGGATGAAGATCCGACGAATGCAAATGGGGGAGGGTGGTCCTCCCGCCTTACAAGGGGGAGGACCCATTATAGGTGTGACATAAAAAAAGAATGTAGATGACGAAAACCTAATTGGTTTTCACAGTTTTCTTTTAAAAATTGCAATTTTACGTTATTTCATTTTTTTGTTGTTTAGTAGAAAAACGAGGGGGCGGAAACTCGCAAAAAAGCTAGGAACACAAATCTTTCACACGGTTCATCCTTATCGCCAACCTCCCAAAATTTAAAGAAAAAAGTAGGAAAAAAACTTAACTTTGTATTTCGAATTTCAATTTCTTCACCTCAAGAAAATAAATAAAGCACAATAAAAAAACTTTGATTTTTATTTAAATTTCCAATTTCTTCACCTTAAAAAAATAAATAACAAAAATAAGAAAAATCTCCTCTTCAACTTGCTGTCTCGTCTTATCCCCACACAGGCACACAGTCTTCTTCCTAAAACCATAATAAATTTCCTGCTTCGATCCCACAAATCGATTCGATCGATTGATCATAAAACCCTAACATTTTTCGACCGGAAACCTGACGGGATCTATCGCCATGTCTCTGTTGGAGCGATCCTTCGAGCCGTGGGAGGAGATGCAGCGCCACGGCCTCGACCTCGCCGATCGCCTCACGCAGGGCTTCAACGGCCTCCTCCAGTCCCACAACATCCCCCCTCCGCCCCCCTTCCCCTGGCCTCCCCCGTCCGCCATGAAGCCTCAGAAGCTCGACCCTTTCATCCCCTCCGCCGCAGCCGCGGCCGACGGTGTCTCCGCCATCCTCGACATCGGCGGCCGACTCGGTCAGGCAGGGGCAGAGCTCGGCGCCTGTTTCAACGGCGTCGTGCAGCAGTTCTTCCGGCAGTTTCCCGTACCGTTCCGGCACGAGGAGGGGGAGGCTGTGTCCGCCGCGCTGATCGCGTCGCAGAAGCAAGAGCAGCTGCGGCTGGATCTGGATGAAAGGAAGGTTGGGGTTGGAGCTGTGGACAGGCGTGGAGGTGGTGTTGAGGAGCTTGGATTGGCGACAGAGCAGCTTGGCGGCCGGGGATTGTTGGAGCCCGGCCTCGTCGCCAGTAGTGGATTGGATGGGATGGAGGATGAGGACGATGCCGGGTTCGGCCTCGATGCGAGGGTGACAGGGCAGTTCGGCAAGCAGCAGGTACAATTTCCCTAATTTCGATATTTGTGGAAAATTGCCCTATAACATACTTTGTGCATATTTTGTACTTACCTGTGAGAGTATCTTGTGTTTTGACAATATAAGGACTGAAGGCGAATACTGTACAAAACCTGCAATTCATTCTAATTGAGAATAAGATGAACAACGGGATTAAGATACATTTTTCCTATAAAATTTGGTTAAACTAAAATACCTTATGCAAAGGTGATTTAGCTGTGGAACTTGTATGAGTAAATTGTATAAATTCTTGGATTCGTAATAGTGCAGAAATAGTGAAAATGGTACAAACTGATTAATTTTGCTGTTCCAAATTGAATAACTACATTTCATTCATAGAACTGCTTACCAGAAGTCCTGTGTCTTAATCCTCAATATTGGCACAACTTTACCTTAAATGTTGAATAACACAAGTCATACATCTCAGTTCATTGATTAGGAGTTGTCTTCCATTGAAGAAAGCAGATTAGGGTGTAGTCTGCTTCACAAGAGACTCGAAATAGTATAGATCTCACGATCCTGTATCTGTATGTACCTTTGTTTTCTCTTTTCAATTCTTTCATCACTATATGACTGTCACATGCTTCATTTTGAGAGATATATGATTCTTACTTCACTCATATTCATGATTATCGTGTTGTTCTTAAGCCACTGGAAAACTGGATACATGATGCCCTTTGATATTCAAATGGAGAGACATGTTATACATCATGAAGTCAGTAAAATCTCCAGCTCTTTACATTTTTCATCACTGAAATTTAATCTGATGCCTCCTGGATATATAGTATCAATTGAGATCAATTTCATATGTGATTTTTCATTTATTTACCTTCTTCCTTTGTTGGGAGCATTACTGAAATTTGTTTCCTTTTCAAGTGTTTTATTACTCGGGAATGCATAAGCGTAACTGCTATTGTTGCTTTCTTCCATTCAACTTATATACTATGTTTTTATTTGAACTTCAACAGATTGAATACCATTGAAACTAATGTAAGTGTTATTTCTTTCTTGTTTCTTCCATTATAACCTATACATTAATACACAAGAGTCCATTGATTGCAGGGAAGTGTTAACATGACATCAACGTATGACAGTAGAACTAATGACATTGAGAGTTCATTGGTAGCAAGAGGAGACCTGTGGAGAGTGGAGGCTTCTCATAGCGGTTCCACATCAAGAAATGAAACTTCACCTCTTTTCCTTGTCCAGCTTGGACCTGTTCTATTTTTGCGTGATACAACACTTCTTTTGCCAGTTCATTTGTCAAAGCAACACTTGCTTTGGTATGGATATGACCGAAAGGTAAAAAATATCACTCTAAGGGCTTTCTTGGGTCATGCAACCTCAAACGCCATTGTATCATTGGTGCATTGTATCTACTGTGAAATTTACTTCATCTTTATTGTCTATCTCCCTATTACTGTTTACATTTCATTGTGGGGTCTTCCATGTAATGGTGTTATCACTACTTTTTAGTTCTTAAACTTCAAATTGTAGTTTGTTCCTTTTCTTATTCCTGTGCTTGAAAAGACACTTGTTTCTCAACTTCTCAAAACCTTTTCACTTTACCTATAACTAGTTTTTTAGCTAAATTTTATATTATTTATTATCTAACTACATTTTAAACCACTTTATCTATAACTAGTTTTAAACCACTATTATCGTTTGAGATATACAGAAATACCCTTTGAAAAACAAAGGGTAATTGTTAGATATTTTAGTTTTTATTATCAAGTATGCTGTGTTTTTTTTTCAAATGTTAACAAAGGGATAAATTTTATTTGGATAAGAAAAGAAATTTTAATGGAAAAAACTGTCAGTTGAAGTTGAAAATTTGGAATACTTGAAAATAAGCGTGTTGTTATTTTTCATAGTTAGGGGCAAGTGCTAAAATAACTCTTCTAGACGGGTAGGTGGAAAATAACCTTTTCATGTGCTTTTAAATTCAGTGGCACATCTCATCATTAAAAAAACAAATTCAATGAAATATTTCCTTTTCTGGGCAATTGGTATCTGTCTATATCATTGTTTATCTGCCTTACCTCTAAAAGAATATCATTGTTTATCTGCAGAATGGAATGCATTCGCTTTGTCCGGCTGTGTGGTCAAAACATAGAAGATGGTTATTGATGTCGATGATCTGCTTCAATCCATTCGCTTGTGTAAGTTTGCTTGTGATTTTTGGGGACCACTTGATTTGTTTTTTTACTTTTAAGTGTTTCTTCCTCTAAAAAAATTAAGAGCTTTTGGTGCCAAGGCTAGTTGACTTTTATCAGCTTGCTATCAAGGATTGAGTGGTTGGAACACTTTTTTGGGAGGGTTATACCACATAGTACATCTTCATTCTTGGGATAGCTAACATTTACGTTATACTAATTCAGTTGTTCCTCAATTACTGTGATATTTTTTTCTGGGTAATGGTAAATACCATGATACCTACAAAATTATTCTTCTATTCAGCACGCTTTCGCCTTCTTTTGCTTGCCGTGGTGATATCATTTACTAGACTGATTAGAAAAATAGTGAGTAATTACAACTTACATATTCATGTTCTTCATAGTTATGTTACATATTTAGCAACTAATCATTCATATTATAAATACATTGATGGATTCTAGCTTTATTTCCAGCCTTTGAAAAGTTTATTTATCAACCTTGTGATTGGATATGGAGATTCTTCCTTTCGAGCAGACAAGTTATTACTTGTAATTGTATTTCAAATCCTTGATCTTTTACTACTAATAACTTCTATCTGAATTCTATTTCATAATCATATTTTCAGCATCTATCATTGATACTACAGCCACAACGATCCTAACACCTATCCACCTAGTCAACGATTTCATCCAATTTTCACCATTACCAACCAAATTATGGATTGTTGCTTCTTTAGCAAGATTCATCCAGGAGAAACAAGTTTTCATCCAGACATCTCATCCAACATTTTCACATCAAGATGGAGTTTCTTAAGTTTGGAGACATCAAGATTCTACTTGTAGAAAATTATCAATTGATTTTTTTTTTCCTCACCTTGAGGATAAGATGAATTTTTATGAGAAGTGTACTGATAAGACACCATTTTGTATTAGTTAAAGAGAGAGTGAACTGATTTAGAGAATAATGGGTAGTTACAATGCCCATCTTCATATTCTTCATTAGTAGCTATGTTATATAGTTGTAGTAACTACCCTCTATGTTATATAAATACATCAATAAGGTTTAACTTTATTTTTATTCTTCCAAAAATTTATTTATCAACATTTAAGTCCACTCTATACAATATATTTTATTATGGAAAATTGTCATCTCAAACAAACAAGTTATCAGTTGTAATTATGTTTACGAACCTTGTACTTTTCCTACTAATAAGATTTATCCTAGTTTATTTTGTAGTCATATTTTCAGCTTCTATCACTTTGATGTTATTTTTTCTGCATATCTTGATATGACTTCTGAGCTACTCTTTCTTATCTTTGTACTTCAGTTTTTTTTTTACTTTTATCCCCACGTTTAGAATTTTGGTTTAATAATTCCCCTTCTACGGCCGACCCCACCTAGTGGGATAAGGCTTTGTTGTTGTTGTAATTCCCCTTCTACTATGTGCAAAAGCGAAATTGCACTTGGTTTAATAATCCCTATTAACAGAATTCAGTTTTTTTGCGTGTGCATTTTTGACTTTTGTCTCAAGTGTACTTGGTTTTGGCTTTCAGACATTCATGGACATGCAGTTCCCCAATGGACAACTTACATATGTAGCAGGTGAGGGGTTGACAACCAGTGCTTTCCTTCCTGTCTTTGGAGGATTGCTTCAGGCTCAAGGTCAATATCCAGGAGAGACAAAAGTCAGCTTCTCTTGCAAGGTTAATAGTATGCTTTATGTTTTTTTTTGAGAAGAATTATTATGCTTTATGTTATGTTGTTGTTTTTTATTGTTGGTATGAGTTCCATACAAAATTTAAGAAACTTCTAGTTTTGGTCTCAAGGATGGGTGTGGAACATCAACAAACTCATTCTTCTTTCTTCCTCTTAAAATTTTGTTTAAATTTCTGAGTTGATACGTAAAATAATATGAAGAATTGGTGATCAATAATGTCATTTAGATTAAGCTTTAAAGTCGACAACAACAACAACAACAACAAAGCCTTATCCCACTAGGTGGGGTCAGCTACATGGATCATACGACGCCATTCATTCGTTGATCCATGTTCATAAGATTCGACAGGGTTTTACGCTGGCTGTCGGGGCCTAACACAACCCTCCTCCTTTATCCGGGCTTGGGACCGGCTATAAAACATAGGCGGAGTTAAGCTTTAAAGTCGACATTTTAAAATATTTGTTCTCTTGCAGAACAAGAGTGGAACTCATATTACCCCGATTGTGCAATGGCCTGACAAGTCTTTTTCACTTGACATTGTTCAAGCATTGGCATGGAAGAGATCTGGACTAATGCTACGGCCAACCATACAATTTAGGTTTGTGAAGAAGCTTCAAATTTTTTTCCACTTGGCACTACTTATGTGTTAACCTGGATTTCTATCTCTCTTTCTTACCTCTAGTTTAAAAAACAAATAAAAAAATAGAATGAATCCTTGTTTAAAACTAGAGTTTATTATTCTATGTTATTTCTTCAGCACTGAATTGTTTGAAATTCACGTTTTCTGGTAATGTTTGAGTTTTATTTTGATGCCTGTAAAGAGACTTTACTTGTGCATTTCTAGGTTGAGAAATAATATCTATTTTGCACGGAGTCATTTAAAAGCTTTCACAGTATTCTATAGCTGCAGGCAATGCAAATGTATGCACAGCATACAAATGCAGTTGTCATGCATTCAAAAGTAAATAGTTTCAAAAGTAAATAGTTGAGATCTGGCTATGACACTGAACTTCACATGGTACAATTAAGATTGTGAAGATTTTAATAGATCTTTTAATGTGTTGCCTGTAATGAGTGCCAATTATTCATGGAATCGTGGGTTATTAGTTGCTTTATTCTATCGGTTGCTATTTGCTGTATGAAACTCCGCCTATATTTTATAGTCGGTCCCAAGCCCGGATAAAGGAGGAGGGTTGTGTTAGGCCCCGACAGCCAGCATAAAATCCTGTCGAATCTTATGAACATGGATCAACGAATGGCATCGTATGATCCATGTAGCCGACCCCACCTAGTGGGATAAGGCTTTGTTGTTGTTGTTGTCTGTTGATTGCTAAAATGCTTCGGGCATATGCTCCTTCCTATGATATAAGAATGGCTCTAGGAATTCCTTGCTTTGTTGAGCCTTCGCCATTCCTCATAGTGAAGTCAAATTGATGTAAAGTCAAATTCTCAATCCTGATGTCTTGAGTTGTGTCTTGACTGCAGCCTTTGCCCAACTTTTGGCGGAAGTAATCCCGGGTTGCTCACGGAGCTGGTGCATTCCATAAGGGAGAAGCTAAGTGTTAGTTGTGGTTGTTCTTTAGCAAGTTATCCATCAGCTTTTGCTTCAGTAGCTGTAAGTTAAATCTCTCTCTTCTCTTGATGTTGTTTTTGTATGAGAAAACCTGATGCTTTTCTTCACCTTCTTGATATTCAACACATTGGTTTATCGTGGTTCACAGGTTGGGAGATCAAAGTGGAACGGCAACATTGGCAGCTCTGGAATTGTTGTAAGAGTAGAAACTCCCTTAAGCAACAGAGGAAGGAGTTCCTTGTCGGTTCAGTTGAACAGTGGCTTAGAGTTCTGATCTCTTTGAGATGAACGGTTTGTATATACACATGTGAACTTAGCTGCCAATGATGTGTTGATATTAATTGAATATAGTTTTAATTATATTAAGTTTAAATGGTAGAGAAATTTTTTTATCTGAAATTGTATATTTCTTTTGTAGAAGATTTGATGCCTTGTATGTTACCAGGAGAAGTTGTGTACATTTTTTAAAATTGAATACAAATGTACTGTGTCGCAAAGTGCATTTGGCAGTGCATCACTAAATTCCACAATTATATTTCGGTTTTCGTACCACATGGTCGATGTTTTTGGGTTTGACTCCTGAGCCATTAATTTCATAATCTGATTCATGATCTACATCAGCCAATCTTATTCCTCGGTGCTAAATAGTGGAGAGTCGGCGTTTTGCCGTGAGAATAACTAAGGCTATCAATATCTCAATTTAGTTATTAAAATCATAAGATTTTAGGATGTTACTATCTTTGATTATCTTGATTTTATCTTGAGATATTATTGGGAAGATTTTAAAATGATCTATTTTACGATTTTATGTGATCTTATGCAAATTTATATGATTAATATAATTATTAAATATAATAAAAAATATGGTTTGTTTGTTTATTATATTTTCATATAATTTGATTTAAGAATCGATAAAAGTATGAATCTTTAATTTTATAAAAGATTACTTATTATCTTTTAAAACATATTTTTTTATTAATCAGTAGTTTACGATTCTCCATCTTATGATTCTCCTTTAATGTTAGATCTCGATTTTGACAACAAAATTCAAGCTTAAAAAAAAAAGTTGTCCATGGTTATTTTTTAATTGCTCACTTGCTCCTTTTGGCTTGGAGTTTTTGCCGTTAATTTGTTTATTGTGTGTTGACTGATTTCAGTTTCCATTTCTAGGTTTCTTTCTACAGTTAAATACGACTGGTAAAAGATTCAATCTCATTGAAGTCTGAATTGAACATTTCCCTTGTCTAAACCTGGGATCCTTGAACACTCGCCCTCAAAGCATTCTCTGGATATAATTAATTAAAGTCTGAATTAATTTATGTAGCATAAGATAGAGATATTTTATGAAAAATGACGTAAAGCAAATTTATTGTGATAAAACAGTAAAATAAATCATAGAGAACGAAAATCAAATCTTGCTTGCATGTGTCTGTTCTGGACTGCTAGATATTATACGGTAGACACTGGATCTTCTGACTGACCAAAATGGCAAAACCCCAAGATATTTTCCTCTTTAATTGGGATATTTTTGCATCAAAGTGTGTGTTGGAGGTGTGAGACTTGGCTGTTCTCCATCCGAGAACAAAAATTAAAAATATCCTATTCCCCATCACTTTCGGAGAGGGTTGAGAAATATCTTGAGCACACCGTCACTTCACCACTCCACTGCAATTTATAAGACCCCCTTTCCCGGGATGAACTCCGATCCCCCCCAGTCATCTAACACCGTAACACAAACATGGAGCAAGAAACCGCCAGGAGGAGAATAAGCCGCATCCACGACCATGTTTCCCCCGGGGCTGCTGATCACGTACCATCTCCCCAGCTCTTCCTCATGGTGAGCTCCGAATCACACACTTAGATCTGCACTCTGTGTATGTTAGATACTTGTTGTTTGCTATGGATTTTCAGACTATAACATTCCTGGATAAGCATATTTTTGTGGGCAAAAAGCTTGTTGCCTTAATCAAGTTGAATTAGTAAAGTTAGTTATTATGGTGCCCATGTCCAAGATTGGACGGGAGGTAGTAGATGCGAATTAAATTCTTGAAATCGCCAATTCAACCAGGGTCACTAGAAGGCAATTGACTGATAGATAGCATTGGAATTTCATATGGCACTTATAGTCTGCAACATTTGACTGCAATTTAAATGGTGTATGCAATTCTTTCCCATTAAAATCCCCTCAAACTAGATTGTTCATGGTCTATTGATCTTCTTGATACCAGGAGCTAATATGGAAAAAAAATTATGTTAATGACAAAAGTTAGGTGCTTCTATCAAATCAAATGGCTGGGAATGGCACGCTTGTGCTTGTAGTTTGGATTTCTATACTATGTCAAACATTTATATGTTTGGATGCAACAACAAGATGTTAGTTGCATGTAATTTCGTCTTTGAGTTATATCAATTAATATACATTTTATTCTTCAGAACTGCAGTGGCACACTCAACACTGCAATACCCCGGTACGATAACAGATTGCTTTTTGCCCGGCAAGGCTCTGCGTCGCAGGGCCGATTTATGCAACAGGTAGGAATCATACATTGGCTCATTCTTTTCTACTGTTTTTTAGCGATTTGTATGATTGATTTCAAGTGGGAAGCTTAATTTTTGTTCTTCTTCTATGACCCAGAGTGCTTCTGGTTCTTCTGGTACTTTCTCTCAGCGGAAATCATTCCCCGGCAGATCTTGTTCTGGAGATAATAAAGCTTCTTCTTCATTGTTCCAGGATGAAAGACAGCCTATGTTCTCTAGACAGGTTGAAAGCACTCCCACTCCCAAGGTCATGAATCCAGACGCGGCATGCTGCCCAAATGATGCGCCAAAATATTCTCGGCAAGGTAGCAGCGGCACATCTAGTGAGGACAAGCAGGTTACCTGCACCAAGATCAAGGAGACTTCCTTCTGTAATGGTACCTCGGAAAAATTCTGAACCATCTCATTGCTATTGCATAGTTTTAGTATGAATCATATAATCTATTCAAAGTACGATTCCTGCTTTAACATAAATGATAAATTTATGCTGTCATTTATTTATGGTGAGAACTTTGATGAAGGTGTTGAGTGGGCTCCTCCAGTAGATGTTGCCGAGACAGGGAACAAATATGTGCTGACAGCAGAGCTTCCTGGCGTCACAGCTAGTGACATAGTAGTGGAGTTGAACGACCAAAGGTGCGCCCACTTCGTTACTTCTCTCCCTGTTATTGTTCTTCCCTCTATGTTGTTGCTGATTCCGGAATTTTGTTATTAGGAAAAGATCACATCTTTGCTAAGCACCCTTTTGCCTAACAAATTGCACAATTGGTTCTTGATTCAATAGCTTGACAGTAATGGGTAAACGTTTGACGCATCTGCGGAGGCTTCCGAGTGGGAGTAGTGAGAGTTCCAACCAAACTTATCATCGACGGGAAATCTTACAGGGACCATATCGAGTCTCCTGGCGTCTTCCTGGCAACGTAAACAAAAACAAAGTATCAGCTGAGCTTGTGTATGTCATCGACCTTCTCTGCTATCAGTAGCATCCATTTCGATATATATTATACTTTGCCATTTAGTATGCATCCTTCTGATCAGTTTTATCCTCTGTTTTTTCTCTCGTTGTTGCTTCATGTTACTAATTGACTTGTGGAATTTTGTTGCAGGGATGGTTTTCTTCAAATTATCCTGCCCAAAGTTTGAGGAGAATATAGAGCTCAATACAAGTCATTTATTATCTACAACATTAACCTATTAATTAGAATGTATATACATACAACAAAGAAGAGTCATGTATTTAAAGATTAATATATACTCGTTCCAACAGATCATATGATGAATCTGCATGCATCTGGCACTTTTTACTATTGCGCAAAAGCATGCCAAGGTTGGATACAGCACTAATTGCATGGTCTGATAGGAAAAAGATATACCTTAATATAGTCAAGCATGTATTTGAAACAATGGTTATATTTATAGTTAATGAAAAGTTTGTATTATATGCAAACAAAGTGATATATTCTCATGTCTTCTTTTATGTCTGTCTGTCTATGTTCGTCTGGAGGCAGCTTCTTGTCGATTGAGTCTTACCGAAAACAAAACTATCGATAGAACTCAAAATTAGATACTGTCTTCTCACAATGGAAAAGAATATTTCTGATACAGTTATCCTTATAGCCATTGTGAGGCATTCTTTTTTCTCCTTTGTGACAAAAAAAAGTGCTTGTAGTGTCAATCCAGTAGTTACAATTCTACATTGTCGATGTGTCATCTTGATGACACTTTGGATAGATTCAAAGCTCATTTTGTTGTCAACAGCTTCACTAAAACATATGGAGTGGACCATTTTGAGATTTTTTTTCTCTTGTTGTTTGTCTCAGTTGAGTTCGAATATATACTTCTTTTAATTGTTGTTAACAAAAATTGGCCTATTTATAGAAGATGTATTCATTTACAACCTCCTGACTATGAGGTTGAAGGGGAGTATATATGTAAACCCAAGAAAGCCGTTTATGATCTTAAACAAAGTCTCTTAGAGCACGGTTTGATAAAGTTAGCAACGAGATAACAAAAATGGGTTTCTCCCATTGTAGTGTTGATCACTTTATTTTCGTAAGAAAGAAAGAGTAAGGGTGTGTGGTACTTGTTGTTTATGTGGATGTATGATTTCCAGTTGGTGATGACAATGTTGAAATTCAGGAAACTAATCAAAAGATTTTTGTCACAAAAGATTTTGAAAAACTTCGCTACTTTCTTAGAAGTGAGGTTGCAAGAGACTCACAACTTAATCTTTTCTCAAAGAAAATATATGATGGATATTCTAGAAGATGCAACTATGTTGAGAATTAAGTCCTCATCCATTTCTATTAATGGGTCTAGATGATAAAGATATAGGAGCATCGTTGAAAAACTTTTATACTTGACAGTCATCAGGATATTAGTTTTGCTATTAGTCATATTATTTAGTTTATGGAGAAATCACATTATAGTTATTGGAATAATGTTTGTCTTATTCTGAATAAAGGCTCTATTGGGAAAGGATTATATTTTAAAAACAATGGTCATTTGGACTTTTATGCTAGTTCTATTGAATGTAGACGTTCCACTACAAGTTTTTTCACTTTATTGAGAGGCAATTTCGTTATATGGTACAACAAGAAACAATCAATTGTTTCTCAATGAAGTGCTAAAGTTGAATATCGAGCCATGGCTCTGCTTGTGAAGTGATATTGATTATTTTGTTACTTGTTGATTTAGGTTTTCCTGCTACACTTCCAATTCTTATGTATTGTGACAATCGCTTTACAACCTATATAGCATCCAATCAGGATGAAACAAGTTAAGGTTGATTGTCACTTTGTACGTGAAGTTGTTACTAAAGGAAAGATTGTTACTCTACATCTTTTCGAAATTGCAGTTGAATGATATTTTCATGAAAGAGTTACCTAAGAAACATCACAAACTTTCTATGTGACAAGTTAGACATGATTGACATGCTCCATCTTGACATGGAGAAATTTTTGGAGATAATTAGGTCAATAAATATTTGAATCGGAAAGAAAAATTATTGGAGATAATTAAGACTAACAATTTTTTCATATCAAATCTTGTGTATCAGCCGGTCATTATTTTCTTTGGTAGCGAATTTCTATTTCTAGTATTTTCACGGAGTATTCTAATATGAGGAGCAAATAAAATAATATCTTTTACATGTCCTTTTATTTTTAATTTTAATTTTTCTCGTGTTAGGTCATGGACCTTCCTTCATAATCGAAAAAATGAATATAGAACCTTTGGCATGCATGAATTGATGAAACTGACAATTCTGACTAAGTAGGTACCTAAGGGTTGTCTGACATATGCATTATTATTCATGAAATGAGATTTATTATTCATTATCTTATTTAAAAAGAAAAAAAAATGTTTGGATAAGAGAAGAATGTAATAAAAAGAGTGATGAATATGATAAAAATAAAAAGAATAGTTTTTCATTCTATTTGGTAGAATAGTTAAACTTAACCTTTTCAAATTCCAAAGCATAATTATTAATTTGACTGAATACTTAATTTACTTCATGTTTACATATTTTTAGAGAATAAATCTCTTTATTCTTTTATTATTCTCCTTCAAAACACCCCCTATTATCCTCGCCCTTGCTTCGAATTTTAGCACAAAAATTATGATATTACAGTATGTCATTTCTTCCACATGCAGTTCAGCTCTTACTGTACTATTTTTCCTTCCTCCAATTTAAGCACTGGAAGTCCACTTTCAAAACACTTCTAACTTTAGTATCAGAAAAAAGCGAGCAAAAGCAATGCCCATGTCTTCTTCTGCTTCTCTCTTTCTTTTTTCCTTTGCTTCTTTGTCCTGCTTCTCTTTCTTTTTTTTCCTTTGCTTCTTCTTACTTGTTTCATCCTCTATACCATCATACCATGTCTAAGTAGTTTTCCATACAAGAAGCTTCAGCCTTTATTGCAAGAAGTTTATACAGGATCTCTCAAGTTTGTTCTTGTTCAGGCCAATCAAGTTGATCATCAATTATGCTGTCAGATTATGGCAGGACAAAGATATTTTTGAAATGTTATAGAGATGACTTCAAAAGTACACTGTTCTACGTTTCGATCACATTTTCACAGATTCCAAGAAATATTGATTCCACAAATTTCCAGTGGACTTTAAATTTTATATTGGATAATATCATAATACAAAAGTTGGAACACACTTTATCAGCAGAAATGGAACAAAACAATAATAGAGGTAGGTACCAGCTGAAAACTCATCCATTTATTAAAACTAGCATTATGTTGCACAAACATATTTTTCTTTACGCTGGATCATTCCAATATAAAAATCTTAATAAATATCAAATATGAATTCGATCAATCCATAATTTGGCATCAGAAATATCCTACAAGTTTCTATTAGATTGAGCGATGTAAAATGCCTCAGGAAGATCCTGAAATCTGCAGTGTGTGCGTCCTACATTAGTGATCACCAGTACCAATCTGATGCCATTGCCCATGAATGTTAAACCGAATCAGCAGCAGTTCGAATCCTCGCTACTTCTGGACCTTCTGGTCCTCACATTTTGATCGATAGTACGCCACAGCGTCCCGCGTGTCCTCGAAGAGCAGAGCCACCTCGAAGAACTCCATCACCTTGCGAAGCTCTTGGTCGCCGAGGTCGTCCGAAAATGGCGCCACCGGGAGCGCGTTCTCCGGTTGGAGCAAGTACGCATTGGGGTTGTCGTCGACGAGCACGACCCGGTCCAGCGCCCTCCCGACGGCTGAGAGGTCCTTGATGAACCTCCCCTCCGTCTCCTTGCATGCATCCCTGTACAGTCTGTAGGAGATGAACTCGCCCCAGGGGTCGAGGCGGTCGAGGACGAGGGAGGCATACTCCCTCAGCCCGGCCGTGAACACGACCACCTCGAAGGACTCGGCGGCCTTCCTGAGCAACTCCTCGGCGCCGGGCCGCTTCAGGACGTAGAAGGGGACGACGCGGCCGTCGATCGTGGGGTGGACGGTGAAGTCGTAGCGCTCGGGGGCGGGGTCGGTCGTCGAGTGGATCAAGGTCTCGTCGAGGTCGAGGAAGACGGTCTTCTTTTCAGGAGAGGAAGGCAGCGGGAGAGTGGTTATGGTGGCAGGCGGCGGCGAGCAGTGCTCCTTGGTGGGGGAGGACTTGAGGCGGCGGAAGCGGAGGTGGTGGTCGGCGGCGCCGAGGATGGCGAGGCGAGCGAAGACCTTGACAAGGCGGCGGCGGCAGGAGCGGACGGATCGGTTGATGGTGGCAGTAATGGCCTTGAGAGGGGAGGGGGAGGACTTAGCAGCCTTGCCCTTGGTGGCGCTGCGGCGGAGGCGGCGCACGGGGGTCTTGGAGGAGGATGTGGCTTTCGTGGGGGTTTTGGAAACCATTTCTTACCGTGGATTTCTCAAACTTTCAGTAAGGAGGCGGAGGAAGAAGAGGGGAGAGAGAGAGAGAGAGAGAGAGAGAGAGAGAGAGAGAGAGAGAGAGAGAGAGAGAGAGAGAGAGAGAGAGAGAGAGAGAGAGGTAAACTTTTGGGTTCTGAGACTGAAACAGAGGGAGGGAAGTGAGAGTGCGTTTTGTGCGTTGCGGATTCAAACGGTCAAATAAAAATTTGAATTTGACAGGTGTACTGGCAACGGTCATAAAGTGGGTTATAATGCACTGCTGGTTCATGGTCTCGGGGGAACTAATTAATCTTGGCAGAATTAATTATTATTGTCGCGTCATAAAATTATCTTTTCTAAACACATCGTAAATATTGTGCCAAAAAATATGAATATTAAAAAATTATAATCAAATGTTGTTAAATTTAATGTGCTGATCATTTTTTTTAAAGTTTAAATCGTTAAAAAAAAGCAACATATATTTTTAACAAATGTTGGACGTCAAGCGAGCCACTTTATTTTAAAAAAAAATTGCTTTTCTCCGATACGTTTTAACTATTCATTTTGCTTGTCTTCACAATATTAAATTGGCATTACATCGTTTGGATACGAGTTGGTATACGATCAAGGATCGGACTGATACTAGGATTAGAACAAATGTTAGAATTCATACCACAAGTTATCAAATCTAATGTTACAATCAAATGTGGTCGACACTCATATATAAAAAAACTTATAAATATAAAGTTGTTATTCTTCTTATTTCTAAACTTTCATTATTGTCACTCTAAAAAAATATTATTATCATTCTTTCTTATGGAGTAGTAGACATTTTATCCATGCTCAATAAAATGAAACGATAATAATATTTTTAGAGTGACAATAATGCTACCCTTAAAATGATTGGTAGGGCATTTAATTTTATAAATATACATATGTACGCGTTCATATGTTTAAAAAACCTTAATGCAGCCATGCTAGGCATCCGGGATCAAGAGCAAACTGTAATTGTTAGTCTCGACTCATCAAATTAATCGTAATTGTTAAAACAACTTTTGAATATTTCGTTTGAAAAGTTTCAATGAAATATGGAGCTTTAAAATAAGAACTGGCCGCCATTTTGATACAAGTGAGATTGAGAAGTTGTGGAATATATAGGAGTTCACCCATAGGGTTTGACTCCATTGGAGCCCAAGTTCATTTCAGCTCATTCAATTTGATTAAATCGAATTCGAGTTCAACCCAACTCAAATCCCATTGGGTTTGGCTATTCGTGTCGGGTCCCATTATTTTTTTTATTTTCTTTGAAAATATTCAAGATTAATTATTTGAAAGTTTCCCAACACCTAAAATCATTTTCATAGATATTAAACATTTTTGTTTTAATAGATTTTACTTCTAAGGTGATTTAAACATTAAATTGAATGAAATTGATTCAATTTTATTAATAAAACTATATATATAACATATACATGATAAATCGTATAAGGAAGTCCATATTTTCATATTTACTACAGATCCAATCTAAAAACTTTTATTTCTGTGTAAAAACTCATAATTTTTTTAATAGATCACAGATTAGCAATTAGCATGTTACTATTTTTAAAAAATAATGTATCAATTATCTTTTGGATAAATAGATGACATGCCACTAAATTTTGGATATAAAATGATTAAAATTAGCACTATTATTATTTTTATTTATGTGCTTAACTGTATATAAAATAAATAAAAGCACTGTAGTCTATATAAATGCAAACTTATATTATATTAAGATATGCAAAGAACTAGATCTAGAAAATTTTTGTTATTTGATTATAACTATAATTAATTTAAAAATTGGTGATTGTCTCGACAAAAGTAAAAGCTAACAAACCCGAAGGTTCATTTTTTTTTTCCTTTCTTCCTAAAGTTTACCTTTGGAAACAACTTAAAAGTAGACAAGGTATATAAGACTTTAGTTTTTAAATGATAACTATTAAGCTTCAAGATAAGTAGTACATGCTCCAATCACAAATTCCCCCATGGATTTTTTTTTTTTTGATGAGGTAAATTCTAGTTGATAATGGATCGATGATGACTTTGAAGTTTGAACCTAGCCATGGCTATCATTCGAAAAGAACTAATTAATAAGGTAAACACATCCTAACTAACATTCCCGCGTGCTTAACTTATTCTTCTGGAAAAAGAAACACAGGATCTTTGTTGCATGATCTACCTTAAAATTAAAGTAGAATCCCTACGTGAATATGGGGTTCACATTGTTGAAATTAGGGTTCGAGAGAGAGAGAGAGAGAGAGAGAGAGAGAGAGAGAGAGACATGTAGTGGGCTCGGTTGGTGAAGTGCGTTGCAAGCCAATAGTGCTCCCGTGATGGTGGGAGTTAATTCCATGGAAGTTAGGGAGTCTATAAATGTGAATGTTTGGACTTGGTTATGAGTTATGACTAAAAGAAAGAAAATTTCATCTTTATAATTTAATGTCATGATGATGATGGAAAAATTTGACCACTTGCAAAATTTGGGAGTAATTCGTGTTCATACAATGTATGTACTTCAAATTGTAAGAAGTGAAAACCACGCAATTCGATTGTCACATCATGACATTAATTATCTCTGTTCGTTTTAAATTAAAATACATCGTTTGTTGCAAGCTCATCAAATAGTTAATGTTGTCATATATGATAATGAAAACATTAATCAAATAATTCGAATATCCTAACTCTAAGGATAGGCATCACTTGCGACATATATATATATATATATATATATATATATATGGTTATCTTTAAACTTTGATTATATCGTTATACACGTGACATCGTGAAAATTAAATATTAGCTTTTACATATTAAAAGTTGTAACACAATTGCATAACGAGAAAAGAAAACACAAGGGAAATAAAACATCATTTGGCAATTTCACTTGCACGTTTTTTATCGTGAGCAACATTTTATCCGAAAAAACTCAATTTTCTTATTGTCCTTTCATATCTCTCCTCTTTTTTCCCCCTCGGCTCTTTCTTCCTTACCCTTCTATTTCCATGTATGCTCAATATAAGAGTCCTTCGTGAATATACACCTCTTGGAAATTAATTTTAAGTCGAACATTATACGTGTCTAAACCATATGGGTCTGTTTGGTAGCAGGATATTTGGCTGAATAAACTGATATCCAGGTGAATACGGGCAAACGGCTAACGGGATAGGAATTATTGCCGACAACGTTCACACAGGCTCCGAGGCATGTTTAATCTTGTCGGCAGTATGTTTTTTCGGATTACAATATTCTATGTTTCTAGCGGAATAGAAGTTAATCGCCTGATTGAAGCCGTGGATAAATTCGTCTTTTTACTATTCATTAATGTTGAAAGGAAAACCCTTCCTCCTTTCTCACGCTGCAAACAAACGCGACACATTCTTTGCCGAACGCCACACCTTCGTCGGCCGCCTTTGCTCGCTGCACCTCCGTCGCCAATATTTTCTCCAATAGCATGCTTCTTCCTTGTTCTCTGCTCTAAAATTTCTTATTCGCGAGCACAGAACGGTGGGAGATTCCATCAATTACACTTGCCCTAACCTACGGCGGTCCTTCTCCGACACTCGTCAGGTACCTCGCTTCTCCACTCCTTTTGTGATGTCGGCCGAATTTTCTCACCACTCCTGGTCCTCGTGCAGGTCGTCGTCACGTTCCGCACAGACCATCTTCCGACGAGGGTAAGGTACGAAGTACTATGCCCTACTTCTTCGACTTCTCCATTTTATTTTCCCCTTCTTACTTGTTATCCATTTGTATCTCCTTTATCACGCTACAAATAGACGCGGCAAGCACTCATTTCTCCATCGAACACCTCAGTCGGTCGCCTTTGCTCGCCACTTCTCCGTCCAATGTAATCGCCGGTATTTTCTACTTATAACATGCTTCTTTCAAGATATCTGTTCTCCAATCTCCTCCGTTGGACCACAGAACGTCGGGAGATTCTGTCGATTTCGCTTGCCCTAACTCGCGGCTGACCTTCCCGGAGGCTTGCAAGGTACCACACTTTTCCACTCCGATTGACACCACGGTTGAATGTTGTCATCACTCTGTGGTCCTCTTGCAGCTCATCGTGACACAATCTAGTAACACAACAGCATCCGACGAGAATCATCTTACTACATTAAAGGTACTCCAGAATCCTTGTGGCACTTCTGCGACTTCCCCCATTCTTACGTGTGTTTTCAGTTTCCTATTCTTATTTTTCCCCCATTTTTAAGTGCTTACATAAGACAACATCCTTGCGAAATTGCTTTTTCAAAATTTGTACAAGAGTTAATTGAATGTCATGCATGGTGTCAAGAGGGAAAATGTCACTAAAAAATTTGTTGGCCCAGACGTGAATGTCATGCTATTGGCCGAATGCCCATTTCTAACCCTTGTGCCAAATTAGTTACTTATATATATATATATGTGTATATATATATACACACACTTTCATGCCCATCATCATATGATTTAATTTCTTGGTCATACAACCATAACTCTCCTATGTTCAAAGGAATTATCCGATGGATTTGGAGCTGGCCTCTAGAAACAAAGATGATTCTCTCAGAAAAAAGCGTCTAACCAATTGGAATGACGAGCTCGATGAGGTTTTTGTGGGGCTTATGAAACTTGAATTCCTGGAGGGCAATTTGAACAATGGAGTCTTCTCTACTGATACGTGGAAGCACATAGTTCTTAGGTTTAATGAAACAACCAAGAAGAATTACGACATGCTGAACTTGAAAAATAGCCTAACGAACTTAAAGAAATCGTGGAATCTATACCGTACATTACTTAATCGCAGTGGCTGGGGTTGGGATGCTGAGAAAAAAACACCTACCCCCGGTGAACCTAGCATGTGGGAAGAGGTCATAGCGGTAAGAATTACTACAATATATGTTGTCGATATGTGCTTCATTTTGATGTTGTCATATATTTATATTTAAACTACTCTTACCTTACTACTAGGCAAACAAGGAGTATTCTCGAATTAAAGACAAGCCATTTTCTGTTTACGATGACATGCTTTTTATCTTTGCCAAGAACACCGTTACTGGCAGTCGAGCATATGCTTCGACCATGTCTGATTTACCTGCAGAGGATGTTGAATTAGATGTTGACGATGATGCCGACCAAGTGGACATTACTTCGGAAGATTTCAATTTGCCTAACATTGCTGGCGGTGAAGAACCAATTCTCGGCTCTGCCTCAGACTACATGTTCGACAGTCCCTCATCGATCGCGGCATCTGAAGACCCCTTTTTTGGTGTTTCACCTTCACCTTCAGCCGGGAAGAGAGCTAGATCCAATTTGCCTAATGCTAAGCCACGGAAGGGTAAGAGAAATAACCTTGAAGCATTGCAACTGATGTCTGAGATTACACAACGGGGCCAAAAATGTCTTGTACTACTTGATGAGATTGTCCAACGCGAGAAGGAAGCCACAACATTCTCTAGGTCTGAGTGTTGGACTAGATTGCACTCAAAGGTGACCAACTGCACTCTAGAATTCAAGCTGGCCATGGTGGAATCCTTTAAAGATGAGAGCAATTGTTGGGCTTTCATGACATGCGAAGACGACATGTTAGAACCATGACTATTGGAACAATTAGAGGAATACAGAAGAAAACGTGCTCATAACACTCAACAATCTTCTTCCTACTTCGGGTGCGCAACTTCTAATTTCACCCTTGCTTCCTCAAAATCCCAATCAAGTGGCATGTTCAAGGCAGCGTCATCATCTATTCTATCTACTGCATTTGGTGCATTCTTTACTCATTCTACCAGTTTCAGCACTACATTACTGCCTTCAACCACCTTTGCATCTACTACTGCGGGCACCAGCTTGTCCGTGCAAAGTTCATTTGCATCAGGAGTACTTGGTTCCCAATTTGTCTCACTGTCTAATACTGCCACAAAGAGCCGAACGTCTAGCATAAGAGCATTCTCTATTCGCTCGTCACCTTCAGGAGGCTCAAATTTCGCGAGAGCGTCCTCTTCTGAATAGTGCCCATCGAGATGATGCATCTAATATTTTGGTTCCACTTTTGTTGTGCTTGAGGACACCTTTTTTTTGAAGAACGAAGTAACCTATAGCCTAGTTCAAGAAGCTTGGAGGCATTTGGGTTGTCATATGTGACACCCATATTTTGTGTTTGTATTGTCTCTCTTCTTGTTGTGGCAAAACTAATTTACCTATTATGACTTTTGTACTGCTACCACTAATATTTCTCAAATATAGTATAATAGGTTTATTGTCTGATAGATATGTTTTGAACATTTCCTTATGTCATGTTATTTTTTTTTGTCATTATGCAAATGGCCCACCTTGCTTCTTGTTTTCAGTTTATATGTTTGCAAGTTAAATGTCTTTTTTATGCGTAGATGAGTAGACATGTGCTTATACAACTATTGCTCGAAGTGGAGAGAGTCCATGAGGATGTGATCAGAGTTGTAATGAATGGCGGGTTAATTTCAGTGGGGGTCGGGGAAGGCATTCCGAGAGTCCCATGCAGAACTCGTCCTTTCGCAGGACGTCAATTGATCGTAGACATACTAAAAGGCCACCCTCAAAGGTGTTATGATCTATTTAGGATGTCACCAAAGATGTTCATGAAGTTAGAGGAATTACTCACTTCCAGGGGCCTCATACATAGTACACAACATGTGAGTACATGCGAGCAGTTAGCGTGTTTCCTGCATCGTCTTGGTCACAATGTCAGAAATAGAACCCTGGCAAAAAGTTTGCATCATTCAAGGGAGACAATTTCGTGCCATTTCAATAACGTGCTTCGTGCCATTTGTTACCTTACACAAGAGTTTATATGTTTACCCACCGGACAAGAAGGTCCACCCTCGGATTCGAAACAATGACAAGTTCTTCCCCTATTTCGCTGTAAGTCAACTTCTTTCACTTAATTGTACACACTGGTGACTACTTGCATTGTGATGCCCATTTCACGATTTATATCAGGATGCAATTGGTGCTGTTGACGGAACCCATGTTCCCACCTTGGTTCGCAAGCTTGATCAACCACGCTATAGGAACCGCAAGGGGTTCCTCTCACAAAATGTGATGGCCGTCACATCATTTGACCACTCTTTCCTCTATGTATGCACTGGATGGGAGGGTTTTGCTGTTGACATGCGAGTTCTACGTTGGTGCATGAAGAGCGCCGGTTTCATAGTCCTGGAAGGTATGATAGAAAATAGACTGTGCTTGTTATTGCTTTTCAATTTTTGTGATTACAAATTTCTTATTCTTTGTATGGCAATAGGGAAATTTTATCTTGTCGATTTCGGTTTATGCTAATTTCGAAATGTTTGTTGCCCCCTACCGTGGTATTAAATATCACTTGTCCGAGTTCCGCGATGGGCAAAGGAGATATGAAAGTCCAAAAGAGTTGTTCAATCACCGACATGCACAACTTCGAAATTGTGTAGAGAAGTCCTTTGGCATTCTGAAGTCGCGGTTCAGCATTCTGAGTTTGGCAATGCATTTCCCCATAGGAACGCAGGAACGCATAGTGCTAGCATGTTGTGTGTTGCACAACTTCATTAAACGTTACCAAGGAGTCGATGTTTACTTCACTGGCCCAAGGCTCCGACCCGATGAGAACCTCAATGTCAATGAGACAAATGCAAGTGTTAATATGGGTAGCGAGGGAAGTCGAAGGGGTGATCTCCTACGTAGCAGCATTACAACGCAACTTTGGAATGCCCATCGAGGCAGACGATGTGCACCTTCAGGTTGAGACTTTACTTGTTGATGTCTTTTTTTTTTTACTTTTATACTCTTACTAACAATGTCACATATTTTGTAGGAAATTTGGTCGCAAATGATTGAATGGGAGGTGTGATTCAAGGTTGAAAGAAGTGTATAATCTGAGTGTGTAATTACTCGGAGAACACGTGATTTATAATTGCAACTTCGTGACAACAACCATCAGTATATATGTTTCCTTGAATGTCTGTAGGAAGCATACTTCATTGTGTTAAAGGAGCATCTTGGATCCACTTGTTTGATATTACATGACTATTGCGAATTAAAAGTATTTCTGATGCTAGTTATATATGTGTTAATTTCTTTGTATTACATGAAAGTTATTTGTCAGTTTAGTAATTTCGTGTCAAGAGGGAAATCATGTCGACAATTTATGTGCATGTGTTGAACCTTCCAATTTCGAACCTCTCTCTCTCTCTCATACTTCGGTGTTATTGCTCGTATTCAAGATCAATTCGCTATGGTCTACGCGGTTTGCTTGGAGGAGAAGATCTTCGATCGCCAACTGATGTTAATTCTCCCCAATTCATGTACATTCCATCAACTCTTCTCAAACGGTTGCAACAACATGAAATGTCAATGAATTCTTCATGTCTCAATGAAATCGTGAGAAACTCATAATCAATTACTTCAGAAAAGAGTTACTACAATTAAACACCAACATCTTCACAACGTTAATACAATCCCAGACTGATAGAACCAAACACCGACATGTTCACAACGTAAATACAATCCGATGACAAGTGCTTACTACATGAAACCCAATAGGACATAACCAAATGCCATTCCTACAAGAAAGCTAACGAAAAGAAGGCGTTGCAGTCGCTGAATCCGCCCTTCTGCTCTGTCTAACTTACGAAGAAGCCCGTCGATAATAATTGCGCCGCGTGATTCCAGGGGGGTCACACCAACGGAAGAATGCACAAGCACCAACCCACTTTTGATCATGCGTCATACCCAGAGATGATGCAATGGAGAAGAGTGATGGATAAAGATGATGACCGAGAAGTTAATGCTAACCTGGAATTTTCGACAGCTCCAAAAATGACGACCTAGGTTGCCGCTGGTCCACGACATTTTCAGCGTGCACACTTATTGGCAGTAACAACATGGCGCATCCATAACGTCGACATCCATCAGGCACGGCTCAAATTTCTGACCAAAAACCACATATAAAGGGATGGTATCGGAATGACGGCGCGAAAAATAGAGCTACATATTAGTATACGGTATATGAGAAATGAACAAACAAAACAAAGAGGTAACATGGGGCCACAGCCGACGATACATTTCAACAGAAACAACTCAGCGGCGAGGTAAAATGCGAAAGAGAACAACATGTTACCTACAACGTGGGCCAAACACCTTCGCGCGACGTGGGTCGGTACCTGCGGTGTGGACGTTCGACGGAGCAACAGCCAAAATCGGGCAATCCGTCTGTCAATTTCTAGGGCAGATAGAAAGGGGAAAGTCGTGCTTTTGTTTCGCATGGACGAGGGTAGTTGGGTCATTTTGTTCATTGTGCCATCCGACTTTCCAAATGCGGAGCAGAATATACGGATGCATACATGAAGCTTACAACCAAACGGGAAGTAGATTATCGCTCCACACAAGCCAACATAATCCACCATCACGTGAATAAACGAGCTTATTCCCCTCATCGATATCCAGCAACCAAACGGGCCTTATGAGTCCGAGTTTGAAATCCAACATTATACATGCCTTCAAGAATCTGCATGCATTTGAATCTAATGAGCACATTAATTCCGTGCTGGTATGCTCGACCCCCAACTCTGTGTGCCTCATTAGGGCCCCATTAGGTGAACCGATGAAGGTACAAAACGTTAGAAATGTGACATTTCCATGACTAACTTTGGGTAATTGAACTAGACGAAATCGGAGATTCGTAGTTCATATCAAGTTTTTCGAAAATAGTTGAATTGATAGATTAGTTCAGAGTATGTTTGAAAGAAGTGTAACGAAATTAAGGAGTTAATATAATAGAAAAAAGTAGATGTGATGAATTAATTTTTAGTAGTGTTTGAATTAAAAATAGTTATTATATATAAAATATAATTTTATTAAATAATAAAAATAAAAGTATAAAAAATTATGAATTTTTTGTTAAAAATATGTTATTTAAATTTAAAAAATAAATTTTAAAAAGTTATATTTAATAAAATATCAAATTTTTAATGGAATAATAAGTAAAAAATAATTTATTATAAATATTTTTTATTTATTAAATAATTTATTTTATAAGAGAAATGTGGGAGAGAGAGAAAATAAGAAAAAGAAAAGAAAAATGAAAATGAAAAAAAGATTGTCATGTCGCAAAAAAAAAGAAGAAAAATATGTGATACAGTGCTCCGGTTCCAAAAAAAAGGAAAGAACTAGAGCGCTTGGAATTGTGGTTCGTGACGGTTTGTTCCACCTTGAGAATTATATGATCTCATTGTATTTGGGGAACTAAGTTGGAATCTTTTTTTTTTATTGGTGTGATCCTGATTCTAACACATTGGTTCCACTATTTTGGTTAACTTGTTCTTTTTTTTGTTTTACGTTTTTTATTTGATATTTCTTTTTTTCATTTTCTTTTCAACTTTCTTTTTGTTTTACTATCTCATTTTTTGTCAATTTTAACACAAACATATCCAATCTAAAAGAAAAACTTATCCAAAAAGGATTTTATGCGGAATAGTAAGTGATTCCTCTTCACTTAGTAATGATTCGAGTTTGAGTCACTACGAATATAAAAATTTCTGTTGGGAGTTTCGTTTGTCACTATGTATGCGACATGGGGCGACCTTATTGAATTACTTAGACTCAATGATGGACCGACCTTCAATCTACGAACCGTGCATATAATCATTAGCATTGTATGGGTTGGGTCGTCGACACATACCAAAAATCAAGGTCTGACTACTGAAAAAAAGAGATGCAAAATTAATAAACATGTATATCTTGGTCGAGTAGAGCCTTTGATATGATTATTTTTTTAATCTCTTTGTCAATTTGTATGTATTTATTATGGATTTAATGGATCCCTAATCGGACGACGGGGTGAGAGAGAAGAGGGGGAAAGAAATAATGGGATTGGGTATATATATATATGGAAAGATGAGAAAGCGGAAAAATGAAAAAAAAGTGGGATAATAAAATTTTAATTACCGACGGTGACCGTAAAAAAATATTTTTTATTTTATTTATTTTTTATTTTACCGAAGGTTTGAACTATCGCTAATTATTATCGACGGTCAGAATCGTCGAAAATTACGACGGTTTGGACTGTCGTTAATTATATTAATAAAATACTCCTCATATTATATTATTATACATGTACCGACGATTATGACCGTCGGAAATATCGACGTTCCTAATCATCAAAAAATAAAATAATAATATAACAAATTACATAATTTATTATTTTCATTTCCGACGGTTGTAACCGTCGAAAATTTCGTCGGAATTTGCGACGGATGGGTATCCGTCGGAAATATCGACGTTCCTAATCGTCGAAAAATAAAATAATAATATAATAAATTACATAATTTATTATTTTGATTTCCGACGATTGTAACCACGTCGAAAATTCCGTCGGAAACCTTTCCGTCGCAAATTACGACGGATTTCTATCCGTCGGAAATCTCTCGTCGAAAAATGACAATTTTCTTGTAGTGTCGATGCATTTTTTTTATTTCCAACTCTAATTTTTAAGAAGCGTGAGATTTATAGCGAACAATATTTACGTGCACAAAAATCGAACTTGAAATCAGATTAAACAATAATGAGCTACTTGCCAGTAAAATCCAACTCTAACTCGCATTACTTTTTAAATTAAATTTACCTAATCATTTTCACGGTCTCATTCAAATTTTTAAAACTTTCTTAAGTTTTTAAAGTAATTGAATAAAATTATAAAGGGGATAAAATATTTTATTAGGATGTGAAATTATAAAGGGGATAAGGTTTTGTTGTTGTTGTTGTTGCATAGAGTGTATTATTATAATATATTATCATAATATACATTATGCACAATTGGTATTACATCATCGCCCTCCATTTTAGTTATTTTTTGAACTTATTACTCCCATGATGTCAAGACATATGATATGATCGTGGTAGTGATCTTCGTGTGAATTTTGTGGATAAAAACATATGAAGGAAACAATATTATATTGTGTGGAAAATATGTGATCTGATCATTCACTTATTCCATAATTTAGTAAAAAAAATGCAAGTAATTAATTAAAAGATAAGAGTGACACATAAGATGTCATTAATGATTCCCCTCAAAGAAGGATGGTCTTCCTTTGTTAATCATCCCTATACTCAACTTATATTGACCCTAATGATACTCAATATATATATATATATATACAATATATATATATATATATATATATATATATATATTCTTATGTTCTTCAAAATTCTATTATCAGATTGAGGAATTGAGTCAAAGAAACCTTCCCACTTCTCATTATTGAGTCAAAGAATTGAGCTTTGTTCTCTTTATTCACAAATTAAATAATATTTTACTGGTTAATAATTTTTTATCGTTAAGCATAATATTCATAAACTTTAAATTTGACTAATTAAATTACTAAGCTTACAAGCTATAATAACACTTTGTAATCTATCCGCAAAACTGTCAACAGCGTGTCCATGTTCTCACTAGAAAGCGATAAAAGACACTAATTAAGGCAATCCACATATTATGCTAGATAAGCATACCATAATAGCATATTATTGTTATATATAAATTTAGAGTTTAATTATCACATGGACCCTTATTTGGATTTCATAATAAGCATAAACACCTATAAATACACATCATCCGTATTTGGATCTCATAATTAGTTCATTGGATTATATGAATTCTTCATTATTATCTTTCAAGAGACAACTTCGAATTCAAAATCGGCAATAAATTAAATTGACCAAAATCCAAAACACTAATTTCGGCTCTTAAATGCACATATCTTATATGACAAGTGGACGGTAAGATACCTTGAGCTCTTGTAAAAATAGAGAAATATGGCATGATCATATTTCGGAAACATCTAAAAACCTCATAAACAAAATATGGAAGTTGACATAAAGGTCATTCTAAAAAATTATTTGTAGAATTGCAATCAACAGATTACTACATCTTTAAGTTGAGAATGATGAGTAACAAAGTATATGATATGAGTGGCCAAAATTTACATAAAAAATGGTAAAAGAGAATACAGAATAACTCAAAGTTTGAACATGGGGATATCATATAAGTTGTAGATTAAAAATCAGGACCTTGGTGCTAAAAATTTTCATTCAAACAAGGACGAAAGTTCTGAGAATCAAACGATTAAGAATCTAAGCAACAATATGAATTCTTGTTGCATCCATTTATCCTTTAATGCAGTCTTGGTGGGTTGTTGGAGCAGCCATTAATTTTCAGTGCTCCTGTTTTTCTTCCTCCACTGCCTAAAGACAAAATTTATTACTTTCACATCTTTGATCCATCAAATCCTTCCCCCATCAAAACTTTTTTTTTCTAAAAAAAAAATATTACCTAGATCAATAGTACTAAAGAAATTTAGTCCAAAATAAAAGACATCAACTTTTACATATGTGATTTACAGGCTCTGCATGCATTGTAGGTGTCAAACATGTGGACTTTTTAATCCATCTAAAAGATAAGAATACACTATTGTACTAAAAGAATGCAAGGAAAGTTCATTTACTTCGTCAGATCAAATGAATGAAGTGTTAATTAATAATTTTTAACTTTCTCCTAAAAGAGTTTACAAAAATTCTAGTGGTCAATTCAGAGATGGAAAAACAGGCCAATGGAGAAAAAAAATATATAAAGTAGAAGGCCTCGTTCAACACTTTCTTCCCCCTAGTCCTTTTTCTCAGGGTCTGTAGGCCATTGATAAATAGTAACCCAGTCGGGAGCTCTCTTTGCCATCCATCTCTTTTGCTCTCCCGAGTTGGTTGATGTGCGAGGGAGAGTCTGAGAGGAGAGAGAGAGAGATGGGTAGCAGGGTGGAGACTTCTGATACTAATGGCGCGCAGGAGATGTGTCTGGAGGAGGGAACCGTCGGTAACAGGAGGGAGGTAGAGAGTGTTGCCCCTGACAGAGGCTGCGGCTTGAGCATTCCTGTCCCTTTCCTGCAGAAGGTTAGACGTTTTGATCCCTTATGTGCATGACTCGACTGATTCATCTGTGCTACTTGTCCACCTTGTTGCATGTTTATTCTGCAAATACAGACTCATGATCTGTAGTCTTGAGATGGTGAAGAGATTATCACCTCTGTGTTCTGGTTTTGATACAATTCTGTGCTCGTTTCTTGGTTCATTTAGTAATTGTTCAGTTGGCTGCGTCTGCGTCTGTGACCAATGCTTTGCTTATTGTCGACTTCTATTTTCTTGCCACGAAGCAGCATCATCTATCAGGTGATAGCTTGCCATTATTGACCAAAATATGTCATTTTGGTCCTCATTTTTTGCGTCTCTGACTTATGATGTCATGAAAAGAACCGGAGGAAATAAATCTCGGGTTCTGTTCTCGCATGCAAGATCTTGGTCTGTAAGTTCAGGATGGATCTGTAATAAGATGTGGTGAGAGTATGTTATGATTGCTTTTCTTTATCCAAATGGCTAGAATACTAAATAACAAATCCACAGTTCATCTTATTATACTGTTGGTAATTTCTGTCATATCCAAACATTGTCTATTGATTGGGAACTTGGAATCTTTGTGTTTTTCTTCTTTTCTGATAAAATATTATTTGGCCTATTTTGGTGGCTTTCTGGATCAATGTTGGCGTTTTCTTGCTTCTTAGTCGGCCTCCTGCCATGTCTTCAGATAAGCAAGGGGATTAATAAATGCATGCACATCCAAGGATATGGACCATTTTTTTGACCCCTAAACAAAGTTATGGACCATTTTATTCTTCATGTTATTTTCAGCAAGAAATAGTAGCATTAGACTATTGAATTAGTATTAATCAACCCAAGATGCATGGAACCCACTGCCCAACCACATGATTGAAGAATTGTCATGCATACTAGTGGTAAATTACTTTGGCTAATTGCTGGTAATTTCAGAACCTGTCAACTTGGTTGGTGCAAAGTCACTAAAACCTTTTCTTCTCATTTCACAAAGATGAAATTCTGCTGACAAATTAATGTGTGTTTTGAATTTTCAGATCATTGCCGAAATCTTCGGAACATACTTTCTGATATTCGCCGGTTGCGGCTCAGTTGCGGTGAATCTGCACAGAGGTGGCACGATAACTTTTCCTGGGATATCGGTCGTATGGGGGCTTGTGGTCATGGTAATGGTGTATGCCGTCGGTCACATATCTGGTGCTCATTTCAATCCTGCAGTAACAATTGCCTTTGCTACGTGTGGAAGGTTTCCATGGAAGCAGGTGATCTGCTTATCGAAATCTACTACCTACGCGCATGATATGGGTTTTGCAACATGTTACACTGAACTTGGTACCAATAGCTGGCATCATGATTTGGGTTTCATTTTCTCCGACTGGTTGCAGGTTCCAGCTTATGTATCAGCTCAGGTCCTGGGATCAACCCTCGCTAGTGGTACGCTGCGCTTGCTGTTTGGACAGATACGTAAACACTACTTTGGGACAACTCCGACTGGCTCTAATGTCCAATCTCTAGTTCTGGAGTTCATCATCACCTTTTACCTCATGTTTGTGATCTCCGGTGTTGCCACCGACAACAGAGCGGTAAGTTCATGGCCTCACTTTGTGCAGTAAGCAACCTGTACAGTCTTCTTTTCATCTTTGACAGTCATGCAATCTTAATTAATTTGTTCTGTGAAATGGCTAGATATAATATTGTTCTTGGTTTTGTTCATGTGGGCTTGCTTATAATTTGCTTGGTTTACCGTTACCACTCTGCAGATTGGGGAACTTGCAGGATTAGCTGTTGGAGCCACTGTTCTACTAAACGTGATGTTCGCAGGGTAATCAGACTCAGCTTATCAACCATCACTTCATCACATAAATTGCTGTTTCTGAACTTTGACCTTTCATGTTCTACTGTGTTGCTCAATCAAGCATAAACCCGATACAGAAAACTACTACAAGCTCAAACAGGATAACGAAAACTACGGTTCAAAATTTTGATTAATGAAACAGTTCACGTCATCTAATTCAGTTTGCATGCATGCACTTCCCAGGCCTATATCCGGCGCGTCAATGAATCCGGCGAGGAGCCTGGGGCCGGCGATCGTGGCCAACCGGTGGGAGGGGATGTGGGTGTACATCGTCGGACCCATTTGCGGGGCAGTGGTGGGGGCATGGGCGTACAACATCATACGCTTCACCAACAAGCCCCTGCGTGAGATCACCAACAGTGGGTCGTTCCTCAAGAGCTTGCGGAAGAACAGCTCCAACTAAAGTTACGAAGGTGATAGCGTCCAAAGGAAAACACGTCTTATTTTATGCATGCTGCTGCGTCTCTTTCTTTCGTTTCGTTTCTTTTCCTTTTTTTCTTCTCTTTTTTTGGTAGCGTCCAAGGGGAGTCGGAGATTGCGTGACGAAACCCTGATCAGAGTCTCGACAGAAGTATTACCAAATCGGCAATGTAAACTGTTTGCCTTTTTTTGTTTCGTATCTAATGGCTTTCTCTTTCCATGCGTCCATCTCCGAAAACTGATTCATACTGCAGAGTTCAGACCGTCAGCATATGATAATAGTAAATATGGATAACTGCCATTCTTCTGGTACGCGAAAGAACAATTTACTGAATCCACATTTGATTGGATGACATTGTGATGTTGGAATCATGTCATTCTGCACAGGACTAATAAGGAAACAGACAAATGAATCCAGGTTGAAAGATAAAGAAAGTTTTTTTTTTTTTAAATCCAAGTGAATTCTGCAATTCGTCCTAAGTTACAATATTCTAGAACATTTTATCACCGACTTTGAGTATTGTGATTGTTTGACCACTTGTGTATTTTTTAATGTATGGCCAAGCGTAAGATGCCTTCAGTGCTGATGATCAAATTTTTAGGAGTATCAATACTCAGAGGCAGATCTCTGAATTGAATTATACTCAAAACTTCTTTTTTTGTTTTAACTTTTGGATACCAAGATTCTCCCTAGAAGAAAATTGCATCTAGACCTACAAGGAGATCTATGCATAGGGCTTTGCACTTGAACAAAAATTCATAATATAAAAGATATAAGAAATATGGCTAATGAATTTCTTGGTTGGGGTGCTAAAGTCTCACTTCTTTCCCCGAAAAGGCTAAAGCAAGTGGGAAAGACACGTCATTTTCATGCTTATTGGCAAAAGTTGCAAAAGCTTTCAGACTGTTTTCCATCCAACATGTCCATATCATTTTTTTCTCGTGAACTTTATAGCTTCACTACCATACCGGTATTAACTGAGAAGGGCATTTAGTTAAGCAAGATACCAAAAAGATTATTCAAGATGATGACGATCCAAACACGTATCTACAGCAAAACTAGTGCGGCGATGAAAAGCTATTTGTTCTACAGAGTATCGTCCCAGACAGCATAATGGAGCACGTCCATTTTCCTTAAAAGATCCCTAATGTTCTTCTAGCTATCACAAATATACTGAGGGTAAATTATCAGAGGTGCAACTGCCATTGATCATCCTTCAGCTTCCCATTATTGAACCAGATGACTTGACTTATTGACCATGCCAAAGTGCAGTTGAACAACATTGCACAAGCATTCAGCTGAAGCTACACTCCAGAACCAGCCAGCCTTCTCCTCGTAGCATTTGAAACTGCAACTTGACCAAGCCTGTCAGCTTCCTCTGATACCAACCGCTCCCTAACGGGCATGTAATGGCGGAACCAAGCACCAGTATAGACCTAACATAAATGGAAAACCAAATGTAAGTGATGGAATATCTGATAACTGCTAAACACAAAGTTCTTGATGTATCTTCGAGTAACAATAATTCATCACTCATCCATTGTTGGAAGCATAGGTTTTGCCTACTACCAAGAACACAGAATATATCTGTTGGTTCACAAGTGTTAAGATTGTGGAACTTCGAAAAATTCATCCATGATTCTGGAACTTGAAAATGGAAATAAAAAGGAGAAAAAATCTTCCTTAATCTGAGAAAGAATGGACATAGCACGAGTTCTACGAGATAAATAGAGAAGAAGACAGAAGTGGTTCAGACGTATATCACGCATCACCTTTAAGGGAAAAAGTTTTAATGATAAAGCCCACACATTAGATGGGTGATGCAAGTATTTAATGATAAACCAGTTATGAAATTTCAAGTGAAAACTGTCACATTTCAGAGATAGATTAAGAAAGCTAACATTTGTGCAAGTCAAGAATAAATGACAGTTTTGAAGCATGATGTACAAAGAATCATGTGACGGAAAATAGCATTTCTGACATGATTCAGTAAAGAATATCAGCACAAAATAATAAACTAACCTGTTGTGGTCTCATGATCTTAGTGTCAGGATCATCAAGAGATTCTCGCCAGTGTGCTAAATAGCCAGCCATACGAGGGATTGCAAATAGGACAGGAAAGAACTCTGATGGAAATCCCATGGCCCTGATGAATGAAATATATATAGCTAAATTTGTAACTTGGAGATGAAGAAGAAAATACATCTCTAGAATCATACCGATAGATTAGGCCTGAATAAAAATCAACATTGGGGTAAAGCTTCCTCTTGACAAAGTATTCATCTGATAAAGCAGCTTTTTCCAAGGCCACCGCCACCTGTAATCATGTTCAGACAAAAATGAAATTTCATAAGTCCCCATAAAGCTTTGTCGTGGAAAAGAATCCAGGACTTGTTCAATGATATTTTTGTTTTTCTTGAGAGAACTACGAGACAAATTTAATAACGGAAAAGATAATGCAAAATCGTAACTAGAAACAGAAGTAAAACACATACCAAAGTAAATAACATGTCCTAGATGTACACAACAATAAAAGGTATCCTTCAAGATTTAGTTTTGATGAGATAATATTTCAGTTTTCCAGCAATAAATTGTACGATACAAGACAAGTGGGATTAGAAAATAGATGCATCAACTCTGTTTACACGAAAGATACCTAATGATGATTCAAAATGAAGAAGATCCACTTTTTCACATAAAGTCATGAACATCTAGGCAGTTCAAAGTTAGCAAAGTTCCAAAACATCCAAGAAGGATAAAAAGAAAGGAAAACCAAATAAGCCTAAGATAAGAATAAGGCATATCTTTGTAACTGCCGGAAAGCTACTCAGTGAATCATGCTATGTATTTATGGAACCTGCTCATGCTTTTGAAAATAAGGGAATAAGTGAAACCTCAATCAAAGGATCTCTCCCAACAATAGAGAAGACTTCTTCAGCCAGCTTGCGGATGACCTTTGCACGGGGATCATAGTTTTTGTACACACGATGTCCAAAACCTGACAGCTTGCGCTTCCTGTGAATTCCATGGTGATACTTTATCATTGTTTTATCAAGACCAAAAGCTACAAAATCAAATAACAAATATTGTAGAATGATGAGGATTACCTGTCTTTGACACCCTCAATGAATTCTGGGATGTTCTCAATTTTTCCAATTTCATTCAGCATCTTAAGAACAGCCTGGCATCATAATACACTTGTTTTTATCAGGGTTTCAGTTAGCACTTACTACCAGTGATTACCAGTTCCAAGCCCCAAATACGAAGGTGAATGCTTGCATTAGGTAGATGATAATTAGTGTGAAACTTTGTAAGAACTTTAGGAAATTAAGCATCTCCATTAAAAAAACTTTAGGAAATTAAACTGTATAAATGTCGAGGTTGCATCTACACTCACTGGATGTCATATCAAGGAAAGAATTGGCTAGGATTTCACAATAAAAACCACTGCACTAGAACCCTGTAGTAGAGTTCGAGCAAAATTGGGGCAGATGCAGATAAAAGAGCCATAGGTTTTTGCTCACAGATTCAGCAGAAACATGGTCAGCAAAAGTTTTAGGATAAGTAGCACGATGAATAGGAGGAAAATTCATATAACATGTGTATAGGCTACTAAGCACGGACTTAATTCTAAATTCATGTTTGTTGTCCTTAATCAGGGACGAACTTATTAGAGATGGACAAACGTGCGGGCCGCCTAGCCCGACACGGCGAAAGACCGTGCCGACCCAACCCGGCCCGGGCATGACCGCCAGCCGTGACACGACACGGCCCGGTGAACCTGAGCCCGGCCCGGACAGGAACAGCGTAACATGAACCATGTTGCTTGTGCCTCGCGCCATGCGGCTTGCGTCTCGTACCCAGGCCTTTCGCGCCTCGCGCCTATGCGCATGATGCCACTCGCGCCTCGCGCCTATGCGCATGATGCCACTCGCGCCTTGTATCTCAGGTCATGGGCCTCCACTCGTGTCTCGAGCCATGCGCCCAATGCACCTCCACTCGCGCCTCACGCCATGTGCCCATACGGCTTGCATCCCGACTGGGCCCTTATAAACTATAAGTGGCAAAAAAAACAGGCGCAGGGCCCGGCCGGGCCCGGGCTGTGCTGGGTTGGCCTAGTGCCGAGCCGGCATGGTACAGTCTGATTTTAAAACGGGCCATGCCAGCACGGCTCGATGTGAGGCACGGTTTTTACCGGCTTGGGCCTGACCTGTTTGTCCATCTCCAAAACTTATTAGACATATTCAAGATGTGGTCTTTTGTGATACGCTTCTCCAAATGATATTATCCTCAGAGAATATATCAACTCTTAAGCTTTTAACTTCTGAAATAACAAGGGCAACAACATACTAAAGATAAAGATGACAACAATTTCCAAACCATTTCAAATATACGTTGTTTATCTTAGAAGCGAATTTATTACATAAGTAAACTGCAGTACATATTGTACAGACCTCGTTCGCACCACCATGAAGTGGGCCATACAATGCACCAACAGCTCCAGCAAGAGCAGTAAAAACATCCACGCCACTGTAAATATAAACTGAAAAGTGAGATACAGCCATTACAAAAAGTTATATTAGGAACTTCATTTGAATTACAAACCTTGAAGCAAGATGCCTTGCAGCAGCTGTAGAGCAGTTCATTTCATGTTCAGCATGTAGGATGAAAAGAATATCCAGAGCTCGAGCAAGTCGAGGGTTAGGCACGTATGACCTATTACCTCTGTATTTTAAATGAATAGTATCTGCTTAGATTAGGTGTTTCACATAATAAAAAGTCAGATTGCAGAACAAAAGGCAAAAAGTGCCATAATATATTTTGAGAATTTTCTTCTCTTCAATTGATTAAGCTAACAAAAAAGAAAAAGAAAATTGACTAAAGAAACTATTGTGAGCACAGAGGTGTATTTAACCAGCATACAGTGAATCCAGCATATACAAGAAGTTCTCTGAATACGATAGAGTGCTTGAAGGAAGGACAGGAGGCCTTCCAGACAAACGCAGATAAGCTGCTGCTGCAATTGTTGGTGCCTGAAAAATAAACAAGATATTACCCCTTCATTCAAGGAGACATGGTTTGTAACCATGTTATTAGAAAACATGTGACATGTGGCTCACATATCAAACTAGGAAGCAAACTCTATGGCTAGAATACAAAAGAATAAGTAATTTAAGGCAGCGATACCAAAAAAACTGCAATCTTTTGACATACCAGCACATCTTAAGAGTTATGCATCAAAATGTCATATGACTAGAATAACACATACCTTCCCCAGTATTCTTGCAATTTGCTTAACTCTTACTTGTTTTGAGTTATAAAGGTCTTGACCCTACATGATGAAAAGTAGTATGATTACAACAACAACAACAAAGCCTTATCCCACTAGGTGGGGTCGGCTACATGGATCATACGACGCCATTCCGAAAAGTAGTATGATTAAGGCTCTTTTTTCATGTAGCAAAGATTTACAAGGTAAAGGCATCAGGTACGTTAACATTAATATGGGTACCTCTGCATACAACTTATGACATTCTAAAAATTTAAATTCAGGACTAATTTTATGAAACCATAGCAGTTATTTGATATTGAGCAGGACAGATAGATGATGATACTTAATATGAGATCATATTGAAAGAAAGGCATCTGTGAAGACTTTCTCTGGCAGAAAACAGTTGAGGTTGTAGAATATGGAGGATGGGCAACTAGACTCATCCACTTACTTGCATATTAAATAAGAACCGGCATACATGAAAGACGATAGTTATAAACACTACTTAGCTGGGGAGATTACTCATGAAATTAAGTCATTGCTTTTTGCAAAGAAAAGCTTGACAGAAAAGTAAATTATTCAAACAATTTAAGAAGTCAATAAATAATGATGCTGAGAAATAATCTACTACTGATGAATGAACTGTACATGAGAAGTGTTTGCCTACCAACATATATATGCATACTTCTCCTTGAAGGGAATATTACCATCATGATAAACTTACTCTGAGGGCAGGGTTTGCATCTGGATGAAAGATTGACAGAGCACTCATTGCACTCACAAGAACACCCATTGGGTGTGCATCATGAGGCATTGCCTGAATGATATCCTGTGGAAATCAAAGACAAATGATATTTAGCATTCTTGAAACATTATCTCCTAATCTTGAGTTAACTTGTAGACAAAAAACAAAATACATGATAATTACATATTGAAACTTAAATAGTAGCACTAGCAATAAAGTAAAGAACTCACCAAAATGCCCTGAGGAACAGCAGAATGTTGGGAAACTGCGAATTCCCAATCTGCCAATTGGCTCTCAGAAGGCAAATTTCCATACACTGTAAAAGCAAGCAGTTAAACAAATAGATACCTAGGAGATGAAATCAACTGATACGTTAAACAAACAGATGAAAGAAAGGCTCACTTAACAAATAGGCCACCTCAAGGAACGAGCTGCTTTCTGCAAGTTCCTCAATCGGATAACCTCTATATCGAAGGATCCCTTCATCCCCATCGATGTAGGATATGGAAGATCGCACAGGTGCAGTGTTGAGATACCCAGGATCGTATAACTTGAGTCCCTTGTCATTTTTACCAGTAGTAATCTGCACAAAACATAATATTTTGCACAACCAAACAGATCATAGATATAATCATTTAATAGTATCACAATTCAAAGTTCCCAAAACAAAGAACTTTTTTTCACTGGTTGCATTTCATTTTTCCATAATTGATCCTAAAGCCACAAGATACGAGCTTTGAGGACAAAATTCACATGCATAATACAAGGAAAAAAAAAGAAACTTAATTGTAATGGAAACCCAGAAAACAATAAAAGAAAACAGAGTAATATACTGTGTAACAATGGCAGATGTTGATGTAATTGTAACCTTCTTAAAGTCGCTAGCTTTGACGGTCCCGTGCTCGGAGACGGGGATAACGTACTTCTTCCAGGTCCTCTCGTCGATCACCGTCAGAGATCCGCTCAGATTCCCCGCGGGCCGCGGTGCATCCTGGTAAGAAAGCATCGGAGACCTTTCCAGCACCGGCGACACATCCTCCCCGCCGATGCCAGCGGCAAGGTGGGCGGAGAGCACAGCGAGCCGCGAGCGAGCCCGCGCCGAGGCCTCGAACACGCCTTCCGCTTTACCCACCATGAGGAGGATCGTGACACCAACCTTTGCGAAAAGTCGACCAACTCTTCGATTGAAGTGGTGGTGGTGGTGGAGGAGGAGGATACTACAAAAAGACGATGGAGGTGATGGCTTCGTGGAGGACTCGAGGTCGGTTCGCAACAACTAAAAATACAAATAAATAAGACTTAAGAGGTTATTATTGTTTATGGATCATAAGTAACCCCATCACTATAGATAAATTTGCAAACATAAAAGCAAATCTTACACAAAAATAAAAAATAAAACCAATCTTTCTTTTTGTTGATTAAATTATCGAGCGACAGAAATCAATCCAGTAAATCGGCCAACGATTAGGATTCAATATGATCAAATCTCGAAACTCGGAAGAGAATCTTTATTTCATCTCAAAATTTTAATGGTGATAAGTAACCAAAAAAAAATAATGGTGATATAATTTCCAAAAAATATATAGATTCTTTTAGATGATATTATTATGATTACTCGTTAATTTATTCGATTGCCTGGAAGGGAAGATCGTTTAACACAATTTTTACTTAGTAAAAAAATATCTATTGGAAGATGAAGATGGGATCTTTATTTCTTTTTTTCCCTGTGAAATCGAGTGCTGAGGTGGATCATTGTATGCATTAAAATGACCTTAGTCAAGGTTAGTTAACACTTTACACTGTTTTTTGAATTGAGGTAAAAGGAGGATAAAGTGAGAGAATGGAAGGGGAAAATAGAACAAATGAAATTTATATATTTTTTTTCTTCATTCTTTTTCAATGTGTAAAAAATTTCTTCTTTTTCCTTTTCTTTTCCTCTTATTTTTTTCAAAGGCTTCGTCCTGACACAGTGACACTTTTTTCGAACTTTTTTTTCTTGTCTTGTTTTAACTTAAAACCCGAGTAATAGAATTACATAATCGTTTTGTACCGAAAATAAAATAGCGGTGTGTGTGTATATATAGACACATATAGTGTAATATATATATATATATATATATATATATATATATATTACACTAAGTTGTTTTGGATGTAATGATCTAGGAATAAACTATAAAATTCATTTCATTTTATGAGTTGCCGTGCTGAATTTTTTTGCTGTTCTTGTACAAGATGAGGTCAACTTGGTACAAAGATTTAAATTGGGTGAGATAAGAATTGAAATAGTGCAATCGGATGTGTCCGGGGAGGTAGGATCATGCATTACGTCATCATCTCAGAGACAGTTCTATCTTCGCGTCCAATAAATATGATATCTTATCTATTTATCTGTCTATATATTATATTATATTATATTATATTATATTATATTATATTATATTATATTATATTATAGAGAGAGGGCCTTGACCCGAGTATGAGATGAGGAGAATTTTTTCGTCATTCTCGCCGAGACAATTATTTGAACTTGAGGTCTCGAATAAAAAATTACGGCCTCACGGTGGGTAAAGTACAACTTGGATAATTTGGAGCTTCTACAATAGAATATTTTTATAACCTAGACCTTAACCAAATAAGTACTCCAAATTTATCACTATTTAATTTACTAATAACAACTTCGATCCAAGAATAAATTTTAGATTTCATCACTATTGAGAAGTTTTCAATCACCTTGAATTAAATTAGTCAGACAGTGTTAGCATAATGTATCAACGCTTTACAACAAAAATAAATTAATATTTTGAACTCGGCTAGTCAGATAGTACTAACATAACGCAAGTAAAACGTTGATCTAATTATTATTATTTTTTAACTTCAATTAAATTTGGCGTTCTAAAATATTTATCTTCCTCGTCTTAATACTTTCTCCATTATTAATCAGTATTTCTTTTATCTCGCTTCACTTTTTATTATAAAATATTCTGCGTTATATTTTATTGAATAAATACAAAAAGTAAAACCAAGTATATTTTCTTTTATCTCTCTTCTCCACGTCATTTTATGTCCGCCACATCATTATCAAAATTAATAAAATAATAATAAAAATAATAATAGAAGGCCTCTGCTCGAGCTCAAGCGGCTGGAGAGAGAGGGGGGCGGTCGCCCCCTCTGCTCGAGCTCCGGCGAGCTCCTCGAAGGGGGCGATCCCCCCCCCCTCCTCTCTCTTCAGCCGCTCGAGCTCGAGTTCGTTGGAGCTTGAGCAGAGGGGGGCGACCGCCCCCCTCCCTCTCTCTCCCGCCGCGGGAGAGATCGCCCCCTCCCTCCCTCTCTCCAGCGAGCTCGCTCTCGCAGTTCTCTCGATTTTTTTATTTTTAAATTTTTTTTAATGATGTGGAAATTTCATTCTTTATTATTATTTTTTTTAATTTTTATAATGATGTGGCGGACATAAAATGATGTGGAGGAGAGAGAAAATTCGTCACGTAAGCAAAGCAATCGGGAAACTCACTATCACCGGTCAAGAGGACTAAGTGTGCAAGAAATTAAAAGATGAAGGACGTTCTGATTATAAAATGAAATTGGAGGACTAATTGAAAATCGACTTAAAGTTGGAAGATCATTTGTGTAATTTACCTCAAGTATCTGTCCTCCGTCTAATTTCAAATTTTGAGTTCAGTTCGTATTAAGTGATGGTCTAATTTTGGATCAGTTGGACATGATTTTATTCGTGAACATTTCTTAATCCATTTCATTGAGCATTATGCTTGCGAGTATTTTTTATCTTTTTTTAAATAGAATAATAACTATCTATTAAAAGTGTTAATCATATCATCATATATATGTCCGAATGAGGGCTGGTGTCTCAAATATGTCAAACGTTGGTAAAAAAAAATGACTACATTCTTTATATCCATGAGTGATTTTAAGCTCAACAAAAGAGTAAGTAGATAGATGTCACTCATTATTGTCAAGATTTTCTACAGGATTGCAACCTGTGTTTAATGATGCCTATTAAGATTTCATAATCTGACTCAGTCCAAAATGTGAGTAAAGCCCCTCTACTTATAAAAAAGTAATCCCTGCATCATCATGAAAGCTTCCAATTCGAGAATAGTCTCAGCATTAACCATGAATGTACCTGCAACAATGTAAAAGCAACCAAGAAACATGAATAAAGACAACTTCTCCATCCCCTTGGGTTTTAAGGATCCATCTGAGTTAGTTTTAGCCCATGGAAAGGAGCCTCCCACTTAATTCAAATGGGTTTTCGAGGTGTGGTACCTCAGACGTATGATTTTCGCAAGACTCGTCAAACACAACTAAGGTCCTCATCCACACTAAGGCAACAATTGTCCTATGAGAGCGAAAGTCTGTGTCCTTCCTCCATTTCAGCAACAATTGTCCTATTACAGTGAAAGTGTGTGTCCGTCCTCCATTTCCATATACCCAGAGAGTAAAAGCAAAGAGAGAAAGAATATTTGTTCAGGATTCTTTATTCAGTTGAAGACCCTTATTGAGCCAAGAATCAAATGGTCAAAGGTGTGGAAAATGTAACTAATATTGAGTTTTTTCTTTGAATAGGCGTCAAATTTGCGCATATAAGGGGCAACCAAAGAAAAGGAACTCATTTATTTCGATAGACATCCTACATAGTGTACAAGAAGCATTTATGGAAGGGTCAAATCGCAAAACAACATCAATGGTAGGAAGGTTAGAGTGTAATAGCTTCCAAAGAAAAAATATTTTTAGGAGGGTGAGGAATGTGCCACACTAATGCCCAATTTTGCCGTCAGCCAGTGGTGTTGTCTCACCGTTGATGTGTCCATATACCAATTTAACATCAGGTTCAAGGAGATAGATAAAAACTTTTCTTTCATAAAATGGTACCAAATTGTTGCTCCAAGATGGATTGATCCCAAGCTTAATTCGTTCAAAGAATGTTTACTTGCTGGTATAACAGAGGATCGCTAATGTTAACATATGTCGGTTTTAAGGAGAGTAGCATGGTGAAAATCCAATGATTCTACATGATAGAGGTCCCCCTCCCCCAATATGCTTTAGCATGCCCGTATGGAACGCACAGTAGTATGTCCCAAATACTCAATCCACCATGGTTTTTTGAGAGTTGAACAATGGCCCATCACAATAGATGGGATCTGTTGCACCCAATGCCTCTATCCCAAAGGAAGTGTCATGATAGATTCAATGATATCATCAACTAAGTAAATTGATCCTAAGGAATAAATAGGAATAGTGATGATCATAAAATTGATAAGAATGGTTATTCCTACTTGCTTTAAGCAACAATGCTTTTTAATTTAGGTGGAATATTGTCTATAATAATGCAATGCTCACGCGTGGATATATTTGTAGAATATGAATATCCCAACATAAGAAAAGGGGAACGTTCCGCCTTGATAGGAAGACCAAATCTTGGAGAAAGGAAGACCTTCGACTTATTTAGATTGATGTGCTAATTGATAAAAGGCATAGGTCCTTATAGTTGGTTCAACTATCTACGGTTCTTCTTAGTTGCAGTCATACAAATTAATAAATCGTCTGGAGTAAATGACTAATGATAACATTGCCGAAGGAGAAGGCCGTGACATGGTTACTAAGTATTGGAGGACACTTGAGCTATGTTAATTTGATAGGTTATTTAATTATCTATAATGTAATGTGACCATACTGGATTATATAATTTGGAGCAAAAAGTTTTGACATGATGGCCTCACTCTCTATCGTTCTCTTCCCGTTAACTACAACAACAACAAAACCTTATCCCACTAGGGGGGGTCGGCTACATGGATCATACGATGTCATTCCGCTTTATTAGTAACCAAACCTTTCGGTATATTATTCACCAATAGATCTTGCTCTATTAGTTCGCCAAGTGTCCGCCTTGGCCTCCCTCTCCCTCTTTTAATCGGACTCCAGATTATTTGATCTACTCTTCTTACTGGCGCATCTAATGGTCTTCTCTGAACATGACCAAACCATCTCAAACGATTCTCTATCATTTTCTCAATAATAGGAGCCACTCCGACTCGTTCACGTATATGGTCATTCCTAATCTTATCTAATCTTGTATGACCACACATCCATCTCAACATCCTCATTTCGGCTACCCTCACTTTACGTTCATGTTGTCCCTTCATAGCCCAACATTCACTACCATATAACACTGCTGGCCTTATAGCAGTACGATAGAATTTTCCTTTAACTTTATTGGGTACTTTTCTATCACAAAGAACTCCAGTGGCTTTCCTCCACTTACACCAACCAGCTTGAATTCTATGATTAACATCGTCATCAATCTCACCATCTTGTCTTACAATTCACTACCATATCACTTGAGGAATTATATCCTCCCCTAACCTAACTTTCAAATCATCTCTAAGTTGTTTATTTGTGAAATTGCTATGCATATATTCTGTTTTATTCCTACTTAAACGAAAACCCTTTGACTCCAACGTATTTCTCCATATTTCCAATTTTGTATTAATCTCTTCTATTGAATCCGCTAAAAGTACTATATCATCCGCAAATAGCATGCACTTAGGTACCTCCTCTGTGATACTCTCGGTTATAGCATCGATAACTAAGTTAAATAGATACGGGCTTAAAGCTGATCCTTGATGTAGGCCAATTCCTATAGGAAATCCATTTGTCTCACCTCCGGGTGTCCTAACCCTAGTCAATGCCCCATCGTACATATCTTGTATTACCTTAATGTAGGCAACATTCACCCTCTTCTTTTGCAAGGCTTTTCAAAGTACATCCCTTGATACCCGATCATACGCCTTCTCTAAGTCAATGAAAGCCATATGTAAGTCTATTCTCCTACTTCGATACTTCTCCATCATCCCCCTTAGTAAATAAATCGCCTCTGTAGTGGATCTTCCTGGCATGAACCCAAATTGTCTCTCAGAAATACTAGTCTCCATTCTCAATCTATGCTCAATCACTTTTTCCCATAATTTCATAGTGTGACTCATAAGTTTAATTCCTCTATAATTTGCACAATTCTGAATATCCCCTTTATTTTTGTAAATAGGAACTAATGTATTTAATCTCCAATCATCAGGCATATTTTTCGATCGTAAAATCTCATTAAATAGTTTACATAACCACAACACACCTTTTTCTCCTAAACATTTCCAAACTTCAATCGGTATACCATCCGGTCCAACGGCTTTACCATTCTCCATTTTCTTAAGAGCTTCGCTAACCTCCGAGACTCTAATTCTACGATAAAATGACCTATTAAGCTCACATTCGCTAACTGTCAAGTCCTCCAAATCACAACGCGAACATTCACATCCATCATTAAATAGCTTATAGAAATACTCTTCCCATCTGTTCTTAATATCTCCTTCAGTAACTAAAATCTTGCCAACTTCATTTTTTATGCATCTTACTTGATCCAAATCTTTCGACTCCTTCTCTTTGTTCCTTGCAATCTTGTAAATCCTTTGTTCACCCGCCTTTGTCCCTAACTCCTTATAAAACCCCTCATATGCTTTAGCACGAGTATCACTAACTGCCTTCTTAGCCTCCCTTTTCGCCAAACAATACTTTTCTCAATTGTCAGAACTATTGTCCAAGTGTATCGCCTTGAAACAATTCTTCTTATTACGCACCTTTTCTTGGACCTCCTCATTCCACCACCAAATCTCCTTATCTCGTGGTCCAAAACCTTTTGATTCTCCTAAAATGGCTTTAGCAACCATTTCAACCTTTTTTGCCACATTCTTCCACATGATACTAGCATCTCCTTCTAACTCCCACACACTTTCCTCTAATAACTTACTTCTAAAAGTCTCTCACTTCTCCCCCTTTAACTGACACCACTTGATCTTTCGATCAAAAACTGTTCGGGATTTTGATTTTATACATTTTATTTGCATATCAAGAACTAACAATCTATGTTGTGTAGTCACCCCATGCCCAGGAATTACTTTGCAATTAGTGCAACGTCTTTTATCAGTATTTCTTATCAAGAAAAAATCGATTTGAGACCTATGAGTTTCACTTTTGTATGTGATTAAATGTTCCTCTCTCTTCCTAAAACAAGTGTTGATAATCTTAAGGTCGTATGCTAAAGAAAAATCAATAATAGTTTGTCCTTCCTCATTCAACTCCCCAAAACCAAAACCACCATGAACCCTTGCATGTGGTCCTGCCTCTTTACCAACATGTCCATTAAGGTCTTCCTCAATATAAACTTTCTCGGTTGTTGGTATACTTTCAATCAAACCCTCCATATCTGCCCAAAACTTCTTCTTGAGATGTGATTCTGCTCCTACTTGGGGTGCATATGCACTAATAATGTTCATAGTCTCCTTTCCAACAATTACTTTCACGGATATGATTCGATCATCAATCCTTTTAACTTCCACAACATTCTTCCTCCATTCTGCATCCACGATAATACCAACACCATTCCTTCCATTTACCTTACCTGTGTACCAAAGTTTGGAACCATTTAACCTAATCTCTTTACTTCCCTCTCCTACCCATCTAGTTTCTTGCAAGCATAAGATACTAATCTTACGCTGGTCCATTACTTGTGCCACCTCGAGGCGCTTCCCATTCAACGTCCCAATGTTTCAAGAACCTAATCTGACCTTAGTCTCATGAACTAGCTTCTTTAACCGCCTCCGTCCATTAGAGTGCGGTAGCCCTTGCTCATTTAACACTGCATTCAGGCGAGGATGCAGCGGCTCTTGCTCTCTTATCACTGTACCCGAGCTGTACAGCGCGTTACTTACGGGTAACGACCTAGCATTAACACAATATATTCGTTGATCCATGTTCATAAGATTCGACATGATTTTATGTTGGCTGTCGGGGCCTAACACAACCCTCCTCCTTTATCCGGGCTTGGGACCGGCTATAAAATATAGACGGAGTTTCTCTTCCCGTTAACTATCATTAGATAATTCTAAAATATGATCCGACTTTGTCCAACCATCTTACCCATTATAATTCTTAGTTTAAGTTATTATTATTATTATTATTTAATCCGTTCTGTTATTTATCAATCCTAACATTTTCTACCTTTTTTGGGTATTTCGTTGATTTTTCTTTCATCGCTTTGCTACTCTTCTTTTAGTTGGTTCATATTAATTAATTTTTCTAACATATTTTTTTTAGAGAAAGGATAATGTGCGAACCAAAAGTTTAGCACGTGTGAAAACCACATAACGTGTGACACTTGATCTCACTTGCCTCCTTATGTCTATTCGCACGGACCAAACTTTGATCTCCATTTTACTTGATCCTAGGAGAAGGGAATAGAGAAAAATGGGAGAAAATTTTTTAATCCATTTTGAATAGAAGAAAATGAAGGACAATAATTAGAAATTAATTTTATCAAATACGTACATCCTTATTAAATATTAATAAAATATTATAAACTTAAGGACAATCTTAGAATATTATATCTTCCTTACCAATTCTTTTCTCCAATCCGAACAAAGGCTTAGTCAATATATACTTTTACTTTAGTTTTTCCTCATTAATAATTAATTTATTAACTGAATTATGATCATAATTTATTAATAAAATTGTGTTTGAAGGTAAAGGAAAATTAATAATGCTAAATTTGAATGGCGCTCTCGTTACAATGTTAATTTAAATTAGTTGGCGTTTTAAAATTTTATGTGCTAATTATTTTTTTCTAAAAACTTAAATAATTAAAATTAATGGAAAAATACTTTTTAATAAAAAAATTATGAGATTTAAGCTCTTGACCTTTAATTCTGATATAATATTAAAAATTGAGGTGCTAATTATTTTTTAAATCATTAAAAAAGTAATCTCAATAATTTTACATTTGAGTATTTTGGATCCGATTATTAAAATTATTAATAATTTAATTATAATTTACTAATATCAAGATGTAATATTCGTGGCCACGTGTGGACCGAGAGGAAAAGAACGTCAAATTAATTAGTCTCGATAGGGTCGTTCAATTGTCAGTTGGCCCACGGGCCACGGCCCCTCTACGGCTATATAAACCGAGCGGGGTTCATTCCTACTCTTTCTTCCTCTCCTTCGCTGCTCGACGTCGTGTTCTTCCCCCTCCAATTTCATCGTTCTTCGTCCCCAAATCTTCAATGTAAGTTCGCAATTTCTGTCCTTTAATGGAGATTAGCCTTATGATCTAATGTTGTTCCATATTCTTGATGCGATTGTTGGGATTAGGATCCCAATTTTGTCACCTTATTGCAAAGGAATCTAGGGTTCCTTCAATTTACCAAGCTTTCATCCTGTTTCTCCTCTACAAAGACGAATTTGTATGATTTGATGGACGTTATGGATTGATTTTTTTAGCTTCAGGTGCTCAATTGTTTGTTTTTGTGATTTCGGAGAGTTGCGTCGGTCGTAACCTTGTGAATTTTCACCTAAAGAAATGTTCTTTTAGGTGTTTTTTTTTTCTTTAAAGTGAATGTTCTTTCCTTGCATAGTCCTACTGAGTTAATTTTGAGAGTCAAGATCCTACGTGGTTATTATCAATCTGTCTGGTTGACTTCTGCATATCTATTTTGTATTTGACATTTATGTCCAATCTTCTGTATGTTCTTTCTGTTCTGTTGTTGGATTATGTATGCGTTAATTTTGGGTAATGCATGCAATAATGTCTAGGACTGTTTAAGATGATAAGATTTATATTTTAATGGAACTTGTGCAATTTCTTCTGAATCTTGTAATAGCTAAATAAGAGCCATGGGGAAAAGGAAATCTTCTGCAAAGCCTCCTCCCAAGAAGAGAATGGACAAGCTAGACACTGTTTTTTGCTGCCCTTTTTGCAACCATGGGAGCAGTGTAGAATGTCGAATGTAAGCTAATAGACATAACGCTATCACAGAGAGAACCTTGTGATCTCCTATTTACCTTTTTTATTTGTTATACTTGCTATATATTCATTTTGATGCCACATTATCTATTGCCTCTACTATGCAGTAAACTATCTCTGGCTGTTTGATGAAGTTATTTATCTTGTATCTATTACAGTGACATGAAGAACTTGATTGGTGAGGCTGTATGTGGGATATGCCAGGAAAGTTTCAGTACCACTATTAATGGTAATTAAACTCTGGCCCAACTTTGGAACATCAATAATAAGTTTATTCAAAATATTATGTAGTCCTTTTTCACCAAATTTTTTTATTCTTTCCATTTATTTCTTGAATTATTAAGAGCAGAATAGCAGATTCCTTATTTATCATTATCTCTTTTATGTAAGAACATGCATCTTCTTGTAGATGTAGTAGTTTGAGTGCTTTTTGAGACAGGAAATTATTCATTAGGATTGGAAAATGTAAATGTTCTTGAAATTGGTTGTTGATAGAATTCAATTTTTCAGAACCTCAGATGTATGTGAAAGATGCAACAACTATTTGTTGCTTGCTTGGGTTGAAATATGACTCACATACTATGACTATCCCTTCTAAATGATCCATGCTCAGTTTGCACTCGGACAATATCTGTTGTTCATCCGTAAAATATGGTGGATGGCTGCCTAAGCATGGGTGTCATCCTTTTTCCTTTCAAAAAAAATGTCTGTTGTTCATTTTTGGGATTCAACATAGACATAGAAGAATTGCTAAGGATGCATCTGAGTTCATGAATAGATGAACTTAGTGAGTCCAGTAACCAGAGAGGGGTAATAGCCGATGGATAGCATGCTTAAAATCATTTCAAAGTTTAAATGGACAAGATCCTGATCTTTTTCAAATACAACAACAACAACAACAAAGCCTTTTTCAAATATGATAGATAAATCATCCTAATGAGGAAATGACTTGTTATGAAGACCAACAGCGTTTGAATGACTCTGTTACAATAAAAATGAATAATAAATAAATATTTAGTGTCATCTCACCAATAGAAAATCATCTAAAAAAGCTATCACAAATAAAAACAAACTTGTTTAGTTATCTTAACCCATTGATCCCATCCATCTTGCTCACAAGTAACACAAGATTTACGGGTTCCCATCCAAAACTAGAAGCTTGGTACAACATATCATAAATGGCATTGTATTTCATTTTCGATAGTTTTCTCTCTTGAATAAATGTGTGGTTGACCCGTCATCCCACATCCTAGTGATTTTGTTTCATCATTTTCTTCAGTTGTGATAAAATCCGAGTTTAAAATTATTACCCCCTCCAACACTCCAAAGGGTTGAACTCACGCTAAGAAATTCGAAGCATCTCTTTTTCTCGCAGATGAATGTCTATATTTATTGAACTCGTGTGTCTAGGTTGTTGACCCCAATTGTTCCAATGGTATCATTGGCATCTAAATGGTGTAAAAAAACCCTCTCCATTTTTATCCAGCATGATAAATAATAATGCCCTGAGAATTAAATTAAAATTAGTTTCAAAATATACTTTTATACTACATGTTATAGACTTTGATCTTTTTTTACCTTGTGGCATTCTTAAACCTCTAGGCCTAGATATCGCATCCCTCAACACTCCACCATGCTTAATATTTGATAGATCCCACGTTCCAGTACGCGATTCTATTGTGTGCTGGCCGGTGGTGTTTAAGAGCAGGATCGAGCCTGTTTTTTTAGAGGTAAGATTGTAGAATCATATGATTCTACGAGTTGAGACGCGATTTTGACAAAGTTGCTTAAATCCATGCATGTACTCTCTACGCATACCAAATCAGAATCACCCTTCTTATATTTATCTCTAATAAATTGTGGTTTGTACTCTCCACTTGTCCATCATCACTTGTTTTTTTATCCGCAAGATCGATAAGTAATACTTGAGCCAGAAGTGCCACCACGCAGGAATGCAGTCCAAAAATCAAGCTCAGACCTATTGGAAATCCAGTTAAATCTGGCTTTGGTCCAAACCTCTCTTGAGACATCACATCTGAAAAATAGGTGATTCGTGTCTTCCAGGGAGTAGCTGTTACACATCCTACAAATGGATGTCATTGAGCCATTGAGCACAATAGGGAGCTGTTGGTAGACGTCTTCTACGCAGAAGCCAAATGAAGATTTTGACTTTAAGTGGAGCCTTGGTTTTCCATATTAGCCGACGATCAGTTAACATGTCATTTTCCTCAGAAAGACCAGGAGCACGTAGGAAGCCATAAGCTTGTTTGACGCCGAAAACCCCTCTAGACCAACGCATAGGAGCCAAAAAGTTTCTCATTGTAACAAAGGATGCATTCTTTGGAAAAGTTCACCGACCTAAATCATAAGTAATTGCCATCTCCATGTTTCATGACTTCTAGAAATAAAAACAATTGAAAAGTAGCAGATCGAGTTTGAGAATAAAATACTCGACCTTTATTATAAATGAACTCTAAACACAAACACTTATTCCCTATATAAATAAACTAGTGAAGACCCTCATGCTTTGCACGTTTAAAAATGATATTAATATTTTAATAATTAAGTATTTTCAAAGTTAAAGTTATATTTAAATTTTTAATTAATGGAAGTAGCCACTAAAAATAGCTTACTTATTAACAACTTTAATTTAAGTAATACTCATTGTAAAATTTGAAAAATATGAAGCATATTTAAGTTATAAAGTTCGCTTATAAAAAAATGACAAAGCTTTTTCAGTTTATGTAATTACATATATGCATGTAAATGCAATATATATGAAATCAAGTTGATGAAACAAAAAAAGTCATGGGTGAGAAGAGAGAATAATAAGATGGGGTATGTTTCAATTGACCATGATGATGAGAGAGAGAGAGAGAGAGAGAGAGAGAGAGAGAGAGAGAGAGAGAGAGAATAATAAGCTAACTCAAAAGAGACGGCTTAGAAAATATTAAGATTTATATATAATAAAAACCATAAGAATGATGAATATCAATAGTTTGTTATTCAAAGATTTGTACATGATTACTATACATAAATAAATAATAACGTTAAAGATTCTCAAATGCATTTGTATTATACTTTGCTATATTGTTTTTGTAAACTGATTGTTATTCATTTATCAAGTTATGGCGGGAGGTTTTCTTAATTTAATTATGGTGACAATCAGTTGGTAATAATTTAATTAAAAATAGAAAGACAAGAATGTTAATAAAGCATAATCAAAATGGCCATTAAGCCTCATGATATATATATATATATATATATATATATATATTCACATATGGTTATGAAGTTATATTGGTGGACAGAAGAGAGTACATGTGATATTTATTTAAGGGTGAATAGGAGAGAGAATGAGGAGTAACTAAAAATAATTTAAATATAAAATTTCATATGTTAGTTAAATGCATAACACAGGAAAATATTAATTCCAGAATTTTGTTTCTAACTAAATATCATGATAACAAACTCATTGACTAACATTATCTAGACATAAACACCTAAACTTATAATACAAATTTTCAACATGCAGACTCTCCTTCATGTGCCTCTACCATTTGCCAAGCGTATAAATACATAAAACTATGTTAAATGATACAAAGATATAGTTGGTGATAATCTAATTGCAAAATAGAGGTAAAAATTAAAAATAGAAACGCAAGAATGTTAATACAACATAATCAAAATGGCAAAGAAGAGCAAGACTAAAATGGTAAGTAGTAATTACATTGCTCCAAACATCCAATGGGGGTCTAGTGGCTTCAACATCATATATGGTTATGAAGTTATATTGGTGGAGAGAAGAGAGTACTTCTGATATTTAATTAAGGGTGAATAGGAGAGAGAATGAGGAGTAACTAAAATAATTCGAATATAAAATTTCATATGTTAGTAACATTCATAACACAGGAAAATATTAATTCCAAAATTTTGTTTCCAACTAAATATCATGATAACAAACCCAATGACTAACATTATCTAAACATAAACATCTAAACTAATAGTACAAATTTTCAACATGCCGACTCTCCTTCATGCGCCTCAACCATTTGCCTTGCATATAAATACATAAAACTATGTTAAATGATAAAAGATATAGCTGGTGATAATCTAATTACCAAATAGAGGTAAAAATTAAAAATAGAAACACAAGAACGTTAATGCAGCATAATCAAAATGGCAAAGAGCAAGACTACAATGGTAAGCCATAATTACATTGCTCCGAATGAACATCCAATGGCGGTCTAGTGGCTTCAACATCATATCAGGAATTCAAGCACTGGTGACCAACTCAAAGAAATAGAAAAATAAATTTGTTGGATATAAAAAGCTTGGTGACTAATCATGACATAGATGATATTTACATATTGTAACCACCTCATGCAACGTTTTGAATAGGAGTGGAGAGGAAGAGATAATACAACAACAACAAAGCCTTATCCCACTAGGTGGGTTCGGCTGAGAGGAAGAGATAATAATAAGAGATTTTGAATTGGCTACCTGAGGTTATAATGGTGGAGAGAATAATTTAATTAAATAAACTACTAGTACAAATTTCCAAAAACAACAGAAGGTGGAGTTTGAGATCTCTCCGCTCATTAATTTTTTAATTAATTACATGCAAAGCCCATCACATGTTCTCCTTATTGCATTCACTAATATAAAGTATTTTTTTTTAAACGGGAAAGGACGACTAGCAAGATGGTAGTCATCCAATAGTTTCATTAATAAAAGTAGGGTTACAAAAAAGTTTGATAGAAAGGCCAGCAGAAGGCCAAGAAAACAAAATGACAGCCTCACACCACTCTATATCAAACACTTCATTATCTCGGTGCAGTGCACCGAAGCACACCCTCGCTCTTGCATCCCAATTGAGGCTTAGAAAACAGGCTTAGAAAATTAATTGCACTGAAAATCACCCTCGCACTTGCATCCCAATTGAGGCCACAGCCAAAACAGGCATTGAAAACGTTTGTCAAGAGCCACGAAGTCATCCCATAAACAAAAGGCGTTGCTGATCCATCAAAGGTCGCGGACCCCAGGGCTGCCTACCGTAGTTGGACAGCACACGACTTTTGAACAATTGGGTTGTGGACGCGCTTTCACCTAATACCGCAAGCTTGAACCACCAAAGCAACAATGTCTGGGTCATGCCGAGAGTGTTCAGAATCAGCAATTGCAGCTGAGTCGCCAGCCGCATCCAGCTCAGCTGACACACGGAGGCCTGAAATATTGTTCATCACACATGCCACCGTGGCGTGACCTCCACACCTGTCCCCGACTCCGATTTATTTTCGTTTTCTTTTTTATTTAACTGTAGCAGCGTTAATCACCATGACAAATCATCATTAAATATATAGATCATTTGACCAAATGACATACGTCATTCAACAAAAAATCATCAACGGGGTAAAAACGTATGCATGAGTCTAGATCAAACAACACAAAACATGTAACAGTTCATACAACAACAACAACAACAACAACAAAGCCTTATCCCACTAGGTGGGGTCGGCTACATGGATCATACGACGCCATTCCGCTCTATTAGTAACCAAACCTTTCGGTATATTATTCACCAATAGATCTTGCTATATTAGTTCGCCAAGTGTCCGCCTTGGCCTCCCTCTCCCTCTTTTAATCGGACTCCAGATTATTTGATCTACTCTTCTTACTGGCGCATCTAATGGTCTTCTCTGAACATGACCAAACCATCTCAAACGATTCTCTACCATTTTCTCACTAATAGGAGCCACTCCGACTCGTTCACGTATATGGTCATTCCTAATCTTATCTAATCTTGTATGACCACACATCCATCTCAACATCCTCATTTCGGCTACCCCCACTTTACGTTCATGTTGTCCCTTCATAGCCCAACATTCACTACATACGATCTAGAAAATCAAACAACACAAAAACCCGCGTCATGTCCATCTGGATCATGTCTTCAAAAGAGCGCAGAACAATTCATATTATTTACAGTACACAGAACTGTTTATATTAGATCAACAGGAACATAAAGGGTAAACAAATGTTGAAAAAGAAAAAAAACGAATGAAATTTGGATTGACGTCTAAAAGGAATTTAGAGCATGAAATGCTGAAAAAAAAATACAAAGAGAGTTAAAAGGGCAGAAACGAAGAAACTTTACCTCGTCCTTGTTGAGAAATCACATGAATTGGAAGAGGCTTGGTACCAAATAGATGAGAGTAGTCGCCTGAATAGGAGTGGGTGGATTTTGAAAAAATAAAGATGCAAGGTTGTCTCACAAATGGCATTGCAGATTGTCACATTTCCCCTAGTTAACGTACGATGTCGCTTCTTAGGCAAATCAAAATTGTTTGGATAGTGTAGATTGTCTATTACTTCAGATAAGTGAACGGTTCTACCTTGTGTGTTCAAGTAATTTAATATAATCACTTTCAAAAAAAGTAATTTAATATAACATTATCTATTAATTTGCAAATATTACTTGACAAAAGAAACACCCCCTAAGATCATAGATTCATATTGCCTACACCAATATTATGAGTGCAAGTGATTTTTGTTTCTATGATATGTATTTTTTTAATTGTCTTTAGCAAAATGACTGATACCAATGATTTCTACTTCTAAAATGTTAGGGTTAGTGGGGTCTAATATCTTAGTCCTTGGTACTCTGATGCCAATGGAAGTTTCTTTTTTTTTTGGGTTCAGCTATTTCAAGTCATAATATCTCGATTAATTACTTACTTTTTTTCTCTTTTTTCTCTGCTACAGCGCTCACGGAGCCCATTGATATGTAAGTCCTTTTACCTTTATGCATGGTCCTTTTTTATGAAACAATGATGACTGAAGAGTTCTTATTCATTATCTTCTCATTTTGCAGATACAGCGAATGGATAGATGAGTGTGAGCGTGTTAACAACGTTGAAGATGATGTTGATGGTGCCTAACCGTATAGTTGCCGAGATGGTAGTCTAATCAGAGTTTCGAAGAATGAAAAAGTTCTTAGCGCCTCCTTGCTATGTTCGATCTTTAGGTGCTGGATTTGTGACAAATGTTGAAACCCTCAGTAATAGTTTATGGTGTTGTATAATATGAGGAAGTTGTCATATAGGCATCTAACCTGTTGTGCTGAATGGGACTAAATTCTCAAAGTTAGTGCCGTCGCATATCAAGACAATAAAGATGAATATGAAATAAGTAGTATGGAACAATTTCAAAAGGTATCACATGGTGCTACATTTTATCTTAGGTGAGTGAAAAGTCAAAATTATTGAGAACCATTCACTTGTAAACAAAAAAATCCACATTTTTATATCCTAATCTAACTATTGTACATTAGAATTTGATTTTGAACAATTAATTTACCATTTTAACTTTCGTATTCTCTTAACATTTGTTCTTAGGAGTAAATGTAGGAATGGGTTCATGCTTGAAGCACGAACATGCTGCTCCTGAACGATAATTTTGAATTCAATGTACATTAATTGTCAATCAAGTAACTTTACAATTACGACAATGTCCACATATCTTTTTTGGATGCATCCAAAATATGAAAAGACAATATCATAATATTTGGAATGATGATGTGCTGCGGCTAGTTTGATAACTAAATTGTATATTTTGGGAAAATTTTATTGTTAAAAGTCAGACATATGCCTTTTCACGGACCATGAGAAGCTTGAGCGTTTGATATGGATTGTGCACTCGAGTCGGGTAATGAAAATGTACATAGCTCATATATTGTAGGGTTAAGTCTTAGTTTGACCGTGGCACCTCCATTTATTTCCCTCATGTTTGATAAAATCTGAAGCATACACCACATTGTAATATGTGTATGTTACCCCCACCACTTTACTCAAAATGTATACAACATGTACAATCTATCTTTAAATGTTTTTATTAAACATATGCTATTTGGATCACAATAAAACAATACAATCTTTTCCGTCCAGGAAATAATAGAAGAATTATTAAAATGCAAAAATAACTTGGACACAATCGACCTGAAACATAAAACATGCTGCGATACAATAATAACATGTGAAAAATGAATCAATGAGCACAATGACCAACATCCAATCAAACCCTCAAAGTAACAGATAGCCAGGACTCTGCAACTTACTAAGAACAAAACATTCTCGAGAACAAGTATCCATGACACCCCTGTACAGTATCCAGCAAAGGAGAAGTCTGACATGCTTCCTCAACGGGACGGTCTTTCCATTTCTTAACTATGACTTCAGCAATGGAGGCAATTTGATGCTGCAATACTGATGCACCAAGAGGTCCTATCAGATTGAGCCTTGTTGCAGCAGAAATAACATCCCGCATCGTCATGAAAACGTAGGCGCGCTGGGAGGTGCTGCTATCAAAGCCAAGAAGTCCACACAAGAGACCAAAAACGGGTGCATGGTGAAAAGAAATAGCTCCTGAGCTTAAGAAACTCTCTCTCATTCTTTTCAGAGATGGAACCTCAACGAATACAGATGCTGCCACTCTGAGGAGTGCTGATCCTTGTGATGTAGAAGCCTTTCTGCTGACTTCGTTGGTTAATGTTGCATCAAGCATCTTGTCCAGCTTACACCATGTTTCCATGTCCGGGGACATACTTGCACAATGCACGAATGGGAGAAGCAGGCTGCCAGTGTTCTCCAGCACTTGCACAATAAAGAACTTCAAATCTTCAGCGTTGGTGACAAAGCGAGCTTGCATCGCAGCTTCAAGACCGTACGAATGAGCGAAACCGCCGGTCGGAAGAACTGAGTCTAATAATTGCCATTGGCTCCATTGTAGGAGATCGTCAGATGGTCTGTTACTCGTGTTGCTTGCACTTGCATCCTCATCACATTCCATGTGAAAAACTTTTGAGTTCCCTGCTAAGATAACATAATGGAATAACAGTGAGTGGAAGTAGAAAGTGACATTTGCAGAATGATTATATAGAAGTAGTGAAATCTTCTCGGTGTTCCTCAAATTTACCAAGCATAGACGATGATGTCAAACTCATGAATCGTAGTATTAACACCCCAAAAAAACTAGGTGAACATCTAAAACGTGAGCTCACTCCTGATTCTACCAAAATTATACTCTATGTAATATTACTATTTAAAAAAAAAGAAAATTGAACTTCCATAATTTCAACTTAAAGCCTGATTACCTAACAATTATTAGGTATCATTCACCAAATCGTAGTTAATGGTTTGATAATCTAAACTCTAATAAGTGATAATAAATTGACATTAATGTTGAAATTGATGTGCCAATCAATTTTTCTGAAGCTTATCGTTAGGAAGAGCAACATTAATATTTTTATATTCTTAACATTCCCCTATCGACAATTAAGCAAGAAAATTTAACTCAGGGCCTATACCTTGTTGGAATTCAGAAATTACAGCAACGATCCATAGCCAAATCGCCAGAGGAGCATGAGTGGCTTTATTGCATTGTGGAAGGAATCAAGGAGAGAAGCAAAACCAACTCAGCAATGTTTTAACATGTTTATTTATATAAGAATCATATCAGTGATATCAATTATAAACCGGAAACTGCATATAGCAGAACAAACAGAGTTCTTCTTCCTAAAAGTTTAAGTTGTTAGGAAGAACGTGATTTTATATTCTTAACAATTAATAACTAAAAATAGGCACGGAGAAGAAAAAGTCGAGAGAGAGAGAAGAGGAGAAATGGGGATGAAAGAACGAATAAGGAGAGAAAACCAGTGGCAGCAGCAGTAGCGGACAGCAACCGGCGGCAGCAACGACCGGTGGCGACCAGCGAAAGGCAGCGAAGACTTGTTCGTGGTTAGCGCTTGTTGACCTCTCTCTCTCTCCCCCTCCCTCCCTCCCCGCAGCCTGTTCGCATTCGCCGACTTGCCGACTGCTCGATCGCATCCGACGACCCCGACTGTGCTCTGTTTTACTGTTCGGCCGCAACTGCTGCCGCCTCCGAGCCGTCGTCTTTCACAACTTATTAATCTGCTGCCTTTTTCTACTTTTGTTCCGCCGTCACTTCGAACACGATCGAGCCTTTCAGATCTTATTAGACTTGCTCTGTAGAACAATTTTCAGATCTGTTGCAGTTATGAGATTAATCGATTGTCTCGTCGCGGCCATGCCTCATTTTATTTTTACCAAATGTCAACGAGATCAATCGATTCCATTTGTAGGATGATTAATCCATCCATTTGTCTTTCGTTGGATTAAAAAATGCTACAGCATGTCTCCATTATTGATGAATTTTTTATATGAAATGAGGAAAAATGCAAATTTGGATCGATTTTTACCGAAATTTCACTACATAATAATAAAAAAAATAAGGGAAAAATGTTCGTAATAATAATAATTCTGTGGAACAAATGGCAAGGGCAATATCGTGGAATGAACGAAGGCCACTCCCTCCGTGGGAAGTTGATCTCAGCCTTTGGTGCGTAACAAGTGGCCAAGATTGAGAGTGCTCAATCAGCTGGTTGCACGCCGTAGTAGCGTTCGGCATCTCTATCGCTCGGCAACACGAAGCCACTGTTTGACAAATAAAAAAAAAGGTTAAAGCATTTGACAAATATTTTTTTAAAATAACATTTAAAAATTTAAGCATAAAACATTGTAAGGCAATCAAAATAACTTGTACAACATAAAGAAACTTTCTTTATTTATAGTAAAAAAAACTTTATTTCATTTTTAGATAATATATTTGTTTTTTTTATTTTAATATATTTTTGCTTGCTATTCGAATAAGATTTTTAATTCAATATAATCAAAATATTTTTTATTCAAAATAAATTAGGGTTATTTCCTCTAACCACTCTTAAACTATCACGATTTTTTACATTTAATCTCAAACTACGAACTTCATTTTTTGAGTCCCTAAATTATCACGATTTTTTTAATTCAATCCTTCCGTCCGATTCCATCAAATTTTTCGTATCTGTGAAAAGTCGAAAATTCCCTTACACGGAAAAAATTTTTGTGCACCGAGAGAGAGGAGGGAAAAATTCCGTGCACCGAGAAAGACCCCCCCCCCCCCCCCCCCTCCTTCCCCTGCGTCGGCGACTGCGCACTTGCCCCGACCTTCATCCTTTTTTTCTAAGGGCATTTTTGACTTTTCATAAATGCGAAAAATCAAAGTTAATGAAAAATTTGACCGAAGGATTGTATTGAAAAAAATCGTAATAATTTAGGGACCCAAAAAATGAAGTTCGTAGTTTGAGGTTAGACGTGAAAAATCACGATAGTTTAAGGGTGAGTAGAGGAAATAACCCAATAAACTATTATATGCATAAATTATATTTTTATGTTTATCAAATAGCTTTTATCAAATTTATAAACTAACAATTATTCGATAATAATTAATCATCATCCTCTAATCAAATCATTATTTTATAATAAAATTACTATCTTCTAGTTGAATCGTTAAGTTTATCAAATAAATGCTAAGTCGAAAAGAAAAGAATAATCACATGAGAATTAAATCGGGTTGACACAAATGGATATCAGCAATTGAATAGTAGATCTTCTTACTTTTGAGTATTAGTAATCTCTTAATTGGAGTTTATTGACTATGCTACCATTCGAATACTAAATTAATCTGATGAATCAGTTGGGTCAAGGAGCATGACCGAGAAAGAAAACATTCAAGAGAATTAGGATCGACAGGCCAACACTGTCAAGAGCCAGCACCCGATTTGTATGGTGTGTTGTATCAAAATGAGTTTGGCGCTGAATCAACTCGTTCTTCATCAATTGATTCAATTCTTTACTTGAATGCATGTAATCTTAAGGATGACATCATGGCATGTGCATGCCCATGCCATAAAAGCTTCACCAGATTCCATTTCTCGGCAAACGACATGCTGCAAGCTCATCGTCGTGACGACTTGCATCTTGCAGGGGATATTTATTTACTTATTTGTTTATTTTAATAAAAAGAATACTACTCATCCACATCTGATGGTAAAAGTCCTAGACACTATAAAAACTCAGTTTTAATTAAGTTGACAAACTTATTAGTGTGATTTCATTTTAAGATTGATTGGAGTTAACAATCTCACTTTTGAATATTATCTCTTCAATTGGATCATCCATTCTCACAGGACTAAATCGGATTAGTCGGATGTTTAATAATCTCGGATACCGATCCATCTCGTAAAAACTTTAAAGATTTTCAAACATTCCGAGAGTAATAACTTTATTTATTTTCGTCCGAATATCCTTGTAATTAATTTGATTAATACATTGTAAATCTATAATAAGAAGAATTGTTTCAAAGTGATACACTTGGATAGTTCTGATAATTGGAAAAAATATCGTTTGGCGAAAAGAGAGGCTAAGAAGGCAGTTAGTGATGCTCGTGTTAAAGCATATGAGGAGTTTTATAAGGAGTTAGGGACTAAGACTGGTGAACAAAGGATTTACAAGATTGCAAGGAATAAAGAGAATGAGTCGAGAGATTTGGATCAAGTAAGATGCATAAAAAATGAAGTTGGCAAGGTTTTAGTTACTGAAGGAGATATTAAGAACAGATGGAAAGATTATATCTATAAGCTATTTAATTATGGATGTGAAGGTTCACGTTGTGATTTGGAGGACTTGACAGTTAGCGAATGTGAGCTTAATAGGTCATTTTATCGTAGAATTAGAGTCTCGGAGGTTAGCGAAGCTCTTAAGAAAATGGAGAATGGTAAAGCCGTTGGACCGGATGGTATACCGATTGAAGTTTGGAAATGTTTAGGAGAAAAATGTGTGTTGTGGTTATGTAAACTATTTAATGAGATTTTACAGTCGAAAAAGATGTCTGATGATTGGAGATTAAGTACATTAGTTCATATTTACAAAAATAAAAGGGATATTCATAATTGTGCAAATTATAGAGGGATTAAACTTATGAGTCACACAATGAAATTATGAGAAAAAGTGATTGAGCATAAATTGAGAATGGAGACTAGTATTTCTGATAGACAATTTGAGTTCATGCCAGGAAGATCCACTACAGAGGCGATTTATTTATTAAAAGGGATGATGGAGAAGTATCGAAGTAGGAGAAGAGACTTACATATGGCTTTCATTGACTTAGAGAAGACGTATGATCGGATACCAAGGGATATACTTTGGAAAGCCTTGCAAAAGAATAGGGTGAGTGTTGCATACATTAAGGTAATACAAGATATGTACGATGGGACATTGACTAGGGTTAAGACACCCGGAGGTGAGACAAATGAATTTCCTATAGGAATTGGCCTACATCAAGGATCAGCTTTAAGCCCGTATCTATTTAACTTAGTTATCGATGCTATAACCGAGAGTATCACAGAGGAGGTACCTAAGTACATGTTATTTGCGGATGATATAGTACTTTTAGCGGATTCAAGAGAAGAGATTAATATAAAATTGGAAATATGGAGAAATACGTTGGAGTCAAAGGGTTTTCGTTTAAGTAGGAATAAAACAGAATATATGCATAGCAATTTCACAAATAAACAACTTAGAAACTATTTGAAAGTTAAGTTAGGGGGATATAATTCCTCAAGTGACAAAGTTTAAATATTTAGGATCAATTGTAAGACAAGATTGTGAGATTGATGACGACGTTAACCATAGAATTCAAGCTGGTTGGTGTAAGTGGAGGAAAGCCACTGGAGTTCTTTGTGATAGAAAAGTACCCAATAAAGTTAAAGAAAAATTCTATCGTACTGCTATAAGACCAGCAGTGTTATATGGTAGTGAATGTTGGGCTATGAAGGGACAACATGAACGTAAAGTGGGGGTAGCCGAAATGAGAATGTTGAGATGGATGTGTGGTCATACAAGATTAGATAAGATTAGGAATGATCATATACGTGAACGAGTCGGAGTGACTCCTATTAGTGAGAAAAAGGTAGAGAATCGTTTGAGATGGTTTGGTCATGTTCAGAAAAGATCATTAGATGCGCCAGTAAGAAGAGTAGATCAAATAATCTGGAGTCCGATTAAAAGAGGGAGAGGGAGGCCAAGGCGGACACTTGGCGAACTAATAGAGCAAGATCTATTAGTGAATAATATACCAAAAGGTTTGGTTACTAATAGAGCGGAATGACGTCGTATGATCCATGTAGCCGACCCCACTTAGTGGGATAAGGCTTTGTTGTCAAGGCTTTATTGTCGTTGTAATACATTGTAAATCTCACATTTTTAACATAACCTACACGAATACTCGCAATAGATTCTTATCACTTTAGCACCGTGCCACGATACTTCTATCTACGTGCACATAAGTACTAGCTAATGGAATTAGACGATGTTGGCAATTTCATCCGCATAATGTTAAAATCAGAAAATGTGTCATCTTTAGTTATACTATTGACACTTGAACACCCTTTGTTTGAACAAGATAAAAATGTTGTCCTCCCATTCCGGATGATCTTTACGAACTTGAATTAAAATTCTCCCGAAACAAATATATATATTTGCACAATGATGCACCATAATTGCTTTCTCGGAGTAATAACAATTCTGTGGCATATACTTCCCATTTTAGTGCCATTGCAATCCATAAATTCAATCATTTTGTCATATTTTACTCAACGGGTTGTATTTTTTTTCATTTCATTATGGATAAATTTCAGAAATGTTTCATTTGTATTTATGTTCTCTCAACTTTTTCTTAAAACTTATTAGTTATTAGACATCCTGATACTTCAACTTCCAACTTATTTCCCTCAGTAGTCTTGGACTATTTTACTACCTCAAAGTCAATCACGAACGCCGCATCCCTTCCCAAGGAATCACTATAAAAAGAGTCCAATAAAATTAATTGTCAAACATATGTGTAATCAGGGAATTTCCTTCCCCCTACACTTTCATGGAACAAAAAAAGAAAATGAAGGGTAAAAACGCAACACGTTTATATTTATCTTTATGATTCGGATTCCTTGGCTAACAATCTGAAAAGGTTTTAAGAAAAGCATTTTCTACAAAAAAAAAACGTGGTTTCGATTCTTCGATTATGCAAAAAAGTTGAGTATACATATCTTTTACATGTAGATGGGAGCCGGCAAAATACGTTTTCTCTAAAATTATATATGAACTTTTATCAACAGAAAAGTCCGTTGATTAATATCTTTCTGAAAATAGTAAAAATTATTTCCACCAAAAAAAATTTATTGAAATAGTAATAATAACTAGTGTAATAATATCGACAATAAAAAAATAATTCAATGGTTCCAAATAAAACTAGCTTAAATGAGACCACACATTGAGTTCAACCATTCAACACGGATCGTACAGAGAGCAAAAGCAAAAAGGAAAAGTTGAAAACTGAAAGAAAAAGTTACTCCACAAGACGGCTCCAAACCCATTTGCCATCGAAAAGGCAACAGTTATTTCTCAATGATCATACATCCATGGCATACTTACAACTGCATAAGCCAAGCAGTTCATTATTGACGAGATATGCCATGAACGAAGCAGAATAACTTATCACCAACTATGCCAAAACATTGTAGGTTAGGACCTCAGCGAGTGACACAAGTTTAGCAGGGGTTAGGACCACAGCGACAGTGAAAATATTGTAGGTTAATAATACAAAATCCAAAAGACTAATTTCACACGATAGTATCTTGTACATTTACATAGAGCATTGAATGAATGAGCAAGATGTCGAAAAGAATTAATGTTTCTTTTTCTAGGCAAAAAGGTAATAGTCATGACAGAGAAATAAACAGATAAATCTATGTCGGTTAATCAAACACCAAATATACCTAGGAGACAAGCATCTACCTTCAACTTGAAGCAACAAGCAATTGAGTCCGAACATACATTTATCACCTTTATGCACTTGAACAAGTGAAAGACACCATCTCAAGTTGAAATTGTATCAATCTTTCCATCTCATAGATTATGAGAACATTCTAAGGAAGTTGTTCGCATATGCCATAGGCTTGACATCTGGATGTGGCTGCATGTCAAAAGTAAATTGTTACTAAATATATTTATCACCCTTGAATATGAGCAAAAATCCCAAAACATACAATAAAAAAGAGTGAAATTATCATCAGAGACCAATCAGTTGAGTTTAAAATTTAAGAATACTATTAGTATATCCACTTCTTTTTTTCTAAACGAATACAACAACAACAATAAAGCCTTATCCCACTAGGTGGGGTCGGCTACATGGATCATACGACGTCATTCCGCTATATTAGTAACCAAACCTTTCGGTATATTATTCACCAATAGATCTTGCTCTATTAGTTCGCCAAGTGTCCGCCTTGGCCTCCCTCTCCCTCTTTTAATCGGACTCCAGATTATTTGATCTACTCTTCTTACTGGCGCATCTAATGGTCTTCTCTGAACATGACCAAACCATCTCAAACGATTCTCTATCATTTTCTCACTAATAGGAGCCACTCCGACTCGTTCACGTATATGGTCATTCTTAATCTTATCTAATCTTGTATGACCACACATCTTTTTTCTAAACGAATATATCCAAATTTTTGTTTTTGCAAAACAATTGCCAGCCGACAAATTACCTTAAATCTGCATTGTTCCAAACTCACAGCTATCATGGATAGCCCATGCTCTCCTGTATATTTCTTCACTAAAAACAATTTGGAAGCATATTGTGTGGTGACTTAAAAATTTTGTATCAGATCACTTCATACAATACATTCTTGGATCTTGGCCTTTACAATTTTTTTCCCATTTTTTTTGAGGGATCATGATCCTGGGACAATCAATTCCGGCAAGAATATATGAACGTCTTTGACACTGAATACTGCAGTTCAGACCCAGATTTTGGCATAAAAGAGGTATGACAGGGAACAATGGAGTATCCAATGGTCAAGTAGTTCTTGAGTATCAGAAATTAATTATAGTATCCATGGTGAATTTGTACTGATTGGTCCATCCAAGTGTTGAGTCTCAGTATTTCTAAAAAAAATAGGGTGCTTATGTTATACAAAGAGATCGGCAGATGTTTGTGAGCTACTGCAAACAACAGATCAGACATCAACATTTAAAGAAATTAATAAAATGACACTCACCACTGCAGAAAAAGATACAATATCAGGCTTTAGTTCTGGAGCACTGAAACGTATAAATGCGCCTTTATTGCCCATCTGCATCCAGGTTAAAAAAGACTACCTTATTTCTAAAGCAAAAAAAAAGTAAGAAGGCGTATGTCAAACAGAAGTACCAAAACAATAAGGCCTCTTATCATTAAGTGTCTCCTGCAGCTAGAATATTATCCAGAATATGCATGTCCTATCCCACAGCTTTCCGATCTGAGGTAAAGGACTTTGGCGGAGATAACAAGTAACAACATATACCTTGGATACCATAAACAGGGGAACAAATGCCAAATGCCAAAGTGAATATGGAATAATGCTTGTCTTAGCAAGTTCTCAAGCTTCAGGGATCTTAAAAATAAATGAATGAACAGCATTGGGATGCAAATCATGCATTCCTACCAAGAAATCCTCCTAAATGGGTTTTAGACAAATCATTATTAAAAAGGAGTAAAGAACAAGAAAGGGGCAAAACTGGTGTGAATATACCATTTCTAAGTCAGTGCCAACATGAAATTTGGGATAAAAATTGAACATATCATATCTGGTAGCACATGGAACTAATACAAAGAGCAGCTACATCAAGATTAGATGCATCAGATCAGAAAGTCACCTGATCACAATAATTTGGTGCAGAAAACACAGTTATAAGTTTCCCATCATGTTCAATCTCATAACCTTCATCCTTAACTTCATGAGAGCGAACAACAAGATCTGTACAGAATTGACCAGGTAAATAACTGCCTATTATCCCCTCAAAAAAAAAAAACTGCCGCATAATGCCTGAGACAATAGGAAGCTTCCGCCTACCAAGATTATTTTCTTGCAAAAATCTCTTTGTGACATCTGCGCCAAAGGAAAGACCAACACCTCTCTTACTGGGGCCTCTTCCTAGTTGAGGCTGTGGATCGCTCCAAAGCAGTTCACACATTAGTCCTGGACAACAGTTAAAATATGATTACAGATAATTAAATGAAATATACAATACAACCTCTTCTGAACAAAAAAAAAAACTGGAAAAGAATCATTTTTGTTTAACCATACAAGAAATTAGAAAAGGACAGCCCTAGGGTAAGAACAACCTTCAGTATTAACAATCTCAACATGCAAACTGAGAAGTAAAGTTATGTATACAGAAATTAATCTCTTTTTTTTAACTGAACAGAAATTAATCTCTCATTACTCGTTGAAGTTTTTTTGTGTGTTCCTTTTAGTACAAGTGTGATTTTTTCTTCATAAGACATACATAACAGAGAAAATGAAAGCTTCTTTTAGAGAATGTTACAAGCACACCTACCCTGCAAGTCAGATTTTTTGTATTTAATGATATTAAAAAAATGGTTAAAGCACTGTACAACCTAGAGTTTCTAATCATGGAACGAAAAAGAACCAGTTCTGAATTCATATTTCTATCTAAGTCCCATTTCCTGGAAATGCATTGAAACTTTTTCCTGGAAATTCATATTTCTATCCAAGACACATGGGTATGTTTTAATCAGATAAGCTGTGAAAAAAAATTGTTAGTAGAGCTCAATAGAAAATTGCAGCAAAGAGATAATCAAGAATCACATAGTAACTATACTTGAGCTTTTCCCCTGTACATATTTTCATGTAAAGTTGTCGATAAATTGGATACATTCTACAACTCATAATGTAATAGAATATTGACTTTTTATAAACTGTTAGCTGCTGGTCCTCAACTTTAACTTGTCATCCAATGGATTGGTCCAATCCATATGTAAAGTATGCTGCCAATGCTTCGATTTTTTTTTCTTCAAGAGAACTAACTCTTTGAAAATGTTTAATAAAGAAATGCATAGGAAAGAAGGCACAAAATAAATGTTATGCTTTCAGGAAAGATGAATGACAAGTACACTGACTCTACAAGAGCAAAGTAAATCTATAATGCTTTCCTCTTGAGAATAGGGACTTAGACCGAAGTTATATACATTAAGAAAGATTAATCATTATTGGTTGCAGGTACCTTCTTCAGGTGGCTCACAAAAGCGGTCGATTGCTCGTATGTCAGAAAGCTTCACACCATCAACACTAAATAACCCACCATGGACTACAAATATTTTGTCATTTATCACGTGTGCCAAAGGCAAACAGCAAAAGACTTCTGCAAAAAGCTCCACAAAGATATCACTCAACTTTGACTTAACTTCTCCTTCAAAGCCATAGATTTTGTTCATGTTTTTACTTTCATGATTCCCTCTTGAAAGATGCATAGCTGAAAATTTTGACAATAACACTTATTAGGACAAAAGTTGCATGCATTTCCTGCCAGCTATTAAAATAGCAAGGATTTATGTCCAAGACAAAACAGAGATGTTAGCCGATTAAAAAATCTCAACAACAGTAACACAAGAAATCATGCTTACTGGGAGCTTACCTGCTGGACACATGCACTTGAACGCAAAAAGAGTAAGAATGACTTCAAGAGAAAAGGAACCTCTATCCACGAAGTCCCCATTAAAAAGGTAAGGGTTATCTTCTGAAGGAAGCCCATTGAGCTCAAATATATTTAGTAGATCAAAATACTGGAAGTATAGACAACAATAAGGTCAGTTATTCTCTAAAAAATCATTTTTGGAAATCAAGTAATTAAAGAATGATAAGAAAAACAAGAGCAAAAAACCACAAGCCACAAGCCTCCAAGTTGCATAGACAATAGCAGTATTTCCTTTGGGAGCAGAAATAATGAAAATTTTTTTTGAGGATAAATAATGAAAATTAGAATAATTTTGATGAAAGAATTAGCAGAAGCTATAGTCGCAAAGTCTAGCATTCTCTAACTTTGTCCGAGAATAATACAGAATAGCTTACATAAAGAAATAACTGTGTGCAGCTATCAGTGAATTTTTTTTTTGTGGAAAAGGATGGATGATCATGGATCAACGAGGGTTGTGTTAGGAGGAGGGTAAAACTCCGCCTATGTTTTATAGCCGGTCCCAAGCCCGGATAAAGGAGGAGGGTTGTGTTAGGCCCCGACAGCCAGCGTAAAACCCTGTCGAATCTCATGAACATGGATCAACGAATATGGCGTCGTATGATCCATGTAGCCGACCCCACATAGTGGGATAAGGCTTTGTTGTTGTTGTTGTTGTTGGAAAAGGATGGATGATCAGCTATCAGTGAAAATTCACAATAGATATTAATTCAATAAAAAGTATGAGAGTAACAATTGCATGAACCACAAAAAAAAGGAACAGATAACATAAGTTGGGGAAACATAACATGGAATCAAATTTTAAATTCCACTGCATAGGCATTCAAAAGTAGAAAATGACAGCCCTCCATTCATGCCTCACACCCTGCTTAGTGAATGAACATCCAGACCACGCACCTGGACCATGTTTGCAAATTTGCAAGTGTTCAATTTTTTTTCAAGTTGAGTTCATCATTTCATCTTATGGGATATGTTGATCAAGTAGACACACTGACCTAAGCTGACAATTGCCTAGGTCAAGCCTTTGTTGGGGCTGAACATTTTTTTGACATGCAATCTATAGACAAATCAGACGTAAGAAAGGAAATTGTAATTACCTTTTCATTACGACGAAAATGAACTACTTCAGATCAATAGTTGTAGATTTTCCCATCACAAAAACAACAACAAAACAACAACAACAAAGCCTTATCCCACTAGGTAGGGTCGGCTACATGGATCATACGACGTCATTCCGCTCTATTAATTCGTTGATCCATGTTCATAAGATTCGACAGGATTTTATGCTGGCTGTCGGAGCCTAACACAACCCTCCTCCTTTATCCGGGCTTGGGACCGGGTATAAAATATAGGCGGAGATCCACGACTTAAAAAATGGAAAAAAAAAACAGAATTGGTTCAGCACTTAAATACGACAGGCTCACATTTATAAAGTATGAAGGAAACATGTATAAGCTACCGTTCAGTAGAAAAACTCAAAACTAAACTCACCCTTAGTGCATTCTGAACACCATTAAGATCCTCAAATTCAACAAACGCATAATAACTGCCTGTAAAGTCATCCAATTTACTGATTCTCAGAAAGTACTACAGAATATCCAATTACCTTTTTCTTGTCCTCTTTCACCATTATAGTCTCCTTTACTACTATTTTACGCTTTTGTTTATTTTAATTTGAACTCCGCCTATGTTTTATAGCCGGTCCCAAGCCCGGATAAAGGAGGAGGGTTGTGTTAGGCCCCGACAGCCAGCGTAAAATCCTGTCGAATCTCATGAACATGGATCAACGAAGCGTCGTATGATCCATGTAGCCGACCCCACCTAGTGGGATAAGGCTTTGTTGTTGTTGTTGTTGTTTATTTTAATTTGGTAGGTACAACTCACAGTTATATCTCAGTGAAGTGTCTCCAATATGTCAAGATGCATCATATATTATTTGAGTAAATTGCAAGAACGGTCATCCAACTATAACTCCATTCCAAACTTGGCCATCGAATTTTATTTGGTAACTGAAAGGTTATCCAACTTATAATGTTCTTGCAGCTATGATCATCCTAAGAGGTGATAAAGATTTACCGGTTAAAATACTGATGTGCCACTTGAATCAACATTTACTCTCTCCTCCGTATCAAATTTTAAATTAATAAACAATAAAACATTAAAGAAAAGGAGGCAGTAGCCAAAGGATAGGGGATGTCCCCCTCCCCCCCCCCCCCCCCGCCCAATAAACTTGAATGACCTTTCAGTTATAAAATAAAGTTCAATGACCGAATTCGGAAGGAAGTTATATTTGAATGATTGTTCGTGAAATTCACTCTATATAGTTCAGAGCAAAGTTGTTAAAAACTAGTTTTTTTTAGAAGGTAAAGGATGAGCGTCAGGTTCTCTCATCCACTTAATACTTAAGAACTTACGAAATAACATTTTTATAGTAAAAAAACGAGTTAAATCGTGTTAAAATCGTAATGTAGGGTAAAATCGCAATTAAATGCATTTTAATTCTGTAAAAATGGATGAGTACGTTAAAACAACTGATTAAGTAGTAAATGAGCCGATTATAGTCACATGCAGACTCACTGCTGAATTGGTAGGTGGTAGGTGTCGTTGCTGCAAGCCATATGGTCGCAGGTTCAAAACAGGCTATCAACATGTTTTTTTTCCAAGTGTTATTTTCACTATATTCTAATCAAACTGAATTTATCAAAAACATTATAATAAATCAAATTGAAATAAAGAAATGGCTAAAATATATAATTTATTATAAGTGATTCCAATGAATTTTTTTTATTTTATTCCTTGAAACATAATATGATGAAAATAGCCAACAATATTTTTTCCATTTGTTATTTTTCACTATTATTTTGTACTACAACAACAACAACAAAGCCTTATCCCACTAGGTGGGGTCGGCTACATGGATCATACAACTATTCGTTGATCCATGTTCATGAGATTCGAAAACCCTGGCTGTCGGGGCCTAACACAACCCTCCTCCTTTATCCGGGCTTGGGACCGGCTATAAAACATAGGCGGAGTTTTTCACTATTATTTTGTAATCATACTAAATTTATTTTAAATATTATAATAAATTGAAATTAAGATAGAGAAAATGGACAAAAAATATAATTTATTATAAGTGATTCCAATGAATTTTGTTTATTATTTATTACTTGGACCATAATATTTTAAATAAAAAATAAATCATATGTTGAAAATTAAGATATAATGGTTATGTTAATATGATAACAAAATAATAACTTTTTTGACAAAAAATTTAGACTATATTAATTTTTTCATACATTTTTCTATTTGTATCTAAATTTATTAATTTCATTATATGAATTTATGAGACTTCAATTGAATTTCTATCTTAACAATCTAAAAATAGATTGCATTTGAATATTGTTGCAAGTTTATATTATGAATTTTTATTCACTAATTATTCATGCTATTTATTTTTTATGAATTATTAATATATTTTTATGTAAATTTTATAAAAAAAATATTATCAAATTAATATTGTATCTAAATTCATGTATTTATGTATCGAATTTACGATACGAGTTCATCCCCCCCCCCCCTTCCAAAAAGGAACTTGGGTAGAAACTCAAACTTAACAACCTTGGTTTAGAGTATAACTATTGTTTACCTTTGTAGAAGAAAGAAGATGGACAAGGTAGGTAAATGTCTAAAACAAAAACGTCAACACAGAGAGATCAATATGTAGCAATTCAATTACCACTTGAACTGTTATGCAGGAAATGCACTAGGGGTCCACTTTCCTACAGAAAAAGGCAAGTAAGAATGCAAAAAAAATAGATTGAGGATTCCTATCCAACAACTGGTCCATTTGGAGAAAGAATTCTCTTTTAGTTTTCGTGCAATAAAATTCCCCTTAAAATTTTCATGGAATTATTCAATAATAGCCGACCCCACCTAGTGGGATAAGGCTTTGTTGTTGTTGTATTCAATAATACAACAATCATATAGATTAATCTAATTCAAACATATCGCAAGTGAAAGGTGCACTAAAATGGATTGTGAACAACCTGAGTAATACATCATGCAGTTTGAAAAGAACTGAGAGAATAACAATATTGTAGCTTAAGTGGTTTGTCGAACAACCATGTACATTACCTGGCCATGTACATCACCGCAAACTGTAAAGTGATGACCATTTGGAATAGTGATGTCAACAAGAGATGGCATAGCCCGTAACATCTCCCTGGCTTGTAAGACAATTTGGAACGCATACCTGAGGCATTAAATGCAAACGAAATTATATCATGAAAAATAACAGGAACAACCAAAACAGCAAGAGAATCACATAACTTCAACCTTTTGTGTAGGGATTTCTGGTTCTTGAAATCATCCATCATTTTCTTCACAAACTCTAGAGTTACAACTTCTCCTTCTATTCGTGCACCATTATATTGAGCATCCACCTCTACCGCAAGGATTTTTTTAGATGTAAGTAAGAATATAAATACATCAGGAATGCTGATTATGCTGGATTATGAGTGGATGACGGAGAAAAGAAATACACCAAACAAGAGTAGCACCTATGGAGCGGAAGTCTATGGAATCTGCAACTGAGTATTTCTGAGAATCAGGTACTGCAATAGCTTCTTCAAATCGAAGTTTCTGAACAGCCTTTTCGCATTCTTTCAACTTCTTTGTAGCATCAGGATCATTTGGAGAAATTCTTTTCACCTAATATACAAGTAAATGAACAATTATTTAACAAGTAAGGTTATTTCCAAACTAACATCCACTAGGACTAATCATGTTCTAGGCTTAGACCACAAAAATAGTAGCTAACATCAATAAATTGCTTCATAATGCTAACACACATGTATCTTATTTTTACAAATATAAGTAAAGCATATGTATTAGAAAACAGAGCGCATCTTCGAGAACTCTGTAAAAATGCCTATGAAAAGGTCAAGATAATAAGCATGCCTGTTGAAAATCTTTCAAAGCCTCCTTGAACTTCCCCATTGCAAGATAGGCTGCTCCTCTTCTATAATAACCCTAACAGTAGAACAGATCAACCACTGAGGAACTTAAACCGTAAGCAAAAAAAGGAAAAAAAAAGAAGTTTCTACCTTGGAGTATTTTGGGTCAATTCCAATAGCTTGTGTAGCATCCTGCAAAGCACTACCATATTCTTCAAGTTTGGTGTGTGCAAATGCCCGATTTGCCCAATATACTGCATTGAGACTATTTAATTCAATGGCTTGACTGTACAGATCGATAGCATGTGCAAACTTGTTGGCTGCAAACAGAGTCAATAACTGATAAGAAAACTAACAAGGATTTAGATCTTGTTTGAAATAGAATAAGCCCATCCTTGTAAAAATAGAATAAGTCAATATTTTAAGGTGCCTATGAATATTCAAATCCTACAGTGATGACTGACGAAAAACACAAATAAAAATAATATTTCCCAATGTGGTGATACCAGGTATAATATTACACAATTCATAAAAAAGCACATATAACATGTTCCAATTCATTCATGAAAATTTATCATAACTGAACTTTATACATGCATTAAAACCACTAAAAGCATGTCACTAGAACTGACTAATATGCTAAATAGGATAACTGTTGCATCAATTCATTCTTACATGATGTGTTCCATTCTTATTGATATTATGATGAACTTGTGTCGTAAATGGATTATTATGCAACAGTTTTGTTGTCAATTGTATATCCATTTCATTCCAAGCATTTGGGACTGAGAAGATGTATTTTGACTTATGTCACAGCTTGGATCAACGAGTCCAGCAACTAACACACCATCAAACCCTTGGAGGATAAAGAAAAAAGGTAACTGTTTATTACCAGGCTGACAATTGGATGACAATATCAAGGGAGCTACCTCTTTTGGAAGGGAAGATTCCCTTTGTGGGAAAGAAGGCACATTTCCAAGTGAAGTTGAAATATCAAAGCTAAGCCACTTTTAGGATTAAAGTCATCACCTTCGCCAATTAGTAGAGCAAGAAGAGCGGAAACTGAGGTTAAGAAGCTTCAGTGCAAGACTTCTTCCATTTGTTTTGTTTGTTTTCTGTGACATTTATTTCGAACAGTTCGTAATTGGGGTATCAAGATGAATCATGTGACTTTTATGTCAGATATTCTTCATAACTCTGAGCCAAAACCTACCCTTGTCAATACACTCAAGTATTTTTTTCAGCATTAAAAAATTTCTCATTTTTATCGTCAAAATATCTTGCACCTTCAATTTCAGTTCAATATAAAAAAACCAAATATTACTGATCAGATCATCAAGCCTCGTGCTTCAATGGGCTTTGGACTATTTTCTTCTACTGTTCCTATACTCAATAAGTCCCAGGGCTAATTGCATATGAACAAATATCTACAAGACATGCAGTATAGCAAGGAATCCAACCAGAAACAACCAAGGAAATTCAATCAGAGTAAACTAAAAATGACATTAATATTATATTATTTTTTAGAGAATATTACACTGATGTTTTATTGTTTAAAAGCAAATGTATGTGTCAGAAAAACCACACTAACTTTTAAAGTATAATTCAAAATTAAAGCCACAAATTTATTGTAATCCTTATTATTATTAATGAAACCCTTGGATGACTACCCTCTTGCTAGTCGTCCTTTCTTGTTTCAAAAATTAAAGCCACAAATTATGTCAGAGAATGGTATTTAGGAGTATAGATTGTGAACTTTAATCTGTATCACCCTACAATAATTAGCGCACGTATGTAAAAACATACTCTAACTTTTGATATTTTTTCTCCCTCATTTCATGAAAATTTGTAACTCCAATTTCATGTGCATACCAACTATATGACTTGGGATACTGATAGTAAAACTGTACAAAATAAAATGAGAAAATGATTACTTTTAAATGCACCATTGGCCAAGAGTTTGATCTCCTCTGCACGCTCGACATCTGGTTTTGCAGAATCAACCATAGTTGTCATCTAGAGAAGACACTTCGCAAGACCAAATCAGCAGATAATAAATTGCATAACAACCTGCATGTTAAACAAATAAGTCAATCTGCACCTCCAAGCAATTTAGCTTTAACTTTTTGTTATTGACAATATTAAGAGAGACCATGAATAGCCCTAACTGCCAGCGGAAAACAAAACAGTAGTCATGACTTTTTGCTAAATAATTGCACATATGGTCAGACTTGTGCATCCATGCAATGGGCAACTCAAATAGAGTTCAACTGACCTCAAATTTGCTCAACAAAATCCATCAGAATAAGCTATCGGATAAAAGAAATTAAGTAGCAACCAAAGTCCCAATCAGTTGCACCTTTCATAAATTATCATGCATGCCAATCGGCAGCTCCAAGTTGCAATAAGTTCAATCAAATCCATATTCTACTAATTCGAGTACCTTAGACACTCTAAAAAGTTTAATGTTTCCAATAAGCAAATGCCTCTACTACAATTAGATTGCCTCATACAATGGGCGACTGTTAGAAAAAGGAAAGGGATGTTCGAAGCCACTCAATACTGCCTTCATCAATTCAGCGAGGAATGATGTGAAGAATTGAACCTGAGAAGCCCCCACGACAAAGAATTCAGCAAAAGAAGCTCGATTGGCGGAATATGCGGACTTGGGGGTTTCCCGTTGCTCGAGGAAGGATTCTGGGAATCGCAAGTTTCGTATTCTTTTTTTCTTCGAGGAAAAGGATGGCTACCCAGTGAGCCTGGCAGCAAATGCTGCTCAGACACGGCGGGGTCAACACAGAAATGCCGGGTGAACAGCTAAAAGACCGATTCTACCAAAACTATATTTTGAATTATATGTATATTGTAGTTCGTAAACAAACAACAACAACAACAAAGCCTTATCCCACTAGGTGGGGTCGGCTACATGGATCACGCCATTCCACTATATTCGTTGATCCATGTTACGCTGGCGGTGGAGGCCTAACACAACCCTCCTCCTTTATCCGGGCTTGGGACCGGCTATAAGACGTAGGCGGAGTTATTGTAGTTCGTAAACGTATAGGAAAATTGCAGAAATGTTTAATCCTATTTAACTATAAACAATAATTGCATATCATTCATGAAATGTAATAGTAGTTAATGATTTATAATCTGCACCAAATAAGTGATAACGAATTAACAATACATCAAGCACAAATGAGCAATTGCGAAGAGGACTTCCAAGCAGAGGAGTCGTCCCCCTCTTCTGCTCGGAAGTAGGTCGAGAGAGAGGGGAAAAGGGGAGGGGGGGAAGAAGCGAGGGAAGAGAGAAAACCGGTGACAGCAGCGCTAGCGGACAATGCTTCGGCAGCAACAGTGGACAGCAGCGACCGGCGGGCGACCAGCTGCGGCAGCGACAGCGACAGCAACAGAAACGACCGGCGGCGACCAGCGAAGGGCAGCGGCAAACGGCAGCGCAGACTTGGAAGGCTGCGCCTCGTGGTTAGGGCTTGAGGTAAATGTGGGAGGTAGGGCGTACAAAAATTAAAAAGAAACAAAAACCCTCTAAATAATGCAACTCCAGTTGCCCTCTGCGGCCCGTTCCGTCGTCCGACCCACGGGGAGCTTATAAGCACTTCATACGGACGATACGGTTTTCAACATATTTTCTGGCCATCTAATAAATCGATATTTGTACGGTATTCAATCGTTAATTAATGGAAGATAGTCCAAAAAGTGGATGTGGAATAATCTTTTTTCCCTTTAAAAATATCATTCTAGACTTTTGTAAATTTTATATTTATGATATGAGATTAATAATATTACGATGTGTTTTATAGTATAAAATAAATTAATATCAATCACATATTATATATGTTCATCTACTATTTTTATGGTTCGTATAATTTTCTTATCTATATCATTGATTAATTCAATATATGTTAGAATTATTCAAAATACAATGTTGATACACATTTTATATAATTTTAAATATACACATTTTCAGATGATTTTCTGATATTTGAGTCAATGATGATAAAATTAATAGAAAAATATAATTTACCTTTTCATTATTAATTTTGATTTATAGTGGACAAACAAATAAAAATAATAAAATTATGAGGAAAAGATAAAATATTAAAAAAACGTTGTATGAAAATTAATAATACCTTAACTGTAGTAACAAGAAAGAATATTAAAGTAATAAAAGTTATGAAAAATATTTTAAAAGATAAACTCTTTTCAGGAAAAAAATGTTAATGAGTTTGCTCGATCCATTCGCTAGTTGATCCGTTTCGCTAAAACTGATTAAACTTCAACGAACTAAATAATTGTGATACTTGAATTCCAATTAAATCTAATATTAGCAAAACTTAGATATGCTACTTAAATGCATTTATATTTCTATTAATAATGTATCCATAACGTAACACAACCATTTTGGATACATGATGTGGTGGATATAATTAATCATTTTTTCTAATGTAATTTTTTTAATCAATTGATTTGAATTAGTCTACAGTAACAAAGGAATGGGATGATGGAAGAATATTGAGGAAGTTATTTGTTATTGAACACTAAAACTAATATTCATATAGCTTCTTTTTGTATTAATAAAGATAATATTAATTTTGTAAATATAAAGATATATTGTAACGCATCAAAATTCACACCGTTGTCATGTAATAAGTTGATTTATTAGGTCCACGTTACGTACAATTCCTTATTCTTGAATCTCTCGTGATGCGAAAATGAAACAATTTTAGACTATTCGTTAAGAGAGTGCGGCTAATTATCTTTTCTATTAGCTTTTCAAAGAATAATTAACTTTCAAATTATTTTATATTAATTAACAAGAAAGAGTTCTCATCAATGTTTTCAGAACAAGATCGATGGTCGAATCGGATTCATCACTAGGTCATGATTGGACCGGTCCGATAGGGTTCGACTAGATTGAACCGAATTTTATTAAAATAATATTATTTATAATAATTATAAAGATATAGTATAAGTTATATGATATAATATATGAATATTATACTAATAACTTATTAAAAATATTAAAAATAATATAACATATTTTTTTATTAATTAAAAGTTTTATATTGATAATATAAATAGATTATTAATAATTTAATATCTACTATTTAATGATGATAGATGTTATATTAAAAATTTTATCTTGAATTATTCTTATTCCTTTTTTTTAATATTTTTCTTTTTATTTTCTTTATTTTATACCCTTTGATAAGTTTCTAGATATTTGCCTTTTATTTCAATTCCTATTTAATTGTATACTTGCCTTTTATTTTAAATACTTCCTCCTCTTTACGTTTCCTTATATTCCTTTCCTTTTTTTTCCCATTTAACTTTTCTATTTTTATCCATTTTTTAAAATTTTTTATTCAAAATCTACATTGAACCGAGTTGAACCAATTCAACCAGCTGGTTCGATGCCAAAATGGGTTTTAACACCAAATCAGACTGGATCATTGGTCGATTCGCAGTTGACCGACCGGTTCGATCCAGTTTTAACAATATTGATTCTAATAACTCAACATCATTGTCACAAACATTGTTGGATTTAAACATAAGAAAATAGAATTTGTATAAGTAATAAATACTCATTACATGAAATAATACAAAAAGATATAAATTTATGATAAAAGTGAATCGAGCTTAATCATAATGCAATAGTAGGGACAATTGCCAATAATCATATACTTCGATAAATATTCTCTTTCATAACTTTTCCTATTCTTGTTCATAATATGTCCATGTTCATATTCATGCTTTTATTCATATTCTTATTTATATCTATGTTCCTTTTTTTTCACATTCACGATCCTTGCATTTGTTCATGCTCATATATTCGTTCATATTACTTTTCATGTTCATATTATTTCTTCTCCACTTTTTCTTTAAAGGTATCTATGATACTTTAAAAATGTAGTTCTTTTGTTAGAACTGGATTATAAAGGTGGCGTGACCTCTACGAATTCGAGAGGTGACTCCTACTGTACAACACTTAGAGCTCGTTTGATAAATAACTAATGGAGGATTGATGTGGGATAACATGGTCAGTGATGAGGTGGTGAATGTGTCATTAGAAAATTTATGTTTAGATAATAAATTATAAAAATATGGGGTACGATAATAATTATTTTATTTGTGTAAACGTCATTTTTACCTTCATTATATATTTATAATGGTTAACTATTGACAAATATTTATCATATAGTTTTTTATTACTTAATTTACTTTTCTCTTTTATTTTTGTTTAATATATTTTTTATTATATTATTTATTTTTCTATAAAATTTTCATTCATCTATTTAAAAAAGTAAAAAATGAGAGATAAATATAGACAAAAATTATTGTATTACTAGTATAAGAGAGAGGAGAGGTCGATGAGAGAAAAGAGAAGAGAAAGATGGAGAGACAAGGAAAAAGGAGGATTAATTTAGTATAAAATTATTAATTCCTTCTCATTTCATGAAATTAATTAAATAAAAAATATGATGTTAGAAGGACTTACCTACTCCACCTCACCCTTCATAATTATTGGTAATATGAAATTAAATTATCTAAGGTCACCATATTATCTTGTTTACTTTGTTATAATTAATAGGCAATCTAAATTACCCAACAATGCATATTGCATATGAAGTGACAATCCATATTGATTAGGAGGGGATGTCCCTCCACATTGTCACTCAAGTTGTAGTCTAATTTTATCTCCTTTTCATTTTTGTCCTTACCAATTTTAGATAAACATAAATTGAAATAATATAAGAAAATTACATAACAACAACAAAAAAATTTATCATAATTAATAATACTGCTATTTAAATTATTATTTTATAATTGTTATCCACACGAATTGCATATTGTTATTAATCGTTACTTTTAATATTGCATATATTTATTAAAAATATTTTCATTTAAAATTAGTTATTAATTTATTACCATTACTATATTTACGTAATTTATTAATTTTATAATATTTGTTCAATTTTTTAGACGAATTATGTAAACTTTAACTTGATATTAGTGAAAAGGGTATTTTAGTAAAAAAAATGCATTACCTAGTAATAATTTATTATGAGTAAACAATGACATTTGAAATGTTCGAGATATTATAAGTAACAATCTTTATGAGAGATAATATAGATTACTAGGTAATTATTGTGAAAAAGTAATATAATAAACACCCACTTAGTTTCGATCTCCTATGATTATGGGTATTTTACTTGACCCTCTTGCCAAGATTTATATCGTAATCCAAAAGCATCCATGTGCAATTAGTAAACATGGTTTTCCACTTTTTTTAACTTTTATTTTCTTTACCTAATTAACTATCTTTTCAATTCAGTTCGTCATACATCAAAATAGGGGGAAATGTCATTTAACATTATATCAAATCAATAGAAAATCAATTATGAAAATAAGAAGAATTCAACTAAACTAAACTCGGGCTGAATTTGTCACCAACTTGAGTCAGGTATTGATCATTACATGTCAGGTTCTGAAAACTGAACTTGAACCTAACTTCTATGGAAATCAAATCAGGTATGATCTGAACTCAACTTGGGTTGTTCAATTGAAATCGAACATGCGACTTTTGTCGAGGAGAGACCAGGGGCGAATACCTCTTGTGGGATTCCAAATGTCACTAAGAGGGGGTGAATTGGTATTAGAATCGAAAATGTCGATTTCAAAATATATTACGGAAGCTTAAAATCGATTCTTAAAACATTTTTAAACAAAGCAATTCATATCATAAATATAATATGAGAGGAAGTGAGAGAGAGAAAATCAAACACAATACACGATGGTTGTTGACGATGTTCGGCCACACCTTGGCATGCGTCCTTGCTCCGACTTCTTGACATTGAGACCATCGGAAATTCCACTAATCACTTCAAATGGGGCAAGGAAGAAAGTCTTTTACATCAACAATATTTTCTCCGCTTCGAGAGACAAGACAACCTCTCCTCCTATGAAGTTAATCTTTTCTCTCGCTCAAGAAGTAAGATTTGGAGCCTCTTTTACACGGGAGTTCTCACAATCTTTATGATAAATGATTTCTCTATTTTACAATAGAACACTTTCAAGAAAATAAGAGAGAAAGAAATAAAGCTCTAAATGATAACTTCAGGGAAAATAATCTTCTTTTGATTTTTTGAAATTTTGCTTCAATGCATGGATAAGGTATCTTTGTTTCTAGCTTTGGCACTCTTTTTATAGGCTTTAATATGTAAAAAATTAGTACAATAATTGTTCTACAAATTTCTCCTTCAAATTTGATCGTTACTGTTTATTTGAGTCGTGGATCGATCGATCGTCTATATGACCGTTGCGCTCATTTCTTCAACTTCTGCCCATGATCGATCGATCGGACTATCGACCGGTAAGACGATCGGTATTGTCTCGGCGTCAACCAATTTTGGATCGGTCGACTAGCATTTCTATTTGGTCGATCGATATTGTCGACCGACCTTCTTTGCTTCGACCGACAAGTTGACCGATATGCATTATTTGAAGCATAATTTTTTGCACAGTTATCCAAATTATATAATCTTAAATTATATGGATAGCTAATAGGATTCTCTACAATTTGATATTCATGATTCATGCAGAATCTAATAAGACCAGTGTCAATTATTTAATCAAAGTGTAGTATATAAAGTTATTTATTTTTCTTAAAAATTTTTCAGCATTTTAACTTTAATCATTCAAAGTTTGTATCATCAAAATATAATTTTATATAACATTAAAACTTTGACCCAACAATCTCTCAACAATATCTTCCTTTTTTATGAAGACAAATCGAGAAATATGAAAAATATATAAGTTGCGAAAAAGTTATAAAATTCTTGTAAAATCGATTTATTACCCTTAACACTTAGTTTTTCTTACAATGGTAGATATCTTGTAAGGTACTCTTCATATAAGATTATATTCATAACATATTTCTCCCCCTTTTGTTTCATCAAAAAGAATAATTTGTATATGAAGCATATAAGAAACCATATGTAAGTTTCATTAATCATATTTTCAAAAAATTTATTCTTCTCCTTTTTTAAATATAAAAGACATGTGAAGTGTTGCATCATAAAGATAACTCCCCCTAAATTTATAACTATTTTATAATGAGAACCTATTTATGAAAGCCACAGAAAATATTAAGAATCAAAATTTTTCATAAAATTTTGATACAATAATGATATGTCAAAATAAAGTTTTAACATGCTCCCCCTATCACTATTACCAATTTTCATTATTCCTTTCTTTTCTTTCAAAAAAAATAGTAATTTTAAAATTTTGAGTGAAATAAAAAATAAGCTTAACACTCAAGAACTATGATAGAAACAAGATGCAATGGTATGACCAAATTGAGTAAATGATACTTTTACCATAATCTTCATGCCTTCACATTTTCAATTCCACTTGTCCTTTACTTTACATGTGAGGCATACCTGCAGAAGCAATTATTTGATCTTTGGTATCCAAACTTCTTTGGATCCAATATTGTTAGTTATGGTTCCTTTTGGAACCCAAATCATGCCTTGTTGTAATAATTTTCCTATTTTACATTGGCATGCGTAATGATCATAAAATACACTTATAAAACATTTAAAACGTGATTTTCTATCATAGGAATGATTAGATTTCCAATAAGAATTTTTATGTCCAAAATAATTCCTAATATTGCTTTTCGTTACATGAGAAATAATCTTATCGTTATTTTGTGTATTTTTCAACAAAAGTATTTTTTTACTTTACTTTTTCTAAAGAACATGCTTGTTTTACAATTTCACATGCATGTATAATTTCCAAAATTTCATTTTCATTTTTTATATTTTCATTTTCTTCAAAATATTTATTCTTTTCTTCTTTCAATTTTCCAATCTCACGTAGCAATTTCTCATTTTTAATTAGACATGCATTCTTTTCATTGTTTAAATTTTTAAAATCATTTTTCATAATATGAATATCATTCATTAAGATTTTATTTTTAACTAGACAAGCATCTCTTTCCCTTTTCAAAATATCAAGGCCATTTTTCGTAATTTGAAAATCATCCATCAATATTTCATTCTTCTTTTTAAGAGTGAGATATTTTTCAATTAAGGAACAAAATTTCTTATGCACATCAAAATTAGTATCATCATCATCATTATCACTATTAGCATTAGAGCAATAAGAAGCGAGGAGAGGTCAATGAGAGAAAAGAGAAGAGAAAAATGGAGAGAGAAGGAAGAGGGAGGATTAATATAAAATTATTAATTCCTTTTCATTTCATGAAATTGATGGAATAAAAAATATGATATTAGAATGGCTTAGCTACTTCACCCACCCCTCATAATTATTGGTAATATGAAATTAAATTATCTAAGGCCACCACATTGCCTTGTTTACTTTGTTATAATTAATAGGCAACCTAAATTATCCAATAATGCATATTACATATGAAGTGACAATTCATGTTAATTAGGAGGTGGTGTCCATCCGGATTGTCATTCAAGTTGTAATATGATTTTATCTCCTTTTCATTTCTGTCCTTGCCAATTTTAGATAAATAAAATTTGAAATAATATAAGAAAATTACATAACAACAACAAAAAATATTATCATAATTAATAATGCCACTATTTAAATTATTATTTTATAATTGTTATTCACACTAATTGCATATTGTTATTAATCATTATTTTTAATATTGCATATATTTATTACAAATATTTCCATTTAAAAATAGTTATTAATTTATTACCATTACTATATTTACGTAATTTATTAATTTTATAATTTTTATTCAATTTTTTAGCCGGATTATATAAACTTTAACTTGATATTAGTGAAAAGGGTATTTTAGTAAAAAAATGTGCGTTATCTAGTAATAATTTATTATGAGTAAACAATGACATTTGAATTGCTCGAGAGATTATAAGTGACAATCTTTATGAGAGATAATATAGATTACTAGGTAATTATTGTGAAAAAGTAATATAGTAAACACCCACTTAATTTCGATCTCTTATGATTATGGGTATTTTACTTGACCCTCTTGCCAAGATTTATATCGTAATCCAAAAGCATCCGTGTGCAATTAGTAAACATGGTTTTCCACTTTTTTTAACTTTTATTTTCTTTACCTAATTAACTATCTTTTCAGTTCAGTTTGTCATACATCAATATAGGGGGGAAATGTCATTTAACATTATATCAAATCAATAGAAAATCAATTATGAAAATAAGAAGAATTCAACTAAACTAAACTCGACCCGAGTTTTTCATCAACTTGAGTTAGGTATCGATCATTACATGTCAGGTTCTGTAAACTGAACTTGAACCTAACTTCTATGGAAATCCAAATAAGGTATGATAGGAACTCAGCGTGGGTTGTTCAATTTAAATTGAACATGCGACTTTTGATGGGGAGAGACCAGGGTCCAGTACCTCTTGTAGGATCCCAAAAGGGCACAAGAGGAGGGAGGGGGTGAATTAGTGTTAAAATCGAAAATGTTGATTTCACAAATGTATCGCGGAAGTTTAAAATCGATTCTTAAAACCTTTTAAAACAAAGCAATTCATATCATAAATATAATATAAAAGGGAGTGAGAGAGAGAAAATCAAACACAACACACGGTGGTCGTTGACGAGGTTCGGCCACACTTTGGCCTACGTCATCGCTCTGACTTTTCGATCTCGAGACCATCGGAGATTTCGTTAATCACTTCCTTTGTTCCAAATGGGACAAGAAACAAAGTCATTTACATCAACCACATTTTCTCCGCTTCAAGAGGCAAGACAACCTCTCATCCTGAGAATCTAATTTTTTTTCTCGCTCAAGATGTAAGATTTGTAACATCTTTTACACAGGAGCTCTCACAATCTTTTTGGGAAATGATTTATCTCTTTTAAAATAGAACATTCACAAGAAGAGAAGAGAGAAATAAAGAAAGCTCTAAATGATAACTTCAAGAAAAATGATTTTCTTTTGATTTCTTGAAGTTTTGCTTCAATGCACGGATATAGTGCCTTTGCATATGACCTTGACACTCCTTTTATAGATTCTAGTATGTGAAAAATTAGTTTAAAAATTATTCCACAAAATTCTCCTTCAAATTTGACCGTTATTGTTCATTTGGACCAGTCGACCGCATTAATGAACGGATCGACCGATCTATATGATCTGTTGCGCTCATTTCTTCAGCTTCTGCCCATGGTAACTCGACCCGAGTTTTTCATCAACTTGAGTTAGGTATCGATCATTACATGTCAGGTTCTGTAAACTGAACTTGAACCTAACTTCTATGGAAATCCAAATAAGGTATGATAGGAACTCAGCGTGGGTTGTTCAATTTAAATTGAACATGCGACTTTTGATGGGGAGAGACCAGGGTCCAGTACCTCTTGTAGGATCCCAAAAGGGCACAAGAGGAGGGAGGGGGTGAATTAGTGTTAAAATCGAAAATGTTGATTTCACAAATGTATCGCGGAAGTTTAAAATCGATTATTAAAACCTTTTAAAACAAAGCAATTCATATCATAAATATAATATAAAAGGGAGTGAGAGAGAGAAAATCAAACACAACACACGGTGGTCGTTGACGAGGTTCGGCCACACTTTGGCCTACGTCATCGCTCTGACTTTTCGATCTCGAGACCATCGGAGATTTCGTTAATCACTTCCTTTGTTCCAAATGGGACAAGAAACAAAGTCATTTACATCAACCACATTTTCTCCGCTTCAAGAGGCAAGACAACCTCTCATCCTGAGAATCTAATTTTTTTTCTCGCTCAAGATGTAAGATTTGTAACATCTTTTACACAGGAGCTCTCATAATCTTTTTGGGAAATGATTTATCTCTTTTAAAATAGAACATTCACAAGAAGAGAAGAGAGAAATAAAGAAAGCTCTAAATGATAACTTCAAGAAAAATGATTTTCTTTTGATTTCTTGAAGTTTTGCTTCAATGCACGGATATAGTGCCTTTGCATATGACCTTGACACTCCTTTTATAGATTCTAGTATGTGAAAAATTAGTTTAAAAATTATTCCACAAAATTCTCCTTCAAATTTGACCGTTATTGTTCATTTGGACCAGTCGACCGCATTAATGAACGGATCGACCGATCTATATGATCTGTTGCGCTCATTTCTTCAGCTTCTGCCCATGGTAACTCGACCCGAGTTTTTCATCAACTTGAGTTAGGTATCGATCATTACATGTCAGGTTCTGTAAACTGAACTTGAACCTAACTTCTATGGAAATCCAAATAAGGTATGATAGGAACTCAGCGTGGGTTGTTCAATTTAAATTGAACATGCGACTTTTGATGGGGAGAGACCAGGGTCCAGTACCTCTTGTAGGATCCCAAAAGGGCACAAGAGGAGGGAGGGGGTGAATTAGTGTTAAAATCGAAAATGTTGATTTCACAAATGTATCGCGGAAGTTTAAAATCGATTCTTAAAACATTTTAAAACAAAGCAATTCATATCATAAATATAATATAAAAGGGAGTGAGAGAGAGAAAATCAAACACAACACACGGTGGTCGTTGACGAGGTTCGGCCACACTTTGGCCTACGTCCTCGCTCTAACTTTTCGATCTCGAGACCATCGGAGATTTCGTTAATCACTTCCTTTGTTCCAAATGGGACAAGAAACAAAGTCATTTACATCAACCACCTTTTCTCCGCTTCAAGAGGCAAGACAACCTCTCCTCCTGAGAATCTAATTTTTTTTCTCGCTCAAGATGTAAGATTTGTAACATCTTTTACACAGGAGCTCTCACAATCTTTTTGGGAAATGATTTATCTCTTTTAAAATAGAACATTCACAAGAAGAGAAGAGAGAAATAAAGAAAGCTCTAAATGATAACTTCAAGAAAAATAATTTTCTTTTGATTTCTTGAAGTTTTGCTTCAATGCACGGATATAGTGCCTTTGCATATGACCTTGACACTCCTTTTATAGACTCTAGTATGTGAAAAATTAGTTTAAAAATTATTCCACAAAAGTCTCCTTCAAATTTGACCGTTATTGTTCATTTGGACCAGTCGACCGCATTAATGAACGGATCGACCGATCTATATGATCTGTTGCGCTCATTTCTTCAGCTTCTGCCCATGGTCGATCGACCGGACTATCGACCGATAAATCACCGGTATTGTCTCGACATCAACCGATTTTGGATCGGTCCACTGACATCTCCATTTGGTCAATAGGTATTATCGACCGGCCTTATTTGCTTCGACCAGCAGGTTGATCGACCTGTACTATTTTGAGCATAATTTTTTGCACAATTATCCAAATTAGATAATCTTGAATTATATGAATAGCTAACAGGGTTCTCTACAACTTTGATATTCATGATTCATTCAGAATCTAATAAGACCAGTGTCAATTATTTAATCAAAGTGTGGTGCATAATGTTATTTTTTCTTTAAATTTTTTTAGCATTTTAACTTTAATGATTCGAGGTTTGTATCATCAATATATAATTTTATATGGCATTAGAACTTTGACCCAACACCTCTATAACGTGAGCCAAATATAGTGAGAATTCAAGTTGGGTTTGTATCCTCGGGCCACATTATTCTAACTCAGATCAAATTCTTGTATAGAGGAATTTTAGTGCCAAAGTATCGAGACTTTGTTCTAACTTTTCTATGAATCTATGCATACTATCGACATGAAAATAACTATTGTTAGATTAGAACATATGAGTATCGATTTCTATTTTTTTTAATCGAGACTCACTAGTATTCAAGGCTACTAGCACCCGACATATTCGATATTCGGACGAGAGCGGTATGGATAAACCCTGACAAAAGTAGTGACTCTGAAATCAAACCTGAACTTGATCCAATCTATTAATAAATTATACCCAAAAGTGAATCGAACATCAATAAGTACCTGTCTAGATAGAATTATCTGAAATTTGAAACTTTAGGCAAGCTTTTTGATGACCATAATTATTTTTTATGATGACTCTGACGTCTTTTGATAGAGGGATGCGCCACGAAGAGATGACATAAAGTTGTGATCAAGCGCACACTCCGATGAGAAAAAAACATAGACAAAGTTGGAGGAAAAATATACGTAGAGAAAAAGAAAGATGACTTGAAAGATATTTTGGTGTCCTATTTATTAGGAAAAGCCCTCCAAATTCTAATATAATTAGAAATCTTAATCATACTTCTTATCCATATGTTATTTTTTACTTTTCATGAATATTCGAATTTAAGTAATTAATTAATATGACTATTTCTTAATTTCTAGACTTAAAATAATAATTTATTATCATTTTACTCGCTAAAATTCTTAATTTCAACTTTAATAGAGTTCTAATTCAATCCTACATTAAACTCCATCCTTTATCTTCTTTTAATTATCTTTTCCTTATTCTACCTCTCATAAACATAATTATTCCTTAATTTTCGAAATTACATAATTAATTATTATTCTTTTATTTAAATTTTAAAAATAAAATAATGGTATAATTTTTACTTATATTTTTTAAGATATAGATAAATAATTCTAAACTATTTTTATATTAATATAACTAGATATAACTAGATAAATAATTCTATATTATTAAGACTTTTATCTTGTTAAACTTTTACAATAAATTAATTTAATTACTATAAAATATATATTTTTAAGCTAGGTATATTAATATTTAAGAAATTTAAAAGTCACGCTTTACAAACTAATGTTAGGTTGAAAATAAGATATTTACTTAAGAGTTTTTTATCTCATATTTTTATTAAAAATAAATACGATGAAAATTAAAATTTATTGGACGTTAAAGAATAATATTTTTTTTCTAATAAGTTGATGACAAATGATGAACCACTGCAAATGCCTAATCCAATTTTTTTTTTTATGTTGAAACAGTCTAGATGAACCGTGGTTAATGATTATCCAATTCTATTTTAATAATATTGGTGTGAATGTACAGTTCCTTACAACATAATTACGAAATTAACAGATAAATACAATCAAATGCTGTTAATGTTCATTTATAAATTAATATCACGAGTAACTTATTGTGAAATTTAATAAATAATATAGGTGCATTTTATATTTGCAGGGGGCACATGAAAGTTTATTGGTTATTCATGCATATTTATTTCATGCACATAAAATGTTATATATGTCATGTAGTTTTTGTTAAGATGCATCACATAACATTGCTACGTGATTTTATATATTTTAATTGAAAAATTATGCACCTTCAATTCTTGCATGTAACTGATATATTTGAATATATGTCATATTACCTCATGACAACGATGACATATGAATAAATAGTCATGAGTCTTTAGAATTTGTTTAGAAATATTTATGAATAATATTTCATTATGTTATATGATATTAGTTTATTGAAAGTCTTCCTCTCAAAGTACAACGATTATTTTATTTATGATTATATTATCACGATCGGACTAGCATTATCAAATTCTTCTCGGAATGTTACATAAATAAACTATATGGAAAATGCGTCCACATAGATAAATATTTTTTTAACGAGGACAATTAATATCGAGCAAACCTATCAGTCATGAAACAAGATACAAATTTGGCATCATACACTCAATGTACGTAAATAACGCATTTTTTTTCTTTTCAAACCCAAATATTATCAGTTCATTTTTTCTCATTTGAAGTGTTAGGATGATTTTTTCTATGTAGCCTTCGTGGAAATTTAGTTGAATCTTTTGTTGTGTTTTGTCATATTCATGTCAATCACAAAATATTCGAGCCAAGGCTTTGCATTCAAAGGTACAGATCACTGACCACGAACATGAATCTTTCACGAGTAGCTGATAAAATGTACATAGCGAGTGAACGGCATAACTTTTACAACTCACGAAATCGCTTTTAATCACGAATTCTTGATGTTTATGTTAAAACGGATATGAAATTTTAATGTCACATCTAGGAGACATCCAACAAAAGTAAACCAAGATGAGAAACTAAATGATGCCCAGGGCCAACAACCCCCTTGAATCAACTGCAACATGCACCACCCTGAGATGATGAACCGTCTCTTCCCCCAGCAGGTCCTGGAATACCACCATATCCGAGCTTGATACCGTAGGACTGGGTACAGCATAAGATGCAAAATGAGCATAAAAAAGAAGGTTGCAGTTGAATCATGTTAGTCACGAAGGTAATTTAATTCATCATTTATCGAAAATGAAAGATTAGACGTTGCAAGAGTAATTAAGAACCGAAGGTGCCAACCATTTTACCAAAGATTTTTACAGTAAATAAAAGTTCCAGATTTTGAATCCAGCCAAATGATGTATCCTTAGCTTTTTTGCACGTTCTATTGATATCTAAGTTACAAAGTTTACAGGCAATTACACATCAAAACAAACCACAAATATCTTTCCATAAGAACTTCAATTACATTAGACTAAATAAGGCCCACTGCATGTAACTGAAAAAAAGATCCACTACCCTTCTTAAATGTGTATTACGCCTTATGATGCAAATTGATAGTTTGTAATACTTGTATTCCGAGGAAACTCATTATGAAGTGGATGCTGCAGAAGTCAGCATATGAAATTGAATGCTATAAGACATGTTGCAATTGAAGAGTCAGATAAACCAATAACATGGAAAATGTCTGGGAAATGAAAACAAGATGGTACAGAGGAAGCTCCACAGAGTGGTATCAGCTCCAAAGAGAGGATATCTGTTAATTATATATAATGTAATTTCTTTCCTGATTAACCTAGCTGTGCTCAACCAAAGTGCAAATTAAATAAAATATTTTTAATATGTGGCTTTATGCAAACTCTAGACAATAGCTTCTTTCTGTGAGGAAAAAGGGAACCAAACTTTAGAACTGATTGTGCAACATAGTATAAAGTTAGGAAAAGAATGCTTTTTAAACGAAAAAAAAAAACTAACCTCATTTGATACATCAATAACTCCCTCTTGAATTTTCTTATAGATTGTTGCTGCAGTGTTAATAAATGCCTGGAATTTTGTCATCAATCAATGAAGTCAAGATATGAGCAATGCTACAGAAAAAAATAAGCTAAATGTTAGTATCCTCTGACCTCCTCCACATTTTGAGCAGTTTTTGCGGAAGCTTCCATGAAGATCAATCCATGTTCCTTGGCAAATTGCTCTCCTTCCTCTGTACTGACAGCTCTTCTGTGGGACAGATCACATTTGTTTCCAATCAGCATAACTGTCATGTTGGGATTTGCATGCTGCCTTGCATCTTCCAACCAGCTTGCAAGATGATTAAATGTTTCTCTCCTACATTAGCAGGAAAATATGTCATTTATTTCTCCTAAAATAAAGATGCCACTTATTATTGGTGTAAAAGTAAAATTTGACAGAATCCACATCATATTACATACCTAGTGATATCATACACCAACAATGCACCTGCAGCTCCTCTGTAGTATGACCTTGTGATAGATCTGAAAGACTCCTGTCCAGCCTGTGATGACAATTGATTCCATGCAGCATAAGATTATAAAATATTAAAATGCAAGTAGATATTTCTTTAAATCAAAAGGCAAGTAGTCGGTGGAGCTATTTACATCAAGTGAATGATAATTTTGACAAAATGTAAAAGTAGAGATCCTCTTCAACATTCATAAGCTTCACAAAAAAAAAATGACAAATTTGACAAAGATGGATATATTAAAGTATGTATATATGTAAGAAGGTAGGCCATAACTGTAGTTTCTACCAAATTATTTTCAGCTCGATATGAAAGAAATGCCAACAGGAAAATAAAAGAGAATCCTTTCTTAACATTGTACTCTAGCTCAACATTAAGGCTGATGCATTTAGTACAAAATGATAAACAGAGATCTGGTATTAGGATTTAATATTCCTACCTAAATCTTATACGACAAAGAACTTATTTTCCAAGCCTGTAATTCCACAACTAAGAACTCTTGAAAAAATATAAAAAGATGGTGCAAACTACAAAATATATCGTGTACTCTTTCATACTTAGTCAATTGGTTAGGATAACACGAGACACCCTTTTATTTTTTTTATACATGACACTTCATGCAAATTATCTTAGCAACAAATGTGATATCCAGCCACAATGCTGACATAACAAGCTGAATCTAATTTGCTAACAAATATGTAGATGAGATATCATCAAGATAAACAATAACAACAACAACAACAAAGCCTTATCCCACTAGGTGGGGTCGGCTACATGGATCATACGACGCTTCGTTGATCCATGTTCATGAGATTCGACAGAGTTTTATGCTGGCTGTCGGGGCCTAACACAACCCTCCTCCTTTATCCGGACTTGGGATCGGCTATAAAACATAGGCGGAGTTATCATCAAGATAAACATCTAAGTTTATTTATAGCATACTAAAGAAACAACATTGGAAGGCACTTGGGTGATATAATTTAAAATTTCACAATGTTAACATGGAAAACCAAACTCCGCCTATGTTTTATAGCCGGTCCCAAGCCCGGATAAAGGAGGAGGGTTATGTTAGGCTCCGACAGCCAGCGTAAAACCCTGTCAAATCTCATGAACATGGATCAACGAATATATTGGTTACTAATAGAGCGGAATGACGTCGTATGATCCATGTAGCCGACTCCACCTAGTGGGATAAGGCTTTGTTGTTGTTGTTGTAACATGGAAAACCAATACAAGTCTTTGTTGGACATTGTTTTATGAAAGTCTTTGTTGGACATTGTTGCACATGAGGGATGACAAGGACCTGCATAAACTAAATCCCATTGTCTATATAAACTAAGATAACACATCTTTCAAGAGAAAAAAATATTTTTACTTTTTTTAGGGGAAAGACGTTTCTATTTTTAAGTAGAAATATAGTGAAGAAATATCACAATAATTATGTATAAATGAGGCTAATAACATATTACAATAGGTCCTAGAAGATACATGGCCATAGTTGAAGGGATCCTGTTCTACCTCAAAGTGTGCATTTAAGCTGCTCAGATCAGTGATCAAGGATTGGTCTGTTTTCGAGAGGCTTGTGTTTCAATTATTAACAAGCTAATTCATGGACAAATATGTCAATTTGCTAAATATGAGGATAACTTTGTATTGGAACATTGTACACACATAAGAAACATTAAGTGCAAAATGATAAACAAAAAATAAAAAATAAAAAGGTGCAAAATGACTGATTTAAAGAAACCATGAGTCTATCATGAACAATGTAGCAAAACAGAGGCAATTCTGTTTAGGAAAAAGATGTCTGCAACAGAATCAGCTTCCAAGGCACTTATAAGTTATAAGTACAATAAATGAGGCAAGATTAACCTCTATGAGTAAATTCAAACTATAACAAAAATTGTGATGTCAGTCACTTAACAGTCTTTTAATACTGTATGTTTAATGAATTGAGGAGGGTACAAAAACCAACCGTATCCCATATCTGCAACTTAACTGGCTTGCTATCAATAGTGATCATCCTAGCTCCAAACTCGACACCAATTGTTAGGTCATGCACAGGTTGGAACCGCTTATCGGTGAACTGCAATAGCAGACATGATTTCCCGACTCCTGAAATATTTTCATGGAATTATAGTCATAAACTAGCAGTCAAGACCTTGATGACATAAGCAGAAGTATGTGGGTAAAAACTAAAAATGTAGGAGATGAAAATTGGAATAGAACACTACATTAAGCTTGAAAGTAAGTTTTCAACATTTGCGAGCATGTTTTGGAAAAAATGATACGCCCATATATCAACAACAACAACAACAAAGCCTTATCCCACTAGGTGGGGTTGGCTACATAGATCATACGACGCTTCGTTGATCCATGTTCATGAGATTCGACAGGGTTTTACGCTGGCTGTCGGGGCCTAACACAACCCTCCTCCTTTATCCGGGCTTGGGACCGGCTATAAAACATAGGCGGTAAAACATATGGGCTATAAAACATATGCCCATATATCATCTGGAAAAATAACATGTCATCTGGAATGCTAGGCTTGTCACAGAGAACAAATCAGTCGACTTGAGGACATCTCTTACACTTTACAACCTTGAATCAAGGAAGCAAGTTTTCTTTTGTTTCCAAGAAAACAAAAAAATGTTGATCAAATAACACAAGAAAAAGTGATCAGTCCAAATGGACTGCTGAAAAATAGGAAAGATACTTTATCCTGGCAAATAGACCAATATAAACATTAGCTTATACATGTTAAAAGATAATTTATCTGACCAGAACTGATCAGAAACATTAGCTTTACATTGTCCTTTATGTTGTGTTCGTGCTTGGAATTAAAAGACTATGGACTGAGAAAGATGTGGAAGAACTGATCAGAATACTCGAAATTGGCCTGTCCTTAGCATATCCGAAACTAAGTCAGCATATCCAAAACCTAGTGTTGGAATGTCAGCAAGTCTCGACTCTTTTCTAATATGATAAGTATTACTCTCTTCATTCTTGCTGTTTGGATTTCGAAAAAGAATAGCAGGGTCAACAAAAGGATATATACAGGGAAAATTAACAGACATTGCAGATTTAATATTTCTAAGCACATTGTTTAGTTTCTTCAAACCCACCAATTATTATTCAAAATCCAGACAACAAAACAAAGTCACAAGAACCGTTAGTATAAAATGGTAAACTTTGTTTCAATCCTAGAAAGCATTGTCATATAATCCAAAAACAAATCCTACCTGCTACAAAAATCTAATTGATGAACTGAAACTGGCAACAGGAACACATGATTATTCCATGAAACAATTCAAATTTTCATATAAAGGTAGATTTTACGACAAGCCTAGAAACAATAGTCAATAATCTAAAATCTAATCCTACCATTTGCAGAAATTTAATCAATGAACTAGAACTGGAAACAAGGAATGCCGGATCCAATACTAGGCAACAAAACAAAGCCGACGCAGTTACATTCCTAGGACAAAAAAAAAAAAAAAAAACAAATCGCGACAACATGACACCAATTCCCCAGAGGGCAAAAGGATTGGGCGACAAATTATGATATCCAAAGCTCGCAAAAAAGAAAAAAATCACCTGTGTCGCCAATTATGATGTACTTGAAGAGGTAAGCGTACGACATCGGATCGAATCGCTTCTAATCTCTTCCGATCGATCCCTAAATCGGAAAACCAAGAAAGATTTCCCGCGGGATTTTCCTGGGTGCGATCGAAATCTTCTTTTCGTGTTCCTTCCGTTTCCTCGCTGTTCTCCAAACTTCCCAGATTGAACTTTCAATATTATAAAGATTACGGGGAAGGGAAGAGAGAGAGGGGGGATGCGAGCTATTATTAGAGGCGGACACCTAAATAAGTTGAATAGGGTTACTGCCACCGGAATTCTTACTCTCGACTTCAATTCCCCGTCCAATTTTCTGGAATGGAAAGGAAGCATGTGGACCACGGAGATCGGGTACGTCAGTTGGGTGCGGGATCCGGTATGTGATTAGTGTGCGCATTAATGTGAGAAAGGCCAAAAACGTTTACATAAAACTTGGAGTTGCGTGCTTTTGGGATGCTTGCTTTTGTTTTCGTCAACATACAATTAGGATAATTGAATCGGATGATAATAAAATAATATAAATATATATACAATAACAATAAAGTCTTATCACACTAAGTGGGGTCAATTACATCATACGACGTCAATTCATTGATCCATGTTCATAAGATTCGACGGGATTTTACGCTGGCTGTCGGGGCCTAACACAACCCTCCTTCTTTATCCGGGCTTGGGACTGACTATAAAATATAGGCGGAGTTAAAATAATTTAAATATATATATTTAATTAAAATAATTATTAATATCTAATTATTGATAGTTTTTATAATTACAAATCATAATATAATGATATTATTAATATTTTTTATAAATAAAGGAATAAGATAGTTGTTTATATATGTATATATGTATATATTAACCATGGATATATAAATCAACATATAAATTCATAATTTATGTACTTAATTATTAATATTTATTTAAGCAAGGTGATATTTATTTTTTATTAGAGGATGAATTATTTATTTATTTTTACTTCAATATTCAAATAAAATAAAATTATGATTTTGATAAGGAAGGGAAATAAAATAAAATAGTAAGAATTGATTTCATAAAATATATAATAGTCAAGTGGTAGGTGTGCACTCAAAATACATAGTCAAGTACCACATTTAATTCTTTCCTTCCTCGTATATTTTAAAAATAAAATTTGTTAAGCCAGATCATTTGGATATTCGGATCGTGAACCGATTGGATCGGCCGATTTCGTCTAAGTTTTACAACGAGTTTTTGACATGACATGTACGAAAGAAATATAAAGTAAAAAAACCCCACAAAAAAGCTGATTTACTTGTTGATTATTAATTTTGCTTTATTCTAAGATTAGAGAAAAATTAAAGTGAACTGACAATTAATATGAGAAAATTATAATGAAAATATAGAGCATTAAAAGAATATTGTGTGAAAATAGTGACGTCTTAGCTATTAATATAACAAGAAAATAATATTAAAGCAAGAGAAGTCATGGAAAATATAGAAAAAATGAACAAATATTTAAAAACAAATTATGTTTAAAAAAGTATTAACGAGTTTACTTGATCTTTCGATTTATTCATTAAAAAATTATTAAACCTTCATAGATAGGACAAATTTTAAATTTTGCTAGATATACGATAATAGTTTGCTAGATTAAAAGTTCGTTGAGCATTTAATAGAATATGGAGGATTACATTTATTCTCGAACACTAAACTAATATTCAAATAGATTACTTTTTTGTTAAAAATAATATTTATGTTTTAAAGATAAAATTTTATACAAATACAATTAGAGAAAAAAATCAGTATGGTTGAACATGTTAGGAACAATTGTTACAGGAAAAAAAAAATGAAAGATAAAAAAAAAGAACGCATGCGTCATTTAATAAAAGAAAATTGGGAAAAAATAAATTTTCATATAAGTTTATAAGGGAATCTCGGAAAATTGAAGAAATGATAAAATTATGTGATTATTTTCCCTACTTATGATTTGAGGTTTAAAACTTGGTAAAAAAAAATAGGAGGTATGACCTTCCTAGTATTTTCTTTCTTACATCAACAATTGTGAGCATCAAGCCCACTTTTATTTTTTTTTTTTCATATAATCGCGTCACGTGGCACCCAACATCTACATCAAATTAATTTCTTCCATCTTTTTTACATACATTATGTCACTTTTGAAAAAGTTCTATACCATAAAATCTTATATTCCATGAATCAAAATACATTTTAGCCAAACAGATTTTAATAAAAAATTACCTTTCTTTAATAACTGTTACAATATATATATATATATATATATATATAATTTTTTAAGTAAATGGTGTGAATGTACAATGGTTACATCATAATTACAAATTTAACATGTATATATATAATCAACTACGATTAATGTTAATTCATAAATTAACATCACGCATAACTAATTATCAAATTTGAATAAATAATATATGTGCATTTGATATTTGGAGGAAGTGGACGAATGCTTGCTAGTTATTTTTTAATTTTAAACAATAAACTAAACAAAACATCTAATAACTAAAAATTCGTACTACTAAACTTTTCATCATTAGGTGAAAAAGAAAGACTTAATGAATATGTCCGTCCTTTAAAACATAACAATCTACAACAGAGATTCATGCTTAAAATTTTTTAACGAGGGCAATGACTCATTTTTTTTCCTTATCGTATCCAAATGGCATCAGTTTCTTTTTTTTTCTCATTTTAAATGTTAGGATGTTGTTATGTAGAGTCTTGGTGGCAGGCCGACTCAAGGGTAAAATAACCCACTTGTTTTAAGTCTCTAAAATTTAGGGCCTCAATGTTAAATTATTCATTATCATTCAACACTACGTAGCAATGTAGATTGTCTCTCAGAAAGATTATCACTTGTTAAATTATCAGCAATATACATTACCTTATTTAGTATGCATAAGTAATCTATGATGCAATCCATATTAATTATTTGTAAGAAAATACAGATTTATGAGTTAATATACAGTTTTTACCAATATACCCCTAATCAAAAGAATTATGTTTAGATATATAAATTAATTTTAACTTCATAAATTAAATCACAAATATATATTCTCATCCATAAAATTAAAATTTATAAAATAAATAATATATTTTTAAAATATGATAATAATATAGTCATAATAATTATAATATTTATTTGATTAATTTTATAATTTATTTAATTATTATTATAATTTATTTAATATGCTTTAAAATTTATTTAAATAAAATTATAAAGGACAAATGTGGAAAGGAAAATTTAAAAGATTGTAACTCATATGATAACGTGGATTGCCTACCCTCCCATAGACAATCTGCATTGTCACTTTATAGACAATGTGGATTACCTGGACAATACAAATTACTCATTACCTATCACAAGTGAACAATGTAATGTGGTGGGCCCAGATAATTTAATATAACATTACCTGATAATTTTCAAAAATTATCTCTAAAAAAATGCCCCATAAGTACTTTCTATTAATCTTATTTTTCTCATTTTAATCACTCATACATTTAAATCTAACTAATTCAAATAATATTTTGCCTGTCTTGTTGTTATATATATTTTTCCTGATGATCAACAATATCCAAACTAATTTTGTGGAAAATCTCATTTTTTCTCCTAAATGATTTCTTATTTGTTGAATCTAGAAAAATAAGTAAATAACTATTCATATTACATAGTCCAATTTTATTTCTAATTTTCTATTGTCCAAAGATTGATTGTGAAATTTAATTACTGATAATATGCTTAAAAAGATTGAAAATAAAATTGAAATAAATTCTTTATTTATATTATTTTTTTCGCTTTAGGCTTCCGAATACCTTGAGCCGAACCTGCGTGGTGGAAGTTTAGTTGAATCCTTTGTTGTGTTTTCTCATATATTTATGGTAATCACAAAATACTCGAGCAAAGGCTTTGCACAGAAAGGATTCCACGAGTAGCTGATAAAATGTCTTTTAATCACGAATTATTCATGTTTACGTTGCACCGGATGCGAAATTATTCGCCTTTTAACCAATATGAGAAATTAAATGGAGCCGAAGGCCAACAAATTATTATTATTTATCTGAGATGACGAGAAATCTTTTTTCCCAAGCATTTTCAGATCTAGAACCTCATAATTTTTTGTTTCTGAAATTTTTACATTTATATTTTTTCTAATATATTTTTTTCCGATAAGACTTGGAATGGTTTGGATTTGGAAAACAAGGCTTTCTTCCCACCTTTTTAGTCAAATGTCTAAATTTATTTGACGGGGATTCCATATTAATAACGATGAAATTAATTTTTTTTCGGGATTAATTTTTCTTAACTGACCCGTTCGCAGAATAAATTGAGAATAAAAAAGTTGTTCTCACGTAACATTTTTATAGCAACGTGTAATGATTAAAAATAAGAATTGTGTGTGTTATACTCTTCAAAGAATGTCAATTAACGTGGGTTATTGAAATTATGTTTTAGAACAATTATAAACCATCGTCTTGTTTGGTTGAGGATAAGACCTCTAATTTCAACTAATTTTTCAAACATCATGACACGGTTTGATTTCTGAGAATTCGAGGTAAAATTCAATTTCCTAAGTAGAATTTTATGGAACTTTTGTCAAATACCTTGTGTAATGTAAGTCGCGTGATGTTATGCTGACACTTTTGATCGAAAATTCTCATCGTAAGTTTTTGCCTTTGACAAGTTTTCAATTTGACAAGAATTTATTATTATTATTTTTGCTTTTTCTTTTTGTCTTTACGGTCGTCACCTTTTATTTTTTTTCTTTTTTTAGCTCCCTAACTCCTTTCTTTTTATTTTTAATTGTTTTTAATGTAAGTATATATTATTTAGTTATTTATTAATACATTATTAGTCAGATTATAAAATAAATTATTCAATTTTATTAATTAAAAATGATAAAATATTTAGTTCTAATAATTAAAAATATTTTATTAATTAATATGATCAATTATTTTTATAAAAAATATATTATATTTGGATCTTAAGACTTACATAAATTATAATATTAATAACATTTAAAAATTTTAATTAAAATAAATATATAAAATATTTACATAAAATATAATATTAATAACATATTTTTATTTACTAATAATTTTATACCTCATAATAAATTATATTTTTAGTTCTTACTTTTTATCCAAACATTCACTAAATTTTATCTATCGAATAACTTTTTTCATCTAATCAAATAATTCTAAAAAATTAACTTTTTCTCAAAAATCCTCGAAGAACATCGTTCTAACTGGAAATAACGTGGATTATTGAAATTATGTTTTAGAATTGTTACGAAAAGAGAAAGAGAGGGTCGCACGAAACACAGAAGAACGCGAAGAGAAAAAACGGTGACGGCTCTTTGTTATGGAAAATGATGATTACAATGATAGATCTCTGTCTAGACCTCTAAGGAGTTTATATATACACTTCCTTTGACAGACGATAGGAATTACATACGGACTAGTACTTTAAATAAATTTCCTGAAAATATGACACATATCTCGTGATAAGGAAATAAATTAAATCCGAATCACATACAAAATATTCCTAAAAATTTTCGCTCAGTGGGCTTCGCCCCCTTGCAACCCCCGCAGGGGGGATCCCCCTTGACTCCCCACAGGCTCGTTGATCGGTCAGCGAGACTCCCGTAGGGAAATTCTACTAAAGCGCCTGACTATGTAGGGGGATGGTTCAGATTCAAGGCATTATTAACAAATCTCCACCTTGACTTGAATCATATTCAGAGCACAAAATCACGTTATGTCGCCGTCAGTCCCATCTTGAAGCTATTACCAAGTATTTATATTAAGCAAGTTCAAGCAATGCTGGAACTTGTTATGAGGAACAGATTTGATGAACATATCAGCTGGATTGTCTTCAGTGGCAATCTTCTTCACCTTGATCATCTTCCCAGTGCGAATGAAGTGATACCTGACATCAATGTGTTTGGTTCTTTCATGAGGTACTTGATCCTTGGCTAAACATATTGCACTCAGACTATCACAGTGCACTATAGTCTGTTACTGACGTAATCTGAGATCTCCAACCAAGCTTTTTAACCAGATGCCTTCTTTAGCAGCTTCTGTCAGTACCATGTATTCAGCATCTGTGGTGGACAATGTAACTGATGGCTGAAGTGACCTTCCAAATAATAATCGAACTACCCAAAGTGAAAATATAGCTTATCATAGATCGTCTTCCATCAACATCTCCAGCATAGTCTGAATCCGAGTACCCTGCAACCAAACACTCTTTAGCATTTATGTAAATGATGTCAATATCATATGTTCCTCTCATATACCGAAAGATTCGCTTCACTGCTTGTCAGTGCTCTTTTCTTGAATCGCTTATGAACTTACTGACAACACTGACTGTATGAGCTATGTCTGTCTTGTGCAAACCATGGCATATATCAGACTTTCAACTGCACTAGCATATGGAACTCGAGACATGTACTCCTTCTCTACTTTTGATTTTAGTGCGAAGGCAATAAAAAGATGAACATTTGCAGCTGATGGAGTATTCAAAGGCTTCGCTCCAGAGTCCAGACATCCCAAACCTGGATATAATCTTCTCAATATAACTTTTCTGATATAAGAATAGTTTACCCTGTGCGCGATCCCTTAGAATTTCCATCCCTAAAATCTTCTGTGATGCACCAAGATTCTTCATGTCAAATTTTGTACTGAGGAGTTTATTCTGAATGTCTGTCATGTCTCTGACAGCAATAAGTATATCATCAACATACAAGAGCAGATAGATGGTGGAGCCGTCATTCACCTTCTTGTGATATACACAACAATCGTAGGGACTTCGACTGAATCTCTTATTGATAATGAAGCTGTCGAACCTCTTGTACCATTGTCTGGGAGACTGCTTCAAGCCATACAGAGATTTCTTCATAATGCAAACTTGATTCTCCTTTCCTGGAATGAAGAATCTCTATGGTTGGTTCATAAGAATGTCTTCTTCAAGTTCTCCATGGAGGAAAACAGTCTTCACATCTAATTGCTCTAGCTCTAGATCCTGATGTGCTACAAGAGCAAATAGCACCCTGATAGAAGTATGTCTGACAACATGTGAGAATATCTCATTGTAGTCCACATCTTCTTTATGACTATAACCTTTAGCAATCAGCTGTGCTTTGTATCTTGTGCATTCAACTCCTAGAATTCATGTTTTCTTCTTGAAGATCCATTTACAGTCAACAACCTTTCTACCTTTAGGCAATTTGATCAGCTCCCACGTCTGATTCTTGTGAAGAGATTCCATCTCCTCACCCATAGCAGCAATCCACTGTTCAGATTCAGCACATGTGATGGCATCCCTATAAGAGGACGGCTCCAAGGACTCCACATCTTCAGCTACCTGCAGTGCATAAGCAACCATGTCCTTGAAACCATATCGCTTAGGAGGACCCACTTTCCTACAAGGACGTCTAACAGCAATTGACTCCTCTTCAGGTTGTTCATCAGATTCTTTATCTTCTGGTTCTGCTTCTTGATGCGATTCTTCAGCATCATTCTCAGTTGGAGTGATTTTAACCTCCACCTGTTTACTGGCACTCTCTTCAGCCTCCACCTTCAACTGAAGCATTGATGCTTCATTAAAGGACATGCTTCTGCTGTGGATGATTTTGTGTTCTGAAAGAGATCAGATTTTGTAGTCCTTCACTCATGCACCATATCCCATGAACACTCCCTCTTTAGCTCTTGGCTCCAACTTCCCTTCACTGACGTGATAGTATGCTGGACAATAATAAACTTTTAGACTAGTATAATCAGCAGGATTTTCTGACCATATCTCAGTTGGAGTCTTGTGATCAATTGCAGTCGTCGGACTTCGATTTACCAAGTAGCAAGCTGTATTAGCAGTTTCAGCCCAGAATGTCCTATTTAGGCCAGCATTAGAGAGCATGCACCTTGCCTCTCCAGAAGTGTCCTATTCATTCGTTCTGCAACTCCATTCTACTCTGGAGTATCTCTGACTGTGTGATGTTTGACAATGCCTTCATCTTTGCAGAACTGATCAAATTCAGCAGAACATAACTCCAAACCATTATCAGTGCGAAGGCGCTTCACTTTCTTCGACGTCTGAGTTTCCACCAAAACCTTCCACTGCTTGAAGGCCTTGAAGGACTCCCTCTTGTGTTTCATCATGAATACCAAAGTCATCCTCGAGTAGTCATCAATCACGGACAGGAAGTATTTAGCACCTCCTAATGATGGAACACGAGAGGGACCCCAACAATCAGCATGGATGTAGTCAAGTGTCGTCTTCGTCCTGTGCACTGCTTTGCCAAACTGAGACCTCCGTTATTTTCCAAACACGCAGTGCTTGTAGAAGTTGATTTTAGATATCTTTTTGTCTCTCAGAAGACCTCGCTTGCTGAGAATATTCATCACATTCTGACTCATATGCCCAAGCCGCATGTGCCACAGCCTGGACATTTATGATTCGGATGAACTAGCCACTGCAGCAACGCTAGAGACTGTCTTGTCTTGTAATATATACAAGGACTATCCTCCAGAACCAAACTATCCTCCAGACATCCTTGATCAGAAGCAGCTAGAACCAGATCATATTCGGAATTCTCTATTTCATGTGCCACCGCAGCGACGGGGGCCTTCTTCTTCTTCGGACAATCATTCTTCCAATGACCTGATTCCTTGCAGTAATTACAGATGTCTTTTACAGTGATTTTCTTCTTCTTTGGCTTGGATTTTTTCGAATTTGAGGATCGTCCCTTCTCTGCGATCAATATCAAACCCGCGACCTGAGTCTTTGCAGAATTTCCAGAAGCCCTATGCCGAAGTTCACGAGTATGAAGACTCGATCTTACTTCTTCCAGACTTTATAGTTTTCTTCCTGATAATCATAGATTGAACAGAATTTTCATATGATGGAGGAAGCGAAACTAACAGAATTAGGGCAGCATCTTCATCCTTGATCTTAACATCGATATTTCTGAGTTCTATCAACAAAGAATTTAACTGATCAAGATATTCCTTTAGATGGGTACCTTCTTGCATGCGGAGAGAGAACAGACGTTGCTTCAACAACAACTTGTTGGTGAGAGACTTCATCATATATAGACTCTCGAGTTTCAACCACAGACCGACCACCTTTTCTTCATCTGTGACCTCGAGTATCACCTCATTTGCCAGACACAATAGAATCATCGAGTGCGCCTTCTCCACCTGTGCCGTCAAAGTTGCGAGATCGATATCCTTTTCTTTGCCCTTCGAGTCGTCCTCATTTGGTTTGTTCTTTGACACGTTTGAGAGCCGCACCCGGACTCCTTGTTGCTTCAGAAGCGCCCACATCTTGATCTGCTACAATAAAAAATTGTTCCTGCCGTTGAACTTTTCCACATTCACGTTGTGCGACGTCATCTCCCTGCTTGATCGAGAACCGCTGACGAACCCTAAAGTTCTGATACCAATTTGTTACGAAAAGAGGGAGAGAGAGGTCGCACGAAACACAGAAAAATGCGAAGAAAAAAAATGACGGTGGCTCTTTGTTATGGAAAAAATGATGATTACAAGGGTGAGTCTCTGTCTAGACCTCTAGGGAGTTTATATAGACACTCCCTTTGACAGACGATAGGAATTACATACGGACTAGGACTCTAAATAAATTCCCTGAAAATAGGACACCTCTCTCGTGATAAGAAAATAAATTAAATTCGAATCACATACAGAATGCCCCTAAAAATTTTCGCTCAGGGAGCTCCGCCCCCTTGCAATCCCCGCAGGAGAGATCCCCTGGATTCCCCCTTGACCCTTCATAGGCTCGCTGATCTGTCAGTGAGACCCCCGTAAGAGAATTCTGCTAAAGCGTCTGATTATGTAAGGGGATCAATTGGGTTCAGATTCAAGACATTATTAACAAGAACAATGATAAAGTATCGTCTTGTTTGGTTGATGAGACTCCGACCTTTAATTTCAACTAGTTCTTCAAACATCATGAGACGATTTGATTTCTGAGGGAGAATTAAATTGCATGATCCTATGATGAAACTGGAGCACTATAGTGCAGCGCCCTTTTTTTACTATTGTGATAGCTATTTTTTTTTCGAATTCCGTTTTTATTTTTTTTCCTTATTTTTTCTACTTCATACATTTCTCTTATAAAATAAACTATTTATTAATTGTTAAATATTTATAAAAAATAATTAATATACTATTATTTATCATTCATTAAAAAAATTAATATTTCATTAAATATAATTTATTAAAAATGATTTTTATATTTAAATAATTTTTTAACAAAAATTTTCCAAAAAAATATAATTTATACTTTTATTTATATTAATTGTAATAATTATATCTTCTATTTATAAATATATTTTTATTTAAATATTTATTAAAATTAATTCATCACATCTATTTTTTATCACATCAATTCTTTAACTTCTCGTGATTATGTTTCAGTCTATCCAAAATTATGATTCATTTCCAAACAATGTAGATGCATTTGAATTAGATCGTGTGGACTGATCTCATTGACGTTTAGTTCCATGCTCGTCAAATCACAAGGAACACGACTTTTGGCAGTTAGTGCTTAATCTCTTTTATATTTGTCGAACAATTTAGTTATCAGCCAACTTAATTTGTTGACTTAATGACTCAAAGTTTAGTATCAATGGTATTAATGAATAGTTCTAGTAAGACACGGAAGTGGTATACATAGCTACTCTTTCATCAATTAATACATATCTTAAATTTGTGCGAGCAAAAAAATTCAAAATAAATAATATCTTATTATTTGTGAGCGTCGAGACGTTAAGCTTCATAAGGAGAGAAAATTGTAATAACTTGAAATTAAAAATTAAGAGTACTAATTGATAGTCTCATGAATAAAATATGAAGATGGTCATATGACATTTAACTATAAAAAAGCATTTTAAATATGTGTGGACTAAAAGGTCAAAAAGAATAATATCCTAATTAGACCAAGAGTCTTACAAATACGAGAGTTCACCTCGTGTGCAAATACGAGCGGACCTTAAGCGCGAGGGTGGTAGAAGAGATCTGCCACAGGTCTAGGACAAAGAATCGAACTCAAAATTGTTTCACTCACGGGGGGGTTTTATTGATGTACTGAAATAATGCATCTTATAACCACTTGAATTACTATCTCTCTCTGTCTCGTGAATAATAATAGATAAAAACCAACGTTTTCATAATTACACCAGTCATCCGACCAACTTCATGATCGGGTCATAGTTGGATCGATCCGATCGAGCTCGACCGGATTGAACTATATATTATTAAAATAATATTATTTATAATAAATATAAAAATATAGTATAAGTTATATGATATAATATATGAACATTGTACTAATAACTTATTAAAAATATTAAAAATTTAATATAACATAATTTTTATTTATTAAAAGTTTGAATAATGATTAATATATAAATATAAATAGATTATTATTAATTTAATATCTATTATTTAATGATGATAGATGCTATATTAATAAATTTATCTTAAAATATTCTTATTTCTTTTTTCTTTAATACTTTCTTTTTTATTTCCTTTATTTATGCCCTTTGATAATTTTCCATTTTAATGTTATTCAATTTTAAATAATTACCTTATTTTATTTCAATTTCTATTTAATTATATATATAACATATTCTCTCATCTTTAACCTTCTTTACATTCCTTTCTTTTTTCCTATTTTAACTTTCCTATTTTTATCATTTTTTACTTTTTTTTTTCAAAATTTGAGTTGAACTAAATTGAACTCGTTCAACTGGCCGATTCAATCAATTTTCTCTAGTTCAATGTCAAAATCGATTTTGACATCTAATCAGACCAGATCATCGACCGATTCGTGATTGGATAGGTTGAACCGACCAATCCAGTCCGATTTTGATAACATCGATAAACGGAAGCAGGCGTGCAGTTTCCTTCATCTATTCATAAGCTTCACTTAAAGTGTGCATGCAACTAGCTAATTAGTTCGATAATGGCACCAACAAATGCTCTCTTTTATGAACAACAAATATCATATGCGAATAATCATTATGTTGCAAATAAAAACTTAGCAATAATGCACGAAATCTTTATGTTGCAAATAAAAACTTAGCAATAATGCACGAACATACATACGCTCCTTTTGAATCTGCGGATAAGCACATTGGAAAAGTCAAAAGTTGTAACAGTACTGGAGGCATATGCATTTAAAAACTCAACCCAATTACATGAAACTTGTATTCCAAATACGTGCACATCATGATAATGAAATCTCACACTAACTTAAATAGGAAAGGCCAAACTCGATCTATTTGCGACATAAAGCTAGTAGTACTGTAATAATACTCCAACACACCCTAGAGTCTAGAGATGCATATATGCTGCCATGCATGAATGCATGCATGCATGCATGATCTCTTATTTAATTATTGTCCGCATAAACAGTAAAGCACCTAACTATTACCATCATGATTATACACTGTTCTCCTCCCTTTACGTACATCCATATGTGATTGTGGTGGTTGGATGGTCAGCATATATGATTGATGAATTTTTACTTCGTCATGCTTAAAGAAGGTTAAGCAAATTTTTATATATGTTCTCGTCATCTTTTCTTTTCTCCTCCTGTTTATTTGGCTTTGGTGTGCACGAGCTTATCGAAATCGTCTTCCCCCGGAACCAGATTCCCTTTGGCAGTTGAAATATGTGGTGGCAACCGGAGTCAAGAAGTGATCGGAGGCAAATGCCCTTGTGCTAAATTTCTCCAGGGACTCAGGAGGGAAGACAACGGTTTCTCTGGCCATCTGGCGAAGCAGCACGAACACTATCCTGTGGATCCCATGAGTTGGCTGGGGGTTCTCGTAGTGCACCAGCTCCCTACCTGGACAGATGCATGCATCAAATAAAACTTTTAGAATACTACTTGATCTATCATTCTCAGTTCATGCATGAAAAAAGGCTCTCATTCTCAGCTGGTTCAAAGTTCATAGGATAAGAGTTACACTATATTGTAATATTTCACCTATTTGGCTTTTCGTTATATTATTCTAAGAGGGCATTGAAAGGCACTGCATATATATATACTGCGTAGTATAATAATTTTATTTATATAATAAATATATCAACTTATTATTTTCCACAATATTGAGCATAATATAAAGTGCAGTGTACTCCTTCTACTCTTATTCTTAACATAATGGATTGAACTCAACGGAGATTGGAGTCGAGTAATAAACAATTCATCACGGTTTGAATATGTCTTGAGCTTGATTTATATGTTCGGAAATAAATTTAGACGACGCAATTTGATTTGAAACATTTAGTAAATAATGATTTTTTAAATGTTTTTTCTGTCCATTCTAATTTTAGAAAAGTAATGAACACGTGATTCAGACTTCTTCAAATGGCCGACCAGGTTTGAATAATTGGTGGCATTTGAAAAAGGTACATATCATCAAATGCATGAACCTGCAGTGGGACAAGGAATAGGAGGGATTAATTAGGTCAACTATCTCCATTGTCAAACACTAAAGTTAATAGTCGTCCACGCAAATTATACAACACAGAATCCACTTCGCAATCTCGAAGTGTGATCTTAAGCAATCTCGCATAAAAGTAAACTTACGTGGATTGCATTTGTGCGGCATTCTCCAATTTATTGATGGACCTTAATTAACCGCAAGCACATCTAATCCAGGAACCTGGAACTCATTTGAGTTGACTATCAAGGACGGATCCTAACTGCATGCACTTCTCCATGAAAGAAGAATTTAACTTTTGTTTTCTCCCTTTCTTTATTTCTTTCGGAATAAGAAGAATTTAATTTTATAGTGCTACATATCTATCACATGGAAAAGAAAAGGAATCTAGCTGGCTTTGATAGACTACTATGGAATTTGATACTCCTGGATGTTCATGTGGAAATCAAAACTAGCCACAAACTCAACTCACTTTTACAAATAAGAAATCAAAGGCAAAAGCCGCAAAGCATTCTACATCTTTTTTTTTTTAATTTTCTTTTATAAACATTCTACATCTTAGTGTCGTCTTCTATGGTGTTGTGATTTGTGCATAAAAAAGAGTAACTTGCCATGTGAGTGTGTATTATTGCGTATATATATGTTTCATCTGTTCTATAATAAATATTTGAATTAAACTAACCTCCAACGCAACAAGTTCCAAATATATATAAAAAAATCTTAATGAGATAACCACAGACTTGAGTTTCATAACGTGGAATCATAAACATAGGGAATTAGTTATCATATGTGCATTTGATTTGACTTGTGGGGTAAGGAATTTTTACAGATAACACGAATTGAAATAAAGTTGTCTCGTTGAGATAGATGTTTTATTTATGTAAAAATGAAGTCATAGATCTGGTGAGAAATCTTTTGTTGCACCATATATCCTGCCTAAAACACCGATCAATTGTTTGCACGTCCATATCGAGTTTTTACGAGTTTGATCATCTCAATGATTTTAATTCAATCATCTCAATGATTTTAAGTGTCTTATCCCGACTTTAAATCCAAGGAAAGAAAAAAAATGAACAAAGTCGAAAATCCTATGAACAGTACTTAAAAATTGAACATAATTAATTTGATGGTCATCTTTTTTTCTATTTTGCCGAAAAGGAAACACTATGATGGACATTAAGCTTTTCTTTATAATAAAAGTTATATATGCTTTAAGTGACGTCCATGTGGTTCAACAACAATGAAAGATGGCGTGGTCCATGCCCTAACTTCTCTACCAAGGTGTACTGATGTTTACTGTGTTGCATAGAATGTCTGTACGAATTAGCTGAACTGTAAAATCGCAAGTCTATTCAACTGTTCAAAGATGGACAGAAAGATACCAAGCTTCGTTGGATAGTCTTTTAAAATCTTATCATTTTATTTTTCTACTTGAGCTTTGAATGAATATTTATTCAGATGTTAATGATTTGAATATCAAAAGGCTCCAATGAGAATGCGATAGGAATAACTTTGTTAAGAGAATCTGATAAATAATAAAACAATATTTCATCTCTATTTGCTCTTTAAAGATATTTACGATACTCTATTATTGAAATGCTAAAAATTGAAAGAAAAAAGAAATAAAGAAAGAGATAACTTACCAAAAGTTGCATTCGTCGTTCCAGGAATGTCTGTAACCATCCTGCAGGGCAGAAGACTAATTTGTTAGAATTACATGTTGTTGTGATATTAAGCAGGTGATCATTGATTCACGTATAATGATTAAACTGTTTGCATAAGACATTTACGTGCATAGCAGTGGATGTTTTTAGGACAATAATTTAGAATGCTTACGACTAGTAAGTTGGTGGAATTTATATATTCTATAACGTGCTCTCACCAGTGTAAATACTCCTTAAGTGTAGGATTGCTGGGATTTGGTGCATCAGGATCTATCATCACCTGACAAGTACAGAGAAACACACAAACTGATCAGCAACACTGTCTATCATCCGGAAGAGCGATCAGGCGTAAGCACGTCCATGTATAGTTGGCATGAACTTACAAGAGTGTAGAAAACCCTGAGGTCCTCTCCTCCAACCTCAACATTGGGCCTGTTGACAATGGCGGAAGGCTTGAACTCGGAGCCATTCAGAACAGGCCTGTTGTTGTACACCACCCGGAGTGGCATCGACCTTGTGAAGGGATCCAGCACATCGCCTATTATTCCACCCAGAACCAAAGGATCAGAAGGCATGATATTAATGGGCACAGCAACAAAGTATTTAAGAAACCAAAGCAAGAAAGCTAGTGGATATGTAGATCTTTCGGTAATAAGGGCGGAAGGCTTTGGGAAGAATGGTGGAGAGCGAGGAGCAAATGCGAAATGGTGGCCTTTATATAGGAGCAAGAGAAGGTTTCTCTTACAGTTCCTGCACGTTCAACATCACTATTGTTGACAGCAACCTGGTGATATATACATACATGCATATATATTAAAGCCGAAAAGCTTGAGGATGCTATTTAAAGGAGGCATTGCGATTGATTAAGTGGCCCCGTCACTGCAATGAAAGTCTACATATAACGAATCTAACAATCGGTGATTTATTACAAGATCATGTTAGCCGCGTGTAGCACGCTCATGTGTAGAAATGTCTAGGTAATATAATATATGAAAAATTTATAAGTGATGAACGTCGGCTTTTGTATCCGTACTTGTACAACGTGCACTACAACATCTCCTGCCGAGAGTATTGCCCTAGGAAAGGAATTGATGGGGCGAGAGACTTGTAAAAGCAACACGTGTAGATTCTCTCACTAATTGCTCAACAAAGTGCCAACTCAAAAAGTAAGGTGAAGTCTAGACTATAATGATGATTTGGTTGATGGGTAGTTATATCATGGAATAATAAAAGTAGTATCTAGTATATATATATCAATAATTCTTTAAAAGTTTGAGTAGAGAATAATATATCTTCATGGGATTAACTTTTTCAATTGCAACTTTGTCAATTACCTTTCTTAAGAGTTAACCACCTTATTTGGCATAATATAATGCATTAATACTCTATTCCAATTTTGGTTCCCGAATCAAACATGGACGGACGTAATTTGAACGCACATGATCTAATGGTCGAGTAGTACCACGGCCTAGGACGTTGGATTTTATCAGTAAACCTTTTTCCATTTTTTCGTTGCTATTTCTACTAAATGCGTTAAGGTTGGAGTGTCATTTTAGATTCTTCTAATGAATACGTTCGGAGGAATTCGACGTTACCACTTAAGCTTATACGACGAACAAATCACAAGTTAATTACTCTAATCAGATATATACGTTCAACGGGAGCTTTTGTGTTTGGATCCTACATGGTTCATATATATGGGGATTAGGTCGAACAATTTAGATTCGACGTCCAATCCAAGTTGCATGCATGCACCCAACAATAATTTGCTTGTCCCTCTCACGAGATACCTTGTAGATCACTAAAAGCGCCGAAGTGTGCAGTATATATGTATATATAGGCGAGAGGGGTTTTTCTTAATTATATTTAAGAAATTAATCATGTCATATTTAAAGGCTTAATAGTTGATATTGCTTGTTATCTTATTTTATCATCTTAGGATCAATCTAATCTCTTAATTATCTTACGAATATTGTTTGTTCATAAACTCCATTTCGAGAATAATATTTCTTTCATACATATGACACTGAAGATACAACATGAATTATATTAAGTCGATTGACCTATTTCATATGTTACTGTTCATCAACATCGTATTTATATAATAGATCGACATTGCAGCATATAAGCATGCAATATACTCATTTTTTTATGTATATACATTATTTATTATATATCATCAATATTTTGGTACGTACTAATAAATAATGATACATATAAGATAACATTTAATTAATTGTAGATATCAAATGTCGACATCCCGTGAAATAAGCTAAGAACAGTCGAGTTGCGAGTTTCGCAAGTGATGGCTCCCCAACACTGGGTTTCATTCAGTCATTCTAGCTAGATGATAAAAGTGCACGTAATGCAATACGAGGCCAGACAGAGACCCTTAGCTCATGTGATCTAATTAGAGATCCCCCTTATCCAGACATGCATGTATGTAATCTTAAGGATGGCATCATGACATGTGCATATATGCCCATATCAATAAGTTAAGCCCACTAGATTTCATTTCTAGGAGAACGACAGGATCTGATCGAATTGACAACTTGCATCATGGAGGGAGCACACCTTTCTTTTTCAAAGAAAGAAAGAGCATACTGTTCGATCATTAGTAAAATCAAATCTCTAATATCCCATTTGATTTTGAGATTGTTAATAATGTTTTAAATCATATTCTAATTAGAAATTCATATGCTCCTAAAATATTTTGAAGTAAAAGACACACTCGCACAGAAGGTCTCGTTGTTCGGTCAATGAACTTGTGGAGGGTCAAGGGGGAGCACTTTCGTGGGGGGCGGAGCACCCGAGCCAAAAATATATGACATAATTTATATGTAATTCAGAATTGATGTATTTTCTTATGTCCTAATTTGAGGAATTAATACAGAGTAGAAAGTGAATTAATACAGAGTAGAAAGTCGATCGATTTGTAATTCCTATCTTCAAAGAAAGTGCTTATATAAATTTTCTAAAGGTCCGAGTAGAAAATAATATAATTTGTAATCCTTTTGTGTTAAGCTTTTGCTTTTGATCTTATTCTTCATCCAAATGGACTTTCATTAATTGTCTCAAAATTGTTATTGCATGCCCGAACTATTAAATAATTCGCCGATTACTTAAATATAAGAAAATAAGATTTAGAAGTTCTAAATCTTATTTTCTGATACATAATTAATTTGATAAGAGTATATTTTTCGTTAGCATTCAAATTTCGCTTGTATTACTTAGATTACATTCTAAATATTACATTTTTAACATACGCAATTGAGGGTCTTGGTATTACTTGCATGACAACCAGATGTCTATCACTTTAGCGTGCCAATGTATTTGTATATACACATTGTAGCGCTCCCAAATTTTGCCCTCCTGATTGGGCTAATTTGAGCAAACATTACCTTCTTCATGGGCTCTCATAATAATAATGACACTAAAGAACAAGAATAACTTCTTTCATAAAAATGCGGAAATTGACTAATTCATCATAATAGATAATAAGTACCAAACTAGGAATATAATGCAGAAGCTAATAATTCTTCTATTTCAAAAAGTCCTCTAACCATAACATATTATAGAACATCTATAACAATAAGGAACTAAAATAAAGACAAACTCCCAAGTGTAATTACATCACCACGAACTCTATCGCGCCTCCATCTATGACTTCAATTACTTGTGAGATTCAAACATAGAGACATGAAATATCCATCAATTATAACACTCAATACATAATACAAGTGGATGCAATAACTTAAATAAAGCAAAATTAGTAATTAAGTCATAGACATCAAATAACATATAATAACAATGCCAAACATTACTTTTCATTTCTATTCTTTTATTTTTCATTCTTTCTATACCTTTCTTTTCATAGAAGTTCTTCTTTAGCACGTTACACTACATCTTTTACTTTAACATTTCTATGAACTTTTATATTCGTTGTCCTAGATGAGTTTGACTTCTTTTATTGTGGATCAAGATAGATCTAGGATCCGATGAGCGTTTACTTACTCATAATAGACTTGGATTTCTCAAGCTTGCTCAAGTAGGACCGCAAGGATCTCCCTTTTTTTAATTATAACAATGAGTGTACATGATGATCCCCTTTCAACTTTTATCTTTTTCTATTCCATTCAGTTCATCAAATATCATAACATGGGTAAAAAGGTCCTTTAACACCTCTACAAAATGATAAAAAAGCAGATATGTAATCTATGTAGTATTTGAGCTGAGCACAATTAAACTCGGGTCAGGTTTAGTCTTGGAACTCGGGCTGACGTAATAAGCTCGGTCCGGATCACTTCTATTTCTTCTTCCTACTTTTCTAATATGGAAACCCGGGTCGGGTCATCATGACTGAACATCGAACAAAGTGTTGAATGATTCTTTTCCTATTCTACTTCAAAACCTGTGCTAGATTGTGGCTGATGTGGGCGGAATCAAAATTCGAAAACATCTATTCATACTCTCGAACAGAACCCAGACCAGGTTATATGAAAATCGGGCCAAGTTTACATCGAATCAGGGTCGGATTCAGTGTTGGTAAAAAAATGTGTCAGAAAAATATTGTAGAACCTGAGCCTAATGTTTTTAAAACTGGACTGGGCATCGACTTGTCGAGCAACTGGGTCATGGTTTGACCAATTCAATTGAGTTCGATCGGATTGAACTAGATTTTTATTAAAATAATAATAATTAGATTTTTAAAAATATAGTATAAATAAAATATTAAATAATTAAATGATATTGTAATAATTATTTTTACATGTAAATTACATCCGTAGAATTAAAAAAAAGAAGTTTGAACTTAGATCTTTATATTTCATATTTTTACATGGTTATTTTTACATGTAAATAATCATGGATCGATCACACCTAAATTACTTGTAAACATAATCTATAATAACATCTGCAGAATAAAAAAAATATTCATTTTCCTAGTGAATTATATTCATATATTTTTTTCAATCATCAATTTCAAAATTTATGAATTATATTTAACCTATTTTCATTCAACAACTTAGAACTCAGACGAATAAATAGAGGGATGACAAAATATCTTGACACTACTAATAAATATATAAACAATAAACCAGAATTTTACTTTACGTCTAGTTCGTCTAAGTCGTTCAAAACTCAATTCTTACTTTCACATACATATCGTCAACCATGCATATATTATGTTTTAATTAACTTCCACCTGATGTCCTAATAATAATCATGCAAAATTTAAGCATATATTTATTATAATAAATTTTAAAAAATAATTTTCTTATTTTAAAATATTTTATGTAGAATTTTGTAAATATTTTTCTTGATATATTTGTCTTCTTCCTTTTTATTCATTAATTTCAAATTTAACTTCCTGATTGTTACTTTCCTAATTTTATTACTTTCCTCTTTCTTTCACCTTTATTTTTTCCCTACAAATTTCAAATCTAATCTCCTTATAATTAATTTCCTTTTCTATTTCACACAGCATAATTTACTCTATTTCTTAATATCTTGTACTTTCTATTTTTCCTGATTTATATCATTATTATACCTTCGTTATTTTATAAATTTTTCCATATAACAATAGTTTTGTTTATTGATTTGAAAAAACCAATTTGAACGGTTATTCGTTCAACCCGATTTTGCCCGGGTCGAACTGGTTCATCTCAATTTTTTTTTTCAAAAATAGGCTTTAATGTTAAACCGGATTGGACTGACGGTCAATTCACAGTTGAACAGATTAGACCGCTTGGTCCGGTCCGATTCTAAAAACACTGCTCGAGCAAATTTGGAGCAACGATAGGAATTACAAAAATAGGATTCTTTATCTTTCGTATACTTGTAGTCATTAATGTCAACTATTTTATTTTGATAATTTTTACAACTATATGGATTATATCTATTTGCCCAAATACCTCGACGATTCCCGATCGTTAATACATAGAGCCCAATAAGCATATCTTGAGTTGGTACGAAAATAGGATCTCCAATAGCCGGAGATTGAAGCCCTTATAGGGTTCTCACAAAGCAGGACTCAAGTGGTTTTTCGTCAACTTTGGCCGATATTTTGAATACCAAAACAATATGATCTTGGAGAACTATCTTTTGAAACTTATTCATGGTTCATAGTAGAGCATAAAATATACTTTAATCTTTCGAATTCCTAGTTAATCTACGAACAAATTACATCTATAAGTGGAACCCAGAATTCACGCGTATCTCCATTGTTTCACACTAAAATCCTTAACTTCTCAACTTTTGTCTTTTCTTTTACATCAAATTTTCATAAATAAATAAATAAATATTTTATTTATCTAATTAATTAATTACATAAAATCTTGGGATGTTACACGCATATGCACGAGGTTATTAATATTGTGATTTATATAGTAAATTCAGAAGAGTTACCCTTGAAAAATGTTTACAATCTGATATGCATCTTTTTATGTTAAATCATGTTCCTCGGGGTGTTTTAAATTTTATTTTAATATCTTTTTTTATCTAAGATTTCATGCATGTGCACACTTTGTGATGACACTACAAGAAAATCGCGACGGTCAATTTTCGACGGACACGAATTCTTCACATTTTTTGACGGTATTTGCGATGGAAAGAAAATTTTTTCAAAATACATAGGGCCAAAAAGTCATTTGCTCCGTCGTAATAAAATATATGTAATATAATTTAAACATATGCTTAATATTTTATTATTAATGTTTTTGATGGTCCTAACCTTCGGAATGATTGATGAATTAAAATCCGTCGATAGTTCCAAGATTAGGCCGTCAGTAATTAAATTTAATATTTTAAATATTAATGTTTAATATAATATAATAGATATTTCTATTTCTACATTTTCTTATATTCTTTTCTTTATGCATTAATAAAATAATAAATAAGTTATCATTATTTTTCATTTTCTCATAATTGTCTTTAATATTTTATCTTTTTAATATATATATAGATTATAAATAAATTTATAATAGAAAATAGATAAATTTAAAATATGTTAACTTCTTATCCAATATATAACTAATTTAAATCATAACATAAATAATTTTAATCATAAGTATAAATTTTGGATTCACAAAAAATAATTTTTGTAAAAAGTACATTTATAAATTTTTTATTATTATAATCTTATTCATAAAAAATAATTTTTCAAAAAGTAAATTAAAATTGTGAATGATAAGTATTCTAAGTTCTAACAAGTCACTTATTATTTTTCTAATTACATTTCCTTTTTCACACACTCCTTGCATTCTATATAAATCAAACATCCATTACTTGTAGGGTTTAATGGGGGTGGGAGCACCCTGCTCCTAAATTTTCATCCATCAGATCTCTCATCGATGGCTGCAATCGCGCGCATTTCACAAGCCGTCGACAGCTCATATATGCTTTTCTTTTTTCCATTTTTTTCCTAATAACCCAACCCTAACGCACGATCATCTGATTTTCTCATTCGTCTTCTCTCTCCTTGCCGACCCCTTCGTCCGCCCTCGCAATCCGCTCTTCGTCGCTGTCGCGTTTGCCTCCTCTCCTTCGCTCTCTCGCCGACGCTCGACCCCGCTCCTCTCCTCTCCTGTGCGAGGTCGGTCGTCACCGCCGGCGGCGCGAAGGTCACCACATGCGCGAAGGTCGCCGACGTCTGCGCGAAGGTCGCTGCCACCTGTGCGAAGGTTGCCGCCTGCGCAGGTCGTTGCTGCCTTCGTAGGTCGCTGCCGCTTCAGTCCTTGCAGGTCGTCGCCGCCCTCACTGCCACCGGGAGCCGGGCGCTGGGCGCCGTTAATTTGTAAAATTTGTAATCCAAGTTATAATTATAACTTATTGATTAAATTGGTCCAATTAGCGATAATTAAATTATAAAAAATATGTGACGTTTAGGAACTTGGTTGTATCTTATGCTGTGATGCCATCATATCTAACATGTAACTTTGAGGCTGTTATGCTCAAAAAAGCTCTTACGGCCTAGGGTGAAATGGAAATTTTGATAATTTCATTTGCCTTCAAACATCATTCCACTCGATCACTGGAGTACATAAGCTCCACTCTATGGACAACTCATAAGTTTCTGAACAGCAAACTCATCAAACTCGAGATTCCGGATGTGGCTTATATGGCATAGAATGGATCAATTCAACTACCATCAAAATGAACCGTCACAACAATCATACATGCAAATAAAACATTGTAAGAAAAAAAATTATAACATAATCATCCTTGCTTAGTTGCATAGTACATCAAAAATTACAATTGATGTATACAACTTGAAATTCTTTTAGGGCGACGACGGTGAGTGTTCTTGGACGGCGGCGAGGAATCGCGAGGAAGCGGCGGTGAGGGGTCGCGGGGGTTCCCAGACGGTGACTAATTTGCACTTCATCAATTTAGTGTTGTGATCAAAATTATACTTCGTTTAATTTGAATTAGAAATTCGGAGTACAAGTTATCATATGATTATCACTAATTTGAATTACAAATTTTACTAATCTCCATTACATTCATGGCTTGGTCTTCACGAGATTAAACAGTGAGGGATCTCGGCCGGCGGTACCAAGGATTCTCAGGCGGCGGTGAGTGGTCGCATTCATGGTCAGAGTCACCGAGTGGTGACGAGCGGTCGTGGTCGCAGTGGAGGTAGCGTGCGGTCACAGCAGTAGCGGTGGCGGCGTGCGGTCATAGTAGCAACGACGGCGGCGTGCGGTCATAGTAGCAACGACGACGGCGTGCGGTCGCGATAGCAGCCTGCGAAGTTACAGACAAGGGTTGTCGGGCGGCGGTTGTAGTTCTCGGGCGGTGGCCGTGAGGGTTTTTAGGGCGACGGCGCCGAGTGGGCGAGGCGGTGGCAGCGAGTGTCTGCGAGGACTTTAATATGGTGGCGGCGAGCGGCGGATGACCTCGCACATGCAACGATGACAAGTGTCTGTGAGGGCTTTTAGTGTGGTGGCGGCTAGTGGTCGCGAGGCAGCATCAGCGAAATCGAGTGTACCTCTTGCAGGCGGCGGACACCCTCGTGCAGACGAAGGCGGCAAACGACCTCATGCAGGTAGTGGCGGTGAATGACCTCGTACAGTCGAGCATTGATGAGATCAAGGGGTGGCGCGGCATGAGCGATGGCAGCGAGGGGAAGCGGAGGTTGTCACGGAGGTCGGCAGGAGTCGCGGTGGAGGTCATCGCGGAGGTCGTCGGGGTTGCAGCGAGGGGTGGTGTGGCACGAGTGACGATGGCGAGGGGACTCGAAGGCAACGATGGCGAGGGGTGGTGCTGTACGAGCGGCAGTCGTGAGGGTTCATGAGGGCGAGGGGACGCGAAGGCAGCTAGGGGTGGTGCGGCACGAGCGGTGGTGGCAAGGGTTCGTGAGGGCGAGGGGACACGAAGGCGGCGGTGACGACGAGGGGTAGCGCGGCATGAGCGGCTGTGGCGAGGGGAAGCGGAGAAAGGAGAAGACGATCGACACATAAGGGTTTAGGGCAGGAGGGGAGGTTTGCAGCGCGAGGTTGGTGAGAACATAAAGCTACAACTCTATGGTCCTTCAAATTCTATATCAATTAATGACATAAAATTAGGATAAGTCCTCAACACAATTTAAACATCTTAAAGAAAAATATTAGGATAAGTGATGAAGATTAAGATTAAGATATATGTGTCTTAGGATAATATTAAGATATATAATATTGTTAGTACATACACACATTGATTAACATTAGTATTATATATACATTAACATTATAAAATTAGTTATAAATTTTATTTTTTGAACTTATTCCTGAGCAATTAGATTCTTTCAATGAATTGTATTCAAAATTCTATTAAGTTACTTTTTATTAATAGTGAAATGTCAATTTATATCTTTACTATCTTATTACAAGAAATATTTATTAAAAATAAGAAACAAATATGGATAAACTTAGCAACGGACGTTCCAACGGGCGACTCTTTCGAACGTATCGACGGATTTTGAAATCTGTCCAAAACTTGTTACCAATGAGAGTTATTCTGACGATTATCTTTCCATAAAAAAATTTGTTGAAAACTAGATTTTTTGACATATTTCATAAGATTTCCGACAGATGTTACCATGAAAAATCGTTATAGTGTGGTTTCTTATTAAATAGGCATAATATCTTATTTTACAACTTATCAAATTTCTGTGAGCTAAATAATGTTGCTTTATTTACATATCTCTTTTAGAACTTTTGATAGAAGAAAAAAAAATTCAACAATGCAAAATCACACTATCACATGATGCGATCACAATTTTACACAAGCTTGCGTCAAAAGAAAATAGAAATTGAAAAGTTATTTCAAGTATGTTAAACTATTTTTGGGCATCATGTAATGTCCTAAGACCCATATGATAAAAAAATGCGGACATCCCATAATAGTTCTCATAAAATATTTTAAAAAAATAAAATAAAAAATGCATAAAACTTTTTGAACAGTAAAAACTAATAATCATAATATTAAAAATAAAATAGATTATCCATTAGTTTACAATCTAGAGACGCCGAATAATAAAATTAAACAATTATATTTAAGACTCTATGTGTCACGACCCCGATTTAAATCGCGATTTAAACCAGAGTTCGCGACTCATTACAGACGATCAAATAAAATTAGGAAGATTGCGGAAACGTGATGTAATTTTATTTTCAAATAGCATACATAAGAATGAAGATATCATAAAATAAACCTACCAATTTATGATCCTTCAGAGCAAATCAATAATCCTTAAGTTTTACATCTCATAAAATGATTTTGCCTTCTTACCACATATAAAATATTACATATGCATTACGTATAACCAAATATCTCGACATCTTAATAGAAGGATACGAAGGACTCAAATCTTTCCATCGTACCACGAACTCTTCAAATACTATCACCTCGCATGATTCTCAAGAATTATCTGAAAAATGTTGGAAACAACATAGTGAGCTAAAATAGTTCAGTAAGTTGATAACTCATAGCCTATGTGTTCAATTCAGAGGGACATACAAAGATATAAAAGAATAATAATATCGCAATGAGTGTTTTCATATATTTGAAAATAATAAATACAATATCCTAATCAAAATCATCATACTCCAATTGCGTCAATATCACTCAAATCATATCAAACAGATGTATGCAAATGCAACACTCTCATATGAATGCACGAATCACCAACTGGCCAGTGATCAATAGGTGAACTCTAGGCGTATACTAATTTAAAGTATCCATTCTACCTCATTCCTTTCGGGGAATAAATCATATAATGATAGGTGGACTCTAGAGGTGGCCCCCATCGCGACTACTCACGATGTGACACTTAGCTTCGCATGGCACTTTGCTCCAGCCTATCTCATCCCATTATTGGAGAACATAATGATGAATTGGACTCTAGAGGTGGCTCCCATCGTGATCAACGATGTAGCACTTAGCTCCAACCATCATATAATGCAATGCAAATGCAGGATTCATCATATAACTATTATATATCAAGAAGATGAATCATATCAAATATCATTTCAAACCGAACAAGATTGCACTTCTCATAATCTATTCATATCATATCACTTATGCTTTTCAAATGTGCAATCATATAATCATTCGGATATACTTTTCATAATTGCATTTCTCGAAATCAATTCATAACATATCCAAAACATATTCAATAATATCACAGTCAATGACACACCGAATTCAAAAGAGGTGAAAATATAGAGTAGGAGAAACCAACTTACCTGACATAAGCGATCACACATATTGTTCCTCATTTCTTTTTTCTTATCATTCGTCTAACCCTATAGCAATGATATAGGTTCATATTACTCTTAGGATATAGATGTCAATATAATGTATACAACCGTACTGACATAAAATTATACGACATTTATAGCTCAAGTATTTCAATTTGTTACAATTGATTATCTTATATTATGACTTATTGTACACCTAGTTTAGAAAAATCATAACTCTTACCACAAGTAATAAAATCACATGATTCCAATTTCACTTAGCAAATCTCAATTCGTATATGTTTCAGATTTTATTTCATTAGGCATTGTTCACAAGAAAATCATAATTCAACCTAAGTTTTGTGTCGATTGTGTGTTTTGACAGATTGAGTGAGGTTCGATTAATCATTTATAACTTTCACTAAACATATCCGTTTCAAGTGATTCCAATTGTAAAAACAACCTGACATCTGTATCTTTATGACTATAAATTATCAAATAATTCTGTAATATATTTTATTTAATATATAATTTACAAAATCGACTAACAGATTTAGAAAATAGAGTGATAGCACCCTAAAGATGAATACATAACTTTCTCTATAGATATCTGATTGACCTGATTCCAAAGCTCAGTGAAATTAGACATGAAATGGAGTATACACACATAATTCCATAATTTATACTGTTCTATATAACTACTAGAAAATCCCGTGGTTGTACATATTTAGATTCAGCTTTAAAATCTATCCGATAGAGAGATAATCAATGTAATTTTGATATCTTTTATATATAATAATTTTTTTAGTAATTTCAATTGAATTAGGTTTTGAATTAGGTAGCATTCAGAAGCAACAAACTAACATAAAATTTTCAAACTTTTATATGATTAATGTGGATGAGAGCATAATTTACAATTGACTATATCCTTTCCCTAAACAGCATGACAGCTACCCCCTATTTTGCCGACAACACAATATTCATATAAGATTTTGAGATAATTCAAAATCCCATGAAAACTACACTTTCAGATGATCAGTTCATATAAATTTTATAATTTTCTGAGTAAATTTTATATTTATTACGAGCAATGTTTCGGCCATATAGAAATCAGGAAGCAAAAGTTTCATAATCTATTTGATTTCATGGGATACTTTAAATTAGTATACGCCTGTTTAAAACTTCTTAGTTCAATCATATAATAATACTAAAAATAAATCACTGGCCATCCGAAAGAAATTTCCTTACATACCTTACCAAGTTCTCTTTGATTTTTCCTTTATTTGTTTTTCTTCCTCTTCTCCTCCTTCGATTGGTTCCGCCAGCATGAGGTAAAATTTCTTTCCTTCCCTTCAATATTCCTCCTTCAACTGATAGCAAATGGAAAGGAGGAAACACTTTTTTTTTTCTAACTCTCCTCATTCGGCTAATATATAGAAAACAATTTACTTATGGACTATATATATATATATATATATATATATATATATGACCAGGTATATATTTATATAATATTATACATATATGTATGGTGGTGGCGTGAGGCGGTTGTAGGCATAGTAAAAAAATTAAAAATATAGGTGGCATCATTTGGTGGCTATGGATCAAAGTTGAGGCGGTAGCAACTTGTGGTCAGCAAATTAACTTGTGGTCATGGTTCACGTAGTACATAATGACAATTATGTATGTAAATTAATTTAATCCATTAATTAGGTATTGTATGTTAAGTAGTTGGACGTAGTGATTGTATTGGTAATTTGAATGAATTGTAATTAGCACTTAATTAATAGTGATTAACAATTCAGATATTCTACACATACAAGCCATGTTACTATATAATAATGAATGCACTCTATACCAAATTAATCAATTATGTCACCCAATAGGCAATTAATTAGATTTAATTGATTCACAAGAGTTACGAGCATTAAAATCGTACTTATAATTTTAGCATTAATATTGAAATACTTGCAATATCACTTATAAGTCGTGATCATATACGATTTACTTACAATCATACTTATATAAAATAGACTAATTAACTTAATTAATTATATATTAAGAAGATTAGCACATTCATAAATATTGGGATATTACACTATGTGTAATAATCACTTATCTCAAAGTACTAGAAAAATGTTGAGTACAAAAAAGTAAAAATATAGGATCTAAGAGATAATTAATATGCTCAATCAAAATAAGATAATCCAATCAAAAGTCAATTAACTAGTCAATTCAATAAGTGTTGAATAATATAATAATTTATCAATATTATACCAAATAATAAATAATGAGTCAATCTATATCAATTAATAATGTACCGATTAATGGCTTGATCAATAAAAACTTAACAATTAATAATTAACATTTATCTATTTCATAATTAATGCCATCTTTCAATAACAATTCAATCTGTTTCAATAGTAATGATCAGTTCAATACTAATTAAATTCAATGACCATGATCATTTTAGTGATAATTTGATTCAATGTTCGATCTTATCTAATTCAACAAAGAGTGCTCGATCAATTAAGGTACATCATACTACTTTCATGTAAGCTAGCGAGGCAACAAGTCAATTAATAAGATAATAATTCAATAAATTCATATATGATGAGGGATAAGTGATCATATGCAGGACATACATAATTTTTGCTAGAGACTGACATATCAATTTCCTAACTACACAATCTGCCTGAATTCTCTTAACAATTGTTCTCGGGCTTGAAGGCAATCATCAAACATGGATATTCAAAATTTTTTATCATATTTATTTTTTAAAATTAGATTTGTCAAGACCTAATTCAAAACTAAATAGGTCATCAATATAAATGACAATATGATCAAGATCATGATAATATAATTTAGGTAATAAAAAAATAAATAATACACTTACCTATAAATAAATGTAAAGTTTCTTGGTCTTCCCTTCCACCTGGTCACGATCAGCGTTGCATAAAGTTGCGGACACACCTTGGCACATATAGTGTGAATTAGCCTCACAGATATTTCACGATCTTTTTGACGTGACTAAACTTTGTTTTCCTTTTTTCTCTTTTTAGTTTTTTTCTCATGTCGGATGGCCGGGACTTCGAAAGTCGCAGTCATGAGTTTCCTGTCGTCTCTAGATGTCATAGTCGGTACTGTAAGCGTTGACCAAAAATCCGGTCGATTGCACAATTACTTGAGTGTGAAAATTACACGTCGAGATCACAAGCACGAATCGATCCCTTAATACCTTCATTTGTCAAGATTACTGAAGAACGTCGCGGCTTTAAGAAACAGTTTGTCATGATCTCCTATCTTATAGAAATTTGCGGTCACGATCGACCATTCAAACAAAAGTCATGCCTTGCCTTGCTTATTGTCCACTGGGAGAGAAAACACTGAAGGTGTGCGTAATGAGAATGAGAGAGCATTTTCGTGGAGATGAAGTGATCGGCCTACTCTAGGGATCTATTTATAATATTGTTATTCCCTAATTAGACACTAACTATAACTTCTCAATCTCAATCAAATTTTATTTTTATTAAATTATGATTTATCTCTTTAACCAATTATAATTTAACATTAGATATAATTCAACTCAAAGTCTTATATATTATTTTAAGTCCATAATCTTTATCCAACTAAAACATATTTTTGGAATTAATAAATAAAATAATATTACCAGCCCATATTTTCCAAAAAAAATCTTTTATTTTTTTTTTCTCTAAAATTCTAGGGTATCACACATCATATGATCAGGAATGGAAGATTCTTCTTGAAAAAAAAATGGACATTTATAGATTGATGAGAGATGACCATAAAAAGAAGAAAAGATAACCATTTAAGTGGGAACAATTTTGCTTAGAGAGGAGGTTAATTCCAGGAGGCTAGTTTGGGAAGCATCATCTAGAAGGAAAGAATCACTCTTCTTCGCAAAAATTTTCTACAATGATGGAACTCAATTAAGCCCTGAGTTATTTTTTTACTCTAATGACCTAATCAACTTTTGGTTTCGGGGCTAGTGTAGCTCATGGATATGTGAATTTAGATTTAAGCTTAGTTATTTTATTTTCATATGATCGTCTCTTATTCTTAATATAATAATATCTCCACAAAAAATTCTCAATATAATATTTTTGAGATTTTGTATCTTGAGATCAAGAGATCCTTTTTGAATACATTGATATGTACTATTAGTAAATTATTGCCTTGACAAAGTGTTAATTTGATGGAATTTAGCTTGAGATCATTTTATTCTTGATAGTATTTTAGAGGACGTGTATTTCTTAATCGCATTGCACATACACTAGCTTGAGAGATGTTAGTGATATTTTATTGTCAAACTTCATGAGAAAGTCTTTAGAAAAGAAGTCTAAGAGAATCTCTCTTTATATTTATCAATTTGAGCTATGAGAGTAGTCAAATTAGTTTCTGCAGTGATATTGTTACAAGAGGGCTGAGCATTAGAGTAATGGTGTGAATGCTAGTGTTTAAACTTGTGTTGTTAGTGACTACACATATCAATATAGCATAGCTACAGCATCAGAACTATCCTCTTTTATTGATTTTTTATCTACATTTACGTTTTTGTCAATTACATGCTCTTATTAAAAAATATTCAAAACATAGTGACCTTAGAATTCTTTATATAGATATAATGTCTTAATTAGTCAAACTTTTTTAGTTAAGATATCTAATTTTAGTCTAATGATAACTTTCCCTCTCTATAAATTCGATTATCTCGACTGATACATAGAATATTATAACATTCTCTTATTAAAAAATCCTATAACTGATAAGTCGTGTGCTTGCGATTATCTCAATTACTATAGGATCTTAAAACTTATACAATGTACTATTTTGGTTATAACTAATCTTGAATTTCACACCATTGCACTAGGTTTTCATGCCCTTGATTTGCGAACAGATGACAAAAAATGAAATTCTTGATCATGATTAATTGTTTATCTTTTTTTATCATGACATTCTTCGTTACCCTATAGTTAAGTGTGCAAAATGCACACTCATGATCAAAATCATTATAAGATAAAAGTTGGTTCGTCGATATCATTGGAATCGATTAAATCATTCGGGTCAATGCCTTATACCATGGAGTCTTCCTAGTGAAAACATGGGACATTGAGGAGTTTTGGAGGGAAAATGGGAATAAAGTCCTAGTCTTGCCCTACCTCACTATCTCAATTCTCATGACATCTCCCACCGCCCTTGTTCGATATCTTCTTGACTTGATGCTTGATTATGGGTGATATGTGATCGTTTCATCGAAACATTCATAACTATGATGACTAATTTTTCTCTGCTTTGGTCATTTGAAGACTCCTTTATTGTCCACAATCCCACACTTAAGTCTAGAGTCCAAACTCCAAAGAGATGAGTGAAAGACACCAAAACAATTCAAAATTGGATTGAATTTCATCAATTGAGTGAAGATGAAGTGAACCAAATGTCCTTGAAATAGAAAAATGTTAAAGAATTTGACCGTCTTTTATTATGCAGGGTAGATTAAATATAGATATAAATTTCTTTTGTGATAATGAAGTAAAAATAGCTGTGTGCTTTATCTTTAGATATGGAATCTTTTGACACTGAAATAATTAATTTTTTTTGTGCCCATAGTGTCATGTTAGCAACCATGTAATGCGAAACCTAACGTACCTATTTTAATTTTCTATTCATGTCATAAATCTTTATTCATAGGATTCTTTTTCATTATATGTGGCTAATTAAAGTAGCCAACCCATTAACTCTATTCTTGTTGAATTTGAGTATATGATTATCAAGTGCTCATTCTTTGCGTTTCTAGCATTATTTATGGTTTACCTTGCATTTGATGCTTTAAACATTCATTGTCTCTAGTCATTATTCAAAAATAAATTTAAAACCATTTCATAGTGTGCTTCCCATTTTAATTATATCACAAGTAGTATATTCAATCATTTTATGATGATTCTATTTCTTTTCATTTCAACATAGACAAATTTCCCAATCCCAGCGACAAGGACTAATTTACTACCTCAATTTCAATCACAATCCCATCCATTCTTTTCATGATTTTTTTTAAAGAATATCGATGCCTTTGGGAAGACAAGAAATAAATAATCAACAATGGAACAAGGTATAAAAAATGCTTCAAATGTGAAGGGTCTCATGGTCCATAAAGTGACAATCCAAGAGTCTCATAAAATTGCATTTAACATGTTTCGAACTCTTTGATATATTTAAGGGTGTTTATGGGTTTGATTTGACCCAATTCATTTTTGAACATCAGATCAGATCGGGTCACTTTTTTTTTAGGGTTAAATCGGATAGTCAAATTATTCAACCATAATTTTTTTTAAAAAATATTATTTTCACTTTTCTATTATTTAATATAAAATATTATATAATATTTATTTAAAAGCATAAAATAATTTGTTAAGTATTTAAATATTAAAACTCGATCAGACCAAATTAGTTTGAATCAAATTATATTATCCGGTGCACGGAATAGACCCGGTGAACATGGCTAGAGACGGCTAGAGACATTTTCCCAATTCTCATTGAAAGTACAGTAGTTTATTTTCCATTTTGTAACAAAAGACGAATTAAAACATAAATTAATTCGTCTTTTGTTACAAAATGGAAAATAAATTAATTCGTCTTTTGTTACAAAATGGAAAAAAATCATAAATTAATTTGTGTACGAAAGGGACGCACGGGAGAAAGTCTAGGAAAGGGAAGTATACAAAAAAAAAAAGGTAATCCAAAAAGGAGAGAAAATATAAAGTGAGATTTGACAGTGGGCGATGGGGATGTGAAAGAACACCTCAAGTTCTAACTCTTGGCCGGCACTAAGAGCTAAAATACAAATCAGGGAATCTCATTCCCGCTTAGACCCTTTTTTTTATGAATAAAAAAGAGAAGAACAAATGTTTGCACTCAAAAAATGCACATTGGTATTTATCACTAAAATTCCGTTTGCTTGGCTAAAAAACTGAAAAAGTTGCAAGAAGAATATTTTCTAAATAATAACTTGGTTTCCGTTATGTTAATATTTCTGAAAAATAGTAGGATCTACGAAATAGAATGAAACTAATTTAATGATTTCAACAAAAACAGAAACAGTGACTTCACATCCATTGGGCAGGAAAAGATGGAACAGAAACAGGCAAAGCAAAAGTTTGAAAGAGAAGCGAAACACCTCCAAAACCCATTTGCCGACGTCGGCAAATAGCGAGCCATCGAAAAGGCAACACGTGCATTTCTCAATGACCATGAGTCCATGGAAGCAGTTCATCGGCGAGAACATGCCATGCATGAACAGAGCAGGATGACTTCTCACCAGCTACACCCAAAACATTGGAGACCTTAAACAAGGCTTAAACTAAGCACACACTCAAGCGACATCAGTTTACCAGGGACTAGGACAGTAGGACTATAACAACAACAGAGTAAACAACTGTAGATTAAATAATACAAAGTCCAAAAGACTAATCTTTGTACATTTACACAGAGCATTCACATTGAATCAATGAGCAAGATCGATGTCGAAAAGAATTAGTGCTTCTTTTTCTAGGTAATAGCCATAACAGAGAAATAAAGAGGTAAATCTATACCAGTTAATCAAAACACCAGATGTACCTAGGAGACAAGCATCTTCCTTCAACTTGAAGCAACGTGCACTTCAGTGGTGCATCAAATTCCAGAAAACGAAAGACACCATCTCAAGTTGACGTTGTCTCAATCTTTCCCATCCCATAGATCATGAGAGCATTCTAAGGAAAGTTGTTTGCATATGTCATAGGTTTGACACATCAGGATGTGGCTGCATGTCAGAAAGAAATTGTCACTATGCATTTATCACCTTTGACTATCAGCAATAATCACAAAACATACAATAAAAAAGAAGTATTTCTGCACAAAACATACAATACAATTTATCGATCACAGAGTGAGCAATGGAGTCTTAACGCTCTAAGAATAGTACTGAGTTCGTGAAACAATTGCCAACCGAGAAATTACACCTACATTTGTATTGTTCCAAACAACTTGCAGCCATCATGGATAGCCCAAGCTCTCACAGGTATTTCTGCACTAACAACAATCTGGAAGTATAGTGAGTATGGTGGCTGCTAAAAATCTTGCATCAATATTCATGGATAGTCTTTTGTGTTTTCATGGGATCATGGTCATGACTCATGATCAATTCCGGCAAGAATATATCACATATTCCTCCCGGCACTCGAGACCTTAATTCCTTCAGACCCATATTTCTGTGTAGAGAGAGGTAAGGCAGAGAACAATGGGGTATCCATGTAACTCTTTGGTGTCACACTGTCACTTGTCCGAATAGTTAATTATAGCGTCCAAGGTTAATTTGTACTGATTGGTTCATCCAAGTGTTGAGGCTCAGTATTTCTCATAATAATAAGGTGTTTGTGTTATACAGAGATAGATATGGCCATATGGGTAGATGTTTGCGAGCTACTGCAAACAACAGATCAGATTATCAACATTCAAAGAGATTAATAAAATAATACCCACTACTGCAGAAAAAAAGATACAACAACAGACTTCATTCCAGAGCATTGAAACATATAAAGGTGCCGTTGTTGTCCATCTGCATCAAAGTTAAAAAAAAAAGAGAGTACTAGAGCATACAAGAATAGTAAGACATACATCAAACAAAAAGTACCAAATCAAAAAATCCTCCAACTACTAAATCACTCCAGCGACTAGAAAAATTAAGCATGTCTACCGAAGCTTTCCAATGTCAAGGTGAACAGAGAACAATGCTTGCCTGAACAAGTGCGCAAGCTTCAGGATTCTTAATACTATCCGAAGGAACAGCACTAGGATGCAAATCATGCATTCTAATATGTATATTCCAAAAGGTTCCAGACAAATCATCGCCAGAATAGAACGGGAAAACATGTCCGCTGCGAAACCCCCGACCCCCTTCCCCCCTCCGCCGCTGCCGCATCCACCCCCCTTCTCCCATCCTCGTCCCTCCTCCCCCTCCTCCCACCGCCTCCGCCGTCCGCAGTCATCTCCTCTCACCTTCCTCCGCTTTTGCCTCTTCCCTCTCACCCCCGCGGAAATTCTAAATGGGCCGATCTGGTCCGTGGTAACCCTAAATCCTCCCCTACTCATCAAAGCATCTCTGCTCATCTGAAGGAGAGTATCTCCGATGTGGTTTTTATTCCGGCCTCCGACATCGCTGATCGGGTGCTGGAGGTGGATTGTAGTCTTATTGGCCGCCTTCTGGGTCGCGACATCAATGTAGAGCTTCTTTAGGCACACATCAACCAGTCTTGGGCCCTCTCTCGTCCTGATCGATAGAGGTAATGGATACTTTCTTTTCATTTTCGAGGATTCTGACGAGCGGTTGCGTATTCTCTCGCAGGAGCCGTGCTCGATCAATGGATCCACCCTTCTGCTCTCCCAGACCTCTCCGTTCTTCCGGCCCCGGGAGGATCAGCTTCAGAGACTTTCGGTATGGATGCGCTTCCCGGGCCTGGCTTGGGAGCTGTGCAACACCGCCTCAATCCGATGACTTGTTGAGAGTTTCGGCCATGTCCTAAAGGTGGAGGAGTTGCCCACTTCGGATGGTGCGAGGGTTTGTGTGGAACTGGACATCTCTAAATCTATCAATCATGGTGTTTGGATTCATGTGCCGAATGGATCACGTTTTTTTCAGCAGGCTCTATACGATAATCTTCATCTCTTCTGTTTTAGATGTGGTTGCATTGGTCATCGGCTCGAAACGTGCTCTCTGGCTACAGTGTCGTCGTTGGCCAGTGCCACCCCTGCTGATGTCCTGCTCTATGGTCCATGGATGCGGGCGCGCCCAGACTGGAGGCAGGATGGCATGCGGAGGTCCGGGGCCGGAGCCATTCTCGCAGGCCGCCATCGGGCATAATTTCGGATCAATCTGCGCGGCCTGGAGGCTCCCGGGGAGCGCTGCCGCCAGGCCCTCGTTCCGACCGTTCTGAGCAATCGGACCCCCCTCGGGATCCTCCCGATTGCTTGGACGGCCCTGATGCTTCGCAGCTGAGCCCTAACTCTCCCTCACGTGATGTGTGCCCTAACTCTCCCCCATGTGATACCTCCAAGTGACACTGCCCCCTCACGTGACACTATCCACGATCGAGATCTTTCTGACCAAGCGAGCGACCCGGATCCCACTCTCTTGATCCAAGGGTCTTCCTCCGCCGGGGTCGTTGAGCCTTCAATCTCCCCAACTCCACCTCCCACTATCACGAAACCTAATTGCTCTGAGCCACCCCCAATTCACCCTCGTTCTAAATCTCCCTCCCCCTCACACCACTCCTCCATCCGGCCTCATGATGACCTAGTGCGCCATGTGCTTGAGAAGTTCAGTGAATACTCTGCTAACCCCTCTGATAGTCTTGTCATAGCTGATACGCAAGTGGAGATAGAGGAGGACCCGGAGGAGGAAGATCCCGACCTTCTTCCCCAATTGCAAACGGAGCAAAGTAGAAAGGCAACGCGGCGCTTCTCGCCGTCCCCACCGGCCATGCACTCTCGGAGAGCCTTAGGGAAAGCTAAGCAAGGTAAGTCGAAAAAAACTCCCTCTTCAAAATCCACCGACACTCCTGTCACCTCCTCTGTGTTAGAGTATGGCCCTCCCCCGAGCACTTCACCATGCGTATAGTCTCCTGGAACTGTTGAGGCGCTCTGAGGAGCAAGGTACGTGATAGGCTTAAGGATCTCATACGTAGTCATAACCCTGATATTATTGCTTTAGTTGAATCTTATGCTAATACTGATAATGCTAGTAAAGTTGTTAAGAAATTAGGCAACACCTGGAATTCTGTTAGCGTTGGGGATTCCAATTCTTCTGGCGGAATCCTCATTGCTTGGTGTAATGGTGATATGAAGGTAACACGAATACACTCTGATTCGCAAGCTTTACATTTATTGATAACTGTGAATAACTTCTCCTTTCTGTTTACATCTGTTTATGCTAGTACTAGTCCCCTCCGGTCCTCATTATGGAATTCTCTATCTGATCTTAATCTTAACGACGTACCCTGGATTATTCTGGAGGATTTCAACACTATCCTTGACCCTTCTAAAAAGAGGGGTGGTAGACCTTTTATCTTGACTAATTCTGTTACATCTCTCAAAAACTTCATCTTCACACAAGGATTAGTTGATTTACAACTCACTCAGTACACTTGGTGTAATAATAGGAAGGGACCTACTAGAATTCAATGTCATCTTGATCGAGTTTTAGTCACTCATCACTGGTTGACCTAGTACCCTGAGATCTCCCTTAGGACCTTGGAGAGGTGTGCATCTGATTATGCCCCTCTCCTTTTCTCTTCAGTGCTCTCTCAAAAAGAAATCTTTTAGGTACGAGCACTTCTGGCTTGAGTACTCTGAGGCCAGCTCTATTGTCCAACACTCTTGGTCTAAACTTAGCCAAGGTACATGGTCCCTCAATAGGACCCTTGGGGACATCAAGCATAAAACACTAAAATGGAACAAAGAGGAACTTGGCAAACTTGAGATAAGAGCACAAAAAGAAAAAGATGATATTAATAAGCTGGAGCTTAAGGACTCTGTCAGCCTCTCCGTGACCATGACCTTGATAGGCTTAGGTCTCTCTATGGTTTACATGCTGCTTTGCTTACGCAGATCAGTATCAAATGGTGGAGTAAGGCTAGAGTGTCTTGGCAGAGGGATGGGAATAAAAATATCAAATTCTTCCACCTTACCACACTCATTAAGCAAAAGAGAAATATCATTACTCATCTTAATGATCAGGAGGGGAATAGGATCACAGGTGACCTAGCTATTAGAAATTATTTTATCAATCATTATAGATCTCTATGGGACCCTGGAAACAATAACCACCCTGATATTACCTCCTGGCCAATCCTTCCCACCCTCCCCACTGATTTGCACCCCTCTCTTATAAAACCAATCTATGATCAGAAAATTAAGGATACCATTTGGAGCTTAGCCCCGGGTAAAGCTCCTGGACCTGATGGATTTATTATTGAATTCTATAAACATAATTGAGATATTGTTGGGCCAGAGTGGATTTATTATTGAATTCTATAAACATAATTGAGATATTGTTGGGCCAGAGTGAGATATTGAGATCACTAAGCACATCTCTTCCTTCTTTCAAACTAACTCATTACCCCCAGAGTGGAATCATACCTCACTCATTTTCATTCCTAAAAAGCCTAATCCACCCACTGTCTCTGATTTTAGGCCTCTTGCTCTTTGCAATGTGCTTTATAGAGTCATTTCTAAAATTATTGCCAATTGAATTAAGATGACTCACGCATATAATTGACCCTGCTCAATATGCTTTTGTGTCCAATAGATCTATCCAGGATAACATTCTGATTGCACAAGAGATTGCCCACTCAATGAAATTTGGTAGAAGGAAAAACTTGATAATTAAAATTAATATGGAGAAAGCCTTTGATAGAATGTCTTGGAATGCTATTCTTATTGCCCTCAAACTCATGAATTTCCTCCCTAGATCATAAGCTGGATTGCCACATGCATTTCTACTACTACCTTCTCATGTAATATAAATGGCACACAATCACAACCTTTTCTTGCCTCCTGTGGCATCAGGCAGGGAGACCCCATGTCTCCATACCTGTTCATCATTGCTTCACATGTTTTCTCTACTCTCATTCGCCAAGCTGAGAATAATGGCTCCTTGATCCCCTTCTTCATTAACCACTTTTCCACCAGTCATCTGCTATTTGCTGACGATATAGTAATCTCCATGGCGGCCACATTAAAGAATTGTAAAACACTCAAAAGTATCTTTCTTAAGTACTACCTATTAACAAATCAAAAAATCAACATCTCAAAGTCTGAAACATTCTTCCCACCAAAATTTAACCTTAATAGAAAACATAAGATACTCCATCTTCTAAGCATGAATTCTGGATCTTTTCCTTTTAATTATCTTGGTGCTCAAATCTCCTACAAGTATATCAATTCCAAAAACCATTAGTCTGTAATGCAAACAATCTCTAATAGGCTTTTTGACTGGAAGGCTAAATTTCTATCTCAGGCTGGGAAAGTCACCTTGATCCGTTCTGTCATCATTCCATCCCCATTTATCTGATGAGCTCCTCGCACATTTCAAACAATCTTATTGAACAATTGGATAGACAAACCAGATTCTTTCTTTGGTTTCATGATGGTAAAAGGAAAGGTTTACACCTCATAAACTAGGACACTGTCAGGATACCTAGGACTTTTGGGGGCTTAAACATCAAGAACCTCAAGAGTCTAAAAACCTCCCTCATTGCTAAAAAGATTCTTACTGTCCTGAATGGGACTTAGGACCCCTGAGTTCAGTTATGCCTAAACAAGTATGGACCTATCCACCCATGGTCCTGCTCCAATTCTGGAACACACCCTGCATGGTCTTGGAAAATCATTCTTAACTCCTTAGAAAAACTCAAGTCTGGTTTAGGAAGCTCATCAGTAATGGGGTCAACACCAATTGGTACCTGGATCCTTGGCTCTTTAATATCCCCTTAGCTTGGAAGCCAACATACATCACCACTGATTTTGACCCTCAGCACTCTATGGTTTTTGATCTATTAACCTCTGATACTTGGAATCATCAAGTTTTACTTATCTACTTTGATCCTGAGCTAATTGATAAGATTATTACTATTTATTTGCTTGTAACTCCCTGTGACGATACTTGGATTTGGGAGCCTAATCTTCATGGAATTCCCCATGCTAGATCAGTTTACAAATTTATTGAGGAGCCGATTCTAAGCCATGGCACTGTTAGTAGTCTGAGATGGAGGAGATTATGGAATATCAATGCCCCCTAGAGTCCTGAACTTTATGTGAAAACTTCTTCATGGCAAACTACTTACCAAAACCTTTCTATGCTTATTTGACAACTCTATTTCTACTATGTGCACAATCTGTGGCAGTGAACCTGAGTCCATTAGCCACTTATTTTTTAGTTGTCACTTTTGTCTTCAGCTTTGGCAACATCTTCAACAGAACATACCTTATACCTTCCTTCACTTCCACTCCTGGTCATCTGGCACTTGGCTGGATGAAGGAGATCATTTTAACCCCCAGTTGAAAAACAAGCTTTTGACACTTATTGCCCTCACCCTGTGGAACATTTGGAAGCACATAAATGATATTCATTTTGGCTCTCTCAAACTCTCTATCAGTACGATCTAGGGTAGGATCCTATCATACTTCAATTTTTATGATTCTTCCCACATATCTGAGGGACCCCCCGGTTGTGTCCATCCGGACCAAGGCGGGAGCCCCCATCTTCCTCTCTGTTCATTTTGAACACCGATGGTTCCTTTTCGGAGCCAGGGAAGATGGGTGGTGCAGGCTACACTCTGCTCAATTCTAATGGCCATATGATTTTTGCAGGTGTTGTGCATAGTAGATTCTACTCGGCTGGAGGCTGAGGCATGGGCATTAAAGATGGCCCTCTTGCGATGTCTAGAATGGAATCACAAGCGCATTCAACTCCGTTCTGACTCTAAGATTCTCGTTGCACTTTTGGAGAATCAAAGCCATTGCCCTTGGCGAATTAAGAACCTACTTACTGATATCTTACACCTTACTTATAGGCTTAGTATTTTTGTACTTACTGTCATTAGTAGAAACTTTAATATGGCAGCATATTTTTTGGCTAAGCATGCTCGCACCAATATGTGTGATTTTTTGTGGGTGGAGGATCCTCATCATGATCTCGTCCAGCTGATGTACCATGACTTTCAAGTTTAAGTTAATGTTAAGTTTTCCCCTTAAAAAAAATCATCGCCAGAAAGCAAAAAACAAGATGTTAGCTGTGTAGGATCTCAAAGGGCACCAAGAGGGGAGAGGGGGGGGGGGGGGGGAGGGGGGTGAATTGGTGTTCAATTCGAAAATGTCGATTTCACAAAAACCATCACGGAAGCTTAAAATCGATTCTCACATCTTTTACAATTCAGATCATAAATTCAATATTAGAGGGAGAGAGAGAAAAAATCAAACGCAAACACACAATGGTTGTTGACGAGATTCGGCCCTAGCTCTAACTTCTCGACCTCTAGCTCTGACTTCTCGACCTCGAGACCGTCGGAAATTCTACTAATCCTTTCCTTTATTCCAAATGGGGCAAGGAAGAAATCCCTTTACAACAACCACTTTTCTTCACTTCGAGAGGCAAGGCAACCTCTCCTTCTAGGAAACTAATCTTTTTCTCTCGCTCAAGAGATAAGATTTAGAACCTCTTTTACACAGGAGCTCTTTCTAATTTTTCTGAACAAAAATGTTTCTCTCTTTTACAATTCGATGCTGACAAGAGTAGAAGAGAGAAAGAAAGAAACTCTAAATGATAAATTCAAGAGAAATGATCTTCTTTTGATTTCTTAAAGTTTTGCTTCAATACTTGGATGGGTGCACTTCCTTCTAGCTTTGACACTCCTTTTATAGACTTCTGCGAGTGAGAAAGTCGTCCAAAAATCATTCTATAATTTTTTCCTTCAAAATTGACCGTTACTGTTCATTTGACTAAGGCTGATCGATCGCACATATGGACCGGTCGTCCGATACACTTTCTTTTATGAAAAATATGACCGTTGATGAATTTTGCACTGTTCGGTCGGCCTGTGTTTTATACCGGTTGACCGATACCTCGGCCGGTACAGTCTTGATATTCTGCTGGTTGAAATTGGGCATTTTCTGAACGGACCCTGGACAGGTTGACCTGTGTTCCTCACTAGTCGACTTGTCTTCCAGCCAGCAACTCGACTGCCCTGCACTATTTTAAACATAACTTTTTGCACAGTTATGAAAATGAGATGATTTTTATTTCTATGAAAAGCTAATAAAATTCTCTACAAGTTTGATATTTATGATTAATCCAAAATCTAATAGTATCATAGTTAATTATTTAATAAAATTGTAGTGCATAAAGTTATCCCTTTTTCTTTAAACTTTTTCAGCATTTTAATTTTAATATTTCAAGGTTTATATCATCAAAATATAATTATATATATCACTAAAACTTAGATCCAACAAGCTGATGTGTTTTTCTCTTTTACACTCTGTTCTCATCGCGCGGTGTTCTCGTCTTGTAATGTCCGCGTATCAGCAGTTAGGAGTTTGTAACTGTTGTTAGCTTATCGGTAGTTACACGATATAAAGGTTTATAATAGTTTTTTCAGTTTATAACACTTTTGTAAATACATATAAAACCAGAAGAGGAGCTGTATTTTGCATTGTGATCTTGAATACGAAATATGGTTTCCCTCCCATTTCTTGCTCTTTCCTCTTCTTTCTGAGAAGTATTGGATAATTTCACATATAAAAAGTATCAATAATATATCATTAGGAGAATATATTTCATGATCTTAATAATTGAATATGCTAACACATCATTTTTCTTACTTTTCATTTGATGATTAATATACTTTTTTTATTATCATTGTAAATATAGGAGCACATTGTACCAATTATCATGAAAAATATATTTCTCTTTTAAATTATACATTTATCCTTATTATATTTTTATATAATATTATTACATAAATACAATTTATTTTATTATAATATGAAGCATATTAGATTAATTATACTGAGAAATATTATTTCTCTCATATTGTAAATTTCCCCTTATTATACATTTTATAGAGTACTATAGTATTGCATAATTAAATAAAATAATAAATTTCTTAATTATTTTTTTTATCTCAATTAGCTTAAATTATATAAATTCATATATAAAAAGTATCATTAATGTATCATTAGAAAATATATTTCATGATGTTATTAAGTGAATATGCACAATGTTTTCTCTTGTGTTAGATTTTATTATAAATACAAATTATTTTATTGTAATATGAAATATATTAGATTAATTACTATAACTCTCAAAGTGCTCATGTAGTTTGATTAGATCCGAGGGAAAGATTTCAGAAAGTTAACTCTATGCAAGTGTACTCAGTGGAAAACAGTTTATATGAACTTTGACAATGACAACTTTCAATTTCTGAGTATTTCTCACAATTAAAATGTCTTTGGGAAGAATTCTCTCTTATGACACCTGAAATTCCCACCACAGGAAATTGGAAGGAGTATACTGATTTTTTAGAACAGAGAAAGTTATACAAGTTTCTGATGGGTGTAAATGATAATTTCAATCATGTTCGAATACAGATCCTTATCATGATACCTCTGCTCTCCATTAATCAGGCATACTCCTTATTGATTGAAGAAGAACAGAGGCAAGGAAAACAATTGCACATGGGAAATGATTAGATGGCTTTATTTGAAAACAAAGTTCAGTTCAAGCAAAGGAGGGATTATCAGATTATTTGTGACCACTGCAAGAAGCCTGGTCATAAGAAGGCCCAATGTTATAAGATAATTGGTTATCTACAAAAATTCAAGAATAAGGGACAGAATGCTGCAAATTCAGTTGGATTACAATCCTCTGAAATAGATACAATTAAGGAAGATTGTGTTGATGGAAAGCTGACCTCTCCATTCACAGAGGAACAACACAAATATATCTTGAGTTTACTACATGTAAAATAAGACAAATCATCCTTGGAACACTCTGCTAACATGGTAGGTACTTCCTCAAATTTATTTTCTAAAGAATGGATCATTGATTCAAGTGCATCAAGTCATATGACATCCCATAAAGAATGGTTTGAATATGTTAAACCTTTGCATTCCAAGAACATTGTTTCTTTACCAAATGGCTCGACATCTGTAGCTACTCATGCAGGATCTTTGTGTTTAACTTCTGACATCAAGCTTGATAATGTTCTTGTTGTACTAGACTTCAAATTCAATCTGATCTCTGTTACACAGTTGACAAAGGATTTGGCTTGTGTTGTCTCATTTACTCGAAATTTTGTTTTCATTCAGGACTGTTAGAATGGCAAGGGAAGCTGGATTGGTGAGGCATGGGAAGGACTTTACTACTTGTTGAAGAGTCCTTGTGATTTCAAGTCTGTAGCAGGAGGAGCAGTACACTACTAAAAAAACGCGAATTACCGACGGTCCGAAGATAACGCAATTACCGACGGTTTTTCAGTCGGAATCGATCCGTCGAAAAAACACTCGTCGCAAACAGATTTGCGACGGTTGAAAAAATATCGACGGTTCTGGTCGTCGGAACAGTCCTGGCGGTTCGACCCGTCGAAATTTTTCGACGGTTGCAACCGCCGGAAAAGTCCCCGGCGGTTCGAATAGTCGATATTTCCGACGGTTGCAACCGCCGAAAAAGGCCGACGGTCCGAACTATCGATATTTTCGACGGTTGCAACCGCCGGAAAAGGCCGGCGGTCCGGGCCGTCGAAATGTTTGATGGTTGCAATCGCCGAAAAAGGCCGACAGTTCGAACCGTCGCAACTTTTCGACGGTCGCAACTGTCAAAAATTTGGACGGGCGTCGCAACCGTCGCAAATAATTTTTTAAATATAAAAAAAATTAGCGGCCGGATCCGGCCGCCTGGCGTTCGGATCCGGCCGCTGGAGGCCGGATCCGGCGCCAGGCGGCCGGATCCGGGCGCTAGAGGCCGGATCCGGGCGCTGGAGGCCGGAACTGGCAGCTTGGCGGCCCGGCCGCCTGGCGGCCGATCGGTCGTTGGTTGCCGGATCCGAACGGCCACGGCCGGATCCGGCCGACCGCAGAGAGAGAGAGATGCTGGCGCGGAGCGGGAGAGAGAGATACGCCGGCGCGGGAGAGGGTCGCCGGTGCGGGAGAGGGTCGTCGGCGTCCGATGTGGGAGGGTCACCGGTGCTCGCGGTCGGGAGAGAGAGAGGAGAGGAGGGAGAGAGAGAGGAGTGGAGGGAGGAGGGAGAGTGAAGAGGGAGGAGGGAAAATATATAAAGGAAAAAAGTGGAAAGAAAGCGAAAAAAGGGAAAAAAAAGCGGGATAACGAAATTTTAATTACCGACGGTTTCGGCCGTCAAAAACGTAAATATTAAATATTTTAATTTTATTTAGTTATATATAATATTTATTTTTTATTTTACCGACGGTTTGAACCGTCGGTAATCTTTATCGACGGTCAAAACCGTCGGTAATCTTTATCGACGGTCAAAACCGTCGGTAATCTTTACCGACGGTCAAAATCGTCGGTAATTGAGATGGTTTAGACCGTCGCTAGTTATATTAATAAAATACTCTTATATATGATATTATTATATATTTACCGACGGTCGAAAAAATTTAATAATAATATTAAAAATATATAATTTAATTTTTTATTTCCGACGGTCATAACCGTCGGAAAAGTCGTCGGAAATTGCGACGGATGGATATCCATCGAAAATATCGACGTTCCTAATTGTGAAAAATTAAATAATAATATAATAAATAATATAATTAATTTTTTATTTCCGACGGTCGTGACGTCGGAAAATCCGTCGAAAAATTTTAATAATAATATAAAAAATATATAATTTAATTTTTTTTATTTCCGACGGTCGTAACCGTCGGAAAAGTCGTCGGAAATTGCGACGGATGGATATCCGTCGAAAATATCGACGTTCATAATCATCGAAAAATTAAATAATAATATAAATTATTTCCGACGGTCATAACCGCCGAAAAATCCGTCGGAAACGGAACCGTCGAAAAATCCGTCGTAAATTGCGACGGATTTAGAACCGTCAGAAATTATCCGTCGGAAAATCACGATTTTCTTGTAGTGGTAGCTATTCAGAAATATGATTTTGAAATCTGGCATTGTCGACTTGGTCATTTTCCATATGACAGAATGTTGTTAATTCCTGAATTCAAGAATTGTAAATTTGACGAAACCATGTCTCATTGTATTGTTTGTCCATTGGTTAGACAAACACAATTGCCTTTTCATTCAGCTATAAATAGATCCAGTGACATTTTGGATTTGATTCATATAGACACTTGGAGTCCTTTTAAATCTCCTACACATGATGCATGTAGTTATTTCATGATCTCGTTGATGATTATACGAAGCTGACATGGGTCTATCTGTTAAAACAGAAATTAGAATGTTTTTCTACCCTATGCAATTTCCTTAATCTGGTTCAAAATCAATATAATAAGAAAGTTAAAGTGGTCAGAACAGATAATTGGACTGAGTATCATAATTCAAGGTGCGATAATTGGACTGAGTATCATAATTCAAGGTGCAAAACTTTGTTTTCAGACAAAGGAATTTGGCACCAAAGTTCTTGCATTTATACTCCACAACAAAATGGTGTTGTAGAGAGAAAACATAGACACATCCTAAAATAGCAAGTGCAATGCTTTTTCAGTTCAATCTTCCTATCAAATTCTGGCACTACAAGAAAAACGTTGATTATCGACGGTTTTGATCGTCGGTAATCAGCTCAAAAACCATCGATAACTGTGTTACGGACAGTTTTTCAGACGAAATTAATCCGTCGGAAAAACGCTCGTCGCAAATTAATTTGCGACGGTTAAAAAAAAACGTCGGTAATTGTGACGGTTTGAACTCTGTTCTCATCACGCGGTGTTCATGCCTTGTAATGTCTGCGTATCAGCAGTTAGGAGTTTGTAACTGTTGTTAGCTTATCGGTAGTTACACGATATAAAGGACAGTTTTTTCAGTTTATAACACTTTTGTAAATTCACATAAAACCAGAAGAAGAGCTGTATTTTGCATTGTGATCTTGAACACGAAATATGGTTTCCCTCCCATTTCTTGCTCTTTCCTCTTCTTTCGGAGAAGCATTGGATTGATGGAGAGATCTGATCGGCGATTAGCTTTTGGAGCAGATTTCTAACAAAGGGGCACAACTTATGTAAATATAATTATGCATGACTGAGATATAAACTTGTGTATATGAATCAATCCCTATTACTGGTTGAATGTTATTCTCTCTTTCATGTTTTCCTTTTTAATATTTTCATGTGTGTATTTTCTTCACGAGAAATACATAAATGAGAAAATGGAAGTTTTTTTTTAAAGAATGTTACAAGCACATCAACCTTGCAAGTCAGATTTTTGGTATTTAATGAGACAAAACGTGGCTACAGCACAGGAGAAGTAGTTCTGAATTCATATTTTTATTTGAGTTTCAATTCATCTCACTGGGTCAAAGTGGCTAAGTTTTTTTTGCTGGCTTCCGAGAACGAAGAGACTCCCCACACATTCTTACGGGACAAATTGGGTACCCGGTTCTGGTCCTTTGTGCAGTTACTGAGATAGAGGAGGACACATATCATCTCTTTTTCAAGTGCCAGTTCTCATGTAATGTGTGGAACACCTCCGACATTCGATGGATTTGCATGAATGAATTTAAGTTATACTCAAGGAGGGGTGGAATGATATCCAACGTCATCACATATAGATCAAAGAATGAATAGGCTTATATGTCTTTGCTTTACTGTAGGCTATATGGATACAATGAACTGATGTGATCTTTCATGTTTTGGTTGATGTTATACATTGGGAATGTTCTGATTGATGCAGTTTTCTTGGCGGGGAGTGAACTATGAGATGCTGAAGTTTTATGGAACTAAATATTATGGCTGTGTTTGGGTATCGGAACTTGGGCAAGAACTTGCACAAGTTCCGATTAGTTCACCCAAATAAAGGAACTTTTCGTGAGCCGAAATGAGAACCAAGATTGGAAGAACTTTGGCTCGGCCATTTTTTTCTTTCTTTCAAATTTTAATTATATTTTAATTAGTAGAATATTATTAATTACTATTTAATGTTAATATTATTTATTAAACCCTTTTTATATTATCTTAAATAATAATCAATTATAATATTTTATTTATTAGTATATTATCAATCAATTATAATATTAATAGCATATGGAAATAATAAATTATAAGCTTATTATTTTTGTTAAATTATGAATTATAATATTAACATAATTAATTTACATAAATTATAATATTAATATAAATATTTTCATAAGTAATTATTTTAATTAAATAAATATATAATATTTCATTTTACTATAATTTATATTTCATAAAATAATAAATTAGATCATTAGTTCTTACTTGTTATCCAAACACCCACTAAAACTTATCTATCAAATCAACTTTTTAAATTCCCATCATTACACAAACCTTTCTATCAAATCAATTAATTCCCAAGAACTAATGAGAACTAAAAGTTCCCTATCCAAACACTGCCATATAAGATATTTTCCTCTAACCTCCTTTGTTAGTTTTTTTTTCTTTTGCGTCTACTCACGACTTTCGAAGAGCTTCTTTGAACTATGCTGCATTTTCCACTTTTCTGTCAAGATTTAACTTTTTTGTTATTTTTATTTTTTTTGAATTATTGAATGATTAAACTGCCCTCACGACTAAACTGCCTCCTTGTACCGTTTCCCTCAATCGGTGGTGCTGGATCAGCAAGTTGCCAATGGCTGACCACTCTCCAGCGTTCCCATAGCCAGCTGCCTTGGCGACGCGAGGTAGTCTGACTCAATCCGGAGGAGGACGACACAATGAAGAGGTGGCCCTAGGAAGAGGTGGTCTGTTAGCCGACGTGTGAGCTCATCCCCTGTGCGAAAAGGGGGGCCGAAGTCCCCCCGTGCGAGCTCGTGCGTCGACGATCTCGAGAGGCGGCTGATGCCCCCTTGTGCGAGCTCGCGTGCCCACAAACTTGGACAATCTGCCAGCCCCCCCTATGCGAGCTCATGCGCCGGTGAGGGGGTTGCTTAACAGGTTCAGCACCTGAAGCTCCGGGAATCGGCCGAAGCTCACCGGTATCCTATCAAAGAGGTTGTTGAAGGAGAAGTCAACTACTTGGAGATCGGTGAAGTTGAGGTTGTTGTCCACCAGTGACAACGACGTTGTCACGGAGTGGCGGGATGCGACAAAAGGCGGCAGGGAATCCCCTGGTGAGACCCAAGCCCGTGAGGTGGATGGTGATGCCGGTCCAGTTGCATGGGGAGGCAGCGGTCCAGCCACCCAGTTGGGTCCATGAGGTAGTCCGACTCGATCCGGAGGAGGACGGTGAAAATCGGACCCGATCAGACCGGAGTGGGGGCGGTGGGGAGAGAGAGAACAAGGAGAAGGGTTAATAATATTACTAGTTTCAAGTGCCGATGATGGTATTTGTAGGCCATTTCTCCCGCTTGAGCTCCAGTGAGAAGAATCAAAATTGATAATAGACTAAAGTATCAGATTTTTTATTTTGCTCTGATACGTCTTTTTTATTTTTAAAATTATTTTATGTATCATTTTAAACTTTTAAATGTCATGAGGGAATTTTAGTCATTCAATAATTCAAAAAATAAAAAAATAATGGAAAAGTTAACAAATCTTGATGGATGGACCAAAGTAAAAAACACGACATAGTTCAAGGGAGCTCTGCAAAAAATTTAAAAGCCACTGGTAGGTCAAATTCAAAAAAAAATTATAGTTCAGGGAAGGTCAGAGAAAAAAAAATCCGACATTATAAAAACCTTTTTTTAAAATTTAGATTGAATTTCACTATGGTCTTTCCTTCATTTACATTGGAGGCAGATCTAGGAGGATTGTGCGCAGATAGAGACCTTGGACACTAGCTATCTCATGGCAAGATTGAGCGGAGGACTCTAGCCATCTCACATAACGTAGGGCGACCCAACACACCATCTAGCTTGAGAACAGAAAGGTGGAGATCCAATGTAGATAACGCTTCCGACAAACCTACTCTAGGAAGGAGATGTCAACACTCATTTTTCACCTTTACGTGGGTGGACGCCGATGGGTGATAAATGCATGGGAGGCTTTCGCATCCTACTACAAAGAGTTTTATAGGCCACCACGACATTGGGAGGCTATCACATCCTACTACAAGGAGTTTTACAGGAGGCGGCCCCAGGCTCTCTAGAGATTGGTATTCCTCGTCTTACATATGTGCAATCTTCTTTGTTGTCACATATTATCCTGGTGGACAATGTCACCCAAAGATATTGGGAGACCTCAATGGGGAGGCGCCCTCGGGCCCATATGACGAAAAATTGGAGGGGTGCGACCGTCGCAAAAGGAACATTTTTTATTTTTTATTTTTATTATTTGATGTGTTATTGAGGGAGGGGTAATTTAGTCTTTTCATAAATGAAAAAAAAATCAAAACTAACAAAAAATGTAATGGATGGGAGGACTAAAGTGGAAAAGTTGCGATAGTTTAGGGATGCAAAAAAATAAATTCATAATTTGGGGTTAGACGTGAAAAATCGTAATAGTTGAAGGATGATTTATGGAAATAACCCTAATACTTTTTTCTTTCCTTAGTTAACTGACTTGTCCCCTTCCACATTTTTGTTTTATTATAATAAGCAAGTATACACTATAAAAAAAGTAATTATATTTTTTGTATTTAGCCATATAAAATTTATACTGTATGTTTTTCTATTTAAATTTTCTATTTTGATATTGCTATAGCTTTTAGCATTAATAATTTTTTATTATTTTAATTATAATTTATTAGTCATCTTGAATCACTGATATCCATTTATTCTCTTATTTTAAATATATCAACAATCTTATAAATAATTTGATATATTCATTCTCTTATTTAATTTTGTGATTTATCAAAATCCTGTAGATCTATGAAATTTATGAGTGAAATTATCAATTATATTTATATTGTTTAATTATGTGATTGTCTAGAACTTGTGTACTTTTTATCAACTCTTTTTCCTTTTAACGTTGCTATAACTTTTGGCAACCAAAGGTCATTAAACTTTACTCTCAGAATTATAATTTACTATTCACTATCATTCGTTATTCTCTTATTTCAAATATATTAATTTTCAAATAAATTATTATCCTCTTATTCAATCATGTCATTTTATAACTTTTTTTGTCTATGTATGTTAGTTATGAAATCTTAAATTTATGAGTGTAAAAAATTATAAAAATATATAAGATTCATCATATAATTTATAAAAATATATTTATTCAATAATAAGTAATAATATAATGATATATGTTTGATTATTATTTTAATTTTTTTAAAGAATGACGAAGTTAATAACTATTTAATATATATATATATATATATTTATGTCAAAATTATATGATGCTTATAATTTTAATTAGTGAACCTAGTGAAATTGATTTTCTAGTTCCGCTGCTACTTAGCACCCATGAAGACACATGTTTCAGTAGTTTTTAAGTTAGACGTTAAAGAACTTTAAATGTGTAAATGTTGTTCAGATAGAATAAGTCTAGTCATGTATAATGTGGTCATTAGAACTTGAAAAGTTTTTATCTAAGCTCCTAATTTTTACTTAAGCACGCTTAAGTTTGAGTGAGTTTGATGTGGAAAAAATTATGTATACTTTATTACTATGTATGTCACTCACTTTACATGTTTTGACATATTTTCATACTTGAGCACATACTTTATTATTGTGTGATTTTAGTTTTTATTATTTATCTACATTCATTATATAAAAAAGCAACATAGCATGTTTCTAGGATTGATTATTTCTCTTTATAAATTTTCATGCAGAAATGCGAGCTGACTAGGCTGAATGAAGATTGAATTTCTAATACAACAAGTGAGGGCCTTCTGGGTAGAAGCGCCCCCATCTCAACAATTCAAGGAGGAAGCACATTTTCAAGGAGGCAACATGGTTCAAAACAGGAAACAACTACAACGAGGCACCTTCCCACATCAGCCCAATAGATTCTCTTGCCCTAGAGGAAGGAAGCTTTCTTTTCACACTTTATGTACAAATGTGGACATATGTCAAGCTTGAACCACAATATAAATTAAAGAGGGAAGCAGACAAAAAAATTATAGATTCCACAAGTATATTCCTTTGGCTGAAAAAATGGTTAAAACAAAACAAGAGAGCAGGTAGATGAGTAGACGGGTGTCAAAAAATCCCTGGACTATAAAAGGACATGGATGCTGCCAAAGAAGAGGATCTTCAATTCACAACCCATTCTATTTGGTAGCTTGAAGAAGGAGGTTGAAGAGAAGGTTGCAAGTTATCTTGGACATGGACGGTGTGTCGTTCCTTATTATGGACAAGCAATCCAACCAGCTAGTGCCAGAGGGTTTTGTGCAAGAATAATATGTTTCTAAACTTATCTCTGAATTCATGTTTAAGAAATAGTAGTTTATCTTACTCTATTTGTCATTGTTTCATTGCTTGCTTTGATTTTATTTTAATTACTTGAAATCTCGATTGTGTTTTCATTGATTAGTTTATCCATTGTATCTTGGCCCAAGAGGGTAGCATTTTTGTCATCTCAAACTTCAAGACCGAGAGTAATGCGAGAATTTATAATAATTAAATGCTAGCAAGTGCACTAGTCGCATAAGTAATAAAGTGAAAGAGTAGAGTGTCGAACCCACGGGGAATTAACTTACTTAACTAAACTAATCTCATATGCTAATAAAAGACGACATAAAGTTTGGGTAAAAGTGTGTAGAAAATAAAATAACAGAAAAGTAAAGACTAAAAGTAAATTAATCTAATCTAATCTACTGATGTATAGGGCTTAGGATGATAAACGAAATTGTAGACAAGCTGAAGTGACCAAATATTACAAGTTAGTTTCTAACGACGGATTAGAGTCTACTCAAATTATTTATTTCCGTATAGAATCAATCAACCTATTTTAATTCAAATTAGATTAAGACTATTCCGTCATGGATCATAATCTAATTAAACCTGAAATTAAGATGCATTAAAATATAGTCTCTAAACTATTAACATCCACAACATGGTAATGATTAATAGACTACACAACTAATATTTCTTCAATGATCTTACGAGTTGTGACATGCAGTAATTGGACTTAAAAGTCAAGAATCAATTTCACAGAAATTATGCAATCAAAAGTAACTATTCCGACAAGGATGATAGCTAATTATAGAAGGTAATCAATCTCTAAAAAAACATTAATAATAGCATGCATATTCGAAAGAAAATTATTACAGTTTGCCTTTAACGATTAAAACTATTACACAAGTCTTAAACAGAATGAAAACTAAATTCTACGGATTATAGAAGATAGGAAGATGTATAAACTAGGCATGAGATCATCCCAACATTAAGTAGAACAGATAATACTCTTCGAAAATCACCAATGAATTGCTGCAGAATTCTCGTCTAGAGTCGATCCAACATGAGTCTTCTCAATAATCCTTCAGAGTCTTCTCACGTTCTTGACTTCAAAGCTCTGGTTGCAGGCCCTAACATCTCTAGCATGATCTCTTCTGATTGTAGAAGGCCTCTATTTATATGGGTTCGAGTTTTCATGTGATCGGAAACTTTTTCTATGTGAAATAAAGAAAATACAAATCTGAATTAGTTCTGAAATTTTGGCCTTATCAAACTCCAAAATTTGATCCATAATATGTTTCCAAATCATCCTAAAATCATATAATATGAGTAGAAATCCTTATGCACTTTAAATTCTTTCAAAAATCCATCTAAATCTCGAATCTGGGCTTCATCACGGGCGGTTAGAAGTGTTTAACAGCTTAAACAGAGTTCGAATCGCATTAGAAATGAGTTTTCACGACCCGTGAGATGGTTTTCATAGCCCTTGCAGTGTTAAAAAGGTGGCTTTCATGGCCCGTGAAGCCCTGGTCACGACCGTGACTCGAGGCAATTTTTAGCAACCTATTAATGAGTTTCAGAGCCCTGTTAGGGCCCGTTAAAATCTCTTCACGCCCGTTAAAGTCTACTTTGAGCTTTGGCTCACTGTTTTTCACTTTTTGGCTCCTTGAACTCTGATTTGAGCGCGATTTTCTTTCTTAGTTTCGTAATTCAATTTTCGTGCTTCCTACACAATAAAATACAACATTTGTGTAGATTTTTATTTTTTAAAATTAATGTAAATAAGCCCATAAAATGATGCATGTTATTAGAAAATAATTCAAAATGAGATTAAATGCATGTCTAATTATATGTTATATTTTGCATACATCAAACTCTCCCAAGCTTAGATATTTGCTTGTCCTCAAGCAATGTCAAAGCAAAGCTCCAATCAAGAAGGCCAATCATCACTTCCACCCTATTAGTCAATTATTTTTCTTAGCACTAGTTTTTATACATCGATCGCCAAAGTATTTTTCCATCATTCCAATAACCTAGCCTTGTAGAATTTCTAAATATTAGACATATTTAAACTCATTCAAGTTCAGCTCATCTTAGAAAACATACAATCCATCAAATAATAGTCTCAATGTTGAAAATATAAGTGTATACTGAGCTTATGTATTTTCACTTTAAAACTTTTTCACTTTAAAACTTATGATATTTTCATTCATACTTTTTTTTTTGTTTTGTTGATTTGGTACTTATGTGCTTCTCCATATTGCACAAGATGGTTCATGTAACGAGCTTTCGATCGACGGATCTCAGAGCAGTTGTCCTTAGGTCGCCAGACAAGATTCCCCTACAGATATAATCACCCGGATACAACAAAGTTCCAGATAACACTTTTGTACTTCTTTATTTTGTTTTGTTGGGGTTCAACTAACCCTCTTTTAACTTTTTGCACACATTTTCTTTTAACTTTCAAGACCGAGAGGTGAGAACTTTGAGCTGAGTTCATTCAGGAAGACACATTCCGATGCAACATTTGGCTCTTTGTCTATTGTTTTCATTGAAACCTTCGGGTTTAGTTCGAACAACCCCTAACATTGGTGATCCCCGCCCTAGTGTGTGATTTAATTCGCTAGCTAGCACATGTAAGTTGAGAAGTTGGGTGCCAACAAATCACCATTCGTCGAGGGGTTAGTTGAGGGGAAGCACTTGAGCTTCCTCTATTTTCATATTTCAAGAGACAATTTTCTTATTTGAACTAGGAGTGCATCCTAGATGCCTGTATTTGAACTTTGACACTAACTATTTCTTTCATTCTGTCTTGTTTTATTTTTACACTAAAAATCCCTAAAATTAGTGTAACTTTATTTATTATAATTTGTAGTTAGTGTGAACTTTTTGACGTTTATAGTGATGTTGTGCACTTGAGTTCCATCGTATGTGAGAAGGAGTTTATACAATTTAAAGCTTATTCAAAAAAATTTTGCCAAGTGGTTACACGTCTGCAAGTGGGGTATCTCATGACGTAAGGGCTACTTGATCCCTTAATTAGTTAACAATTTTTCACTAGGATTGTGATTTTGTATGTTATTTATGTTTTTCCATCTCACATCATGATTCGTGACCTACGAGGTCACTCCATATAATATTTCCCACCTGGCCACATTAGTCATGCAATTACAATACTTCCACTATTCATGTTATGTAATTTTAACTTTGGCACTCCCACTATTCGTGTAGTGCAAATCATATATGTTATCTCAAAGTTCACTATTTATGAGATTTCGTGTTGACTCAATAATTCCTGAGTTTGATTAAACAAACATTTAATGCCAAAAGTTCATTATTGATGAAACTTTTATCGACTTAAATTTTTTTAGCCCCATTAAATCAAAGTTTAAAGAATATTTCAATTTAACTCCCCTTGTAAAAGAATCAATTAATAATCCACTTGTAGGCAAATAAGTACATCACCTCCTTTCTTTTCATTATATTCAAATATAGTGATATTTGATATCAATATGCACTTCTTTGGAACTTTTGCTCTAATGTGCGTCAAGCTTATAACCTTTTGATTATCACAATGTATTGGGGTGGGTCATTGACCATGTTGAGACTTAGTTCCATAAGGAAGCACATTAAATTAATACTACTTGGATAGTTGGCTTTGTATCAACAATGTCTTCAATTTTTTATGTGTCTAATCACACACTTATTTCTTACATGTTAAGTAAAAGTTGCATCCCACCTAACATTAATAGGTGAATAGACATGAATTTTGAATTGATAATATTCTTTTCAAATTCATATCCAAACAATTTATATCCTCAAATGTATTAGTTTTACATGTCGATCTCAATTGTATTTTTTCCTTTCAAAATCCTCTTAAAGACTTCTCAATTTTGTCATTCCATGATTATATTAATTAGACTTACTGAATAAGTCAACATATACTTTGTACATAATATCACATACATGAAGCTCTCATTTCTTGTGTATTGAAACATCCATAATTTTTCAGGGCATTATTTTTTTCATTAAGTCTTTCCTCAATCACAAGTGATGTATGTACTAGAAACTTTTCTTCATTCTAAAATTTCAACAATATTTTATTAAGATATTGTTTGTTATTCAAACTCAATGCTCTTGAGTTCTTATTACGAGTCATTCGAATTTTAAGAACATAACTCATTCTGCATATCCTTCATTCTAAAATCTTTACTCAACCTATTATGCATCATGTTGAACCATGTGACAACTTTTTTCGATGAGCAAAATGTCAGAATTATCACAAATTCACTATTTTGATACACATATACAACAATCTACTTTGCTTATGGTATTTTAATACTATTGACATTACAATTTCCTTAAGCTACATTATGACATTTCTTGTAAACTTTATTCTCTAAATTCTTTCACCTAAAATCATCATCTTGTCAAATATATATTTACTTGTTCAATTCTCCATTGAATAAGTTAATCCCATTGGAATAATTTCAAAAACATATATACTACCATTGTTGAAATCATTCTTAACGATGCATACATAACTTTTAGAGAACAAGTTATCTAAAAGTCAGTTTAGACTAATTGAGTATAATCTTTTTCATCACCTTTCTTTATTGCTATTTAGTATTACTATCAATTCAGTACGTTTTTCTGAATACCCATTTAAAAACCATGTACTTTTCCTACTTATGCTGAGTCACATAGTTTTCGTTCACTATTGATCAACTACGTCCAATTATTTTCTTATGTTGGCCATACACGATTCCAAACTCTCCAAAGGTCACCACTTTTAAAATAGGATATGTACAATCGTTTTATGAATATCATGATGTAATATGAAAATCTTGCACCAGTACGATTTCCAAATATGCAAGTTTTGTTTAGGGCCTTTTGTTATCGATTATACTCATGAATACTATTTAAGTTCATCCACTTTCTACAAAGGTACAATTTTTTTGTATAATAATCTTCCATCCTTGGATCAATGCCCAATGTGTCCCTTTTAGAGTAATTTTAATATCACATATGAATCATCTTTTCATTCATGCACATTTTTTCTGAAAAATTGCATCATGACTTTCGTTTGGATAATTCTTGTTTGTGGAAGAATCTATACTTTTGGATATCTCCAACAAACTTGCATGTCACCATCCTAAAATTCAACTTCTCCCAAAGTTGACTGGGAACAATACATGCAATTTTAGCCCAACTCAATCTACCATTATCAGTTCATATAACATTAATTTCACGGACTTTATGGGAAACCTTTGTATGTAACTTTATCTCAAAATAAATTTCATTTGATAGTTTTGTGTGAAACAACATACACATTATTGCATTAATAAAAAATTTCTTTCCACCACTATTATGCTTGGCACATGAAAAATACTAATACTACCATCCCTACATACTGAAAGAAATAATCATTCATTCCATATTGACGTTTTCTTCTTTTTCTATTCATACTTTTTAAATTATTTTTCCAAAGTGCCTCTTATGAATTTTCAAAGCATCAGCTTTTCTTTCTAAGATATTATGAGATGGGGAATAGGAGGGTGCAGTGCGCTCTTGCACTGCACAGTCAATTTTCACTGTTGGATGTGATCAATGGTCTGGATTCATCACCTACTTGAAATGAAAAACAAAGTTAAACAGCTGCAAGTCATTGCTGACCCAAGTTTCTTTCTCTTCATCTTTGATCTCTCGTTATTTACCCTACCCTCATAGCTCACCCTACTCATCATTGCCGTTGAGTAACCCTCTAGATATCACCGTAGTTGCCATCATCTGCTGCAATATCCGAACACCAGATGTTTCAATTATGTTTTATGTCTTGAGTATTGTGCAAAAAATGTAAAACAGATTGATGGTGAAGATGTTGGAATTAAGTCCTAATGAGGAGGAAAAAATCGAAGGTTATTGACTTGGAAATGAATAAAATGTTTTGTTAATAATATTCCTTTAATTTTACTCTTTTTTTGTTAATAATTTGTCATAAAGTCTAGTTTAATGAATGAGGTTATTAAACCTAGTGAATAGAATAGGGGAGAGCAAACCCGAACTCGGGTCCGGGTTTGGCTTGACTCGGTCCCTACCCAATTTTTGCTGGGTCCAAAAAATTTGGACCCGGTTTCAACCGGTACTAGGTCCAGATCAGTTCTAGAAAATCCGGAATGAAACAGAGAATGGGATCGGGTAAAAAAAATAGAAAGAAATACAGAAAACTTGTGATAATTAGCAAATTTAAATTATAATTTAATCAACTAAACATCAGCTTATTAAAATATTATGTCAATGTATCACATAATAATACAATAGAATTTTTTAACACTTCAAAATGGACAAGTAATGATTAAATTATCGATTAATTAGAACTATATAAATATTATTAATAGGTTTTTATTATTATAATTGGGTCGGGTCTCGGGTCGTGTTGGACCCGATCCCGACCCAGAACCCACCGGTTTTTTTTATTCTTGCACCTGGACCCGGTCTGACTTATAACCGGGCTGGGAATATTTCCCGAAAATTCGAGTCGGTGCAGTCTGGATCGACCGGGTCGACTCGGACCGTGCTCACCCCTAGAATAGAAGGTAAAAGTAGTAGTTGACAAAGCTAAGAAGTCTGATCACAAAATGCAATCAACGGAGAGGTGGTACTATTTTGAGAGGTAGTAAGACAATGGATCTTGATAGAGAAATGGAAAATGGCTGCGAACAAATCTAGTCCGGGAAGAGATGAATGTCAGCAATTGCGACGGCAACTCTCTGTGCGCGGATAGAGGAAGAAGCATATGATGGCCCAAATCAATTCATTCGTAACAGATGCGAGGGGGATTAGATTTAGGGCTTAAGATGCTGGGCGAACAATCATTCGTTAAGGAGAGAGAACATTCAGGAGAGGTATTGGCTGAATGAGGAGGATGGACGTACTCGACTTTGTTTCATGTGGGTTTGATCATAGCCGTTCACGCATCCGATGGCTAAAATTGAAGAACACCATGCGTGTAGTGCAAAGCCGCACTACATACTCCTTTTTCCCTTATGAAATTGACACAACAAAATTTTAAATGATCACCAATATACTATTTCCTTATGTGTAACAACACTCAACATGTCACGAATGATTGAATGGAAACTTGGTTTAAACAACATTTCAATGTCATGTTCTTGCACATGAAATATTAAGCATGTCAAAAAACATTTTGGTGCAATGTTCTTGAACCTAATATGTCAAGAATTAGATTAATTCTCATGTTTGTACAACTATAATTTTTGAGAGTGCAAACAGTCAACAAAGATAAAAGCAACACACATAATATTAGAAAATAAATTAATTGATTATTCTTTTCACTGAAAGACAAAATAGTTCATCTTTAGAAATAATTTTCCCATAACAAAAATCTTGTTGTTCTTTTTTATAATACACATTCAAAATTAAAAATTCACTTAAAAACAAAAAATCTTTCGAATAATAAGTCTAGAGATATTGGCACTTATATTCTATCTATAAATTTAACATTATCAGTATTCTAACAGGTCTTATCCTCATATATCCTTCGTATCATTTTTTCAATTAACTATGCCATATTAACTTTCACGATTTCTTTCAACACAATATTACCTTCGGTGATAGCAGTGAATTTGGTCTTATTGGAGTGCTGTGTATTTTTATACCATATTTTGAACCATATTCTTTACATTGTGAGAATTCACCTTCAGATAGCCAAACTTTTCATAAGAATGATATACTAGTCCCTCTTGCCCTTTGAATTACTATTTTATTAGTTAAGATATTTCTAATAGTTCATCACAATAGATTTATTCCTCTTCTTTAGTCATTATTATTAGGGTTATTTCCTTCGACATCCCCTAAACTATTATGATTTTTCGTATATAACCTCAAAGTATGGAATTAGTTTTTTGTATCCCTAAACTATCGCGAATATTCTACTTTAATTCTTTCGTGTACTTCCATTAAGTTTTCTATTACCTTTCCTTTTTTTCGTTAAGATAATAAAAAATTTAACAAAAGTAGAAGGAAGGATTAAAGTGAAAAGTTCATAATAGTTTAGTGATACAAAAAAATAAATTCATACTTTGAAGTTAAATGCAAAAAATCATGATAGTCTCGGGGAGGTCTAAGTAAATAATGATTAAAGATATTATTCCACTTAATTATGACCATACAAAATTCTATGGTTCACTAAGCTAGAATATCAATAACTAACTTAACTATTTTGAAAGGACACAAGGTTGTGGTGGTTTGAAATATTCTTGGTATGACTATATTTATAATTTTATAAAATTATTAAATAATATTCTTGGTATGAAATGTTCTATGGTTCAATTTTTAATCATGCATGACTATCATTCCATTTCATGGTTCATATTATCAACTTCATTACATTTGTACAAAAGTTGTCTATTTTTCTTCATCTTGAAGAATTAATAAGAACAATTAACAAGGTTAATAAATAGGCCAGATGAGTAACAATATTATGAAACACAATGCATTAGGTTTCACATTGACAAATAAATTTATTATTATTTTTAAAATTATATGCCAGTATTGAGTAAAAATCAACAGTTCACAGAATCTTATATCCTAGCAATAATTAGTAATAGAAAACGTAATCAATTGAAATATATACCTCTAATATATATATTAGGCAATGTAAATTTTATGATTAATCAAAGATAGTAATTTTAATAGTAATCTTTAGGTGCGTCAAAAGAAAAAAACTTCACTAAGAGATATACATACGGGCCTCACATTCTTTATAAACAGATAATGGGTTGGCTGTGCTGAGTCTGCTGACGTAGATAACCTATTATTAATTATAACAATTTATGTTGTTGAATTATTCTATGGATTTAATTATAACATATTATTAAAGAATAAAAGTGCTACAATATTCAACATTCAGAACAGAAAGTAGTTAAGACAAACATAACGAGTCAGAAAATATTAATCTATAACAATTCATTTAATCGAGTCAGAATTCATAATAGAAAATTAATTTCTTCTGTGAAAAAAAAATATCGCTAACAGAATAATCTCTTAACAAATAAATATTTGTACCAGAATTACTGAAGGCATCTTTTTACTTAAATAGTATAATCTTAAATAATCTTGATTAGTGTAAGAATTTACAATTGCAGTAATGTTGAAGTGGGCCAAAATAAATAAATGGAAAATACGTCTCTCTTCTACTGTTCGTCTTCCCCCGAGAAAAGAAAGGAAGAAAGCGTACGATTGTAATCACGGCTTGCAGAAGCGCCATGGAGATTACGTCGCCGCCGCTTACGAAGGGTTGTCCTCCTCGAAGGTTCCTCCCTCCGTCTGGCAGCGATGTAACTCACCCTTGTGTACTGTCGACGTGTTGTCGAGCGTTACAGGGGGGAACGCGTCTCGAACCATCGCGATGGGTCATCCTGGTCTTGCAGGGTTGCCGGCACCGTCGTGGCAGTTATAGTCAGAAGCAATCCATCGATTGATCCCGGTCATGACAACGGAAGAGAAGGAAACGTCGCCTCGCCAGAATTATTGTGTATGCCTTCTTCTCCAAATGCTCTCAACACATTGTATAATAGTTTCTCATATTAGCGCCAATCCCTTTGGCTCGTCGAGGACGATGAGGCGTAACTTGAAGACCGTTGGTGATCGGACAGCGACTCTGCAGTGGCAAAATTTCTTCTGAAAATTTGGTCTCGCCATGCTCTTCCCACAATGCACGAAAAAATCACGAACTTGTACCGATGGATGCGTCTCGTCGATAGCTACGCGAAGTTTGCCGGTTTCCGAAGTCGGACGGCGATGCAACGAAGGACGAAAGTGCACTGGTGCGTGCGTCCTTTGCATGAAGGAGGCGCTGCTAGCCAATAGCCGTAAAAGAGAACTAGTGGCATTGAGATCGACCGAGAGGTGGTGTCGCCCGGTCGCTCTAATACTAATAAAAGGTTGCAAGAGTATGGATTCAGGCTTCTTCTCTTATTCTTTATATACAAGATGGTCCTAGTAAGCCTCAATCAACAATCGCACCAATGGATGCCAAGAGTTGCATTCCTTTCACCAGTGCAACCATTCGTTACTTATACGGTCACTCCATTTAACATTTGACAGAACGTAGACACAGGAAGTTGATGCATCCATCGACGACAAATAATAATACGATCGAGTGCTACTTTCTGATACACCGTGATGCATGTGCTTCTAGGAACCAATACACGTCTTACCTACCTGTCCCCCCATCAGCTTGCTGAGGTCTCCGTACACATCCACTTTGTGGTGTTCTTCCCTCCTCTCTCTCCTCTTCTTGTTAGGTCGAAGCAGTTCCTGTTCCAAAACAACTGTTGCTTGCTACTACTGTGACACCACCCAACTATCCCATCACCACCATCACACTCATCACCTGCTGCTGCTACTCACACCTCCACCTCCACCTCGGCTTCCACTCACTGACCAACCCAAGGTATGTCACAATTGTTTACGATAAAATCGATTCACAACAATCTCGTCCAAGTAAAGGCAGGTGGAACAACCCTCCCCTATGATTTCACCTGGTTATCTAAATCAGCCAAATCAGGTCGCATTAATTGTGATGAAATTAAGATCATGTGATCTTAATTTGGCCCAACTAATTCCATCATTTTGATAGATTCTTTTTTTATCACGACGTAAATTTTTTTATTTTGCAAATTCTTTTTTTTTATTTTAATTTTTTTACTTATTTTATATATAATAATTTATTTATTGTATGTAAAATATTAATAATAAAGAATTAATATAATGTTATTTATTATTTCATTATAAAATTTTAATATTTCATTAAATATAAATTATTAAAAAATGATTTTTTTATGATTAAATATATTTTTTAACAATTTTTTTAATATATATTATGTGTTTTACTTATTTAATAATTTATATTTATAATACATATTTTTAATTTAATCACCCTGCCTCGTCACATTTACTTTCTCTTATCATATAACTATCTTATTTCTCATCGTTTACTTTCACTCCATTTAAATACACTCTAAATTAATTTGTCAAATTAAAATATTCACAAAAACTTAATATAACTCCCATCCTCGTTATCACCCACTGTTGAATTCTTCCCCACCACTGCTAACGTCGTGTTTGGGAGGAGCGTTGGAAACGAAACGGTAAAAAACGTCTCTTCTCATCTCGGTAAAAATTGTAAGTTGACATTTGGATGTGGACTTAAAATCATAGTTTGTAAAAGATTATGAGGTCACGGCTTAAGTTTTTTGTCCTATCGATGGCTTGTGCCAGTGGGAAGAAAAACAATGAGCGCCAAATGAAAAAAGTTGCAGACATTATGGATCCAAACACTTTTGATTAAAAAAATTTTAAAATAATTTTATCCTGTGATATCATATACCATAAAATTTTACAATTCAAAAATAAAAATTCTTAAATAAGATCTCTTTCCCCCTCTCTCAGTGTCACTAAAACATGATCCACTACCTTCGTCTTAAATTTACTCACAGACCAATCCTTTCTGGTAGTACCAAATGCCCTGCCCAATCACATGTCGGACGCAGACCGGGACCCGTCTCTCATGGATCCCTACTCACTGGACGCTCCATCTACACCGTCCGATTAACTCCATCTTGCGGTCGTCAGTCCCTACGGGAGCTTCTAAGCCGTGGCATTTTTCTCGAGGGACGCAGCCGCACTATTTAAGGTTCGTGAAATTTACAAGTTACTCAAAAAAAAATATTATTATATAATAAAAAATTATTATTGAATTTTTTTAGAGAAACGCGCAGTAATCTAAAAATAAACAGGGGAAAATAATTAGTGGTGGTGGTGGCGAAGGAAACGCGTCCATGTGCGGTCGTGTAGGCTTCGTCGCTTGTAATCATGACACGACGCACACGATCAGCACGCGAAATTGACGGCCAGATCCTCTCCACGTCACCTGAGTGCAGTAAAATATATTTGTCGCCATATCTCAATGGGCCAAGACCACGTCCCTTTTGGGCCATTAATGCGGTGAAATAACGAGGTGGGGGCGGGAAATTGGAAAAAAGGATTGGGAACTCCGAGATGAAAATAGCTAGAGGGGTTGCGCCTTGAATTTTTATTCATTTTTTTACTATGTACCTCTCTCTCTCTCTCTCTCAATTTGCTTTTTATCCCTTCACGCCTCCACTGCTCAAAACTCCATTCTCTTTCCCCTTCCAAATTTCCACTCCATTATCGTTCCTATTTCGAGCTCTATCTTTGTCGGCCATGGCGATGGCTTTGGATGGCTTTTGCATCAGGTACGTAATTTTAGTTTGGGGCCTCTTTGACTTCATGCCCAACGTCTGTTTGGTTCAGTTTTTCAAAGCTGTTGCTGGGAATTAGATCTGTATGCGTTTCTGAGTTTTTTTTCTCTCCGTTTTGATTTGGGATCTGGAAGAGAGTATGTGGACAAGATGAGGGGCATCGACGGAGACAAGTGTTGGCCGTTCTCGGAGGCGAGGAGCGGCCGATCGCTGCCTCCCATGCCGTGTCAGAAGTTTCGGTGGTGGGCCGACGAGTTGCCGCCTGCAACTGCAGGGAAGGCGGGAGCCGTGATCGACGTTGGGAAGGACAGTGCTTACGCTGCTGGTCTTCCAACCGGCTCTAAGAGATCACTGGATGCAGAAACCACGGCCGCCGCCGCCGCAGTGTGTTTGACGGTCTCGGGCGACGGAGACCCGTCGTCGGCTGAAGGGAGGCAGGAGAAAGTTCAGACTCCGACGAAGGGGAAGCAGCGGACGCCCAAGAAGAGGTCCATCGTAGAGCTGTTCGCTGTTTCGCCGCAGATAAAACCTGTTGGGAGCAACATGAACCGCGCCACTCGAGCACGAGAAGAGCACCAAGAACAGGAGCAAGGTGGAAAAGTCTCAGCTGCTATCCGGGATTCCGGTCCGCGCGAGCGGCGCCGAAAAGGACCGGATGGAGAAATCAAAACGAGGTCGCGGAAGAAGGGGGAAGAGAAGGCCAAAGCGAAAGATGAATCTGCTACGGATGCGCTGCGCAAAAGGATTGGAATCCAGACGAAGCTGATGAAGAAGAAAAAAATGAACAAAAGGAAGAAACAGAAGCGACCCAAAGTTGAGATTTGTGCTACAGAAAAGGTACACATACTTTTATCTCACTATGCATGTATGGTCTCTCTATACAAGGTGAGATTTGTTTTCTTTATTTTGCTTTACTGTTTCTTTTCATCTTTAGCATCTATAGATCCGTAGACAACAATTATTTGGCTTGTTAGCTCTCACATTTGTGCACAGTGTACGGTGTCAGTAGCAGTTATGAACCATGTATATACCCGTATAGATCTATTTATTTTTGCTTGTTTGTGCTATCATCAATTCTGCCATGTGGTTGGTTTAGGTTCAGGAATCAGTTGAGTGATAGAACCATCCTAATCTTTGCTTACTTTGGTATGTGGGGCGTGTGATATTTTATGTGTAAATTGATCTAATTTGGGTATAGTGCCTTGTGAAATCACCTTAGAAGTGTTTCTTATAGACTAAATCCGTGCGGGCTGGTGTAGGTCGACTTTGTATATACAAAAAGTGGACAACTACCGAGAGTGAACATATTTGTTCCAAATATCTGGTGTCTCCTCCATGCAACACAAACGTATTTGTCCCTTGTATTCTGCATATATAACTGACATTTCTTACGAATGATGGTGGGCGTGAACTTAGTTTCATTCCTTGATAATCATTCTCATAATTATTATTTCAGCCTTGGAATGCTTGTCCAATGTTTAGACCAATGTCTTATGCTTGTCCAGTTGTCCATATTTTGGATATTTATATTATCATCATCTGGAAGATGTAAAATTACTTGATTTCCTTAAATATGTATACAGTTTAAACTGTACTGAAGGTTGTGAGCAGATGAAATCTCTCTCTCTCTCTCTCTCTCTCTCTCTCTCTCTCTCTCTCTCGGAGCAACCTAGTCAAGGATAATTTTTTTTTTTAAGTTTGTCCACACTACCAAAATATCCTTGTTTTGTACATTAATATGGCTACTTTCGCTTAAGCGTTCCAGTTTCAAATATTGGGTGTACTACCAAAGTCCTAATCCTAAGCAACACACTTCTTTCTTGCAAATATCCCAATGGTCCTTTGGATATAGATCATATTTAACATGATATAAGTACCATAACCATTATGGCTATTTGGCTTTCTCCTCTTCTCTTAGCCATGCATGAAAACTCTCTCGTATGCCTGCATGAATGGTAGGGTGTCCACTGTTGTCGATGAAATAATAAACTCTTCTTCATGATCATTCTTCATTCACCACATCTTGCTTTTGCTTAATCCTATCCTTTGTGGTCTTATTGCCTTTTTATTCTGATTTCTTAAACATGTTGTCGATGACATTGTTCTCTATCAACTGCAAATTTTGTCACCATATGGTAATTTCCATCATATTTATCTTTTCATCATTTTGATGGTGTTTGTTCTCCCTTAATTCTCTTTTTTTGTTTCGACTCACAATTGCAATAAAAACATCATCATCCCCTTTTGTCATTGATTTTATTCTTTGTTATGTTATCACAATTGGTTGTCAGCCTTCATCATCGTCAACCTTTTCCACATGTTCCATTGCTGTCATGGGAGTCATCATTATTGTTTGCTATTACCATCTCATCCTCATTATTGCTGCTGAAGCAACTTTGATATCTTGCAAATAAAGTTATACTATTTCATCCATTGATTCTTTATCAATTATCAACTATTCTTTAAGCCTGAGTCAGTATTTGGAGTTGAGTCAATATGTACTGATTGGAGCCATTCGAGATGTTCTTTTCTTTACTAGTAGCAAACACCTAACTCAACTCTTTCACTGTAGTTTCTGACACTTGTATGTGCATCACTAGTTCCTAGAGCTCTTGACTTGTTGGTTCTCATACAGGGTTCAGTATGTTATATCCTTTCATGTGTTTTGCTAAGTTCAGAAAAGAAAGGCTCACATTAGGTTGGTTGCTATTGTTTTAAGCAGAATAACTCAGATACATGCTAGCCAACTCCCAAAAAATGAGCCCCATAACTGTAATGTATCCTCAAATAATTGGGACCGCTTGCGTTTCAAGAAAAAGGAGGAGGGTTGTGTTAGGCCCCGACAGTCAGCGTAAAACCCTGTCGGATCTCATGAACATGGATCAACGAATTTGGAATGGCGTCGTATGATCCATGTAGCCGACCCCACCTAGTGGGATAAGGCTTTGTTGTTGTTGTTGTTGTTGTTGTTGTTGTTGCGTTTCAAGAAAAAATGTGTCAGTAGTAATAATCCTTTTTCATAGTATGCAATATGGAGTATTCAAGTGTTGCTATCAGACAATTTTATTCTATGATTTGGACATTTATCTTTTAGTTCTTTATGTGATCATTATGCACAGACTAGTTTCAGAGCAAACATACGTGATTGTATCATTGAAAGAAATGACAAATGCTTATTTCTTCCATTTTTCAGGAGAAATCTTACAACCTCAGAATGACATCTCCTATAGATATCTCAAATGTGGTTCACAAGAGATTACATGATAAAAATTCTGGAAATATGCAGAAGAATTTTCTTAATCACCAAAGGAAAAAGCCAGCTGCTATTGGAACCCTATCAAAGAAGCACATGTTAAAACTTGTTCGAGCTTCAAAACTGATATCCAAAAACCAGATGTTAGGTAGGTTTAGTCGATTGCATACTGTCCTCAAGAAGCGAAGAAAAGGTATGTCTGCCAATAAGGGTAAGGCAGGTGTCTTGAAGGGTGGTGATATAGTAAAACTTTGTCATAAGTCAAAGAAGATTTTGAAGTTTCCCGAGAATGTCGGTACATCTGGGAATAACACGAAATGCTTGAAGCTGGGACTTCCTAACTTGCAAAACCTTTGTAGAATAATTTCTGATGTTTTGGCTGCATCATCTTCTGTGGACAATTCATGTAAACATTCACAAGCCTCTGAAACAGCTCAACTAGTTAATTTAAGTGAAAAAAGAATTGTTACAAACAATGCGGAGCCAGTTGAAACTTCGTCAGAAAAGCAGCAGTTGAATGGTGAATGTAGCCACGTTAACATCAACCCTCCTGGAAGAAAGAGAAACTCCATGACTGAATCTTTTGATCTAAATCATCCTGCAGAAGACTCTGTTGATTTGAATATTGTAGGTCTTGATACATCTGTCCTGAAACATTGTGGTTCAAGTAGCTCAAAAGTTTTAATTCCCGATAACTCTGCTGGTGATTGTGGAATTCGGCAGGAGCATATTATTTCATTGGCATCAGGTCACACCTATAGTCCACATAATTTCAATGGAAACTATAATTTTCGATCTGGAATGAAAAGTCCACTGAGCTTTACTGGAAATACAAGTCTATATAACTCTACTTCTTGTTTAAGTCAAAATCCAGACTCCAATTTGAGGCTATGCTATCCGACTGTGGATGCTGTAAAGGATGGACCCAATCACTTTCCAGGGTTTCTGCCAGCATACTGTATCTCCCACAAAGGTGCCATAACCGGCAGCTGCTCTTCGGTGGGACCAAAATCTTTAGAGGAAAGGGAACTGATACCAGATCTATCATCCATTCACACTGAGAAGAATGAGGGGTTTGTTGGTTTGCCCCTTAATTCACAAGGAGAACTTATCCACTTAAATCCAAATGTAAGGTTTGGTTACTGTGAGCTCTTTAAGAAGCCAACTTTGTCAAATCATCGTCACATGCTTCCATATTCATATCACATTGAACCACACATGAAGGAAAAAAGAGATTTCGCTTGTTCATCTTTGTGTCAGAAAGATCCACAAAATTTGTTCATCAAACCATACTTTCCTGTTCGAAACTCATCTGATTCTAGTTACTCTGAAATGCACGCTTTAGAAATAGAAGGTCAAAATCACATAGATCAAGGTCACCTCAGCAACTATTATCCAAAACAAATGCAGCTTACTTCTCGTAGGAGCACAGATCAGTTAACTGAAAATTTATTTGATAGGATGAAGTTGAACTCAGGGAGCCATATGGACCAGCAGCACATTCAACCAGCTGTACAGCAGTCCATGCGTTTGATGGGTAAAAATGTTACTGTTAGTAGAAGTAACAAAGATACTCAAGGATGCAATGAAGGGAAAATCTGGACAGATAAAGAAGTGATAAGCCAAAATCGTCCCGCCTTCAGGCTTTGCAGTACGCCCACTCTGCAAAGATGGTCCCAAGACGAATGCGTTGTGCATGAAGAGGTTGGACCATCAAGAGATATTCCATATCAGCCACTGGAGTCGACATCAAGGTGTAAGTATCTTCCATCAGCAGAGTTGGCATATAATTGCATGCATCTTGATTTTGGTTCCCAATCAGTGTTAAAAGATGGCTGTTATTCGACGGCCAGGAATCATGGTATGCATTTGGATTTTTCAATTGGGTCAGTTTCCTCGAACAGTTTTCTGAATAAAACATCCTGCCCCATACCCAATAGTAACTTGCGAACTCATTTTGTTGACTTTGAGCTACCAAACTCATACAGGGCATCCTGTTCTAATGATGCTTATCAGCATATGCTTTTAAATTCAAATCAGTGCAAACATGGCCAAAGTATATCCTACAATGTGCTATCAGCCTCCAATCCTTCTTTCATCAATCAAGTTCCTAGGAGTTTCTGCCAAACATCAATAGCCCAGTCTTCAGAAAGTGTTCCTCACTGGCTGCTTGATGCGACAACTCAGCGTCCTTCACATTGTCCTGTTACCGTGATGCCGCCCTACTCTATGCCAATGAACATTGTTTCTCCTCTCTCTCCTCCATATGAAAAGCATATAGCATCCTTCCCATACAATGGAAATGTTATTTCTCAAGAATATGGCTCATCCATTCCCATTTCTGTTGTATATCCGCCACCTCTTGCAACTTTGGCGAAAAGTAAATATTGTTCTGTCAACTCACCTCATAGGAACATGACAGCTAAAGATCCAGTGGCACATAACTTTGATCATCTCAAGGTTCAGGATCATGATAGGTTGAGTAAGAAAAGGCCTGCAGCTAAAAATGATATGGTTCAAGAATCTGTGAAGAAGCCTAATTTAGGGCTTCAAAGTGATTCTTCTAAGAAGTCAGAGAGAAGAGAGAATTTGGCGAAAGGAGTCAGATTCAAAATAGGAGCACCAGAGGTAACTTATGCAAGCAAAACACTTGAGGTTGGCTTTCAGATGCCTAGCAAGGAAAAGGATAGTGTTATTGTTTCATCTGTCACTTCGTCCTCAACCTCTACTCAAACAAGATCAGGACCTGTCAAACTCACTCCAGGAGCAAAGCATATATTAAAGCCCAGCGGCACCATGGATCAGGGTAATTCACGAACGATTCACTCAACCATACCCCTTACCTTTGGAAATTGTTCTGAAAAGAGCACTGTTTGAGAAACAACAGCAGGGAAACATCTGTTGTGGTAAATCATATAGCAGGTGAACAATTTCAGGATTCTGTTGATGATTGTTTCTCTTTAGCACTGATCTTGGATATTTGGAGCATTGCATGTTATTGCTTGGACGGTAATGTTGGTCCTCTAATGCAGTTTTGCTTTGATCTGGAAGGAAAAATATCTGAGGTATTCTGAAAGTCTAAGCCCACATAACAGTTTGGCTGAAACATATCTCATGCTGCCAGCAGTCCTTGCAAATTCAAACTTCATTTGTAGGTAAATAAAGTGTTGCTCTGGTAAAGCTCAGTGTCCTAAGGGTGCATACTGCAGAGTTGCATCTTCCTGGAATTTTGATCTTTCAAATATACTGGTTATATTTCTTTTTTATTTGATGTGTAATATTTGGTTGAAGTGTCGTCATTATATTCCGTTAAGAAATTTGGATATTATGGTTAGCTGTTACCCAGAATTTATTAGTGCTTACTATATAAACAGAAAGGTGTTTGTTAGTATCTTTGACTATTGTTTGCTAGAAGTCAGAAATAGAAGCGTACACTTTGCTAGTAAAGCTGCTGGTTACCTTCAGGATTTGTGATCAAGTTTGGTTAGAGAATCAATTTCCACTTTTTTAAGATGTTGGGCCAAGTGAATGGATGCCTATTTCAGCAACAAAAATTACCTCTACCGTTCAGAATAGCCATGCAACTTTTGAGCAAGAAACTGATATATGATTTTTAGTTTAACAATCAAATGTACATTTTATCTTACATTCTATAATTAAGGTTAGTCTGACAATCCATTGTACATCTTCTCTAACATTGTATAAGGATAAGTGCCTTCTTAAACATCACGTATCTATGGGCTATTATGTGTCAAAATGTAAATACTATGTGCCAAAATATAAATAGCAAGTCATTGCTCGCTGGCTTCCATCAATATGTATAGAAAGTTACTTGGCTATCCTTTAGAAACCTGCTAGGTGTTTCTTGATTGAGACAACCTATATAGAAAAATTATTTGGCAATTGGTTGGACCTTTGAATCCTTTAGAAGACAAATACTTCATTTACTTATATCCATGGTTTTAAGGCCAAATGGGAAGTGTAGCATGCGTAATGCATTAGAATTACTAGTAATTCAAGTTAAGAAGTTAGTTCTCCTTTCAATAAAGAAAAAGAAAGTTCTCACCTTGCATATGTGAAATTAAAATTCCTTGCCCCCTTTATCAATGGGTTTGCTACGTTAACTTATTCTCCATTCGTATGACTCATGTGATACAAGCTTGTGTCAATCTTCTGAGTCCTAATGGAGAACATAATATGAACCTATGCCATGCGAACTGTCGTGAAACCTTGTTGACAAATTATATTTAATTCAAATTACCTCTGTGGACTTGAGAGCAAATGATAAACATAAAGTTGACAAGATGCCATAATTTCTACTGGTGGATTTGAATCAGTAGCTAGCCTTCGTGAATATAGTTCACGACCCTTGCTGACTTCTTGATCTGTATTGTACATACTAAAAGATAATACAGTAGTTTTAAACGATGCAAATATGCAATTACCATAGCTTAACTCTTTGTACCCTAGTTGTTACTGTTTACAACTGACTACTCTGTAGATGGAAGGAAAGTTTCGACATTATTTAGAACAAGCTATGAACCCTGTTTTTGCAGAAAGAGATGACTGAGTATTCTGTCATTAATATGCCAACATGTGATATGGGAAAAGAAGATTTCTATATCCAGCGTCTTCCAAGCTAATGTACATTTTCCCCCCTCCATTATTGTTTCATTTATTGTTTGCTAAAATGTACAGGCAGGCTGAAAGGTTATGCTTGCTATGCTCCAGAATCTCCTCCTTCGTCTCTTTACTGTCATTTGTTCATTTCGTATCAGATTGATATTTTTCAGCGTGTAATCAGCAGATTATCCTTCTGTCCATTCCATTGCATGACTGAAGTCACTGTTTCCACTCTGTTCTCTCAACTTTTTGGCTGGTCATCTTCTTTCGTGCTAGTCATGAGATTTTATTTGCCACTTTCAGCCTAGCAAGTGATACATGCTCAAATTAATTAGCTTATGCACGCATTTTTTTAAGTAGGGATGCATATACCACCGAGTATGGACCAAAAAATTGCTAGATATATTCTATGAAGTATTAAGAGCAGCAGTCGCCCTCTTGGATCTGATACCTTTCTTAAATCGGATGCTTCTCTCTGTTTTTTTTTCCTTTTCTGCAACTAACAACATGTCACAGTAGACCAGAAAAAGGATTCAGGGTGGCATTGCAAAATGCAAAGTCTTGTTGTGTTAGAAATAGAAATTAGATTATAATCCGAATTCCAGCTAGTCATTTGCAATCAAAATCCATTCTTTCTTGTGAGAAATTGGGGTCTTAGCTGATTTCGCAGCACAGAATTAGTGAGTGAAGTGGACTTTTGTGATGTGATGTGATGTCAAGAACCACCAATTACAAGGGAAATGGTGAACAGGGCTGAGCAGAGTCACCAATTCACAGCAATCTACCATCCATGTGCTATTGTGCTGATTCTGCTGCAACGACAGCAGGAGGAGCAGAAGCAGCAGCCAGCAGCCAGGGAGGGTGAGAGAGAGAGAGAGATGAGGGGAGGGAGGGATGGGTTTCGGATGTCCTTTTCGACTTTTCAATGGAGGCACAAGTGGCCGTCCAAAACACTGGGATGTGCCGGGCCCCTGTCGCCAGTACGTTGATGGCGACTTAAAGCAGGTGCCCGTCCCTGGACCGACTTGTTCATGTCCGATTCTCCCCAAATGATGCAGATTGATATCTAATCGCCACAAGGGAACCATTCCACCGTGAACCACCCTTTGTGTAGCAAAAGCAAACCAGCAAATCTTTCCTGGATTATTTGCTCTTGCTTTAGTTGTAATTGTTGATAATGCCTTAATTTTTTTAGGAGTATTTTGCATATGATTTCAGAATTGATTTATTTTTTTATTACGAGATAAGTGTCTTATTTTAAGAGATTAATTTAAAGTCGGGAGTGCGTATATAAATTCTCTAGGGTTCAAACAGAAATTTATCATTCTAATCATCATTATTTCATAACAAAAAGAGCCGCCACTTATCCTTTGTGGGCTTATCCTCTGTGTTCTTCTGTGTTCGTACGATCTCTCTACCTCTTGTCGTAGTAGTAATTTTATCACAAATATGTAGCATGCTATATTAATTTGATAATTAGAAAATAAAGTTGTATGGTAATTCCAGAATTGATCATCTGATTTTTTTTCTTTTAAGTTCTGAGAAAAACATTGATATCTCCAATGCATCTCTTGATTGATTCGGACTATTATGGTTGCTGTATTTAGATGTAATGATTCTTTTTCTGAGGGCTCAGCCAGTCGAACAGATGATTTATCTGATTTGATAAATTAAGTTTAAGACTATTATTAGGAAAGGAATGAAGGGTTAAGAAAACAAAAAAAAAGAGGTTTAGACCTTAGGAAAAAAGTCATAGATCGAAAAAATACCCAAAAAAATTAAGATATGAGATTAATTTCAATGACGCTACTACACGTACACGTAAATGTACTATTATATATTCTTTTTGTCCAAACAAAATTAGCTCTCTAATGTGAGAAGAAAAAGATGTTCTTATTTTCTAACTTTCTCCTTCTAAATGCTCCGGCACATTAGGTAAAGAAATGCAGTCAATATAAATGAAAATACGCACAAATACAGAAATTTTAATCGGTTCAAATTTTCTGGAATTTTGCCGTTATAAAAATTTTAGTATATTTTTGTACTTTTGGACTAGTCATGTGATATTTTGTTATTGATTTTAGGTTAGAGGATAAAAAAACGTTGACCACAGATGCCCTATAAAGGTTTTAAGGAGAAGGGGTATTTTCATAAACCTTTCCTAAATTATCGTAATTTTTCGTATCCTACATCAACTTACGGACTTATTTTTTTATATTCTTAAACTATCACGATTTTTTCACTTTAGTCATTCCATTTATTTCTTTTACGTTTTCTGTTACTTTTAATTTTTTCCATTTATGAAAATACTAAATTACCCCTCCCTTCATAACACATCAAATAAATATAAAAAAAGAAAATAAAATCAAGGGGAGAGTAATTTAGTCTTTTTCAAAAAATGACAATTTTGTTTTACCACTTTAATCCTTCCAACGATTTTTTTTATTTTTTATTTCATATTTTTCTGAAGGGAGGGATAATTTAATCTTTTCATAAATGAAAAAAAGTAAACGTAATGGAAAACGTAACAGAAGTGGACGGGAGAATTAAAGTGAAAAAGTCACGATAGTTGAAGGATCCAAAAAAATAAGCTCATAATTTGATATTAGAGGTGAAAAATCGTGATAGTTTAGGGGAGGTATGTGAAAATAACCTTAAAAAAATGAGAGAATGTTTTTTTTTTCAATTTTATATGAAGCTTTCGAAAAAAGGAACATAAACATGGACATGCACTGTTGATGTAAAACTGTGGGTTTGCTTGGCTGCTGCCAGCAACCACGACGACGAGGACGCCGTCGGTGAAGCATTCCGCGCACCGGACTCCGGGCCCAGGGACGAGGTTGAGGTCTGGCACCTCTTTCCACTTAGACATCGGGGTTCTCTAGGCTGCATGGCTAGGGCACGACATCGATTTGGGCGAGGAGAGAAGGTGCATGATGCCAAAAGAGAAGGTGAGGGCAACGAGTTGTCGAGGCCGACGACGCTCGATCGATTGATTGCCTCCTTTCCTCTTCAATCACCAACCGCTGACCTTATTGCCGGAGATGCTCCTTCTTCTTTCCCCTTTGGCCACACTGACGCTCGATCACTCGTGCATGTGAATCCCTACCATTAAAAAGGGGTAGATCCAACCGCTGTGAGTGGATGATTTCATATGTATGCATCTAAGTGTGTATGAACATATATATATATATTTGTGTGTATATATGTATGTATATGACACATTAAATAGTTTGTTTTTAAATTATGAGAGGTCCGAGATTGAGGACTTTGTACCTAGAATCAAGTTGACCCCATGAACTCATGGTTCAGACTGATGATCCCGTTCAATATCGTTTGGGTGATTTTGTTATCGTCTACGGAGTTTTCCGATCAAAATTGATCAGATTTTGTTCAATTTAAATTCGGATTGGTAAAATCCATTCACAATGAAAAACAAAGATTATTATACATTTGATTCACTCCATTGTCCTCATGTAACCGATCTTCTGACCCTATGAACTACACCAAAATCATCTAAGTGTGCTTAATTTATTCAGCCAGGGAGTTCCTATTTCGGATTAAAGAACAAGAAAAATCAGAATTCTGGTTTCTAAGTCTCACCATTGAAAAAGATAGTCTCAGAATGATATATGCATTGGGATTTAATTGGGGCTGGCTCAACCTTTTTTTTTTTTCCTTAATACAAATTGCGTGAAAATTTTCAATTGCAACTAAATCGCTTCATAATTTTTTCATCGATGCAGGATTTTTCAGCATGAGTTAAAGTGACTGCAATTTTTTTCTCGCTTATAAAATGCAATTTGGGGCTGACAATATAATAAAGCATAATTTTTTAAAAAAAAAAAACTAAAGAGGTACGAGAATGAGAATCGAAATAAAAAATAAAGTTCTCCGTTAATATTTCCATCAAGAGATGAGAATGCAGCTTTTGTGATATCTTGGGCTTAAATTAGATGAGGCGGCCCCAGGGAGGGGTTTGGAAACGGAACCACACCATACTAGACAAGTGTTGCAAAAAATATGTTGATCCTCAAAACCTTAAAATCTTTATTTTGAGACTATCTTAAATTTTTCGGTGGAGGTGTGTTTTCTGGGGTAAGAATAAGTCTTATGATATATTTTTAAAAGTTATGCATTTTTTTCCTAATATTTATGATCGTTGTGTTAGATTAAATATGAATGATCCGAATTACACATCTTTATGCATGTAGAATTTTTTTTTTTTGCATACATAATGGAATGCGCTTGGGATCATGCTCATTCAGTGACCACAATTTGAGTGAAATTGTTAAATATACAACTTACATGTATAGATAATTTCTACAGCTATATATCTCGGCCAAACTTGTCCACATATGGAAATGCCGGTCCTTGCATGTTATATCGAGGGATGTTATTTCCCATATTTTCTCAAAAATATTTTATTCTATTTGGTGTCATCCTCATTTAAAATATATAATGTCTTGAATGTGAACTTACTTATAATCATAAATTATTTTAGGGTTTCTATTTTTTATTTTATATTGAAGTTCTCTATGTAAATTTCATGATGGTTATATTATTTTGCGTCTTTATAATCATTATTATTCAATAACAAAAATAATCGTCGTCGCTCGAGGACGTAGTTCGATTTAAAATGAACATCGTAAATCTCGTGTGTCTTTATTTGTGCGAACTCTCTCTCTCTTTTCGTAACTATATATATATATATATATATATATATATATATATATATATATATATTCGAAGGACCTTTTAAAATTTGTTCTTTTACCTTGGTTTTAATTTAGGAAATTAAATCATACATTAGCTATGTGTTTAGCTTGGAAGGAGACAAGTCCAAGCATCCAGAGGCAATAAGGCATGGTCTATTTTTTGAAGGGTATATTTATATCAACTGCCACAACATGTAAAACAATATTAATTCGTCACGGACAGCTGGTCTTGGATAAATTTTGATTAAATGTGACTTCCAAATGGTTGGGGTGCCTTTAATTAGCTCGCACCGTTGATCCCTATAAGGCTATAACTTAACAACAAAATTTTGACTCTTCCACTTTGAAGGACTACGTGCTCCGGACTGTTTGGTTTACGGTTTGCGTCTCCGGATCATATCCCAACTTTAACAATTCGCCGTCCCTTTCTCGGCAACACATTGATGGATCCAAAAATTATGAGATATTAATATTTAAATTTATAGGTCTTGAGATCGAGATTAATAAGTCTATTTTCGTTGGCTAGTAATTGGAAAGAAAATAATGGCAATATATCTTATTGCTCTTTTCAATTTTAAATTTATTTATTGTTAAGACATGCAAAATTTTACCTCATGGAAGTTGTGCATCATATGTGTAACTACGTACCATGCATGATCGTCATTGATCGATTGCGTGTGGGATATTATTATTATGTGCACTGAATTCTGTCTAATTCCTTTCTTCGATCCGGTTCTTTGATCCATTATGCATTTTCTCTCAATGATAACTATGGTCATAGTTACATATGAAAAATATGCTATGTATGTGTGCAAATATGTAAGTGACAGCTTTTATTATTATTATTATTATTATTATTATTATTATTATTATTATTATTATTATTATTATTATTATTATTATTATTATTATTATTATTATTATTATTATTATTATTATTATTATTATTATTATTAAGTGAGAAGGCCATTTAGAGAGTGACATGGGGGGTGGCCTCACAGCACACATGAAAAAGAAAGGAAACAGACAGCGTCTGACCACTTGAGATCTCAAGAAAACGACTCCAATTTCTTCCTCCTCCATCTTCACCTCATCCCCACATGTAAAAATTGATACTACTCAAGAAAAATCATGGCGTATTGATCAGACTCATCCACAACAAGTCTAAAACTTATATAACAATTTATTATTTTTCTAGCAATAGGTACATTGAAAAATAATAAGCATGAAAGAAAACAGAAATTTAATATATAGTAGAATATTAAAACGCTTAAAAAACATCCTTGATACATAACTAATGCGAATACGCATTTAAGAGTTATCTTAATTTGTTAAATTAACTAATATCCTCAATTCTTTTAAATATTTTTTGTCATGTAAAAGAAAAATCTCTGAACTTCCTCTTTTTTTTTTCTCCACTCGGACGTGACATGTCTGGTTGACAACTCAAGTACTCAACTCGAACGAGGTTGATTAATAAAGAGGAAGGACAAATCTCACCTCGTTTTTTTATATATTTTAAATTAATTAAGTAATTTATATATTGATATATATTATGCTATTTGATTATGATATTTTTTAGTTTTTTATAATCATTCTCTTTAAAGGGCATTTGAGTCTTTTTAATTATAAAAAATGACTTATCAATTATTTTGATTAGAAAAAAGTATGTTGATTATTTTGTCATTAATCGATAGATTTGGATAACTCTGATTAAAGTCACCACATGCCATGCATCATCCAAAGTGGGGACTAGATAAGATATGATATCATGGTCAACTGACCTCAATTTGGTTCGTTCCTTGCAACTTAGGTTGGAGGCCTAATGAAGTTTGGCTCAATTGTTGATAATTAATATGTTTGAAAAATGTCTTCAATGGAGTGGGTTCTTTTTTTAGGCTGACTGACTTTTTAGGAACAAAGAAATTATTTTCTCGAATAATTTGAAGAACCATCGTATAAATCATTTATGAAAATAACCACCCTAGCTAGTTCATGTCCATTATTTAGTCTTTTATAATATGATTATTTTCATAAATCACCTTTAAATTATCGCAACTTTTCGCATCTAACCTCAAACTACAAACTTATTTTTTTTATCTCTGACTATCATGATTTTTTCAATTTAGTCCTTCCGTCTACTTCTATTATATTTTCCGTTACTTTTATTTTTTTATCCCTCCCTCCATAATACATAAAATAAAAAAAAAATAAAAAATGGGGAGGGTAATTTAGTCTTTTTTTATAAATGACAAATTTTTTTGTTTACACTTTAATCCTTCAACGATTTTTTTTTTGTTTTTCATATTTGTTATTTCATATTTTTTTGAAGGGAGGGGTAATCTAATCTTTTTATAAATGAAAAATAAAAGTAATAAAAAATGTAACAAAAGTATACTAAAGGACTAAAGTAAAAAAAATCCTAATAATTTAGGAATAAAAAAAAATAAGTTGAGTTCCCTAACTTTATATAAGTTTTTCTTTTAGGATTAGCTTCCTAGAGTTTGTTGGTGACCAATCTAATTGTAGAAGTGAGCAACTGAGAATAAAAAAAGTAATAATATGATACATATTTTTTTCCTACATAGTTGGACTAATTAACCTGGCTAAGGGGTTGTTTGACTAAGCTTATAAGTCACCTATAAGTTAGTTTAAAAAAATTTCTAACATTTGGTAACTCAAAATTTTGACTGATAATAAGATATCAAATCTATTTATAAGTAAAAAAAATAAGTAGGGGAAGGAATGCTTATTTTTTTAAAAAAATAAGTCAATTAGTTATAATATAAGTAGTTTTATTCAAACGTGTAATTGCTTATTTTAAAAAATAAATTTCAATCAATAAAATACTTATCAGCACTTAACTTATCAGTTATTTTATATCAGTTAAGTTAAACGGGCCCTAAGAAGTAAGCATGCGTGGCTGAAATAACATTACTAAAAAAATCGATATTTGTGACGGAATATTCCGTTTCAAATCCTCAAAATTTGTGCATTAGGGACGTCCATAAGATGCTCATTGTTGTACATCTGTACGAATTCAAGGATTAAAGTCCGAGGTCCCAAATAATTTTGTTCTCCAATATTTATTCCGAAGACTTACTGTTCTTAAAAGCAAAATCACTAACAAATTGTCCTTTTTTTACTCATATGCAACCAATCAATCAAAGACATTATTTCAAACCAAACTAGGGTACTTTTGGTTTAAAATTTTTAATTAACTACTTATTTTTAATTAAAATAGTAACCTATTTGGATGAGTCAATTAAAATAAATATCCATTAAGTCATTAATTAGTATTGTGCATTAAATTCTATCAATAAAATAAATTAGATGTTTTTGTATGTACTAAATATATTTAATACTATTTATTTTCTAATCAAATATAAATACCATACTTTTAAATAGCTGTTTAAAAATATAATTATCATAATTTTTTAACTTAAACCTCTCTAATTCTCGTATATTATTCGAAAACTCACTGAAAGTAGTATCTCAAGAAACTTTTTAATTTTTATTATTATATCTAATTTAATCAAAATAATCGTTCATTAGGAACCGAGAAGAACCATGCCATTGTTTCATTTGTGAAGTTATCAATAAGGTTGGTGGATATTGTTCTATGTATGAAGAAAATTAAGATTACTTAAAAGTCTTCTTGCGATCATAATTGACTATGAAATCTCTTGATCAGGCATTCGAGGAAGTTTTTGAAACAGATGTCGCAATATTGAGATATTTTGAGGATATAATAAAAAATATAAAATAGAATGGAGATAATTTATAATCGAACCTCATTTTCTTAAAAATCAACTAAAAGTTAACAACGTTATTATTGCAAATGACAAGAACAATTATATTTCTGTCCTTTTCATTATTTTTTAGCCAGACGTTAATGCTTAAACGTTTTAGTTATAAAATATCATATTTTAAATTTTATAATTTTTAAATAACATGTAGTGTAGAGTACTAAGATTATATTAATTTTTCCAACAATACGATATTATTTCTCTTAAATGTATTCTCAAATCAAATGGCAACTAACATGCCTACGTAGTGATTTCTTTTTGTCAACCACTGCTCAAAATAATGCACCCGGATCAGAGATCTCAATAAAAGTAATCGAGGTCTCGTGCACTCTTTTTTTAAGCTAGTTCTGGCGCTCCCAATATAAATTGACGTCTTATGGGCACTGTCTAGTAAAAGATGAGACTCGTAATAAAAATTTTTAACAAATCAAATTCGAATATTTGCTTTGGATTTTTTCTATCTAATCTCTCCTGAATTATGAATTTTTTTTTTGCGTCTATCAACGATTTTCAAATTTTTCGTAGACCTCCCTGAACTATGTCGTCTTTTTCACTTATGTCATTTGTCAACATTTATTAACTTTCCCCTTATTTTTTATGACCGAAGATCCTCGCGAAGTTTAGATAAGTGAGCTTAAAATAATACATGATAGTAAATATAAAAAATGTTGGTCGGCACACACGAGGGGGGTTGCCCTGCCGGCAAGAACGCGGAGGCGTGCACGGGGGGTGATCTCACCAGCGTCGTCCGTCTGGCAACCTCGCCGACGAGGAGTGGCGAGGTCGAGGGGGCTGACTCTCCCTGTATCTCGTTGGCGGGGCAACCCCCCCCCCCCCCCCTCTCGTGCACACCGACGAGATGGGGCATCAAGGGTGCGACAGCCCCTTCGTGCACGCTGAGCGTTGGGGGAGGGGGTGATCTCACCAGCGTCGCCCGACTTGCAACTTCGCCGATGAGGAGTGGCGAGGTCGAGGGTGGCGGGGCAACCCCCCCCCCCCCCCCCCCCCCCCCCCCTCTCGTGCACACCAACGAGATGGGGCATCAAGGGTGCGACAGCCCCTTCGTGCACGCTGAGCGTCCCCACACCCCCCCCCCCCCACTCAAGAAAAAAAATCTCGCCGACGGGGCAACCACCCACCCTCGTGCGCGCTGACGCCCCCCTCGCCTGCGAGGTCGCACCTCGAGGTGCACGCCAAGGCCCCCCTCTCATCGGCCAACATTTTTTTTATTTTTACTATTATGTATTATTTTAAGCTCATTTATTTAAACTCCATGATGATATTTTGATCATTTCATAATTCAAAAAAATAAAAATAATGGGAAAGTCAACAAATGTTGACAGATGGGTCTAAGTAAAAAAGAGGCATAGTTTAGGAGAGGTTAACAAAAAATTTGAAAGTCGTTGGTAAACGTAAAAAAAAGTTCATAATTTAAGAAGGTAAGAGAAAAAAATCTTTTTGCTTTTTAGCGAGGAGTCGCTTACCGCTCCACGCAATCCTCTTTGTCAAGTCCCATGCACTCTCTACTTCTTTCACACTGCACATTATATTGAAAAAAAAGGTTAAACTGATAGTTGCGGAATTATCTTCTTTTTTTTTAATGTGCACAATAATAATAGGATGATGACAATAATATAGCGAAATTAAATCAGACCAAAAATCCAAAGTCTCTCGAAATTGAGAATAGAAGTCAGAACGATATCACCGGAATATAAGAAATAGATGAGAAGACTGCTGAGAAGTAATGTCCGAAGTTTCGTTGAGAACGGATAAAAATTCGTTCCCGAATCGAACCCCGAAGTTCTCTTCTCTTTTCCTCTCTCCTATAGGTGGTTTTAGTTGTGCGTCGTTGTGCTCTGCGCTGTACCCCATCAAGACGTCTGCACCTCTTCTTTTATATCTGTAAAAAATGACTTGGTCTCGGATTGGTCTTCCAAACCAATTCAATTGGTTTTCTTCGTTTCCAACTTCACGTCGGTTTTCCTTTTCTACTCCAATTCCTTTTTCTACTACAAGTTGATGTCAGGCGCATATGCAAGAAACCGCCCAACATATTATGACTACATGAACATCCTTGCAGCAGTAGAACACATCCAAATATTTGAGTCTTGCAGTAATATTCATTACAGAAACAACAGTTGCATGTTACACAAACTAACTTCTTTCTTCAGCTTAATTGGGATTACTGATCATACTCCATTAAATTAATTACTTATGGACTAGTTATGTTCGACTTTTCTTTCTTACTGTCTCTTTTTTGGATTCTGATCCTGGTATTGAAGAATTCATTGGTCCTCACTAATCCAATTGGAGACAAGAGCAGAGGTTCAATAATTTTTCAGTTAATTAATTTAGAAGACTGAGTGCACTCTCTCACCAAAGTGTTCAAACTATACTTCCACTTGGGCAGACTACTATTAATTTGATATCTCACTGGTATCTCGTTCATAATTGGATCCATTGACAACTAAACTGATATAGACAACTGCCTGTGGTACTCGGCATATATAAAGTGGGTATATATATGAATCAGCTCTTGGTACATTACTCTTCTCGTCCCATCAGCATCAAAGTTGCTTAGAATCATGGCATTTTCTTCCACTCATGACAACACTTCAGCCCTTCTTTCATTTCCTCCCCAAAACCAAAATAATAAGTGTCTCACCTGATGGTCATTAATTAATCCGAAATTTAGGTGTACAAATCTTTCTCACACGTATGGGAAAAGCACAAATTTGCTTATTGGCACATGTAAATTAGTAGCCTTCTATGTCATAACATAAGCAGATGTATATATGGCACTCATGGGATAATATATATATGATGCATCGATCGTGCCCCCCCCCCCCCCCAGTCCCACGTCACGGTTTTGTGCACAAGGTGTTCCATGTTGCAACGAAGTAGAATTTTTTTTACCCGTGTAATGTGGCGGCCACTTTAAATAGAATGATGGCTTTCTATATATGCAGCCATGAGAGAGATGGAGTGAAAGTTATATGTGCAGTGATCACCCTTTAAAGATGCAAAGATGATGTGCACAGATGAGGGGGATCTTTTTCACCTAAATTGACGCACAAGGATAAGTAGAACAAAGCAATAGTGCTCATCTTATGTCAGCTGTTTACTTTACTTATCTAAATTACTAATCGTAAAACTAATTAGATGCTAATAGCCTTCACACATTGGCTAGTTATAAAACATACACAAACTGAGAAAAGAGAGAGATGAATCCCCGAGGATGGGGCAATTTGACACCCTATAATATAATAATTTTTAGTTATTAAAAAATATATCTGTTTTTTCTTAACAAATATACTATATTATTATATAAAAAATATTTTCTTAATCAAATAAATAAACTAGAGGAGGAGGAGTTAGTCCTCAATCCAGGCCAGCCATAAACAAGATGTTTCTTTCCATTCCCCTACCGTCGGAAGTAAAAAAAAAATTAAAGTTGAAGTTCAGGGCGCGTCTCAAGTGGTTCGACGAGTGTTAATAGTTTCGAAATTAATCTTTGGAGTCGCAACATTGGCCAGAGATTAAAAGCTTTCTTTCCGCCCCCATTTTGAATATCGGATTAGTCAGGTGATAACGTAGGTTGCTACTGAAAAAAAAGTTGAAGCCTGAATGAAAAAAATTTCGTTTCCAATTTTTTTTTTTTAAAAAATCAGCATAAATTTGTCGACACCCAGAACATCTGATATTTCAGCAAAAATAGAATGATAAACCATCGTCAAATTGATGACGATCCAGAAATCCAAACGGAAACATCGGAAAATTTTGATACAAACACAGCCTCATGATGGAAAGCAAAAAGTGAAAGTGAAAGGCATGTTGTGGCGTGATGATGCAAGACGAAATCTGGAGTTCATAGGAAATCTTAATTTGAGCAGTTAACTAATTTGGTATTCGGACGAGAGCAAAATCATAATTCCTAATCGAAATTAAATTCGATACTACTAACTCCTGTCAATCGTGTAACATAATCTCGATAACCAAATTTAGTTGGAAACCTTAATTTTATCGAAGGGGAGCATTCATAGATTCGTTAAAACAAAGTTTTAAACTGTCTGAAATAGATGGATCGATTATAAGGAACAAAGCAATAAACACATCAACCATAAAGAAGATTCATTACAGTAAAATTATCATCATAGATATTAATCTTAGTATATAAATAGGGGAATCAGTGGCGATCGAGCATCGGTTTAGTACTCAACTTACATATTTATTTATTTTTCTCAGTTTTTGTTTTCTTTAATTTAAGATTTAGTTTTACATTTTAATATACGTCACACGAACAGAGACAATATGAAAAAAGAAATACCAGAAACGTAGAAAGGTCCCAGACAATTCCTAGCTACTACTCTATTTGTATGAAATGGTTACCTATTAAAGAAGAAATTTTTTACCAACTCATTTTTAGTGGAATGATTGAGACATCAATCTTACTTCGAGAAAAAGATTAAACATTTTATCCCCGTAGGTTTAACTTGTATATAAGGACGAATTTTTTTAAATGTTTATTATACCACTAATCAATATTAATTAGTAAAATGGTTACATGTTAAACTATAAGATCCCATGTAGTACTAATTGACAGGGAATAACTGCAATAAATTATATACAGTTATCTCAAAGCTAGGACCTAAAACACTTTGGGTTCGCTTATGATGGATTTCACAATCCAATATGAGGTGTAGAACATTTAGGATCCCATTTTCTATCACAATGGTGAACGATGAAACTATCTCACTTGAGGTCATTTCTAAGAGTTGCACCTAAATCAATTCTCTTGGCATAGTACATGTTTTCCATTAGAAGACTAAGTTTGATTGCTTCCCAAAATCATGATATATGTTAACTATCTTTAGGAGTTAATTTATCTTCAATTTAAATTATACTATGTCATAGGCATTAGCTCAACACTAAAAGCACATAAGAAACTAAAAATGGCAATTAAGCTCGAATTAAGAGGATATCAATATTAAGAGGCTCTGAATGGCTAAAGAGCTAAATACCGAAATAGGCAAATTTGGGATAGAGTGGTGAAGTGTGGTGTATCATTATAAAACTCGTATTTGGATAATAAATTATAAAAGATATGGGGTGGGATAACAAAAATTTTGTTAATGAAAAAGTTATTTTTACTCTTTCTTATATATTAAAGTATTTATAATATTTAATGAATAATAAGTATTTATCATATAGTTCTTTATCACTTAATTTATTTTTGTCTTCTATTTTTTGTTTGACCTATTTTTTATATTATATTATATTTTTCTATAATTATTTTATTCATCTATTTTTAAAACTTAAAAATGAGAAATAAATATAGATTAAAAATAAATATTGATAAAAATATTTGGTTCTCAATTCGAGAGAGAGAGAGAGAGACATGAGAGATTGTGGATTGTGGATTTTCTGCTTGGATAATTATTTTATATGAATTAGGAGAAGAAATTAATAATCCATAATTCAAACAAGCCCTAAAACTCTAAACGAATGAGATGTTAAGCTCCTATGTTATAATCTTTAAATTATATTGATCACATTATACTAGGATTAATACACGAAAATGCGATGAGTTATAATTGACATATTGAGATGAAGCGAGTGAATTAGAATCTTGGCATAAATTGGAAGAGTAAATTGGATGACTTTGATGTCATCGTCACAAGTTTGTCGACATAAATGAGCCCAAGGGTGCAACGAGAGATTGCAAGGCACAGCTCACATCGGTGCATCCCCCCCCCTCCCTCCCTCTTGTGTCACCATTTAACAGATTCATAATATTTTATCTCCTCCTCCTCTGGATTTGATCATGAGATGTACACATACATAATGATTGGCGTGCCATAATTAACCACTTTTATTCATCACCTCAATAATATGCAAAGTATATAATTTAGCATCAATTGCATAACTTATAGAAGGTGGACTTCAGTCATTGAAACCACTCATTTCAATATTTCTATCCCATATAGTGTAGTTTTTAAAAGGATTGGTTCTTATTGTTTAAATAAGATTTTATATTACGAGGCAAAGCACCTTAATATGTATTACGTGTGATAATCAAGTGATTATTTGAGGTTACAATCCAATTAAACTATAGCCATAATTATAAGACAAAAAAAACTCTGCAAGATGAAGATAAAAAAAACATCATGACAAATTATAAGCATACCGAGACATCAGTGGGAGTAAATAATTCTAAGTTCAAACTTTAAAATATTAATATTGCACATTCGATTGAAGTGTTGATTGAGATCTTTGGAGACATGAAAAATCACCCCCTTGTGTTCCTCCTCTCTTCTCCATGTTTTTTTTTTATTTCTTACTTTACTTTTGCGTTGATATAATGTTTTGAGTGCTACTCATCCCAACGTCTTATTCACACCCCATTAATAATCGCTTTCTCAAAGTCCCTTTCCCCTCTCCTCTCTCTCTCTCTCTCTCTCTCTCTCTCTCTCTCTCTCTCTCTCTCTCTCTCTCTCTCTCTCTCTCTCTCTCTCTCTCTCTCTCTCTCTCTCTCTCTCTCTCTCTCTCTCTCTCTCTCTCTCTCTCTCTCTCTCTCTCTCTAGTCCCCACCCATCATACCACACAATAGACCACACTATCATCCATGAAACTGATGGCAAGGGAGATGCCACACTTAATAACCAGTCCTTCTCTTGCATTTGCTGCTACACAGTAGTTGCAGCACTAGTGGAGGTTCATAGAATTGAGAGGAAGAAATCACATAGAGAGAGGGGAAAGAGAGAGAAGGAGAGGGGGGAAAGAAAGAGAGAGGAGCGTTGTGTAATTTAAAGGGAGGAGTTGGTAATTTATAAGGTTGTATAAATACAAAGCCCTTCCCCACTCTCCTACCATTCCTTCTGTAAACACTTGGCTATTGAGGAAACAGGCAAAGTGCAGAGAGCCTTCTGCTACAAATTCCCGCCCCTACAACTTCTCCTTCCACACCCTCTCAACCATCCCCCTTTCCTCATCTTTCCACCGGTAAGTAGACGCAGAACGATATATATGTATATGATCACCAAAAGCGTCGTCTTTTCTGCCCATGCATCTTTGATAATTGGTGGTCTGCAAACTCTGAATTGTTCGCCTGTGCTGACGACTCCGTGCGCGCTGGTTTACTGCAGGTCGGCGAAAGCAAAACGCGAGCAAAGCTGGAGCGACCGGCGCCAGGGAGGATGGGTCGGGGTAAGATCGAGATCAGGAGGATCGAGAACACCACGAACCGGCAGGTGACCTTCTGCAAGCGCCGGAACGGCCTGCTCAAGAAGGCCTACGAATTGTCCGTCCTGTGCGACGCGGAGATCGCCCTCGTCGTCTTCTCCAGCCGCGGCCGCCTCTACGAGTACGCCAACAACAGGTCGATCCTTCTCCTACTCCTCCTCTTCTGCTTTTTTTGCTCCAAGAACGAAACCTTTTTTGGTTGCCGGGTCTTTGCTTCGCTTCTTTCAACCTCGTCGCCGTGCCACTTCCTTGATCCACCACTGCTGCAGCTCGCTTTCTTCGGCGCCCCCTCCATGTCTGCGGCACAAAGAGCAAACAGTCCATGTTCCCTTTTCTCCCCTTGCCATATTTCTGTTAGGTGAAAGAGCAACGAAAGATAGGATTTTTCCATTCCTCTACCAAGGGGAGGCCTAAATTGGAGGATGTTTCCACTTTACTGTAACAAAGGACCATGGCCGTGTGACCTCTTTTGATGACTGCTCTTTTGATGCACATATGCTACATGAAATTTATATTTATATTGCTGTTATTCTTATTATTTCAGTAGTTTAGCTGAAAGAGATGAGATCTGAACTGTCTAGTAGTAGATCTAACAGTGTGGAAGACCATGTATGGCGTTGGGATGTTTAGATGGATTTGGTACAGCTGAGCTTATATTTGCTTGCCTGGTGGTCCTCTTGGTTTCTTTCTCTATTTATGCTCTTTCCTTTCTTTCACTCCCTTGTGATGGTGTTATTGTGATGTGCTTCTCCTGCATGCTGTCTGTGATTTGTGTGTGTGTGTGTTTTGAGAGAAAAGAGTAGTAGGCTTACGCTTTATTGTAAAAACAAGCATTTCCTATCTGTCTTTCTTCTCTTTGCTTTCGTTTCTTTGTTGGGGGGAAGCACAGATCTGTGGAGGCCTCAGCAGTTAAGGGATGTGGTAGGAATAGCAAAGAGTGAGGCATTAGTATTGGCTTGGCTTCTGTGGCATATGATGACCTCTCCTTCCTCCAACTAACACCACCACACACACACCTTTTGGATCCAAGCTTTGCCATTTCTTCTCTCTTTTCCTTTATTCTTCATGCTACTCCTCTCTCCATCCCTCTCATCAGCCTCTCTCTCTCCCTCTCTTCACGTCACCCTTTCAGTATGAGAAACCTTTGCTAGCTACAAAGACCTGTTACAGCCCGATTAGTCCGTTCCTTAACCAAAGTACCACCATGCGGCCTCTCACACGTCACTCACAACAGCACTCTCTCCTTCACAAGCGAGACCTAGGGTTTCTTGATCTCTCTCTCTCTCACGCATTCACAAGATCTTATATATCATCATCATTGCAAGGCTTAGATTTGAAAGACAAAACAGTAAAAGAAAGAATAGTATATAGAAGTGTGTATATATGGACATATCTGCATAAAAATATATATTTTTAATTGGGTCCTGGGACAAAAGATGGAGTACGGAGGAAAAGAGAGGACCGAGGGGGGCACTGAGGAGCCAATGGGATGAATGTACTGGCTACTGAGCGTTGTCTCGGGGTCTCTGAATAGGGGAGAGAGAGAGAGAGCGACTGCAATAAAGCAGACCACTGGGAACCAAAGAACAGCGGAGGGAGTCACAAGAGAGTGCATGCTCAGAAGAACACAGTGAGAGAAGGAGAGGAGATGTCATTGGTCATTACACCAGGGGTAAAGAGGTTGGGTAAAATGGGACCCGGGAAGGGTGGCGAGAGGGAGGCTGCAGCCAATCATATCGTGGGATCTCGTGCCAACGTGGCGGAGGGAGCCAATCGTATCCTCGAGGAAACTAAGGTTTGAGGAATGGTCGATGTGTGAAAGACAGGACAATGTGAGAGAGAGAGAGACCTTGGAAATAGAAGTCCCAGCAGAAGACTCGTTTTGTGTTAACGTATTTTTTCCTTAGGTTTGAGTTTATTTTGTGTACTTGTGGTCTCATGGGAGAGTGACATCTTTTGCTCTCTCGCTCATCTATTATGATCAGTAGTAGAATATGGTATTTTATGTGGATTTGTCTCTTTTTGACTTGTTTATTTTATAAATATTTTATGCTCCAAAGGAAGAAAAATAGGATGGGTACTGTTGATTATTATGATGCACATTTGAAAAGACACCTTTCATGTGAGTGACAAGTTACGTTTCCTTAGCATTGACAACTTGTGAGCAGATAATTTTAATATCTTATGGTTACTTTTATTTCTAACATGATGGCATGTACTGAAATAGTTATTACTAGCAGTAGAAGTCACCATTATGTATGCTACTAGTACTCGAGTAGAATTAATAGGTCTCTTAGTTTTATACAACGTCATTTTTTAGTTAGATTTATATTTTCCTTAGTAATGTAATCTATAGGATCCAAATTAGATCGATCAACTAATTAACTGGCTTACTTTTATCACAGAACGTCAGATGAGATCATTCGTGCATTAAAAACCTGTAGCCTTTGTCTAGTATATAGAGTTTAATCTCCTTAGTCAGTAATGGAAGCTTTCATGAAACTTTTCGTCAGTCATATATTTTAATACCTTTTCCCTTTTGTAGTTTCTTTTACGTTCCTTGTTTTTTCAAAGCTGATTCCCACAATTTGTTGCAATGCAATGTAGCATCTGTGCTTTTTTATGCATCTGACTTATGATTCTTGTAACGGGGATTCTGTGGAACATCCGAAAAACTTTAAGTCTGAGTATGACGATGAATTCCTAATTTCAATCAGTTATTTTATTGATTACAATCTGATACCATAGCAAAGATTCTGGGAAAAACATGTGACTTGTAATTGTTATTTTTCTTTTTAAATGTAACCAGCAGCGAAGATATGCAATTATGCAACATGCAACCAGGAAATATAAACAGTAATGACGCTTTTCATGTCAGGAATCTGTATTTACAGTAATCTGTAATCAGGCTATAATGTTCCAAGTTACGTAGATAAATTTTCCAACACATTGGTGTTCTAACATCTTCCGTAGTTAAAGATTCGGTACAATGGAATTTCCACTTTGCAGATTAACGAAGTAACAAATAATGGGTTTACATAAGGCAATTCTTCAATTCCTACACTCTCATATGAAAGATAAAATTAACTCTGAAAAAAATTCTTAGCAAATCTCTGTTGATACTAAAAGAAGTTTCACTGCAACTAACCTTGCATTTAAAAGATGAGTAACTGCCAAGTGTCAAACTGAATTTATGTAATAAAAAGTGTGTGGAATCTAGATAATTTTTAATTTAGGAATGATGTTCAATCTTTGTAAAGGTACCTAGCTAATTAAGTTTGAAACCATACTTTATAATATCATGTCCCAAAGGGAAAAAACAAAAGGAAAGAAGGCATTTTTCCTTAATTTTCCTTGCAGCCGGGGGACTGTTCATGAATGGATGAAAGAATTACGTGCCAAAGAATTGCATTATCTTCAAAAACCTTTTATTTCTTCTAATATCTATCTCTGCAGTTCTTAAGATTCAACTATCTTAATTTTGTTAACATCAATACTTCATTCTCTTGCAGTGTCAAAGCTACAATTGAGAGGTACAAGAAGGCATGCAGTGATACCAGCAACACTGGATCTGTTACAGAGGTTAATGCTCAGGTATTATTCGTAAGTTACCTATCAAATTGATACTAAGCAATCATGAAAAGATAACTAGGCCTGCGAGTTGCCAAATGCCCTTGATCAACCATTATACGCGTAACAGCCTGAAGAAACTGCAGTTACCTCAAGCTTTTATTCCCTTTAATTTTTAATAGTAGAAAGAACTGGAGAACTACGATTGGAATCTAGTCGTCCAGATTCCAGAATCTGCTGAAAGCTAATGGGAATTAGAAACTTTCGTATCCTGTTTAGTATTATCACATAATTCTAGATACAATATATCTAGCTGGAATCAAAACATGAACTTGTTGATACTTGTGTTTTCTTCTTGTCAAGTATATCTGTTTTAGGTGTTTAGTTAACTCATAAGTGATTATTTTCTTTCAACCGTTAAGTTGGTGTTGCTGGTATTCTTCACTAAGCAATGAACAAATGACTTCATAAGTTAAGATGAAAATTGTGGAATTTTGGATAGTAACTATATTGTTTCTTTGACAAAACAAAGGCATATTTGTTATGGAAGATATATTTTGAAGTTCCACTTCATCTCAATATGTGAGATAACCTTGATTGGAAGGATATATGCTCACATGCTCTATATATGCTACATGAGATGAAAATTGGCACTTATAATGCCGTGTGAATGATTCATCTTTGCATGTATTTAGCAGTTGTTTGCAAAAACTATCAGGGAAGGAGTTTCGAGTTTCTTTCCTAATATAACTTCTCTGTTGATCGAGTTGAAATGTCAGATTTCTATACATATCATGTTGGCAATATGATGTTCTTCTTACGTATGACGTAATATTCAGGATTTATTCTCGAAAAATGCTATAAACATTATGTATGCTTGATGCACTTAAGAGATTAGCAATGTAGCAATTTGTCATAGAACTAAAATATTTAGAGCAATCATTCTTACTATTGGTTATTGGTACTATTAGTATGTTGAGACTCCAAACTAACTTCTGCAACATATAAGACTACAAGAAGATATATAAAAGCCCTTACTGGCCAGAATTAGTTTGAGTTAAAATAATTTTCGGTATGGAAAAGAACTTGCATACCACGGCATGGTCTTCAGCTCACTAAATATGATGTTCCCTGATGGATACTCTGATATCTTATTTTTTTATGTAATTTGAACTACATATGTTCTGACCTGAATCACAAACAATATAGATGGTGCTCTGCAAATGAATTTTCTTAGTCAGTAATATGTACCTGCAACTTTTCTCCAACTAAATATAAGTATACGGTCTTGAGATTTCTGTGTGTGAAGGGGTTAATCGTTATACAATGTAAGTTCAAAATACAACATGATAGTAATGATGGCCGTTATAATAAAGATGATGAAATCAATAATGAAAGTAAAAGAACTTAAAGTTGCACCTAGAAGTACTGTTGTGAACCATCTTATGTTCTATCTGAGAATTAAAGCATGCCATAAACAAACATGCCATGCATATAATGACTGGAGATTTCATGCATATAGAGATTAGCGTGGACTGTGGAGCACTCAATCTCCTTTATGGATATTTCATCCACAGTAATAAAATATTGTTCCTCCGTTACATAATAACAAAATCTTTTATCCATATACAAATATGTAAACGTTATTATTCATCAATTTATTCGATCCAATTCAGCTACTTTATGAGATAAAAAATGACATGTAAAGTCTTTCTCTTTTCTTCCTGCTTCGCAGATATTTAGGCATGAAGCTAAATTCTTTACCCCTATAATTGCTTCAAACATCTTTTCTCTATCATAGTGATCGTCAGAATCTTTTTGTTTCTGTTAGACAAAAATGTTTTATGTATCTGAATTTCTTTCTTTAAGGAGGTTATCTGAATTCGTTGTGGTGTAACACCTCTGGCTATCTAGTTTGTTACTAAAGGCCACAAACGTTTAGCAGTAACTGTTGTCTATCAACTTGGATGTACTTCTCAAAGTTTATCCATGCATGCCTTTACTTCAAAAGGTCCAAGCAAGGTTGATAGATCATTTCTTTTGGTATTACCCCGGAAGGATAGAGTTCTCGTACATAAAGTGCATGCATTTTTTTGTTCTAGGAATTTGGTTTGATATCATGCATTGGATGAATCTCTATCTTAAAGTACAGCTGCAATCTCGTAAGCCAATAACATGTCTTCGCATCCATAACTTGGGACCTGTCTTTTTCTTTGCCATTGAACCTTGACTTATGTTTAACTAGAGCACGGATGAAAACTTGATTACCTCGCACTGATCTAGGACAAACCAAAGTGGATGCTAGACTTTAAACTTGATTACATGCATGTTGATCCATAGCCATATGATTTCGACACTAAGTTTAGAAAAATAAAGGTGGACTATGAAAGTTGCCATGCTGGTCGCCATCTCTTTAGCATATTAGAACCCAACTCCCTAATGATCTCAATAAGATTTTGGTCCCTCAACCATGTACCATTAACTCGATGTCACCGAAACTATCATACATAACTTTGCTCTACCTTTTTCTTTTACTTACAGTATTACCAGCAAGAATCAGCAAAACTTCGAAAGCAAATCAATGACTTGCAGGGTTCGAACAGGTAATAATTAGCTAAATAATGAATTATTGGTCCTTTCTTAAGCAACAGGTGTTCTAACAAGCCATGCTTGGTCCGCAGGCAGCTGTTAGGCGAGTCCATCAGTGTCATGTCCCTAAAAGAGCTGAAGCAACTGGAGAATCGGTTGGAGAAAGGCATAAGCAAAATAAGAAGTAAAAAGGTAAGGGTGTTAGAATATGTATCATGTTAATTGTTTTATTTCTCTTGTTTCCTTCTTTTTCTCTTGGAGTTATGTTGATGTTTATAATATGCTTTCATTTATATTGTCAGAATGAGATGCTATTTGCTGAAATCGAGTACATGCAGAAAAGGGTAAGGGAACAGGTTCTGATAAATTTTACCTAACCGTTATTTTCTCCACTGACGACTCCATCAAATGATATGTCTTATCTTTTAAATATAGGAGATGGAGTTGCAAAATGATAACATGTATATGAGAAACAAGGTATCCCTCTTTCTCTCTCCACGCAAACACACACATGAATTAGGATGTAAAACAAGATGAAACTAAAATTCATGTCTAAACAGATTGCTGAAAATGAGAGAGCCCAGCAGCAGATAGCCATGCTCCCATCGACGGCAGCCGAGTATGGGGTGATGCCTCCATTCGATTCAAGAAACTTCCTGCAAGTGAACTTCATGCAGCCTGATCAAAACTACGCGCAAGAACAGCGCACAGCTCTCCAGCTTGGGTACGTAGGAATCACTGCATGCGTTTCTCCTTTTCTCGTGATCTTTTCTGCTGATAACATTAATATGCTCACATTTGTGCCTACCCACATAAGCTTCTGAGAATTTAATCCCTTCTGTAGATGAGATGACAACGTGGGGAGTGCATGCAGCAATGCTCCTTGCTTGCATGTACGGAAGCATCAAGGTTCCATGTTCAGTCGTCGTCGTCTGAGCAATCTGAGGAACAGAGCTATGGATGACTAATTCGTGGTAGAGAGTTAATTTTTCCTTAGTAGTCGCCACGTAAATCTAGCGTTGTCAAACTTTGAGTGGAAGACAGCCTCCTGATACGGTCTACTTGAATTGCCGTGACAATGGAGTATTTCTGCCTTCTTATCTACGATATATTTTGTATGACAAAAGTGCTTTGCGTATTTGTGTTTTGCATTATGACAAAAGTGCAAGGGAATTGAATGCTCTCCCACGTATGATTATATAGTACGGTAGACTTTAATATATATATATCCAGGTAATTCCCAATATTCTTAATTAGTGGTTGTTTGTTCTTTTTAATACTTTCCCTGTTCCCTAGTTAGTTGATTCCATCGTATTATACCTTTTTTCCTCTTAGTACTTCGTTTGATCATCTCTTTCCTCTCCTACACATGTACATTTCTAATTCTAGTTTTTCGACATAGGATATGCGATCAACATTGCTAGAAGAAGGGACTCTTTCAGAAAAAATAAACTTATACTTAAATGAAAAATGGATTGTGTGTATATATATATATGTTGATGCTTATCTTATCTTCAATTGTCTCAGGTTTTAGAAAAATGAAATACTGCTTTCATTAATTCGGCAATGGGACAAAGAATAAATTAGAGATAACCTTGTGTGGTTATTACATACAGTATATGAAGATGCGAAGTTTGCGATAAAATATTTCTGGTCGATACAAATTCTTCTTAAACTGTGAACAATTTTGTGTAAAGAGCAATCGAAGCTGTCCATATTTTTTACGGATGGATCCAGCCAAAGTTCAGATATAGGTGAAGGGGGAGATAATATTCCTTGCAGATCTTTTGCCGGCCAATTTCCAAATACGTCTCAATATATGAAATATAGTTATCTACAAGTACGTGATCATTTTCATTATGTCAGTATTATGGATGACAATATTTCCTGTCGTCTGCGGGCCCCTCGGGGACTCTCCGTTCGAGCCCAAATTCGAAAATTTTTCCTCTGGGGGATCGGGGATGGGGGGCAAATTGCCCCGCCCTTTCTTTCACGGATCAGGATAGGGTGGATTGCCCTCGCCTCATAGGGCCTCGAATCCCCGCCTCTTAATATTTTTATACATAATTTATTATAAATATAATCATTAGATCAAGTGTATTAAATATCAGTCGTCCACTCCCCTATATATATATATACAACATAACAATTAATAAATCCTAAGTTTCTCTTTCTTCCTTCCTAACATCATCACTCATCCCTCTCTCAACTCTCAGATCATCGACGTCGCCCTTTCTATTTTTTTAGTTTTGTTTGCCGACGGCCGGCTAGATGCGAGCTGCGGACATGGAGGGCAGTGGCCGGCTGGATGCGCAAGCTATAGGCAAGGAGGGCGGCGGCCGCAGGACACTTCTTCAACGGCGACAACGAGGACGTGGTGGTCACGACTTAACTTTCCCTGACACTCGTGAGGGCCTTCGACCTCGACTACAGCACGATGAGGACGCAATGCTGGCAGTGATTCGGCTTCCACGACATCAACAATCGACTTGATCTTGGGCGGGGATAGTCAAATACAAGAGGAAGGCAGAACTCATGGCGGCTGACACTAATGACGACAGCGAGGACACGACTGTCATGACTTAATCTACCCCGACGCTCGCTTGTGACAGCCTTCCAACTTCACCATCGGGCTGCCTATTGTCGCCTGCTATTTAACCTTGTGCACTGAATCACCTCTGTGCACAATTCTCAGATATTTGTGGAGATGACTTTTTTTCTTTTTTGTTTAATAAAAAATTAGTTTTTGGCATTCTAATCATTTTGTATAAATTATCTGTGACATTCATATAATTAGTGTTAATTTTGTTAAATTGCTGAAATAGTTGGAGAATCGAGTCCCTGCGAGATTTTGGGGCCCGTGAAGATCGGGTCGGGGATCAGATTCCCTCGCACAGGAGATTTGGGTAGGGGTCGGGGGCGGTGCCGGAGCTTGGGGTCGGGCGGGGAGAGTGTCTCCCGCCCCGAACAGGGTGTCATCCTCACCTCAATCTTACTTTACTTTTCTTAAATTATATTTTGTAAGAGAGTGGTAAAAGCTGTAGTTACCACGTCAATCTTATTTTTCTTTATAAAGTGGTTTCCCAAGTTTTTTCGGTTGAAATTTGTGGTCACATGCATTCTTTTTAATTCATGTTATTGAAAAAAGATAAAATATATCATATTTATATTTATGGGTTATTTTCATAAATCACTCCTAAACTATCATAATTTTTCACATCTAACCACAAAGTACGAACTTATTTTTCGGATCCCTAAACTATCGTGATTTTTTTCATTTGATCCTTCCATCGACTTATAACAATTTTTTTATTATCTGTAATTTTTTTCATTTGTAAAAAGTCAAAAATAACCCGCCAACATCAATTAAAAAAATTCCCTCTCATCGACGTGCATTGGGCCCCCTTTCCTGACACAAGGAAAGAAGGAGAAAGGGGGAGGGGTACATCGACGCAGGGAAAGAGAGATCTCTTTCCTTGCACCGACGTGTGCATGGAAAGAGGGACCCTATGAGGGAAAAGGGGGAGGGCCCCCCTCCCCCTCTCTTTCCCTGCACACACTTGGAGAGAGAGGGGGGTCTCGTGCGCGCGCACCCCCCCCCCCCCCCCCCCAACCCGCCCTCCGGCTAGTCCCCTCCTCTTCCTTCCTCTTTCCTTGTGCCGGTGTGCGCAGAGGAAAGAGGCTCTCTTTCCCTCTTTTCACTGGAGGGGGCGCCCCTCTCTCAACCTTCACCAGACGAAGGTCGTAGAGGGGGGACAACCCCCCCTCCCCTTTTTCCATGCGCACGCCGGTGTAGGGAAAGAGGGCTTTTTCCTTGCACCCTTGTGTCGGCGTGCATAGGGAAAGAGGGCCCGATGCACGCGACGAAAGGGTTTTTTTTTATTTTTTTAATTGATGTTGGAGGGATATTTTCAACTTTTCACAAATGAAAAAAATCGAAGATAACAAAAAAGTTGAGAGAAGTCGACGGAATAATCCAATTGAAAAAATCACGATAGTTTAGGAACTAAAAGAAATAAATTCATAATTTGAATTTAGATGTGAAAAATTACGATAATTTATGGGTAGTTTATGAAAATAACCCTTTATTTATTTGTCATATAATTGTGATCTATTGGTTTCCTTTTTCTTTCATCAGCTCGACTCTCAACTTCCTTTTATAACAGCTCCTGCTCAAAGTCATTCAACTCTATCCAGTGTTGTCAAGATCGGATCGGACCGGCCGGTCGGACTGGTCCGACCGTTGACCGATCACAAATCCAATCCACTTGGAGTCTTAAAATCGGACCTCCATTTGGACCGCATTGAACCGGATCAAACCGGTCAAAATCGGCCAAAACCGGTAAAAACCAAGTTAAATCGTGTTTTTGAACCAGTCAAAATTTTTTTATTTTTTCTTGTTATGAGATAATTTGATAAAAAATATTATTATAAATTTAGAAAATATCCAAAAATGAACTTTCTCCATAAACATTTATATTGACTCATTAGTCCTCTCCTTCATTTATAATTGTCCATCTATTCTCACTTTGCTGCTATTAGCAATGTGGGACTATTTTATACACTCACTTGGTTTTTCTCTCTTCATTTAGTCTTGAATTTATTAAACTTTGAGCTTTAACTCATGATCTTATTTTATTTTTTAATATCATAAATGCATATTATAATATAAATTAATTATATATTTTATTACATTAATATAATATTTATCATATTAGATAAATTAATTATGAATGAATAGTGCACACTTCTTTGTTATATGTATAATATACAACAATACTATAATATACTTAGTATAGTATAATATTATATATACATAACTTTAAATTTCTTTAATTTAGTATGTAATAAATCAAATTAAATAGTTAACTACTCATTATACCATATATTTATTTATAAAATATACAATCTTGTCATAATATTTTGAAAAAAATATGAAATTTTTGCTTCTAACATAAAAATAAAGATATGAAATACATAAAAAAAATCAACAGAAAATTTGTATATAATAATCAAATTCATAAATTTTAATTTATTAAGTGTATAATAATTTTAAAATTAAATCTTAAAATTAATTGTAAACTTATTATTGATTATTTATGATTGTTATTTTTTCTTTTTTATAATACATTTTGATATCATATATATATATATATAATCAAAATATCATAGCTTAATTTATTATATCATATTAAATATAATATTTTATTATTATCCAATCCAATCGACTGATCCGACTGGTCCAACCGATCCGACCGGTTCAAACAGACACTTATCCGAGTCGTCCGGTCCGATCCTAACAACATTGACTCTATGCAATCCGATCCTTCGGTCACCTATTAGTCACATTGATGTGTTATATAGAAAAATCACCAATTAGTTGGGCTTTGGGAACTGGTGTGACACAAAATACATGCATTCTTTATATATATGAGATATTAAAAGCTAAAAGAGGTAGAGTGATTTGTTTATGTGTGTGCATATATATAAAGAAGAGAAATGAAGGGTGTTATTAATTGGTTTAGTGACATTTTCAATTTATGTTGAGCAAATAGTAATGATAATAATATGATTTTATTCCATTTCCCCATCAATAAAATTTATTTTACTTTCTACATTATTAAAATTTATCTTGCATTAGTCTACTTTTTTGTAAAAAAAAGATGACTGTCATATACTTTCAAAACTCCTTAAACACAGCAATTGGAAAATTATTTCTCGCATGCTTCTTCAACATCAGGGCTGTGGGCCCCCTAGTGAAGTTCAAGTATGGGCCTGTGCCAGCTCGGGCACTCATCAATTTTAGTGGTTAGAAGAATTCATGCGGAAACGTAATGTTGGAACAGAGCATCCAATTAATCTCTGACCATAAAATCAACTGATTTTTTTAACTTTCTACAAAAAATGACGATAAAAATATTAAAAACGTTAAGAAAAAATGTGATGCAATGTGCAAGAAGTAGATCCTCGCCCATTAATTTGAAAAATTTTAAGTTTTGCACCCATTAAATTGGAGTCATGAATCCTCATGAACTATTCATGCATAGTGGACAAGTATCAATAAAACATGATAAATGCAACTACATTAGGAAGTGGTCATTATTTTTTTCAGCTTCATTTATTCTTACAAAATAAAAAATTTATGTGATAATATTTTCTTAATTAATATCGAAATGTATTTCAGAAGAAAATATGTACATATATATATTTAATATTCAAGTGAAGACTTATCTACCTTAGGTCACGAAATTTGTTTTGGGTTACATGGGTGATCCTATCACAACACATATATACTCGATAGTGTGATCGAAAAAAATAATAGAAAGCTCTATTAGCATTGGAGATAATCTCCAAGTCAAATAAAATTTAGTCTCATGTGTGTATACCTTGAGTACTTTTTTATTTATTTGATTTTTGATATGTTTAGTAGTGAATTAACGTCATATTAAAATATTAGTTATCATGAGTGTCTGTTTTTTCCTAATTAATAACATTTTTTTCCTTTCCATTTTATATCATACATATTAACTTTTGTATTAAAGCATATATCAACTTAATAGATAAATATGCAACATAATTTATTTTCCATTTTTTTTAATCAAGACAAATATCCACAAAACTAGTAACATGTGATTAATTAAGTGAAAATATTTTTTTATTTTTGTTTTATCTTGAATGTAAATCCAAATCCAAGTTTAGAATAAGTCACCTAAATTGGATTTTGATGACAGAAAAAATTGAGTCAAGACCCTACCAACTACACATAGCTCAACTTTGATTATGTGATCATCAAAATCGAATTCTAACTAAAACCCATGAATGAAAAATCTTATTCATGCCCAGTATCATGACAATATTTCGTACATACACACACATATATGACATAAAAAATTGGGTCAAGACCCTACCAACTACACATAGATCAACTTTGTTTATGTGGTCATCAAAATTCAATTCTAACTAAAACGCATGAATGAAAGATCTTATTCATGACAAGTTCCATGACAATCTTTAATAAAACTTAAAATGTTTGCAAAACGAGCTTGTTCGCTTTCTTACATGTGATTTGTGAAAGCAACTATACATATCATCTCAGGATCACTCTCAATGGTTTGGCCAAAACATCCCTTCCATTTCTATTACATTTTTATTATATATTATTCCTGTGAATATTTAATTTTCAGTGCATTTTTTTATGTGTGTTCGGCCAAAAGCATACATCACTCGGGGGCTAGGAATAGAACAATATACGTGTCGATAATTCATTTAAAGCCGGTCAATTTTCACAGAAAATAAACTGATGGCGTGCCTCGTGATCAATTCCAATCGTTCAATTCAACAATCCTTTTCATCATTTTTTTTATTCATTCGGAAATTTAAAAAAAATGAAAAGATAAAGTAGAGAAGAGAAAAAGAACAAATCTTGAGTCGCCGGTGGAGAACCCTTTGATGGCCACCTGTCTGGTTTTGCAATAAATTCCTACTTCTCTTGTTCCATTTCATTGTCATCACTAAATCTCAACCTCATCACTTGCATCATTCAGCAGAACATTAGAATTCTGATTATACATGCAAAATGCTGCAATATACAATTCATACGTGTATCAGACATCCTAACCAATCATTTAGTCTGACACAATATTGGTTTACTAATTTATTTTTTCTCATGTCATCAAACTACAAAGTATTCAGTAAAGATAAGATAAATTTGTATTCCTTAGAAACACAATCCAACATATATCAAGGCTCCCCAACGCATTTGCAGAAGAAGATATTTTCAAGAATTCTCAAGTATTCCAGTTCAGAGCTGAAACTGAATGATGGATAGAGGGGCGTGCAGATATTAAACCGTAATAACTCAGATTTCTTTGCTACTTTTAGCTTTCTAGTCCTCTTGGCCTTGGCGAGCTTTGTAAGCGCAGTATTAATCCACAACCAAATTGAGGCAGAAACGAATCAAAGGCGACTACACAGACATATTTATTTGCATGGATGGCTTCATACAAAGAGCCAGTGAGCAGCAGCAGTCTTACAATCTAAAAAGCTAATAATAACAATATAACATGCATTTGAAGCGAACGATCACAGATCTGAGATCTCACTTCATTCTCAAACAGGAAACGAGAACGAATACCCTCCGCTTCCTCCTCCTCCTCCGCCGACGTCCACATCCAAATCCAAACCTCCGTGGTCACTCCCCGAGCACCCCGCCGGACCGCCGCCGCCGCCGTAGAACCCCATCGGATCGTAGCCATGCATGAACTCCGGCGCCACCACGTCGCCGCTCGCGCCGAAAATCCCTCCCGTTCCGGCACCTCCCATCATATCATCATAATCGCAATCCTGAAACGACCATGGCTGCAATGCACCACCACCAGTCCCGACCACCGTCTCTGGCGCCGCAGCCGCCAGCGCCGTCGTCGCCGTCGTGGTGCCGTCACCAGCTTCCAGACGAAGCCGAGCCCTCTTCTCTCCTCCAACTCCTTCCGTCGAGTCCTCCACGGCCGCCACGGCGGACGGCGTCGGGCCCATGAGGCGGTGAAGCAGATCCGGGTTGCCGACGACCTTGACCAGGAAGGCCAGCATCTGCTTCGGCTTCCGCTCCGTCTCCTGCACCCTCCTCCACATCCTCTCAACCCTCTCCTCTATCATCTTCTGCTCCTGCTTCAGCCGCACCACCTCCGCCACCACCCTCTCGTCGTCCTCGTCTTCCCCGTCAGCCGCGGCGCCCTCCTTCCTCCTCGCCGAGCTCCCGCCGCTCGCGGCGCCGCTGTTCCTCCTCACGATCAGTCTAAGCAGGTGCGTCTGCCCGCGGAGGAAAGACGCGTGCGCGAACTCCCACCGGTCCGGATCCACCTTTCGAAACCCCTGCAAAAATTTACAGACACAACCGCGAGCGTGAACGAGCCGCGTTACGGGACGCCACGAACAATCTAAAACCCCTTGAAACCTCACGCTCACGCACGTATGTGTTGAGCTGCCGGACGAAGCTGGAGAAGTTGTTGTGCTTGAAGTGCGTGGGGAGCAGCGTCTGCGAGAAGACGAAGGGGTCGACGACGACGAAGCTGTTGTTTTCCCTCCCCCAGGCGATCACGGCGTCCGTCGCGGGATCGTTCACCATGCGGTAAGTCTTCAGCACGAAGGGGGCCGCCACGGCGGCGGACGCCGAGGCGCCGGCGACCGCGAATTTGCCGACGGACGCGGACATGGTCGTTGGGGGCGATCGGTCTGCCGGTTGGATCTGCTACCAAATGAGGTAAGAAAAGAGAGGCGCCCGACTTTACTAAAGATAGTAAAAACGGTGGTGGGGTGGCGATTTTGTATCATATGGGTGCCTCGTCCGGTCGACGGGGGGACAAAAGCGGACGCTGACAGGTGCCAAGGGAGGACGGACGCGTGTCCTTCTCTCGCGACCCTTCTCCAACTCTTTTCTTTTTCCCATTTATATATGTGCGTAAATTATTTTACCCGCGACATTAAAATCTGGACTAATAGTTTTCTATTGAAAAATATATATATTTTCTTGCTTTCCGGGCGTTGAGATCCGCCATGTGGATGTGACTTGGTTGGACCATGTGGCGACCGGAGTGGAACTCCTTGGGACCCAACGTGATCGGCCAATGGCATGGCAACAAGTGCGGTGCGGTCGTACGTGTACTGTCAGTAGCAGTGCTGTTGTCCTATGAGGGCGTTGGAGTGGTGTGGCTCTTGAGATAGCGGTTGGGCTATCGGACGGACCTGTGGCTCGTTGCATCGAGATAAGCATCAAAAGCGAGGGGGCTACGATGTGGTGGCACGCCATTGCTCCACGTACCACCCTGTTTTTTTGTACAGCCAGCAGGAGGAGAGGAGTCCAAAGCTGGCCAAAGTACTGCGTCCTGACCCACATCTGCAACACTGGGGACGATGGCAAAGCTTCGGCAGCTGCGTGTAAGCGCGTTCGGACATGTGTCGCCAAAGTATATAAAAGAAGTTTGCAGGGTCGTGTTGTCTATAATATGTGATTTATTTATCTATAATAATAAGAGCGTGCAATTGTTTGAAAAAGAATAAATTTTACTAAATATTCTTCTATTCTTTTTTTCTAATTTTGTTTTTTCAATTTTAATTTATAAATAAATTATTCTTTAACTATCAATTTTTTTACCAGTTATTTTTTTACGTACGATCTTCTATTTCTTCATTACATGACGAGCGTTATTTTCTATTTTTTTATGCGTGCATGTGTTCGACGTGACAAAGCAATCATTTTTTTCATGTGATTTAACTTATATTCGCAAGTTAAATTTCTCCCCTCCCTTCTCCTTCGCGTTCACCATTTGTAATTATTGGATCGACGCCATCATTCGGTGATCACTTGTAGTTATCAATGTTTTAGTGATCATTTGTCGTCATCGTCAAATGAGCGTCGTCTTGAGCTGAAGTCGTTTGCTGCTGACTAGCAGCCCTTGCGACCCTGGTTAGATTTTCATTGTTTGGGGATGTGAAACCCTCGATTTCATAGCTCTAATCTTGCTTCAGGTGGGTTCTATTTCCTAATTAATTAGTTATCATGAAACTCTAATCTTGCTTGCCTCACATATTAGCATCGCGAAAGAATCGTAAGAAGATGTGATTGTGGAAAAGAAGTAATTATTAAGATTTCATGAACAAAAAGTAACACTGGCCTTATGTTTTACGGTTGCCGACATTTTTTGCGTAAGTGAACGAAATCTATTTCTTTTATTATTTAGTATTATGTGTAATTTTTCTATTTAATTTATTAGTATTTTCAAATGATTAAATCTTGTGGCTATTTTGATCGGCTCTATTAATCTATGGATAAAAAAACGGGATAATGATTAATGGATTATCGTGAAAGATTGACAAGTTGGAACGAAAAGGAATCCATTATTGAAACTAGAGTAGAAGCACAAAGAGATATTATCGAATTGTGAAAAAAAATGTGATTATTTTTTATTTAGTTATCGTTATTTTATATTGTAGACAGAACTGATAAACAATGTGACATTTGTTTTGGCGCATCCTTGTTGTGATGCATCTGAGGTAATAAGTTTTTCATTTTTTCCCCACGTGAAAGAAAAATGTGCGATCCCCGATTTTTCAGACCGAAAAATTTGTTCTGGCTATACCATGTAAAATGATATTTTAATTGAGATATGACCACTTCTTTTTTTTGTTTTAATGTAATTAGTTAACGTGGCCAGGTGATTTATTTTTAGGTTACTTTTCTTATAAAAAAAAGGTGATTTATTGTTTAAACCGAGAAAAGGTGGGTGGGGAAAAGTTTTATTTCTGGGGGTGTGGGGGTTGTGCACCACAGTCTTGGAGGCCTTCCTTGGCGCCACCTGGATGGACCAAGTTGATGAGGGGCTGACAAGGTCACATCCGACGCCTGATGTTTTTTGTTGTTCTCTCTCTCTCTCTCTCTCTCTCTCTCTCTCTCTCTCTCTCTCTCTCTCTCTCTCTCTCTCTCTCTCTCTCTCTCTCTCTCTCTCTCTCTCTCTCTCTCTCTCTCTCTCTCTCTCTCTCACACACACACACACAATTATTCGGCGTGAAACATTCGCTCTCTCTCACACACAAACCACCATCACTCGTATAGGCACACAAAATTGTTCGACATGAACCATACTGAAATGTTTCAACGACCGTCGTGATCGATGATACGGCCGTTTGGTTGAGGCATAACGTCCAAATACTTGGTTATTCTTAAAATATATTCATACGTCATGAATAAAAAAAATAAGTTAGCCAAAGTTTATTTTCGTCCACCATCCTAAAAATTAAAATATCATGTTATCTCACTAAATCATATTCCATCGAAAATTATACTTCATTAAAATGGAAGAATATTTTATCTTTTAATTATTGTTTATATTTTTATAGTTTAACCTCTATTTATTATATTATTATTATAATAATGTCAAGTATTTATAATAAAAATATTTTAACAATACAATATTATATATTTAAAATTTATTCCTTTTTAAATAAACAAAAGAAAATAATAATATAATAATATTATTATATTATTTGGAATAAATTTTTTTATTCTCTGCAAGATGGAATATAAAATTCGATTTGTGATTTCAAATATGTGAATTATTTTTTCCCTTCACCTCTATTTACAAATTTTCGTACTTTTTCCCTGGGTAAATCAACTTTTCTTATTTTTAAAATTTTGTGTAATAGTATACCCGAGGGAAACCGGATGAGGAGATCTCAAGCCATCCAAGAAATCATGGGCATGTGCAAGACGTCCAAAAATATATTTATGTTAATAGTTACAATATCAACTTAATTTTTCATCCTAATACTCACGTGAATAAACTCCTTCTAAAAGTTGATGAAATTATTATGCGTACCCTTGCGAGAGATTAGAAGGATTTTTAGGCTAAAGTTTAAGAGGATATAGTAGCTTTCTATTTATAAATATGTGGTGATGCAATCGAATCACCAAGTGAGTTATTTTATATATACGTAATTCGTTATTAATATTACATGTACCATGTTTACATAAATGGCCACTATCAAGACAATTCTTTTATGCGTCTTTCCGTTGTTTCTGTAGTCGAATAACATTACAAATTTACAAGCAAATAAATCACAATGCATATTTTTTCCCAGAGGTCATTTTCTTATATTTTCCGTAATTTTTATTCTACAAGTACGAAAATTAAAATTTACATCGCGACAATAAAGTATTGAAAACAGTGCAAAATCAAAACAACTCTTTCTAAAAGATATCTTAAATAGTTTTTGAGGGATCGAAAATAAAGTTGGTCGGCTTCATCATAATATTATGGGTTAAGAATATAAAATTAATGATATTATTCTTTGTAACGACTTAAATTTTTAGGAAAATTAGTTAGCACATTAAATTTAACATGATATCAGAGATAGAGGTCTTGAATTCAAATTTCGTTAAGCTCTTATTAAAAAAGTAATTTCCTTCTTTAATTGTCCATGTGTTGGGCTTGGACTAAATTAAAAGTTATCAGCAATCCACACGTAAGAGAGAATATTAAGAATATAAAATTAATGATGTTGTTCTTCCTAACGACTTAAGCTTTTAGAAAAATTAGTTAGCACATCAAATTTAATATTATGCTTTAATTATCTTACAAAATCAATACAAAAATATTAATACGCATTAGCTCAATGTGAGCTAAGCGTTTTTTTTTTATTTCATCCAATGTAATATATATGTTGGTTTCTATTAATTGCACTCCATGCTGCATATTTTCAGTTCCATCTTATCTATTACTAGTCAATTTGGATTTTATGTGCCAATTTGAGAAATGAACTATTCCAACAACTTAAATTGACAGTTCCATGGCTAAGTTCAGACACGTCGATCACTGTTGTCATAACACCACAGAGTACAATTCATGTAGGATTCCTTCACGGCTATAGACCATGACTGCAGTAGTCCAAAATCAATCATTTTTTTTTTCGGTTATACAATTCAAGTAGGATTCCTTTGCAAATGCCTGCCTCCACAAAATGAACCAATCGTGAAAACAAATTGTGATAAGTTTTAATTTCATATCAGGAAATAAACTCTTTATTCCTTGAAATTAGGAAGTCGTCAATCAAACTAATGTAAATAAAAAGATTTTGTACTGAAAAAAAAAGTTTGGGAGTCAAATCTCATACCTAGATTGAAGATATATATATATATATATATATATATATATATATATATATATGAGATTAATGTACCACCTTTCGTTTTGTAGGGATGCTGGGCGCATCTCAACCATTGATCCACTCATTAATGAATCTGATTAAAAGTGATTAAACTTCATAATTTAAAAATATCAATTATTTCAACCGTTGATTAATGGATCAACGATTGAGATGCGTTCAATATCCCTACAAAGCAAAAGGTGCTTTGTAGGTACATTAATTCCGATATATATATATATATATATATATATATATATATGTTTACAATACAAGCCCCATGCTAAAAACAATAAAATTTATTAGTTTATATTAATTTAATAATTTTTAATACAAAAATATAAAATGCATTTTTTTTATCAATTTAATGATCGTCGTCACATAAGGAGGGCAAATATTCGAAAGATGCAGGTGTCCGGAGGCAGAGCCTAAAAAAATCAATATATTTGCGATTACTCTTTGTATTATTATATTGTGCTAGTCTATTCTTTGTTCTAAGAAACAAAAAAAAGTGTCTTAAATAATATCGCATTGAAAATTTGAACTCGCCACGTTAAAAAATTTTCTCATTAATTCTTAGAAAATTCATGTCAAGTAATTAAATGAATAAATAAATACATTTCTCAAGCTCATAATTTCAAGAAGAAACAAAATTAATATGATTTTTTTTTCAATTGTGGTTCAACACGATGATTGCAAACTATAAATACTACTTAGACACTTCTATAATACATTATGACACCACACTTTCATTATTTATAATAATCACGTGTATATATATATATATATATGTGTGTGTGTGTGTGTTATATTTATTTTAAAAATAATTTAAATATTTTTAAATTTGAGGAAATGAAATTATATTATATGACACTAAATTTCAAACCCAATGTGCTTTAGCCCAACAGGCTGAAGATCCACATTTCATTCCAGTAGTCTCTCATGTGGACCAAAATCCAATAGCCACATTGTGAGCCCATGCAAAGTCCAAATCCGACATAGTTGTGCAAGGTCAATGCTCCCGTCGTAGGCACTCCCCGTTTGACTTCCTCCGTTAAAAGAAAGCATGGATCTGACACAACAGAATCCAGATGTTAGATGTGAAGGATTCCCACTTGGGATTAGGGCAGCAAATCTAGATAGGTACAAGTCTCGACCAGTTAGGATTGCTTCATATCTAATTAGATTTTGGGGCATATATTAGCTGTCTTTGTTTTTCTATTAGATTCTTCATTCGATTCCTTGTTGATGCTTGAATTCTTAAGCTTCGAATTTTAGAGGCATAAGCATGCTATACGTTATCCTATCCTCATCTGAGACTGCACAATCTCATCGAGCAAAGATTCTTTTGCTGATTATATTTCTGTGCTTTATCGCCGTTTCAGCAATGTGGAATCTGATGCGCAAGTCGAAGTATGCAGCGTCTCTGGGACCGCAAAAATGGAGCGCCATTGCTGTTTTATCCCTGATCCTGTTCATCCTTACCTTTACTCTGACCGGCAAAGAGAAAGCCATCTCCGAATCTGCTGTCGTGAGCTCCAATCTGGCCGCATTTCAGACTTCAGTCCAGTTCCATCCTTCTCTCCAGTTCATGAATGGTACCGATGTGATATGGCAGATTCCCGAGTCACCGAAGGCGGCGCTGTTCATAGCTCACGGCTGCGGCGTCCGAGGTTCCAAGTTCTGGGACAAGTATCCCGGATGCCCGAATTGTACTGGTCTTCCTGAGGAGAGGCTCTTTGTACTGCATGCTCTGGAACGGAAATTCGCTGTTTTAACAGTGTCAAGTCTGGGTCGATGTTGGAATGTTTTTTATGAGATAGAAAGTGTGAAGTGGATCATCCAATGGTGGGTTGTAACCAATAAGCTCCAACAGCTGCCTATCATGACTCTAGGGGCTTCGTCCGGTGGGTATTTTATTTCTGTGCTTGCTGCTCATGTCAAATTCAGCAGCATAGCCATTATGATTGCCGAAGGGGTGTTTGATGGCGCAAACATACCAAAAAATTACCCACCCACACTTTTTGTCCACATGCCTAAGGATAGAGAAAGAATGAGGTTGATATTATTGAACATGGAAAGCATGCGACGGAAGGGAGTTCCTGTCAAGGAAGTTAGATGCAAGGAGTTCCCTTTGACCCCAGAGCTCTTCTATAAGAGGATACCAGGCTTGAACGAATCTACTTCTGCCAAGTTATATAGCATTTTTCGCGAGAAGGGATTCATCGATGAGAATGGCTACTTGAAGGATGATGGGCGCAGCACTAACTGGAAGCAGGCGATTGCAGGAAGGAACATTTTACCAGATAACTATGGATTGCTTGATCATATTGAGGAAGAACTAAATCTTGCATATGCGTTCCATGAGATGACCAGCTTGCAGTCTGATGAAATTCTTGGTTGGTTTGAGTCGCATATGAGCTGAATCTAATCCTATGGACATGTAGTTGTCGGCAGAGTATACTTTTTATTTCTCCAGTTTTGTGCTTTCCATTGCCGATAAGTTCTATTGGTGTGTAATTTTTCTATCTGGCAATGAAGATGTTACTGATTAATCATAGTGAAATAGTGCACGTCTGATAAAAGGGAATCATCTAAGGCTAAGCTGCTGTTCGCCGAAGTTTTGGAAAAAGTTATGGTTGATATATAAAGAAACAATTGTTTACAAAATAGGAATGTTCAGACTTCCCAGGTATATCATCCTGATATCCTCATTTCTTCTTATATATGATTGTATTATTAATATGCTAATGTTGGATTTGCTTGTAAAACATCTACTTGACCTTTAGGACAATTTTCTTTTCTTGGAAAATTCAGCATTAAATCATCTTTTTTGAGAATGGCCAATATGACATAAGAATGTTGATGATTTGTGTTAGAATCCTTGCAAACCAGACAAAAGGTTGGGACTTGCATCTGCATATGATAAGCAGAATTTTTGAATTGCATGCTCTAAAGGATTTTCTTCTTAAGTTATGGGAAGGTAAATCTTAATTCCTCATGCTGCATTATTTGGAGTCTTTGGACCACAAATACAGTGATTAATTTTTTAGATTCTGTATGCCAACTATAGAAATCACCTAGGTCGAGCTGGTGGTTGATTGCACATACGCGAGCCAGATAACCCCTTGGAAAAGGTGGAAGGAGTCATGTATGGACTTTCTCCCCCAGTGTTAAATCATCAACTTCCCAGGATTCTGCTTGTAAAACATGAACAAAGTTTTCTCTCAAAAAAAAAAAACATGGACAAAGTCATTTAAGCTCCTTGACTTTAAGCCCATCTTCTTAAACTAATACATTTCGTTTAATGGTTTAAGAAATGGGTACTGATGGCCTCTGCTTCTTGAAACAAAGGTTCATTTGATAATAGACTCTTTGATGATTTGAGATGCTTCAATGGAGCATGTTTAACATTGAATCATTCTAAAAGAGATGAACCAAGGTATTCTGTGACCTGATGGAATAAATAATCACGACTCATAGTATTCTCAATCGTGAAGGGAAAAAAAACTAAATGTTCTTTGATAGGAAAGCTATGTATATTTGCACATACGTGAATTCGGTCTTGTCCTGTAAGAAAATTATGTTGACATTCTGATATCAGTTCACTAAGGCCCATGATTAATAATAACAATTTATTCAATGACTTTTGATGAAAGTTTTGTAGTCGACTACTCATGTGTGGAACTTTGAACTCAAATTGCAAATCTGCACACTCTTTGTTCCATATTTGCTTGCATTAGGAACATGTAGAGGACACCTGAGTTGAGGACCTCCTGTATCAAAATTGATTCTTATAAGCAAAGGGGCTTCGGATGCTTAGTGACCAATGGTTTACAGAAGAATATAACTAACTTTAAAGTAAGACATTTCTACCCTTGTGAGTGAGTTAAGAGTAATAGTGCATATTTACCTTCTCATGTACATGGAAATGCTTGTTGTTTGAAAGATCCAATATAGTCAGTACAAACTAAATTGGATCAAACCCTCTGAAGAAGGAAAAAAATTGTCACAGCCAGGCTGTTATCTATAAAAATTCTGTTTGCATAATACTTTTATGTTTGGAAGTCTCAAGCTTATTTATTACTGTTACTGTAGATACCCTCCACATGCTATGTAGTTATATCTGTACCCGTTGTGCTATCCTAAAGGCCATATTATCACAGTATCTAATAGAAATATGCATGTTCGATTGTCTTGGTTGATGTATTCCCAAATTACTGTTACTAGTAGTAGTTTCTTTAAAAGATCTAGATTTGGAAAACTCTTAATGAACATATGAGATAAATGTTAATCTTTTCGCCCTTCAAGGAAAGGCTGAACATAATGACTGTTATTATTTCTGGATCCACTGGAATGCGGAAGGCCTTTATGCATGGATCGCTGTGCTGTTGTGAATCACCTTCTTTACCATTGGATTTTTTCTGAATCTGGTCTGTAAATTCAAAAAGATTCTTCTCTATAATTTGTGCTTGTAGGCATCCAGTAAACATGTTGAACTTATCAGGATTAATCTATTATGTCATTACTTGTTATATTCTTGTCAAAGAAGATGTGAGAGAAATTCGATGGTGCCCGTAATTAGACCTAGATTTCGAATTCAGTGTGAAAACTGTTAATTGGTGTCATAATTTTTTTCTAGATGAGATTATGAAATGGTGGAATGCATTTTACCTTTGGAAGTTGAAAATTGAACTGGATGTTATCAACCACTAATGAATTGGAATTTCACAGAAATGTGATAAAATGGCAGTGGACACGAGTGAAAAACAGCCAAAGAATGGTGGTTCTCTGGGCAGCAAGGTCTAATTCAATTAAGAAAACAGAGCACTAAGATTTTTTTTTCTTTACACTTTTCAGAATTCAGATCTTATGATGACTCTTTTTAGGCGCTCATAACATATTCACTTCACTTAAGCTTTCTTGTGCTCAAGGCATTTCATCACTTCAGCTTTCTTGCTTGCTTAGACGTTGTCAATTCTCTTTTGCAACTGACAATAAATGCATGTTTACTGTCACATGGAATAACTGTGCACAAGCTGCAGAAGCAATTTTTTTTTCCTTTGGCCAGTAAGAGACGAACCTAACACAGGAAATAATCACTTGTCTGCAACAGAATCCGAGACCCCATTTATATCTAGCGGTACATTAAATGCTGTTTTTGCCACTAGCCACACAAAGATGAAATCTACTACATCTTAGCACATCAATGAAGACATCCCCACACAGACACCAATTTGAATCACAAGTACAAACATGGAAAACTTAAGCACATATCATGCACAACTATTGGAAGAAGCCACAACTCTGTTCTTTTTCCCTACTTAAATTTGCCCTCATTGGCTTGCTGGAAGATCGCCGCTTGGGCAGCCGCTGCGCCTCCGGAGGCCATGGCGCCAGCGAAGGAGTCCCTCACCTGCTGAGCAGTGAAAGGAAACTGGTTGCAGGACATGGCATTTAGCAATGCCGCAGTGCCCTCACGGAAAAGAGCACCATATCCGTCATTCCTTGTGTTCGTCAGCGCTTGTGGCGCGCTCAGACTCTTTCCGAAAATTGCGGCACAGGCGCCGCCGAAGTAGTTGCCAATGTTGTTCCAGTAACCCAAGATCGACGGTATGGAATCCGGATGTCCAGCCCAATAACTTCGAATGTACAGGAACAAATTAGCCGAGGATTATAAATCTCAAACATTTCAAAAATAATAATTGCGAGATGGAAGAAGCTGATGATTAGAATCTAAGTGCAAAGAATGAAAGAAGTCCCTTACGTGCAGGTGCCGGGGAAGTAGGGAGGGAAGAGCGGCTTCGTGTATGGCGTAGTCGGAGTGACTGGGGGTGTTACCACTGGGGATGCACCGCCGGAAGGAGGCGAATGGTAGTAACCACCTGCGGGCGTCGGTGATGAGCTTCCATGAGACGGCGTCGGGGTGCCGTAGCCTCCTCCAGATGGTGTTGGGGTGCCGTATCCTCCTCCATGGGATGGCGCTGCAGGGTGGCCACCACCGGCCGGAGTAGGGCAAGCTGGCTTGTTCTGCGGAGCTGCAACCATGCATTCAAGCCATATGCAGCTTAATTAATCCTTAAGCCAAGTACAAGTGTATGTTAATTCTCCCTATAGCTAGATTAAGAATTTAAGATGATATCTTTCGCCTATCCTTATTTTTGCAAATTTAAGTTGTATGGTTAACAAATTAATATATATGATACTGCATGCCCATGCACGTATGCGATCACAGATCAATTATGCTACGAGTTCATTGGCAGTATATTATACTGCCTACTAACTTGTCTTCTTACGTAGTTTATGTGGCGGCAAACGTCACTAGTCTTTCATCTGCATCATGCATATTTGGATTTTTTATGAGAAAGAGAGGAAGTACGTAGTACAACAGAATAGATAAATAACTGAGAGAGATAGAGAGAGAGAGAGAGGGAGACTATACGTTTGGGACTTGAAGAGCTCCCTCCTCCAGGAGTGTAGTAGTTCTTCTGATCATTGAGCTCCCCAAGGCTCCGACTCATGACAGGAGTGACTGCATGGAGAGCAACCAACCCAAATAAAAGAACACAAAGCAAGAAACTTTCCCCTCTGATCCCCTGTTTCTCCATGTTTACCAAACCAAGGGAAACAACGAGCGCAGAGATGAAACAAGTAAAGACAGGGGATTCTGCTATGGCCAGTTAAGGAGTGAGCACTGATATAAATACCCTAAAGAGAGCCAATTGGATCTAAACCAGTGCATCCATGATCATAAATTGAGGGAAGTAAGTAGTTGGACAGCATTTATTGGCTTTTGTCAGGAGTCGAATACGAAGATAAAAAAGTAAAGTACCGAACAGATGACTCTTGCTCTCGAATTTTTCCCTTTGCTCATATTTTTGCTCTACATGTTTTCAATGTCAAATTCTATAATTTCCAATCAATTACGATTCATAGATGACAAACAATATGTTTATCCAGGTGTCTATTGTGCATGATTTCAAACTTTAACCAAGAGAACCGTTTTTAGAAGCCTGGTAAATGTCGCAGACAATCCAAGGCAAGGGGATGCTGCATGTTTGGGCGGGACACAGATGGACTAAAAGCACTGAAACAAAACTTAAAGGTCTTTTTTCCTTCTTCGGTGGAATTAAAGGTCATTTTGATGCTGGTCAGTTAAATTATTGATCCATTGTACATCTGAACTCCCTATTTGCTGTTGCTTGGTCATGAGGGAAATTTATCGTGAAGTGATTCATAAATGAAGCTGTTCATGGTTATGATTCTGCCAGCTGTTTTAACGTATTGATGAAACAGCCTTTTCTGTGCTGTGAGAATTATCTGTTTTACAATTTAGATACATGTATAAGATCCTATTATCAATTTCATTTCAGCTTGTGCAGCACTTGGGCTGTATTTTTGCCCAAATTTAAAAACATTCATTCTTCTATCTATTCAGATGAAATTCTCTAGAAATTGTTCAGGTTACTGTTCCATCGGAGAAAAAAAACAGTCGTACTGAAACAATACACATTCCTCTTCTCGGATGTTCCTTTTAGCTCAAAATCTCATATTTCTTTAAAGAAAGTAAGATGGTTCATAAATATACCGTCCTCAAGCGCAACTTTTCTATTTTTTTCTGCAAGTTCACTTCTACGGGTCATGGAGTACTAAGAAGTAAGAAACTTGAGGCTTTCTGGCTGCAGAAATGCAGTAGAATATGGCACTTTCTCTGCATCTCTGGTTCACTGACATAGGACTAGCTCAGAAATTTCCGGCAATTGTGCAGGCTCAGAGAACATCCGAGTGTTGTGATCTGTGATACATTCTTTTTATCTTTTGTAATTTTTTTTGTGTGGCCTCATGTGAACAACCAGCTGCCGAGTGGGACACTTTCCGAGCAAAGCCATGGCACCAATTGGCTGGTGTCAGCATTGGCGGTGGGGACAAAGCTGTTTCATAATTTTCATGGGCTCACCTTCGTCTTTTCTTTGCAATAACTCTACCATGAATAGTTTTATTCCGGTCTCTGGATCTGCATAACTGGACTCCAGCAGGAAGGACCTATTCTCTGGCAGTCTGCAATATCTTCTCTTATCAGTTAATTTCTCAATTTCTCACCGAGATGCCTTCTTTCTTTCAACCTCTCTGGACTCCTCTTAATGTTCTGTGCAGGAAGTAGTTGAGCACTGACACAGATCAGATGACCATATATACAGCAGACAGCCTAGATTTGCTTGCATTCATATCCTCTCCTCGAGTTGCTTCACGTATCATTTCACTCACTGCCAGGAGCTTATCTCTGTGTTAGAAGCGTAAGATGTATCCACTGCAACAGCTCCATTTGCACTCCTGCAATTGCCTTGCAGCAGCCAACGACCTTAAACTTGAGAGATGATTTACAGTGTTTTAGCTTCATTTGGACCATGAGAAACGCAGGTCAAGGTGCAATGCCTCGAGCTTATGATCCTTAATCGAAACATGTTTCAGGTCATCGTCACGAGATTACATACACAAAATTTAGTAGCCAACAGGGAACATGAAGGACCCGTGCAACCACATGTATATATGTGACAGCAACCAACATCGATTTAAGTACAGCACATGAGACGCCTATGCCCGATCTAATTCGTTCAACGTCCCGTCAACGCTAAAGGACGATCTGAATCCTTCTATATTTATGATATATATGTTATAATACACAGAGGTTTGAATGTTTAAGTGAAGTGGTAACAACTAACAAGTCCTCATATAATATATTTGAATCTTTATCTTTACAAGTTCGAACATTACGATCGATGGTAATCGGAAAAAATATCCTCATCTCGAGATAATTCTCTGTAACTAGGAAGATCCATTCCATGGTCTACTATAACTAAAAAAGTAGAAAAAAAAGATTAATAATTGATTCGAGATATTTTGATGACCGAAATCCAAGGAACAACGTTTCCGGCACCACTGCAACTTTCGAGTGCACCTTATAGACGGTTTAGACTACTTGATCCAGTGCGCATGTGTTAGACAACGTTTTGTAGACCTTTAATGAAATTGCATTTTACTAAATCCCCCCCCCCCCCCCCCCCCCCCCCCCCATAATAAATTATCATGCATGATACAAATAAAAGTTCTGTACTGTGAGGACCGTATGATTTTAAAAGTGGAATCCACATAAGAGATTAAGAGTTATGAATTTATTTTCACAATGTTGCATTTACAATAAGTTATATGAAACTTATTATATTATACGCCTAACGCCTTATATAAATGTGTGTATATATATATTCTATTTGCATGATCCATCGCAATAATAAACCAGCCTACGCTGAAAATATATGGCTGATCATCGTGTCATTGATCAGTAGATCGAGTCGGTAATTATTTACACCTAAGAATAATAGACCATATGTTGATCATGATGTGGAGATGAAAAAAAGTCCTTTCGATTGGTCTTCAAGCATTATAATTGTTACGCATATGAAGTTAATTAAGGTTACACATATTTAACAAGGTTTAATTCTAGTGGATTACGTCTTAGAGGCGACAAAATTCTTAAAAAAGGTTTCCAACAAGGATATTTTTTATAAATATATGATTTCAAATTTAAGACATGATTGAAGCCAAGACAACCCCCATTGTTGGAAGGATACATATTTTAATATAGGAGAAAATAGGATTAAGAAAATTCCACCAAGAGAAAGAAAGGTCCAAGTCATATTTTTATTATAGAAACTTTACGCCCCGTTTTGTTTAACGAAAAGAAAAAAACAAAGGAGAGAAGATAAGAAGAAAAAAAGAAAAGAAAAGAAAAGGACTCGATATTGGGAGAATTTTAATCACAGATTGTGGGTTGGGCCAGGCTTTTGAACGGTGTGGAAAAGGTTCAGCCTGCAGAAGTCTTTTGCATGTATATGTAGAGGTCCAACTTCATGTAATAAAAGAAACATACTGTTAATTGGAGTATGCACATCAACTTTATTTTTTAAAAAATATATATTTCAATATATAATAAGGGGCTCTTAGATAACCATTCAAAGTACAAACTGCGTGCTCAGCTAAAGAAACTACCTGAAATGCAACAGCGAATTAACGCGCCAGCCGTCATGCAATATGCATTCCCGTCAATATTGACTTTTTTTTCTGTACATAGGGAGGTTTAAAGATTTAATATAAAAAAATTAAAGATTAAAATTAAAAGTGTACATAGTGAAATTTAAATTCGTGACCTTTTAATTTTCAAGTGATAATGTGCTTCACTGTGCTACATAATAATTAACTTTGATCTTAAAGAAAGCGAAAACACCGTGTTATAAAAGACGTCATTGAATAAATTAATGAGTCCTCTGCGGTGCCGTTGATACTGGACGTTACGACTGCAGGATGTACCTTACCTATACTTATTCATGATACGCCAGGCACTCGGCCAGTTACATACTGCAATGCACCAAGGAGCATGCTGCACACACACAAAAAGAAAGGTGGGGTGGGATTGGGGGGGGAGAGAGAACTTTAAGCTTACAAAAGGAACAGATAAAGGGACTATCAAACAAGTGTCGTCAAACAATGAATCCATGAGTTAAGAATCAGGAGAAACGGCTGCACTGTTACCATGCCATCTCATGCACATGAGGGAGGCTTAATCAACGATGTTAATTAGGAATACCAGGCACGTCCTTCTCGCTGATACAAAAATACCTTTCCTTAATCTCCAACGGCATATAACAAATAACAACAATAACAATAAAGCCTTATCCTATTAGGTGGGGTCGGTTACATGGATCATACGACGATATTCCGCTCTATTAGTAATCAAACTTTTCGATATATTATTCATCAATGGATCTTACTCTATTAGTTCGCCAAGTGTCCGCCTTGGCCTCCCTCTCCCTCTTTTAATCGGACTCCAGATTAATTGATCTACTCTTTTTATTTGTGCATCTAATGGTCTTCTCTGAACATGACCAAACCATCTCAAATGTTTCTCTACCATTTTCTCACTAATAGGAGCCACTCCAACTCGTTCACGTATATGGTCATTCATAATTTTATCTAATCTTGTATGACCACACATTCATCTCAGCATTCTCATTTCGACTACCCCTAGTTTACGTTCATATTGTCCTTTCATAGCCCAACATTCACTACCATATAACACTGTCGGTCTTATAGCAGTACGATAGAATTTTCCTTTAATTTTATTGGGTACTTTTCTATCACAAATAACTCCAGTGGCTTTCCTCCACTTACACCAACCAGCTTGAATTCTATGATTAACATCGTCATCAATCTCACCATCTTGTCTTACAATTGATCCTAAATATTTAAACTTTGTCACTTGAGAAATTATATCCTCCCCTAACCTAACTTCCAAATCGTCTCTAAGTTGTTTATTTGTGAAATTGCTATGCATATATTCTATTTTATTTCTACTTAAACGAAAACTCTTTAAATCCAACGTATTTCTCTATATTTCTAATTTTGTATTAATATCTTCTCTTGAATCCGCTAAAAGTACTATATCATCCGCAAATAGCATGCACTTAGGTACCTCCTCTGTGATACTCTCGATTATAGCATCGATAACTAAGTTAAATAAATACGGGCTTAAAGTTGATTCTTGATGTAGGCCAATTTCTATAGGAAATGTCTCACCTCCGAATGTCCTAACCCTAGTCAATGACCCATCGTACGTATCTTGTATTACCTTAATGCAGGCAACACTCACCCACTTCTTTTGCAAGACTTTCCGTACATCCCTTGGTACCTGATCATACGTCTTCTCTAAGTCAATGAAAGTCATATGTAAGTCTCTTCTCCTACTTCGATACTTCTTCATCATCCCCCTTAGTAAATAAATCGTCTATATAGTGGATCTTCCTGTCATGAACCTAAATTGTCTCTTAGAAATACTAGTCTCCATTTTCAATCTATGATCAATCACTTTTTTTCATAATTTCATTGTGTGACTCATAAGTTTAATCCCTCTATAATTTGCACAATTCTGAATATCCCTTTTATTTTTGTAAATAGGAACTAATGTACTTAATCTCCAATCATCAAGCATCTTTTTCGACCGTAAAATCTCATTAAATAGTTTACATAACCATAACACACATTTTTCTCCTAAACATTTTCAAACTTCAATCGGTATACCATCCGGTCCAACGGCTTTACCATTCTCCATTTTCTTAAGAGCTTCGTTAACCTCTGAGACTCTAATTCTACGATAAAATGACATATTAAGTTCAGTTAACTGTCAAGTCCTCCAAATCACAACGGGAAACTTCACATCCATCATTAAATAGCTTATAAAAATATTCTTCCCATCTGTTTTTAATATCTCCTTCAGTAACTAAAACCTTGCCAATTTCATTTTTTATGCATCTTACTTGATCCAAATCTCTCGACTCCTTCTCTTTATTCCTTGCAATCTTGTAAATCCTTTGTTCACCAGCTTTTGTCCCTAACTCCTTATAAAACATCTCATATGCTTTAGCACGAGCATCACTAACTGCCTTCTTAGCCTCCCTTTACGCCGAACGATACTTTTCCCAATTGTCAGAACTATTGTCCAAGTGTATCGTCTTGAAATAATTTTTCTTATTATGCACCTTTTATTGGACATCCTCATTCCACCACCAAGTCTTCTTATCTCGTGGTCCAAAACTTTTTTATTCTTCTAAAATGGCTTTAGCAACCATTTCAACCTTTTTTGTCACATTCTCTCACATGATACTAGCATCTCCTTCTAACTCCCACACAATTTCCTTTAATAACTTACTTCTAAAAGTCTCTCGCTTCTCCTCCTTTAACTGTCACCACTTGATCTTTCGATCAAAAATTATTCGAGATTTTGATTTTATACATTTCATTTGCATATCAAGAACTAACAATCTATGTTATGTAGTCACCCCATGTCCAGGAATTATTTTGCAATTAGTACAGCGTCTTTTATCAGTATTTCTTGTCAAGAAAAAATCGATTTGAGACCTATGAGTTCCACTTTTGTATGTAATTAAATGTTCCTCTCTCTTTCTAAAACAAGTGTTGATAATCTTAAGATTGTATGCTAAAGAAAAATCAATAATAGTTTGTCCTTCCTCATTCAACTCTCTAAAACTAAAACCACCATGAACCCTTGCATGTGGTTCTGCATCTTTACCAACATGTCCATTAAGGTCTCCCCTAATATAAACTTTCTCGATTGTTGGTATACTTTCAATCAAACTCTTCATATCTGCCCAAAACTTCTCCTTGAAATGTGATTCTGCTCCTACTTGGGGTGCATATGCACTAATAATGTTCATAGTCTCCTTTCCAACAATTACTTTCACGGATATGATTCGATCCTCAATCTTTTTAACTTCCACAACATTCTCCCTCCATTCTGCATCCGCGATAATACCAACATCATTCTTTCTCTTTACCTTACATGTGTACTAAAGTTTGGAACTATTTAACCTAATCTCTTTACTTTCCTCTCCTACCCATCTAGTTTCTTGCAAGCATAAAATACTAATCTTACGCTGGTCCATTACTTGTGCCACCTCGAGACGCTTCCCATTCAACGTCCCAATGTTCCAAGAACATAATCTGACCTTAGTCTCATGAACTAGCTTCTTTAACCGCTTCCGTCCATTATAGTGCGGTAGCCCTTGCTCATTTAACACTGCATTCAGGCGAGGATGCAGCGGCTCTTGCTCTCTTATCACTGTACCCGAGCTGTACAACGTGTTACTTACGGATAACGACCTAGCATTAATGATCCATGTTCATAAGATTCGACAGGGTTTTACGCTGACTGTCGAGGTCTAACACAACCCTCCTCCTTTATCCGAGCTTGGGACTGGCTATAAAATATATCCAACGGCATATAACACCGCACGTAAAATCTCGCATGTACAACTCCAACCAAAACCTTCTGTTTCTATTTATACCACCACCTCCAGCCAATCTTTCTATACTTCACATCAGCTCCTTTGAGATTCTAATTTTTTTAATTTTTTCACTGTATAGAGTCTCTAATTATTCTTATAGTTCCCACGTATACTTATAACTAGCATTAAGCATTTCTGTAGTTTAGAAATATATTTATTGTAATACGATGAAACTACTTCTTCTTTCTTCATATAGTTGGAGGTCTTGTGGTGGCGTGCATGTCCTCATGCACCGCTGCGCACGACTTCTACGTGGGTGGCAAATCCGGCTGGGTGCCAAACCATGGAGACCCTTACAACAGCTGGGCTTCTCGCAAACGGTTTCAAGTCCATGACAGGCTCAGTACGCCATATTTTAAATATATATCAGCATCTCAATTAATCTGTTCTTTCAAACTTTTTTCTCCTCTTTAATTATATTGTTCAGTGTTTTGATCCCTAAACAGTAAATTCTAACTTGTAGTTTTTAAGTACGAGAAGGGGATCGACTCCGTTCTCGTGGTGGACAAAGCAGCCTACGATGCATGCAACGCGGCCGATCCCATCAGGAGCTACACGGACGGCGACTCCATCTTCAAGTTCGACCGATCCGGGCCGTTCTACTTCATTAGCGGAGCGAGCTGCCACTGCGGAGGAGGGCAGCAGAAGCTTCACGTCGTCGTGTTGGCGTTGAGGAATCAAACTCTCCCTCGCGCTCCTCCCCCACCGTCGCCGGCGCCGTTGCCACAGCCCCATCCCACGCCCTCCGTGACCCCTTCCGATTCTCCGCAGGTTCCATCGCCACCGAACCCTACAGGATCTGGGAGCTTTCCTCTGCCAGAAACGGATGAGCCAGTGAAATCCCCGCTGCCAGCACCGTCGTCATCGCCGTTGAAAGCAGTGGTCGATGTGGGTCTTGTCGTACAAGTTTCTCTTGCACTGGTTGCTTTTCTTGTTTAGTATTTAGTGGTTTGTGCATGTGTTCTTTTGGACGGGTTTGCATGTTGATAACTTATTATTAGTTATTACTTTGTTCTTGGTAGGGAAACAGTTGCAACAAGCCAACAAGTCTCTTTAGGATCTATTTGATTTAATTACCTTTAGGCATTATTTGTTTCGAGAACTTTGGACAGAACTTTTTGGACAATACTTTAGGAAATTCAGCCACGTCTTCGAAGGTGGGTCCATCAGAACTTGTTCTAGTCAAAAGCAAATGTTCCATAACAAAAGTTTTTGACACAAAAATTTGGCTTGTCAAAAGCTGAAATTCTACCAACATCAAAATTTTATCCAAACATCTCATAAGAACCTCGTAATAACGTCAGAAAAAACTCAGGAATTATAGTTCTCAAGTTTTCGAAGAACCAAACACAGCCTTTAAATTCATGCTGAACGACTTACTTTGCATTGCTCAATTCACATGGAATATCGATTAGTTGAACGAAAAATGTTTCAGTTTTCACCGCGGGTCATATAAGTTTTTGAGTTTGACCTAAGGGGTAGTTTGGTATTAACTAATTCGGATAGATTTCGAATTATTTTATTTAAATTTTCTAAAACCATCACATTAACTTTGGCTACGACTAATTAGTAATTTTAATTGTTCTAATGATTTTAATTACCACCTTCACTAAATAGAGTGCCGGCATCTTTCCAGATTATTAGTTAATTGAAATATATTTTGACAAAAAAATCATTCAATAATTAGTTCTAATTTTAAATTTTTTTATTAATAAATAAATATCATTTAAGTTCATCTTCTTTATTATTTTAAATATTTTGCAGATAAGATCTTAATTTTTTCCTCATATTTTTTATCTATATTCACATTTTTTGTTTATTTATAATAATATGTTATCAAAATCTTAAAATGACTTAAAAGGTATTTTGATAACTTATTTTCTAACTGTTTTATTTATATTTGTATTAACAGTGCTTATCAAACACTACGTGATTAGTGATAATTTATTTAAATAATAATTTAAATTATTGATTAATCGAATTGGTAATCTATTTAGGTGGTGTCTATATTTCATTGTCTTTCTTCACTTCCAAGTCAAATAAACCATTTAGCTTTTAGATTACTGTTCACGAGTTTACTTTTAGTTGTAAAAAATTAAAAAACATTTCATATAACCAATAAATTGACTATAATTGGTTTTATAAAACACTCTTGATCTTGATTTTAGGGTCACACCCAATTAATAATGATTGAATTAAAACTATCAATCTTTGTCTATAAATTCACACATTAAATGCGAAACAAAATGCCAACATTTCATGTTTCTTTATAATGTCTTTAAAAAATATTTTCTTCTAGGTCGTGTTTGATTAAGAACAAAATGACAGAACTTTGTTAAATTTTATCAAACAGGAGGTGTAATTCATATGGAGCCCACCAGAATTTATATTCTGGTCAACGCAATTTGTTTCGACAAGTTCTGATAAAAAAGTTCTAACTAAAAGTCAGAACTTGAGTTCTCACTAGCCTCCGCGGATGTCCCTCGAATCCCACGCCACACCTAGCAGCATGCATGCATGTGACGGCGACAGTTAAAAGTTATTGCCAAACACCTATCCAAAATCAAAGGGATATATAGGTCACATCAAAATCAAAGTTCTTGTTCTATGAGCAATCGATCAAATATTTTCAATGAACAAATATGTCAGACTAATAAATTATGAGAACTTAGGAGAATTTTTGTTCTCCTTACCAAACACAGCCCTAGAGATAAAAGGGGCCTAAAAGTGTCCCACTGAAATTTCCCCTATTTTAGGATTAGGATTTCATGTTAGCAAAAGTGGTAAGTATATTGTCATTGTTTAATAAATAAGTCGGAACTTAGAATCCTTGTGATATGAATTCTCACTCTCTAAAAACTGAAGTGTGGTTTACCATGTCATCACCAGATCTAAATATTTGGATCTATCCTGAATGATAAGGTGACAACGTAAAAAATAAAATAAAAAAGCAATATCATAAAATTTCACCCTACCTGACCAGGTGTCTAGGGCCCAAAACGGACTATGGGTCCACGGATATCCAAATTGTCAATTGACCCATTTTGGACCTTTCAAAACTTGGTGGTTTTGCAGAACCAACCAAGTGAAAAAAAAATCAGGATGATTCACTTAGATATTTTGATCAAATTATAATGAATTTGAATTGTATTATTTTATTGATAAACTTAAGAGGCATTTTTACTAAGGTTATAAGTCGCATTACTTATTTATAAATAATTTGTTTCATTTTCTTGTTTTCCTTATTCATTCAAATAACAACCATTAAATGTAATATTTAAGGACGAAATCTATTGTCAAGCATGAGTTCTTGAAAAGAAAAATATTTTTTTGTTGATGCATCTTGAATTATAATGCCTTTGTGTCCAAAATTATGAAAGAACAAAAAATATGAAAATTTGTGCCTTGAACAGCAGATGCTTGACCGTTCACTATCATGCACTTTTTTGTCATAATGATTTCTCTTTTACCGTCAATGTGGCATTATATAAAAAATAAAATAAAATCATAATATCACAATAAAAAACAATTCAAAAATAATAAAAATGAAAAAAAGTATAATGAAAGTGGCAGCAGAACACCCCCTGATGATGTCAGGGTAGCCATCGCCGTCGGAGCTCCTTGTGCAATTTACTTTCTGTACTGTGTCATTGATGAAAAGAATTTTACAATATTGTTAAATCAAGATTTTCATTTTCTTTGTATGTTTGCCCACTTCATTGTTGTTTATTTTTTATATTCTATTTCCAACTATTTTGATGAATATCTATATATTATTAAAAGGAGGATAATATGCAAGGAGAAGTTGACAATTAACATGTGTCCCTAAATTATTAAATTTCATAACTACATTTTTAATGATTAACTATGAGACTTTTACAATATTCATTCTTTATACTTTTAAAAATTAATTGGTGTAGTGCATAATTTAATCATAATCGTTATACGTGATAGTGTTGTTGCCCCCTTTTCGAGTTCGCTGAAACTTGTAGAGGGGCATCGTCCCCAGTCCCCCACCCCAATGAGCTCATCGGAGACGCGCAGAGGGGTGCCATCTCCTCTCTTCGTCGCCGGCAAGGCCGCCGGAGGTCAAAGGGGAGAGGGTGGCCCCCTTGTTTTTTATTTTTAACATTATTTTATATTTATTTTATTCTTAATGGCTTATTACGTAAGTAAAATGATCAGTAAATCTTCTATACTCGATGAAAAAGGCAGTCAGAAAATTGGGAAAGCGAGTAAAAATGTGAACCTCATACATCTATGTCTTTTGTGTGCACACTTATCACTTGATTATTATATATTATGTGAAATTCCTACTAATCTATTTTATTCACCTTCATTATCAAAGTCATATTTTTTATTATATTTGACTATTGAAACAATAAATAGATAAATTATTCATCCTCTAATAAAAAATGCTAAAAAAATTATTTATTTTATTTAGATTTTAACATCTTGTCTTAGATAAATATTAATAGTTAAGTACATATATTATGAGTTTATATGTTAATTATTCAAGATATATATATATATATGTATAAACAACTATCTTGTTCCATTATTTATTAAAAATATTAATATTAATATTATATTTGATTTGTAATTATAGAAATTATAAGTATCTTAATTGAATATATTTTTATATTATTTTATTATCATCCGGTTCGACCATCCGGAAGCGGTCCGACTTGACCCAAAACTTTTTTGGGAACCATGTTGGGTTCATGTTTTATAACATTGGTTCCAAATGCAAATGGTAATAAATTCGAATTTTAATTTTAATAGGTACATATTTCATTATATCCATTGATTACCTTGGAACTGATCGTTTTTTTAATGATTGGGATCCTTTTCATTGTTAAATAGAAAGTCAAAGTATAACGATGTGCAAGTGAAATCGTAGTTTTTTTTATTTTCATAAATAATTAAATTGATAGATTATTTTCAAGAAGATTTGAATGAAGTTAAATTTAATAATGAGAATTGGAAAGTTGATTTAATAATTTAATTCTGGTGAATATTTGGATACAAAATAAGAACGGTACAGGCAAAATAAATTTTTTTAAAAGAAATGAACATTAAGTTAAATAGAATTATGATAGATGATTTTTATATGAAACTATATTTTAAAATATAATAAAATATTCTTAGAAAATATATAACATAATAAATAATATTATATCAATCTTACCCTTAGTAATTACATAATATAAAAAATAAGATGATGAATATATTATAAATAGTAAGAGAATATAACGTGATTGAATAAAGTCTAGACTTAGAGTGTGTAGACAATGTCGGCACCAAAAAGAAAGAGTGTGTAGACAATAATAACAAATTAATACAAAATTTATAATTTGTATATGAATAAAAATTACTATATATAATAAATGAAGATGACAAATTTATTTTAATAAATAAATGTGTAATCATTGATTTTTTAAATTAATAATAATTTTCACATATTTTGTCTTTGGAAAATGGAAAATTGATTTTTTTTCTCATTTTATGCTGCAACTTTCTGGTATGGATATAAAAAGTACCTAATGAAAGCTGGAAAACATTTTTTTAAGATTGAAAATATTATTCAGAGTTACTCCATGGGAGTCATAATACAAAATTTGGATGGAGATGGAGGTGGGATCTTATCCCAAATTTGTCATCACCATTTGTGTGTTAAAAATAACAAGATGAGCCAACATATATCACGTGCTCACTGGAGGAACGTGAAAAATACGAATCATTGACTAATACGGATCTCTCAACGAGGACATGCATTGAGCTTGACCCATAATGGGAAAAGATTATAACGACTTGATATTTAATAAACAAGATAATTTGATTGAATAGTTCCACATGAGCAACCTCCTTCACATATCGAGACACATTTTAAATTTGTGCGGGTCAAAAGTTCAAAATAAATAATATCATGATTAAGCCAGGGGAACAATAGTTTATAATAACCGGTGATAGTTTTATCATTATATCTCATATACATAATATTAAATCTTTCAGCTTCCATGGACAAATGCATTCCCAATTGATGATTTTGATAAGAATGTTTGAATTGGAGAAGATTTACATAATTGAGAAGTCACTTTGCACACATTTCTTGAGTCCTATAAGCATATTCCATGTCTTAATTTCTAGTATTGAATATGAGTAAGACACTCACAAAAATAAAAGGATAGAATATATTCAATATCACTCTCCCTAATTGCTCTAGAGAAGGAGCCATAAGAATGGTCTATCTAGAGCAATATTATCATAACTAGATCGGCCGGTTCAATCGTTGATCCAGTCTGGTTGCACACGAAAATTGTTTTTGATATCAAACCGGAAAAATTTGATTGACCTAGCTCGATTGATCCGACCGGTTGAAACGGTTCAACCCGATTCAATTCAAATTTTGAAAAACATAAAAGAAAATGACAAAAAATAGGAAAGTTAAAAAGAAAAAAGAAAAGAATCTAAGGACTATTAAGAAGGAGGGGAAATGATATGTATAACATTAAATAGGAATTGAAATAAAAAAGTAAGTATTTAAAATTTAATAACATTAAAATGGAAAATTATCAAAGGACATAAATAAAGGAAATAAAAACCAAAGTGTTAAAGAAAAAAACAAATAAGAATAATTTAAGATAAATTTATTAATATAGAATTTATTATCATTAAATAATATTACTAAAACAATAATAATCTATTTATATTTATAAGTTAACCATTATTATTTATCATTATTAAAACTTTTAATAAATAAAAATTATATTCTAGTAACTTTTAATCTTAGTAATAGGTTATTAGTATAATATTTATATACTATATCATATAACTTATATTATATCTTTATAATTATTATAAATAATGTTATTTTAATAAAAATTGGTTCAATCCGGTCAAATCCGATCGAACAGATCCAATCACGACCAGTAATTAATTCGATCCGATTCTAAAAACATTGGTATTGACGGTAGTTTGCCGCTTGGATGTGAGCTTCTGCGAATTCATTAAAACCGTCAATGCCCTTTCACAAACCACTTCAATGATTGCGCACTGAGATCTAAAGTGGATGTCATAACGCAAATTCTCCAATAGTGGCCAATGATGGGTAGAAATTTTCATTTTGACTATTGATCCATCCTAATTCCCATATGCGAGGATGGTATGAACCAAAATGTGATAAGGAGTTTTTGCTGGAATAAGGACCACAATTGATGGGTTATTGGGCACCATAAGATAGGTGGGAATTACTTTCTTTAGCCATTTCATAAAGGGAGCAAGAAGAATCCATAGTGTTATAAAAAAAGACAAATAATATCCAAAGTAAGTAATTTTTTTTGTGAAACCATTTACAAATGAAGATATGAATTTTTGGGGAGCTAAAATCCGCCATAATAAGAACCATAGGGTCCTATTGAGCATTGTGACCGAGATTAGCGGTAAATAAAATTGCACACTAATTTTGCATTAGTCATTCCATGGGTATGCGACACCCAAGCTCGTACATCATCATACATAGACTTTGGAACATAGATACATTTGATTAATTCACAAAGAGAAAATGGACGAAAGAGACTCGTTCCATTCGCCTCATAAAGCAATCAAATTGTTAAGATATTTCCATGTTGATGAAATGGGATCTACATAATAAGAGTATGAAAGATCCAAGGGTCATATAGGATCGAGATATTTAAACTAGGACCTACTTGTTTCCTAGAGTCGAGATTTAGATCATCTACAAAAGTGAGGATTAGGCCAATACTGAGCTACCTTGGGTTCGTGTTGCTTCCTGCTCCACAACTAGATAGGGGCAATTTTGTTAGCACTAGGTTTACTCAGTGTGTGAGTTGGCTATGAGCTGCGTTTAAATTCCTTATGTTGAGTCCCCCATCGTCCATTGGTATTTCTACAGTGGCCCAGTCGATGAGGTGCGACCCTCAACATCCTTCTCTTGTGTCCCACAAAAAGAATCGTGAGAGTTTTAGCTAGAAAAATTTAACAACTCATATTTCTTTCCTTAACATACTAATACATTAAGTGTAGTGGTTGGCACCAACAAATTCTAATTAAGAAGTTTAATAAATATTTTTTTAAAGTAAAATTTAGAGATTATATAATAAAATTTTTGAAGGATGTTCCATTAACTTATAGATTATAGAGCGTAGAAATTTGATATTTTGTTTTTAATATACTCTTATTTTTTTAAAAAAATAAAGATTTATTTAAATGTTTGATGCATAAAAAATCATGCATTATTTTAGATCATTTTATTAGCATTTAGGAGATTTTTATGTTTAGAAAAGGTATTTTTGTTTATTTTTATTAAATTTATTTTAGATTTAATTTCTATCTAAATTTGAAAATGATTCATGGTAGAACATAAGAAAACTTTGAAATCAAAGCCAGAAAAGGCCCAAACTCACCTCAAAATAGAAGCATGCTCGTGATGAACAAAAGCATGGCCATGACAAAGGCAACTAGAAGAAACATGTTTGCTCATGGCCATAATAGCTCAGTACAGGGCCGTGACAGGAAGATCGTGCAGCCAAAAAAATTTCTAAGTCACTGTCATGGCCATGAAAGTTATGTTCATGCCCATGACAGATCACTGTCAAGGTCATTCCACCAATTTCACGATCATGAGCAAGTGTTAAAGTCAAGATATAAAATTGGTCTTGATCATGGGTATGGCGAAGCCTTTCGCGGTCATGACGAAGTCTTTCACGATCGTGACAGCGAGCAGTTAGGCAATTTCAAAGTTGTGTTTATCCCATTTTTAGACAATTGATTTCTTCCCTTAGGAACGAAAAATTTATAAAAGGGAGAGGCCAAAACCCTGAAAATCATCCTTGGAGCAGAGATTTAAAGTCCAATGAAGAAAAGAAGTGCAGGAACGATTGCGAACATCCATCGAAAACTCAAGAGAGAACGTGCACAGTAGTTCAAGGAGCTCTTCTTTTTTTTTCTTTTCTTACACTTTTACATTAGATTTGATGTTATTTGTCTTAGATTTATTCTTTTATTAGGATCATGCTACTTGAACCCGATTTGTGTTTTGAAATCTTTTTTATATTAGTTTAATTTGAATCTTCAATAGCATTGCAATTTCATTTTTATTGCTTTCCGTTGATTCAATAATTTGTAAATTGATAATTATCTGAGAAGAAGTAATTCTTTTCATAATAATTTTTATGATTTATTTTATTTATTGCATTCCACAATTAGGGAAATTGAAAGATACCTAATTTGTGAAGTTTTTAAGATGACTTGAGAAAGTCCTTAATCATAATTCTGATTTAATGCATTTTTTGATTAATTAGGTAAATTAAAAATCGAAAGGATTGATTTATTCTAATTATTCTTAAGATAGTAGTTAAAAATTGAAACATTGGTTAACTGATTTTGGGAATTCTACTTTTTTTTATTGGTTCCATTAATTCTAAGTTGAGAAAATTTCATTATATTTTAGTGGTGATAATTAAGTGCTTTATCATGAAATCATTATTTATTCAGGTGATCATTATCTTTATTTTTATCATTTTATTTTATTCACATTTGAAAATAAACTTTTCTTAATTAACAAGATTAAAATAAAATTTAAGTTATTAAACATCACCGTAAAAATGATACATTTACTCATTTACTTTATCACTTGGGCAACTAGTACACTTGTTAGCGTTTACACGCAAAAATGTTAAACATTATGTATCACTTTTTATTTTAATATTTCACTAATTTAATTCTACTTATAAATATAAATAAGATTTCATTTTAAAATAATAAAAATTTTGTTTAGTAAAATAATACTTAAAAATATTACTACTCAAACTAAAGTATCATAAATTATTTATTATGAGTGTTATGTACATATGGATGAGCATAAATTATAGTTATATATTAGTGCAACAATATTTATTAAACAATTTTTTGTTACATTTATAATCTAGATCACATCCAATATCATTTATTATATATTCCTTACTATCTAATTAAACGACTATCCACCAGTGAAAATATTAACTTCTGTCGTATTGGACGACATTAAATATAGTAATACGAATTTAAAAAGTTAATATGAAAAATTAATATCAGTGAGGGTTTGTATAAAATTATGAGGAAAAAGGATTATATGTATATATTGTAAAAATTATATAGATTACTTTAATTAAAAAAATATAACAATTGGATTTTTTTTAAAACATCTATTTAAAGATGCATTTCCCTAAAGATCAGAAAATAGTAAAAATATAAATTTATATCAGAAAATTAAACAATGACTATATTTCATTGATAAAATTTAAAAAGTAAGATAATTAATGAGTTAACAAATATTTATTTTGATGAGTTTGATTTTCAATTAGTTTAATTATTAATTAAGGAAATAATTGAGTTTTTTGCAGTTACATGATTGACTTAATTTATAAATAAAACAGTGAGGTGAGCTTTATCACCCTCCTTCCTTTTTACCGACTTGGTTTCAGGTGAAATGAAAGGGCTCATGTTGGGTCTTCATTTTCTTCCGGCGTCGCTTGGGGGGAGGTCGGGGACTGGTCTGGCTGCCAAACAATGCTTGAGAGGCTTTACTATATATGGCCGGTTCACAGCGGCATGCATACTGGATTTAGGCGAGTGCTAAATCAAGGGAACAAGAACTCGCGAAATGGAGTGGCTATAACGAGGTCCTTTGCATCTCTACGTAGGCCGCGCACCATTCGAAACGATCGATCACCTCTTAATTCATCTCTCCTCCCCTCCCTTCCACAGGACGGGAAGGGCGCCACGGCCACCCTAACACAAAGCTCCAACTCTTAACGCTCATCTCTTTGTCCTGCAATCCATTAGTTCTTGACGCAAAGGTTTGCATGGCTTCGCGCCTCGCCTTCCTCCTTGTCCTGGTGATCGTGGCCGTCGCGTCCCAGGCGTCGTCCACTCTCGCCGTTGCCACCCTCGCTTCCAAGAACCATTGGATCCTCACTCGTTACACGAGCGGGGACGGCGGGCTGGACGTCGGCGGCGCCGACGGGGTTGCAGGCAGTCGAACCTGCAACGGGCTCGTGGGCGACTGCATCGACGAAGATGAGGAGATGGCGATGGGGTCCGAGGTCAGCCGGCGCGGCCTGCGTCGTCGGGGAAGGTACATAAGCTACGACGCGCTGCGCAGGGACCGCGTCCCCTGCAGCCAACGAGGCCAATCGTACTACAACTGCCAGCCGCGGGCGCGCGCCAACCCGTACCGCCGTGCGTGCACCGCAGCTACGAGGTGCGCCAGGTACCTCTACTGAGCTGTGGATCAAATGGATTATGGAGAGAGCAGTCTAATAATGTTTAAAGCATCGAAAAAGAAAGAAAGAACTCTTCCTTCCTCCTAACAAATGCTCTATTTATTACACAATTTTTAGTTTTCATTATGTTTGGTTTTGTTCCACTTAATAACTAAAGGTAATCCCACATCATCAATAGTGTATCCATTTATGAGCAATGTTGATAAACCTTATTCATTTTTTTCTACTTCAATTATTCGATAAGCTTTTCTGCTTCTATGTTTTGTTACATGCGCCTTTCCCATTTGATAAAGTTGACGTTTGAATTAGCAAATAGAATTTTGACTCATGGATAATCTTATAATAACACAATTGCTTGAAGCAATTAATTGGACTAGCTAATAGATAACTGCACAATGACATAAAACAATATTTACATAAAAGCAAAATGGTATAAAAATTGATAACTATTTGTTGACATTTTTAAAAGAAACTTATAGACTTAATCAATTTTGATCTAACTAATATTTTTTTTAAAAATTGTTTGCCGCTTGTGAAGCTCTTTCGTCGAGTGAGAAGATCGACATTTTTACATTTATAATTTTAATAGTAACTTATATGCTTACGTGATTTCTATTGGTAGCCAATTCATCAAAACATTTTCTAATTTTTTAAAATTATTTTATTTTCTATTTAAGTTGACCAGAATTAATAATTTTTAAATTTTCAATATTTCCCAGTTTGATCAAGGCTTTAAATCATTTTAAATATTATAATTTATCTACTTTGACAGAAAAATAGTTATTATATATACTCATTTATATCTAACAAAAATATAATGACTCTGTTTGACAAGCAGAACTTGGTTAGAACTTTGACCAAATTTTGACAAAGAGGCCAAGGTTTGGGGAGAATTTGGAGTTCTCGCTTAAAGCAAGAACTTGGCTAAGTTATCGCTTCCCTTTTTTTTCTTTTTTTCTTTCAATTCTTTATTATATTTTAATTAGTAAAATATTATTAATTTCTATTTAATCTTAATACCATTCATTAAACTTTTTTATATTATCTTAAATAATAATCAATTATAATATTTTATCATTATTCTTCAACTTAATATAAATATTTTTAGTAAATTATAATATTAATATAAATATTTTAAAAATTATTATTTTAACTAAATAATACACAATATTTTAACTTATTATATAATTTTATACATATGAAATAATAAATTATATTTTTAGTTCTTACATTTTATTCAAGCACCTACTAAAACTTATCTATCAAATCAACTTTTCAAATTTCTATCATTATATTTTTCATCCAAACAACACGAGTCAAACAATTTTATGCCTATTTTTTAAATATCTTTCTTTATTACTAACTTAGATAATTATTAAAAATAATAAAAATATAATTTTACAGCATAAAAATTATAAAAAAATTATATATTACAAATAATATATATATGTATATATATATCCAACTTTTTTCATTCCTCGATGTGGAATCTCTTGTAGTGTGGGCAGGCACCAGTGCCCTGCGCCTACTATTGGGGCGGTTGATGTTGAGGTTAAAAAGGGTCATTCGTTAGCTTATTTCATCATGAACATCTTAACTTCATATTCATCATCTTTACCTGACGTTGGGTTGTTGCTGACGATTTGCATCATGAGACTCATATGGCCTCGCGCCTACGGTCGAATCCTCTCAGTTCTGACGACGGTCATTCTAGTGATGTTGATTCTGTGCAAGGGACTGCATGGGAGCCTTTCCTTTCACATCTCCGATCTCTTTCTGCTCTCTAGCATAATTTTTTTTCACAGACTCATATTTGCACATTGACCTGCTAAAGTGTTAACCATGATGGTATGATTTAGGCCTTGGCAAAAGTGGCATATCATTCATGATAAAAGATTGTTATCGAAAATAATAATACGTGCAAAGGATTCTAATGATCAACTATTCTTTTATCAATAAAAGTTAATAATGACTGCTATAGGATGACTGCGCGCGTAATGGTGGTGTCACCTTGTTAATATATTTCTTCTCTTGCCGACTAAGCTCAATGTTTCCTGATTATATAATTAATGTGTTTAAGTTAGTTAGATAATTAAAATTAAGTAATATAATTTAATTCAATTGACATAATTGATAAGTAGAATTATATTTCAAAAGACATGCGCGAATCGCTAACTTAGTTATTATAATATTGATATATATGTTCTTTACTCTGATTTTGGATTACTTAAATATTGATAGTAAAGTGCAATGAAAACAAAAAAAAATTTAATAGCTAAAAGCATAAAGGTCAAACTATCTCTTTTGGGACGAAAATAAATCAATAACTCTCTCTCTATATATCTATCTATCTATCTCCATGCATAGAAACAATTACCAGTAGTCACCGACCCACGCAATGGGATTTAAATTTTTAAACCACTACAGCAACAAAGTCATGGACAGCAGCTAACACTTCTTTATTGTCTCCTTAGTCCCTTACCCATGTCTCACCCTACTCATTTTCTTCTGATTATATGTTTACTATTTATACGATGCCATAACAATCAATTCATTATAGGATCATTATAGGAAAGGGTTTTAAATTTAAATATTCAGAGTCAATTATAGTTTTCAATGGTCCTAAAGTTAGAGTATATGGCATTAATGGGGTGTTTTAAGATATCATATAGGTCTTGACCTTTAGACTTGTCAGATAAATTTCTAGATGATATTTTTTTGAACTCAATGAATGCAGTTTTCCCCTTTGGTAACATCGAGAATCATGTGTATGTAAACATGTTTCTCACGTATTCTTCAAAATTACTAGCGTCCACACCCCACCCACCCACACACACCCCCCCCCCCCCCCCCCCCCCCCCCCCCAACCCCAGTTCTAAATCCACAGTAGATTTGCATATCCCAAGTAAATCAATTCAACCTTTTGTTTTAGCCCTTGATAATTCGAGGTCCAATGTCAGATTTGTTTACTCCTTCAATTTGGCGTCCTTATAGTTCTTTCTTTCTAGACACTCAGAAAAATCCAACGCCACTAGATGTACGTCCTCGAAATAATCTCGTTAGGATTTATTTCTCCCGTTTCTTCTTTACTCCTACTTGCATTAATATCAGTTTTGCTTCTCTTGCAAGTTGATTTTTGTCTAATGCTCATATACTTGATGTAGAATATAAATATATGACAGATGCAAATTTTATGTCTCTTATATGACCTTTTATAAGTTAAGAGTAACTAATTATATGTCTAGTTTTTTTGTAAATAATTAGTTCAACTAGTTAAGAAATTGAATATTAAATGTGAAAATTTTCATTTTCAAAGGGGCTATGTTACGTTTTTATTTCAAACTGAATTATATTCCAAAAATGTATAAAAAATTCAATTAACCACAAGGAAATCAGCATGGTTCGAATTATGACAAAATGGTGCGTGAAGAGTAGGATTGAACACGAGTTAGGTCGAGTTAAGTTTCTATTTAAATAGGTCAAGTATGTTGTAAAATAAAATATTTAAGTCTAACATATATAGCATGTGAAAAGTTAAGAACATAAATTTAGCATGTCTTGTTTGATTAGTGTTAATCAATGTTATTAAAACCGGACCGGACCGGCCGGTTCAACCGCGAACCGGCCGGTGATCCGGTCCGGTTAGGCCTCTAAAACTATTTTGATATTGAACCGGGCAAAATCGATTGAACCGGCCGGTTGAACCGGGCTAGTTGAATTGGTTCAACCCGGTTCAATGCAAATTTTAAAAAAAATTAAAAAAATGATAAAAATAGGAAAGTTAAATGAGAAAAAAGGAAAGAAATATAAGAAAATTTAAAGAGGAGGGAATATCATATGTATACAATTAAATAGGAATTAAAATAAAAAGGTAAGTATTTGAAATTGAATAATATTAGAGTAGAAGCTTATTAAAGGCATAAAATAAAGGAAATAAAAAGAAAAGTGTTAAACAAAAAAGAAATAAGAATAATTTAAGATAAAATTTATTAATGTAACATCTATCATTATTAAATAGTAGATATTAAATTATTAATAATCTATTTATATTATCATTATAAAACTTTTAATTAATAAAAATTATGTTATATTATTTTTTAGTATTTTTAATAAGTCATTAGTATAATATTCATATACTATATCATATACTTATACTATATCTTTATAATTATTATAAATAATATTATTTTAATAAAATCCGGTTCAATTCGGTCAAATCCGGTCCGACCGATCCAACCGAGACCCAGTGATGAGTCCGGTCCGATCGCCGGTCCGGTTTTGAAAATATTGATTTTAATGTTTAGCCTAACTTATTAATCTGTCAAGACAAATATATCTTTTGATAGTATACAAAATTAAATATAATAAATTTGATTTATTAAAAATAATAAATATGAACTAAATAAAAGAGACATCAATAATTTACTTTTTTTAAACATATAATAAAAATAGTAGTATTGAACTCAGGATTAAATATTTAAAAGATGAGAGAAAGTTTTTATTTTTTTTAAATTATATATAGAATATAATATATTAATAAGAGGCTAGGTCTCTTTAACAAAATAGGTTTTATTTTATTTTTTTAATCTGACTTATTTTAATAATAAATTGGGTTGAGTTAGGCGAAAATAAGTCTGAATAACGAGTGGCTCATGAATCGTTCGACTTATTTTCAACCATAGAGAAAGAGAAACTTTAGTTTCGCTAATTAAGGAGCCAACGTGAGGTAATGAAATATATATATGCAATCTTCAACCCGCTTAGTGTGCCTAGATGTTTGACTTACCAATCAACACATTTCATTGTGAACTAATTAAGTCCATAAATTAATTATGCTTGTGTTTCACTCTAGCAGAGAGTTTAGAGCCCAAATTAAGTTCAAATCAATTGTTAACCAGCTTCGAGAAATTGTGTTGCGACTTAGAAGTAAAAAAATGTCTGCTCGACTGTGATATATATATCTTATAAATGACTTAGCTGGTTCTATGAGATCTACGAGTCTCATTGATTGGGACATCGATCCATAGGCCCTTTGAAAGATGTAATAACGTGGATCTCGCATCCATCACTAACTACACCGGTAACAAGGATTAGTGCAGATTGTTTAGCGTGCACTCATGAACTCAATGGTCCAAACGAGACAATATTTTTTCTATATAAAAAAATGTGTCAGCAATTAAATGATCCATAATGATTTGAGTACTAAGTCAAAACTCCCTTACTCGTACCCATGCATGATTTGGCTCGTCGTGCTACGCCCCCGCGCCACACGGAGCACGGTCCACCATGCATGTGATCACCGCCGGACGGACGCTGCAAGATTCGTGTTCGTCCTTCAGATATTGCCACTTAGGTGTCGACATTTATGACCATGAACAACGAAACAAATGTTTGTGGTAAAGAAATGTCAAGATGATCGAATCAAAATGTTTGAAGAAAGCTTCGTGTATTGTTTCTTTTTTTTCCTGCTCAAATGATGATTAGCGAGTGAATATTTTTTTAAAAAAAAACAAGAACAATTATGAATAATTATGATAAAGAAAATTTCTACATCTATATGTCATATGTGTTTTCCTCTTAAATATTTGGCGTTCAAATTTTACACGGCGTATACGCGATTCTAACGATATTAAATAAGAGAATAGTTTGAGGTGATTATTTTTTTAATTCATTTTTTATCCTATGATAATATATATATTCGGCATTTTATTTCGAATGGACTTAGTTCGAATATTGATATCAAGTAAAACAACATTGAAAAAGTAAAAGGGTAAATTCGGGGCGGACCTAGGACCCAAATTTAATGGGTGCAAATGCATATTATAATAATAAATAAAACAATTATTTCAAGTTAAGTAATATAAAATGTGTTTGTACGATGCGCGGTATTATCTTTATCTTTCACCTGCACACTATATTCACTTGTTAATTAATGAGCGATACTGAAAATAATTAATAAAAGTATATGTATGGTTAGAAAATATGTTGATAATTATATAAAATTTGAAGGTTATGTAAATACTATATATATATATATATATATATATATATATATATATATATAATGTTGATTCTTTTCTTGTTATATAAGGGAATATAGAATTGGAATGATATAAAAAGTTTGACCAGCAATATAGATTAAAAATTGTCCAAGATCACTTAGAATAAGTGGGAAAATAAATTTTAAAACGAATAAATATGATAAAATAGTACGAATATAAGAGAAGGGACGAGATTGAAAAATATTCAGAAAATAATATCTAATATTTGAACACAATTAAAATATTCATAATATAATACTAAATTATTAGTACCTAGTAAGACCAATCACAAGATATTAATGGGGTCAATTGACCCCATTAATCTCTATTTAGGACCGCCCTCATTAAAGTGCAACTCTTTTTTTTATTTTTTTAAAAGTATAGTTTTGTTTATAATTTATTTTTTATTTGAAAAAGAAAAAAGAATAGTAGTATAGATAGGTAGAAAATTCTCTCTCCTCCAGTTCTCCTCCCCATCTTGTGCACACTCATCACGCATTAGCCGCCGAAGAAGTGGATCCAAATCACACGTAACAAATTTTGGTCTTTAAAAAAATTACTAACCATTTATATTATTGGCTACTTTGGTGTCACGGCCAAGCGATTGGACCTAATATTTCATAGATCGCAAATTTTGGCTCTTAAAAAAATTACTAACCATTTATATTATTGGTGACTTTGTTGTCACGGTCAAGCGATTGGAACTAATATTTCATAGATCTCACCTTTCCAAATCTGTCGTCCGAGTGACAAACGAATCTAAACTTAACCATCTGTGGCCATGAATAAGTTTACAAGCATATTATGTTCTACGTTATGCCATCATTGTGTTACATATTTTACTTGGCTAGACTGCTGCCAATTATATAAGTTGACTCGATCGCATGCTTCAGTTTAATTTTAATATGCATGGCCACCTTTCATACGACTATTTCTCTGTGTGAAATGTCGGTAAAACCTTGATTAAATGGCTCACGTAGGTCACAGCTATGAGATCGAGATCCAATGAATTAAATCTTAAATCATCGATTCGACAAATCCAAGTTGGTGAAATATGAATAATATTCAAGAAGATCATGTGCTCTGCCATTACATGACTCACATCACTAGGAATAGTGAGAGAGCCGAAGCTGGCAGCACTCTTTTCTAAAGAGTCTTTGAACCTTCTAAATTCCATTGTGAGCGCTCAGTAACGTGAATCCCCCAATATTTTATTCCACGCCTCACATTCAAATACGTTCACAGGAAACCCTAATAAGTCCACCCCTTCACAACTTAGGATAGAGAGAGGCTGAGAGCTGAAGTCAGAGGCGGAAGAGGAGGAAGGAAGGAGACAGGGTGAGAGAATGGCCAATGCCGAGCTCTCTTCCAATCGGAAGCTACTCGTCTCGGTCCTGGTGTTCAATGTGTTCTCTCTGATCGCGATACAGTCTCATGTCGCGATGGTGGGCGCCACAGAGAGCGACGAAATCTCCGGCGAGCTTGCCGGCCACTTCATGCAGCTGATCAACCCGCACGCCGGCAGCCGGTTCCTCGCATCGCAGGCGGTCGTAAAGAAGGGAGCTCACTGCGATCCTGCAGACAACATTTGTCCCGGGATTCCGGCCAAGGACGGCACCCAGCTGCTGTACTGCTGCAAAAACCACTGCCGCAACGTGCTCACCGACCGCAACAACTGCGGCGTTTGCGGGAACAAGTGCGGCTTCGGGCAGCTTTGCTGCAACTCCAAGTGCACGACCGTGGCCTACGACGTCGCCAACTGCGGCAAGTGCGGGAACGTGTGCCAACCAGGCCTCCGGTGCGAGTACGGGAGCTGCGGGTATGCTTGACCAGTCATTAATGCATCTGGTGCAGCTATGATCGGTAAACCAGTATGTTGTGCATGGCATTGTAGATTGTTATGGAAGTTGTTTTAACTGGATCGATATCCATATGATGGAACGAGAGGCGTAAAATATAATCATAGAGGGTTTCTAGCTGTAAGAAAGATTAAGATTTGGTCTGGATGTTTGTTGGTAGGTCTATGCATGAAGATTAAGGGTGGTGGTATAGGATCCTTGTAAACAAGATACCTCTTTCTCTCTCCCTTTTTTTCCTTTTTTTTTTTCTTTTACGAGTAATAAAAATAAGCATGGGGCATGGCTCATGCCTCCAAAAGTTCAAGTCCTTATGATTTGTGTATCTTGTTTCTCATTTAGCAACATGTTTTGCTTATTCATATAATGCATACGTATGCTTGTTCGCCTTTGATCAATCCATGTACATGTTTGGGGTTTCTTCAGGAATACGTATGTTTTTCACTTTGTTGTCTCTTCTCCTCGTGGCATCGAAAAACAAAGGTAGAGCTTGCTTCATAGTAGTAAATATTGACACAAATATATAGAAAGCTTGATCACTAGGCAAGAACGTGATGTCTTGACTGCTCGCAAAGTTGATCTTTCATGTGAACTTTTTGTCAAAAGATCTATTGAGGCCTAACTTATTCAGTTAAAAATATGGAATGTTATTAGTTTAGAATTTATTTATTTTTCGGTTAGAAAGGGAGGTCCAGGAATTTAATGAGCTTATGAATTTAATTTGATTTTGTGAATTTTTTATTATCAATTTTGGATCGCTAGTTAAACGTGGTGATTTTATTATGTGGATTGATGTAAATAGTTAACTTATATATCGGGCGTTCTGTCAAAATAGTTAATCACTGGTCATTAAAAATGTATGACTGCCAAAGCTTTTTAGATATTTTTTGTATTTAATAATATTTGCCTAATTTTCATTGAAAACTCTGATTGACTATACGACTCTCACTACAAATATTGAAACGCGATTCGAAGGTCTTAAAATCTACAAACTAGGAATAATTAATTTGAAATTATTTTTTCTTTATATCCAACAAAATTTTGTGAAGTCATCTGAATACGCATAACAAAATAATAAATTTGAAAAAAAAAAGAGTTGATTGGTGGGGAAGAATTATAAGAAGCGAAACAATGCGCGTGGGATTTGAGCCTCAAAAATCTTATAAAGAGCCTATCATTGGAAAGTGCACCAGCCAAGGAATCGAACCCGGGTCTGTACAGTGGCAGAGTACTATTCTACCACTAGACCACTGGTGCTCGGATATTAATCAAAGCTTTTAAATCTTACATAAACAATGATAAAATTGGCAGAGCATTTTTTTTCCGTCAGTTTCTAATGAAAAATATGTTTCTCATGAGCATAATAGTTGGTGTCACAACTCCAATAAATTTTGTAAAAATTCTGATTCTTAAGAGTCGGCCGCAGAAATTGAACTCTGGGTAGATCCATGAAAACAGAGTCATTTTTTCTTTTTATTGATCGTGTATCAATAACTTTGTATTGAAAGCGGGAGAACGTCGTCCAACTTCTCCACTCAATTTCTTTTAAAAAAAACTAAGAATAATTTATATTGATATATTAATTTTAAGATTAAAATGTAGTATAATATTCTTATATGCTCAGAACATGAAAATCCAAATAGTAGTTTGCCAGTTTAGTTATAACTTTTTAAAGTTGAAACCAGTCATAGATTCAAATACCTTTTCATTCATTTTTTAACTCCACACCCTCTCTCTCTCTCTCTCTCTCTCTCTATACATCCTAAGTTTTAATTTTTAGTTGATTTGTTTCAGAATTTCTTTGAAATATTAGGCAAGTTTTTGTTGCTTTTTCTTTTGAATACGAACAACTTCATGTGAGACACAACTTAATTTGACACTTCCAAACACAAACTTTAAGTTCACTAAAAATAAAAGAAAAAAAGGTTTAATCTTTATAAAGCATCATAGCAAGTTAATGACCGTCTTACGGACCTGATTCTTGTGAAAGGGCGGTACTCAAGCCGTCCAATTGCAGTAAACTTGATGAAGTGGACTTGACATGCAGCATGAGACCAACTTCGCCTATATTTGGGCAGCTCCATCAGAGTGCGATTTTTAGTTCTTCTTAGAAATGTTCAATGGGTCAGATCGATCTAGTGAACTCAATGATTCGATTCGATTCAACTTATGTCGGGTCGAGTCAGGTCACTGATCGGGTCAGATTCAACCACGATTCAAAGAGTGATCGTATCAAGTTAGATCATTGATCAAGTCGGACTCGACCCAATTCGATTAGGACTGAAAGATGATCGGATCGGGTACAAGTTAAAAAATCTTAATCTGAGTCGATCCGAAGATACGATTATTTATATTTTTTTACATTTTGATTAATTTTTAGCATATATTCAATTTAAAATGTTAAAAGCTATTAAAATAAAATATTTTAAATATGTAAATAATATTTAAATATTTGGAAAACATATTTTATACTTTAAAATAAATATAAAATAATACTTTTTATATAAAATAGGAAGAAAAAATTTAAAAAGAAAAAAATGATGATCGAGTAATCGATCCATCCGATCCACCCCGAGTCGGATTTGTCCAATTGCAGTTAACATGATGAAGTGATCGTGATATGTATCACGAGACCAACCTCCGAGTATGATTTGTAGATCTTCTTAGGGACGATCTAGTGAATATCTGATCCGGAATGACCCAATCATGACCCAAAGGGTGGTCGAATTGATCGAGTCAAGTCAAATTTATTCACAAATCGAATTCAACTCAACACATGAACACCCCTAACTTCCTCCTCTTACCTTGAACATTCGTGCCATCAACATTTTTATCATATGGAAGATATTTTCTTCTCTCATATGAAAAGTAAGTGAAAAAATATTATGACAACAAAAAAAGCTCTTTTTTTTTGTTTCTTATGATCCTCAATTTTCTCAGTGAACCAGCAACCTTTTTTTTTCCTGATTACTTTTACTCTTAAAAAAATTTAACCTGGTTTTGTTCCAAATAATTAATTTCTTTGGATACCACAAATTTATGTATTATATTCATAGAAAGAACAAAATGTATTCACGCGTCTAAAGTCCAAAATGTATTACGAAAAAATTATTCTTGGAAGCATCAATGACACTGTTGCTCACATGATATGTAGTGCTTATGAAGGCCATTTGATTAATTATATTTGCAACAAATCTCTCTCTCTCTCTCTCTCTCTCTCTCTCTCTCTCTCTCTCTCTCTCTCTCTCTCTCTCTCTCTCTCTCTCTCTCTCTCTGCGCGCTTGGCAAAAGTTGCATTTATGAAGGATCTAATTAAAAGTGAGCAAATTACGCTTGGCAAAAGTTGTATTTATGAAGGATCTAATTAAAAGTGAGCAAATTACGAGCTGCCCGCTGGTGCTGGTACAGACAAGTGATAACCCACATACACATTCACATCGTTTGACCTGCATCAAGATCACATTTTTGCCTACACGTTCTCACCAAAAGCGGCGCATGTTTTTTAATTAACGTAGTGGCATAACAACTAGATCTCACTCACAATTAACAATAGCAAAGTCTTATCTCACTAGGTGGGGTCGGCTACATGGATCATACGATGTCTCGTTGATCCATGTTCATGAGATTCGATAGAGTTTTACGCTGACTGTCGGGACCTAACACAACTCTCCTCCTTTATCCGAGCTTGGGACCGACTATAAAACACAGGCGGAGTTATCTCACTCACAATCATCTCTTCCAATTATAGATCTCATGGCCATTCATGGATCCAATATGAAGTATCGTATAATAGAAGATAACAATGTTGCGAGTTAAAGATCCAACTAGATTGGGAAATGGGCAATTTTTTTGAGATTGAAGTGGTTACTAAACTATTGTCTAATTCCGTTGTAATTGATAATTCTTGAATATATATTGAATATATATGATCCATCCATTAATTAGTAAGATGAAACAAAGTAATAATAATAATTATTATATGCAGTATCTTTCCATTGGATCACAACATGTTACAAAACTATATAAGATTTAGAACATGAGGAAGCATAATGGAAAAGGATACTAAACAATAATAGTTAGTTGAGACAATTTAAGTTCGTATGCATCGTAAACATCCAATTTCCTGCATCACTTTCACGTTGATCCATGCATAACAACAGTTGTCTTTATTTAGTCCTCTTTGCTGATTTAACAAAATTATTGGACACATCATTACCGAGAATTTAAAGATGGATTATTGATGCTAATTAGCTAGGACTAGCCATTGGTGGTCCATGAGAAGTCCACATGACAATTAAATGAGAATTGGATGCCCTCCCCTCATAAATCCTGATTCCTTCCATACACACTTCTCCAAATGATCAACACTGGACATGATTCCAACACACCATTGATACATGCCACCCTCCCCTGTAATCTCTCAAAGAACACTTTGTAAGATACTTACCACTACAAAATGAGATCGATCGACCTGACGCATATTGAAAAAGGGACGTGTTTATGGTCACTCATTAATTTTGATTGTAACTTATTTTAAGATAAATGTATTCTTTCACTTTCATTTTACTTTTTTATGGTAAATATTATATAATACAAGCATAAAATGGACGTACAAGAAGTGATATTGAAAAAATATAATATATAGAAAACATGACGACGTATCATATTTAGCAACATACATATTCTTTAGGCAACTCATGCATATCCTAGGAGGATCAAGTTAGAGGTGTTCATAGGTCGAGTTTTATTCGACCTGACCTCGAACTCGATCTGATTCGTCCAATTTTAATTGGGTTGGGTAATCAACTTTAGATGGTTGGATTCAATTCAAATCGATTTGGTTGGGATCGAATTGTCAAGTTACATGACCACCATTTCTCTTTTTCTTTAATTTTTTAATTTTTTTTCTATTGTTTAATATAAAATATTATATAATATTTATTTAAATGTATAAAATATTTATTTATATAATTATATATTTAAAAAATAGTATAATTGAAAGTATAAAATTATAAAATAATTACATAATCATGTTTAATTATTAGTTTATAACATAATTAAACATTAATTAAAGTTTTGGAACATATATTTATCACAATAATTTTAATAAGATATTTTCTTATTTAAAATATTCTGTTTAGAAATTTGTGAATATTTTTTCTTTGTATATTTATTTTATTTCCTTTTTTATTTACAATTTTCAAATATAGTTTCCTTGTTATTAATTTCCTAATTTTTATACTTTCTATTCTTTCACCTTTATTGTTTCCCCACAAATTTCAAATCTAATTTTCTTATAATTAATTTGCTTTCTATTAATTGGCACTCCACAATTTACTCTATTTACAAATTTATTATACTTTCTATTTTTCCATATTTATTTCATTATTACCTTTCTTATTTTATAATTTCATTCCATAACAGAAATTTTTTTATTTCATTTTAAAAAAAATGTGTTTGAACTAGTTTTCGGTTCAATCTGATTAACTAACGACTTGTTCGCGATTTTAAAAACACTGGTTATTACCCATATTTATCTTTGCAATGGAGGGTGACGAGAGGCAGGTACTTATAAATGCCTCTCACCCTAAACTATTTTTGCATCCTAAAGAGGAATGAAACACCATTTCACCTATCTAGATACAATTGTCATACATCTATCAACACATTTGGATCCTGATCTTGCTGCTAAATTTGGAATTCCACTAAAAATTTATGATCTCACTCACGTAGGGACTAAAAACCACTATGCGAGGGGCCACATCAAATTATACCTCTAAACAGGATATTTGGGTTACGACAACAAGCGTTTCCAAATGGGTATAATACTTTATGTTTTAGATGTGATTATCCAAGAGATCGACTCTAGCTATGAATTTTTTTTAAGGAAATGAGCTTCATTATGATAAATTTAACGAGTCATTACATAAAATATGGACGAGGGCTAGAGGAGGACGATCACTCAAAAAAATACTCGCCATATTGATGACCAAAAGTCGTAAAAAAGTCCGTTGCTATGTTATCAGCGCGGGGCAGAAAACGACGCCCGTAAGGGCATGGTTGCGCAGGTAGTTTCAGATATCCGTCATGGATGTTGCTTGATAATGATGCGAACAAGGAGAATGACGCTGACAGAGACCCATAAGCAAAACTCATGCCTCAAAATGCAATACTGATTGAAATTCGCAACGTCCGACCATTGAAAAATTAAAAAAAAAAACATAAATATTAGGTCGCAGTAAGAAGTTCTATCAACTCGAGTAAATCAGCCGTGAGAATTTAGCAAAACTCAATTCTGGATTAAACAAACCACAACATGTATTGAATAAACTTTGAACGAGGCACACCTTTTTATCCTGACGGCATAGACCATCTATGGGATGAAATCACCATTTTTCATACCGATTGAAGAATATTTTTATTCTTTTAAAACGACAAAAAATATTCTCCTTTTTTCATTTTATCATCATTTTTTTATTTTTCATTATTTAATTTTATATTATTACATTATAATTTGTATTATAATAATTGTATGGATATAGATTCTATACAAAAGAATATAAGCTATTTATAGTAATATATTTTAATTATTGAAATATTAAATTTATTATTTTCAACTAAATAAAAGATAGAATAAAAAGATAATTAGTACACTATTCTCTTAAATAAAATTTATTATTCTTATTAAGAAAATTTTTAACCAACTGCCCCTTAGCCATTGTTGGATTTCTAGCTTTCTCGGTACCAACCTCTCTATCCTAAACTGCATGTGTTTCTAACAAGTCCCTTCTTTTTTGCAGTGATTCACCTTTTCAAAATCTCTCATAATACATTTTGTTAGCCATTTTTTGTACAAGTTTGATACATGTTACGAGAGAAAAGACTCTTACTTATGCAGTTTGCCAAAATTAGTTAAATTAACTTGCAGTATACCATTATACAATATAAATAAATTTGTTAAAGATAACTCGTGATTTTTTATAGAGTTCAACACAAATATATTATGGACATTTTGTTCATTTTCTTTGTGCTAACATGACAATTTGCAGTGTGTTAGTCTCTGACTAACCTCTGTTAATAATAACAAGCTCAAATTTAATCATATGATATTTTTGGAGATTCAAGTATTAAAATATAACCAATAAATATATGAATAAATATAATCCATCATTAGAATAATGACATCAAAAAAGGTAATAGTAAAATATAACAAAGAGCCAGATCCCAACACCACCATCATATTATAGTTCACAAAAAAGAGGCCAACTAAGAACTTGTGTATTTTTTTTTTCATCTCACAGTTCCCCTCAAGCCATTTCGCTTCGTTCCTTTCCCTCTTTCTACTCGGAAAGGAGCCACTTTTATTCTACTGCAACGATGGAGGGTCATCAAAGCGCTCAGGAAGTCGCCGCTGCCAGCACCAGTGGCAGCAGCCTTCACAACGGCAGCTCCGTTGAAGCCACTCCACCACCGCCAGCTCCGCCGCCCCTGACGCCGAAACCCGTCCCCAAGTACTGCGAGACCTACCCCACGACCTTCGTCCAGGCGGACACCTCCTCCTTCAAGCAGGTGGTCCAAATGCTCACCGGCTTCCCCCAGACTGCCGCCGCGACCTCCCCGCCGGCGATGGTCAATCCGACGCCCGCCAAGGTCCCGTCGCCCTCGCCGCTGGCCGCCAAGGCCACGGGCCCTAAGAAGCCCGCTTTCAAGCTCTACGAGCGGCGCAACAGCATGAAGAATCTCAAGCTGATAAGCCCGCTCGCCCCCGCGTTCTTCGGCGCCAATTCTTGTTCGCCCGGCGGTAGTACCACCGGGTTCTCCCCGCGAAGGCAGCCAGAAATTCTGTCCCCGAGCATGCTGGACTTCCCGTCCCTGGCCCTGAGCCCGGTCACTCCTCTGATCCCGGATCCGTTCAATCGGCCGCTGCACCCGAGCTCGGAGGTCGCCAAGTGGGCGGAGGAGCGGGCGATCGCCGAGAAGGGGTTCTACTTGCACCCGTCCCCGAGGGCCACGACGCCCCGAGACGCCGACCCTCCGAGGCTTCTGCCGCTGTTCCCGGTGACGTCTCCCAGGGCCTCTTCTGCTCCTCCCTCCCCTCCTTGAGCTGTTCAACTGTCTTGTGCTGTCATTAATTGCCATTTACTCTGCCACCCTCTGTTTTCTTTTTTATGTTTTTGGAGTCCACGACATGTTGCTGTTCATTTCCTTCTCTGTAATTGTACAATAATTAGATCTCCATTTGAAATTTCAATCCAAATCCACGATAATGACCCACACTTTACAGTTTCTTTCGTTTTTTTTTTACATACTGATCCATCCTTTCTGTGGGCTAAGTGATGAAGTGGTGATGATGGCATCATGGTAGGGAGTTGAGTAATATGAGGGAGATGAGGTTGACGAATGATGATGGAGGCAATGGAGTCTCCAATCCGTTAGCCTCTGTAAAAGATTGATCAAGGGTGGCCAGTACTAGCCACAAGAGCAAAGCTGCAGTGAGGAAAGAGACAAGGCCCACAGAGGACCTTCTACAGTTCCACTCTTTGTGGGGGGCAACTGGGGTGTGTGGGGGCTTAAGCTGTCAGGAGTCCTGTTTCGGATCAACGTTCAGCAGTGAACTCTCTCAGTTTTTTTCGATTAGAACACTCTCATGGTTAAAAACTTCAAATGGCTGCTCAGCGGGACCCCATTGGTGATGAGTGTTACGTACGTTGTACAGTTAATTGGGTGGCGTCTTGTTACAGTCACCCCTGGTGGAGTGTGACGATGGATCCAAAAGTCTTCGATGATTTGAACGTATGGGTGCGGGCCACACTACAGCTTTCTAAATGCCCTCTCTCTCTCACCCACCCACCCACCCCCCCGCCGCTCGCTCGTGGCAGTACGATGGGCCATGCTGTCGAAAGGGCAGGGAAAAAACATTCGAATGCCATTTGAGTACACTTTGGGGACATCTTTTCTACTGCTCGTCAGAGAGAGAGAGAGTGAGTGGGGGTTGGGTGAGAGAAAGAACTGGGGAAGACAATGGCGCTTCTTTTTCCTCTCTATTGGAGTGTTGTGCATTGGCAGGTCTCATCAAAACTAAGACATGGGACCATGAACCTTGTGATGCAGACTAATCAATGCACAGAAAAAGAAGCGCCTGTCTGCAGTCCCATCCTGGCTCTGCAAAATAAAAACAGGATATCGAAATAAAGTCAATTAAGGCTGCAGTCAAATCTTGGCTCCAATGGTTGTCATCCTTCCCTTCACAATTATTTGAATTGGCCTGCTTTATATGATGGAAAATGCTTCATCCTCCTAACACTCACAGGATTTTTACTCTTATATAATACTCATCGAAACTCAGAAACAATGAACAAAAATGGAGACTTATAGGTGGCATTTGCTTGTAAAATTGAGGAGAATAAAATAAAAAATAGAAATATTTTTATTTTATTTATAGTTTGATTTGAAAGAAATAGATTTTTAGAATATAATACTTTATATTTAAAGTATCATATTATACATTGCCGATGATCGCTATCTTAACAATGAAAAAATATTTATATAATAAGATCTGATTGATTTTTTTAAAAAAATAAGATTGAAAAGTTAAAAAATGAAATTATATTCTTTTATTTTATAAATTAAAAATGATGATTTCAATTTAACGTGATTTTACGATTTTTAAAATTTAACTGAAATAAATATTCTCCAAATATGGAGATTATGAAAAGGAGAATTTGTTGAATTCGACATCAATCTGCACAACTATGAAATCAGGTCCAGTTGGCTGCGATCCTTGTATTATTCTCAAACTGCAGGAAGAACGTGGTAACATGTAAAGAAGCTGGTCGATGTGAGCGATGGATGAATCTCACTATATGTATATTATAGCTTAATAGTGGGTTTTGTTAATGTTCTTTTATATTTCATCCAGTAATTAAACTTAAGAAATCGATTCTACAAAGAAATTGAATAAAAAAACTGGATAAAAATTTAAAATTAATATTTTTTGTTAAAGTAAAACTGATATCCTTAAATTAAGGTCTCGGTAAAAAAAGCCGGGCTACATGGATTCATTTGCTTTAAATTTTTTATTTACTTTTCTTCTTGCTTCCTAAGTCATTTTTCTATTTTTTCTATTAATTATAACGGTTTGATATAATATTTTTTGTATTTTATGATATATGTATTATAAATTATATATATTTAAAATATTGTAGTATAAAAATAGATGTCCGAGATATACTATAAAGGCATGACACAATAGAGTTTTTTTAAGTTTTAACATATGAAATGACATTTAAAAATATTGAATCCTTTATCTATAAAAAAAAATATATGTCCACCCACTTTCCCTCGCATCATTAATGGTCAAATGCACAATCTAACTTCAGGGATTGTCTTAATTATGAAAAGATGCTCTTAATGTCACTTCACATTTTTCATTTTATTCTCTTCCTTTTCATTTTTCATTTTTCATTTTTCACTAAACTTATTTAAATTAATTAATATTCTAATTATCTTTCCTTTCTTCACTTTCTCTCTTTTTCGATTAGTGCTTTTATTTTTTTATGATAAAAATATGATACTTATATAATATGAGATATGATACACACATATATTTAATTAATATGTAAAACTAAAATTGCATCAATTATGTAAAGTATTAGAAAAGATATATGAAATAAAATGGAAATAAAAAATAGTGTAAGTGAAAATAAAGTACTACAGGAAAAATTAAAAATAATTTTATACAAATAATTGTATATTTTGATTATTTAATAAGTCTGTGTCATTATTCCAATTTTTTAGAACTCATTTATCTTATATTTTTTCAAAACTAATTTATATGTATATTACAATATTAAATTAAATTAATATGGGTTCCCTTTATATTATATGATATTTTTCCCTTAATTTTTTCTATAGTACTTTATTTTCATTTACACTATTTTTTATTTCCATTTTATTTCATATATCTTTTCTAATACTTTATATATTTGATGCAATTTTAGTTTTACATATTAATTAAATTTATATGTGTATCATATGTCATTTTATATAAGTATTATATTTTTATCATAAAAAATAAAAGCACTAATCAGAAAAGAGAGGAAGTGGGGAAATGAAAGATAATTAGAATATTAATTAATTTAAATAAGTTTGGTGAAAAGTGGAAGATGAAAAGACACTATGAGAGAAGTGAATGAAGATAATATTAATGAAAGTAAGAGGATAAAATGAAAAATGTGGAGCGACATTAAAGATTAGAGGAGTGGCATTAAGGACACCCAGTATGAAAATGTCTTCATACTACTTTGGTTTAATTTCTTAAACTTCTCCTGAGTTATAATAATTTTTCATGGCTCATAATATATGAATTTGGTGTAGCGCCCTCTAAACTATGATCCATATTTTCATTTTAATCTATTCTTCGTATTCTATTAACTTTTCTGTTATTTTTTAAAATTTATTAAATTACTAAAGTATTCTCAATGAAGGAAAAAGTGAACAATTATTTGAAGTAACAAGAGGACAGTTTATCATTTAATAAATTAAAATAATAAAATATAACGGAATTAACAAAATAAAACATGACGAATTGACAAAAGTGAAAATTACAATATAATTTAGGGGCACTCCATTAAATACATATATTAGGGACGGATGTAAAAAATCGTTATAGTTCAGAATATGTTTAAGGAATTACCTTACTACTTTTTCGGTAAACAAATAAGACGTCCTTTTATAGTAACAGATTAATTTGAATTTGAATATTTATCCTATTTTTGTGACAATTGATAAAAAGTTAACAGATACTAACTAAATGTTGATAAAAAAGATAACTATAACTAAAGGTTGATATCAAAAGCAAGAAACTCAAGAATACGAATTCCTAAATGAAAGCTCAACACCAATTTTGCCGATCAATCTAGGCACATGCCCCTTCCCGACATGTACGCATTATTTCCAACTCCCAGGTGCAAAGGATTTTAATTTTACTAATCAAGTTTTGAAGAAATTTTCTAGAGAGCATGAGCCTTCTATCATTTCCTTCCCCGCCATAGAATCTAATTCAAGAATCACCTTATTGAATGTTGTACATGCTGTAAGCCATTGGCTTAGAGTTTCTTATTAAACCTCTAGCATCAGCATGCCCAAGTATTCATCTCATGAGCCATTTGTGTTCAGTTTTACATAAAATAAAAATGTATTGTTTTTGGAACTCTTGAGTCGAATTTGGACTGAATGGAGCATGTATTTAATCATTGTTCCTTCTTTCCTTGCACCATAATCTAAAGTTGAGGTTGAGTCCATGATGGTTAATCATTGCCTTATTGTTTACAATTGAACTCCCACTTCTTTATGATTATGATGGGTGAGCATACAATGGAGGACACCAATTTAGTTCCCTCGGTGATCTTCAATAGGATTGATTGATTGTGTCTGTCTATTTCGGAATGGAAGAGAACTTGATGAATCTATAACAATAGGATTGATTGATTGATCTTCAATAGGATCTTCAATTTAGCTTTAATCGGAATGGAAGAGAACTTGATGAATCTATAACAATTGTAATCGCTTTGTGTTTGCTAATAAGTAGCTCTAATATTAATACAATGTAAAGATGGATAAACATGTTGACCGGGACAGACTAACTCTGGCATGACTTGTTTCCTCGATGAGGCAATTAGGTTGGATCATGTTGGGCCATGCATCCGGTCTCATAGTTTATAACGGTCGGACCATAGCTGGGTCCTTTGTGTTTTTTCCCTTATAGTTTATAGGAGTTACTAATAAAAAGTAAAAAATATTATAATATATAATATTATAATTATTAAATATAGAACAAAAAAAATATAATATAGCTATAATATATAGTTAAATATTTAAATATTTGTGCTTTGTTGGATCGGCCCAAGCCGAGCTTGTGTCCAGCACCTTGTTGTGCAGCTCATTTTCACTACAAGAAAATTGCCTGTTACAGACGGTCTGAACCATCTGTAAAATGGCCAAAGCCGTCGGAAGTAACGTTTTCCGACGGTTCTTTCGACGGATAGTGTCCGTGCGAAAATAAGGCGTCGCAAACTATTTGCAACGGTTATTTTTGAACCGTCGATAATACTGCACGGACGGTTAGAACCATCGGTAAGTATCGAAAAAATCCGTTGTCGATAATCAATTTTCAACTATTTTCGACGGTCAGAACCGTCGGAAACAAATAAAAAATAAAAAAAATGCTGAAATTTAATGTCAGAACAGATAATACAACATAATTCAACATTCCAACCATCATATAATTCAACAGATAATAACCATCACAGATAACACAACATCACATAATTCAACAGATAATAACCATCACAGATAACACAACATCACATAATTCAAACACCATTCCAAACACAAATTAAAGCAAACAAATTGAAGTCTTGGTCACGATGAAGAGATGAAGAGTTGAAGTTCTGAAGTCTTGGTCGCAAAACAATTCGAACATCACTGCACAAGACATAGAGAATTGAGAAAGTTAGTACCCATATGAAATTAAAAAAAAACATGAATTCGGATTTGAAATCTAACGAAGAGTAGAATATAAGTTAGTATCGATATACCCTTATTTCTCTAGGTCATGTTAATGTCAAAGTGCATATGAATCTAATGAGTAAAATTAAAGCAAATTCCAAAAAAATTAAGTATAATGAATCTACCTCGGCGTCGGCGTCGTTAAATTCGCCGCGCATGATGGCATGCATAATTTTCTTCATTTCAGCCTTGTTACGACGTTCACGTTCTTCGAACTCCTATCTGAGCTCTTCCATAATCGAATGCCTCATCTGATCCATAATTTCTTGCATACCTTGACCAAAAAAAGAAGAACCTGAAGTAGATTTACGACCATATCCAATATCTGTTGTACTCACAGAAGATCCGAGGCCGTAAATGCGACCCTTCTTCACACCGACGTGGTCCGTCCAAAGTTATCTTGGGGTCAACGGTGTGGTCCCCTCCTGCGTGACTTGCGTAATGTGATCAACTTCTTTTGTTTTATAAGACTCCTGAAATATAAAAAAAACAAAGAACCGGCAAAAATAATTAACTATTAACTTGCAATTTAGAAATAATAATGGCACATAAATTTACATACATATGTCTCCCGGGCATAATCCGAAACCCATTCTTTGTTCTTCTTCTGATGAGTTCGAAGAAATATTTCGTCATGAGTAGGTGGTCTACCCGTCTCTTTCTCCTGCAATAGGATAATATTTTTTGGAATAAAGTATAATATTTTGTCGACACTATATTGAAAGACCTTACCATTTTCTTAGCAATCGTGCTCGTGGATACACATCCGCCCGAATGCAAGCACGCTCCTCGGTCGGACTCTCGACTGATTTTTGCTTTTTCGCATTTCAATTTGTACTCCTCGGTGGACCACTTTCGTAGCAAATCGATCCAAACGGCCTCGGGGATCCAATTGGGTCGTTCTCCAGCAGCTCGAGCTTCCGAAAGCATCGCGGACAATCTCTTCGAGCACCGAGAATTAAAAGCCTTCCACATTTGTTCCATATTCTCGGGCTCCCACTACACATCAGCCTGCATGTGTATAAAAATAATTAAAGTATTACGAAGATAAATTTGAATGACCATGTTGGCTTCTAAGAATACCTGAAATTCATTAAATAGCATCTGTCTCGTGTCATAAGGAACTTTCCTTCATGTAAGTCATGCTTTAGTATACCTATGTCGCAACACTTAAGTAACTGTCACAGCCGCGGGTTTCGACGGTACAAACATGGAAGGATACAAAATTATAAAATGTCATGGCTGAATCACAAAATCAATAAGAATTCGAAATACATAAAATAACACTTACCCTAAATTCTCATCTGGCTGCAAGTATGCTTTGTAAACACGATTTGACGAAGTCTGGTCTGAGGCTTTCGCGGAACGGCGAGCTCTGATGGGTTCTTCTGGCAATTGTGTCTCCAAGTCCACAATATCAACGTGAGAGAAAGGAGCCGGCGGAGGAGACGAATGTTCTATTATGCGAATGCCCGTGGCTGATCTAGGAGCCGACGGAGTAGATTGAGCTCTAGGGACGACCAACTCCTTTCCTTTATTTTTACTTTTACCAAAATGAAACATTTGCATGATACAAAATTTAATTCAAGTCAAATTCACAATTGATAAAAAATTCAAATGTCCCAACGTCTCGACCTGACTATGTTCGGCTATGTCTTGTGCCGCATCTTCAGGAACGAAATTGTACGTATAACTCGAGAACCAAATTAATTCGAATAAGCTTATGGGTACAATTCTTTTGATTATTATTTCAAACACTCACGAGATGGTAGCGAATATGAAAACGCACCAAACAAACTATTGAGAGATGATAATTTGAATAAACCGTTATGATACAACCATAATATGAATCGTAAACGAACAATCCATAAGATGACAATAGTCTTAATACAAGATCCCCATAATCGTAAGATAAAAATACAACATGATCGTGACATTAAGTAATAATAACATTACTCATCATCTGAGTTACCGCATGACTGGTACCCCCATCATCATCATCATCATCTGAAGTTGACGTAGTTTCAAATTCATCTTTGTCCGAGCCGTTTTCATCATTTTGTATGTCGGCGTTATCGAAGTCTTCAAATACGTGTTCCGAATTCTGTAGATCGTCGACTAATTCGATGTCTACAATAGGGGCCACAGAAGTATGCGAGTCATCTTGATATGCACATTGCAATGCAACATCAACTTCTATCCTGCTTCTTGCCTTCGTCTTTATTACAACCCACCCTTGTACTTTGTCCCTGGTTTTCTCCGGATATGGCACATAATATACTTGTCTTATAGAAGACGAAATAATGAAAGGATCAAAACGATCATAACACCTATTATGACGTATTTCAACTATTTTGAAATCTCTGTGAACTCGCATCCCTCTCCTTTCCTTTGGATCAAATCAATTACACTCAAATAATGTGACTTTATTACTTCCAGTGTATTGCAGTTGAATAATGTCTTTGAGAACACTGTAGTAGTCACGCTCATTTTCTCCGTCCGTGGATCTTACGACACATACTTCACTGTTCACGGTTGATTTGTAATAATAAGGTGCAGTGATGCGTTTGATTTGTAACAATAAAATTTGCTAGCAAGTGCACTAGTCGCTCAAGTAATATAGTAAAAAGGAGTAAGAGTGTCGAACCCACGAGGAATATTATTAATTCAATATCTGGATTTATAAATTAATAAGAGAGGAAAAACATGGATTTTTGGAAAGAGATTTTATGAAATAAAATAAAGAAAATAAGATAAAGATAAGATAATGGTGTTGAAGTTAGGCCTTATGATGAAAATAGATCAGGATAAATATTTGAACCATAAAAGATAAATTTAATCTTTAAAGATGGATTAGGAATTTTCTCAAGTTATTAATTTACAAGATTAACATCACAGAGTCCACAAACTGGTAATTCTGCTATTTAATCCGGTAAATCAAACTATCTTAAATCTAATCAAACCTAAAGTCCCACAAACTGGTATTCGTCAGATAAGATTAAAATTAAGATGCATTAATATGAAAATCCTAGACTATTAATCACTCCACAAACTGGTTAGATTAACAGACCACATAAACTTGATTCTCCACACACTAGTTATCAATTTTATGTCAATTATTAATTTCACATAAAATCAATTAATTTAATTAATAAATTCTGAAATTAAATAATCCACAAACTGGTAAGTACTCAACTCAGAAATCCAAGTAATTAAATTAAAAGCATTAAGCACAATTAATTAATTGATCAGAAAAGATTAAAACAAATAATATATGGTCCAAATAGTTTCCCTTCAATAATAATCTCCTAATATGAAATAAATAAAAATATGGAGTTCATCCTAAAAATTCTGGAGAGATAATAACAAAATAATAATAATTGGAAGAATTACACTCAAATAGATAAAAGTCGAAGCTTCGAATCACGGGCAGACAGTCGGGCAGCCTCTCGGACTTGATCAGGGTCGCGATCAACTTTCAGTCGTCGCACCTCTCTCCTTTTGGTCGTAGCCTGCAGAGCTCACGACTCGCCATGGAAGAAAACCTGAACTTCAGAGCACTAATTGAAACGATGGATTCTTCACGTATTTATAGGGTGCGGACGGCCTTCAACTTGATCTCGGCCGTAACATCGTACGGTTGACTTTAAAATTATAAGATAAACTCGGCCAAAGATAAATCCTTTTATCATTACGCCCAAAGATAAATCTTTTACTCCCTCCAAATCTCGGCCGTAAGGAAGGAACTTCTCCTGTTACGCCCAAAAGATAAAACCATTTATCTTTACTCCTTCAAATGTTAGCCGTAACAAAGAATTAAATCTTGTTACGCCCTAGAAATCTCGGCCGTAACGACTTGGGTGTAAAAATCTCGGCCGTAAAAAATAATTTCTTTAAATTTCGGCCGAGATTCGAATTTTCCTACAAAATAATTATCCAAGTTTAGTTAATCCATCCACAATTAAAATATTTAGAGAATTTAATAATTAAAATTGATAAATCCGGAATTACGATTAAAAGTGACTAAAAATGATGCATGCCATGATCAAATTACAGAAAATTTAATTAAAATAATTAACTAAAATATGTTGTATTTTGCATGCATCAAACTCCCCCAAGCTTAAAGTCTTGCTTGTCCTCAAGCAAAAATTCAAAGCAAAGTTCAAGAAAGTTCCATCGTAGCCTCCACATTGTCAACTGACTAATTTTCTCACACAGTTCTTCTGCACACCTACTACTCAGTATCTCACAATTTTCCATGCACTTAGCTTCATAGAGATTCTGAATGCTACACAAATTTAAACAATCTCAAATTCAGCCTTGTGAAAAAAAATAAATTGTCTATCAAATAATAGCATTAATATTGAACACATAAGTACTAATTGAGCTTAAAACTTTTTCTTTTTCTTTTCATTTTTCAACTTTATTTTCAATCATTTTAAAAGTTCTAATCTTCAAGCAGGATTGCACAAAGAAGTCCATGTAGCGGGCTTTGGACTGATGACTCCCAAACCAGATGGCCTTAGGGCACTAGGTGATAAAGCACCCCTCGAGTTTACTTGCCCGAACAACCAAGGTTCTGAATGAAGAGTTCGAACTTAGCCATGGTTCAGTACTCCTGTGCTTCTCCATATTCCACAAGATGATCCATGTAGCAGGTTTTCGATCGACGGATCCCAGAGCAGTTGCCCTTAGGTCGCCAGGCATGAACCCCTACGGATCTAATTACCCGAACACACCTTGGTTCCGGATAACACTTTTGTACCTACACATAACTTTATTCATTTTTTTTTAAAATTTATTTGTTGGGGTTTAACTAACCCTTCTTTTTTTATAAGCTCAAAAAGTACTTGATATGGTCAATAAGAAGGCTACTACTAATCAAGACTTAAAAGAAATAAAAAGGCATGAATATGATTTTGCCGTCTAGTCATTCATAATTCTACTTAGCATAGGCACATAGTCCATACGTTTGATACTAAAATAGCAAGTGATAAGAAAGAAAAGCATTCAAATTTCATCAATTAATAACATGTCTTTGAACTTTCACTTAAAGATAATTAAAACAATAAGATAAAAGTTAGTAAGATGGTAGCAAAAATAAATACATGCAATGGTAGTTTTAGAAAATTTTCAAATTTTTCAATTTTTTTGGATTTTTTTACAAATAGATGCAAACATAAGCAAATAAACAGACAGAAACATGCAATGCGTGAAATGCAAACTCCCCCAAGCTTGAACTAGACGCTATCCTCAGTGTTAAGCCAGCAAGGAAAAGTGATACATACTCAATAAAAAGGAAAATTTAAAAAAATGAAAATAAAGAAAAGGGAAAAGACACAACCGGATTTACTGTCTGCGGGGTGGCGATGATGGATGGTAGCTGAGATTTCCTTGACGCATATGATACTCATGGATGCGTCTCGTCATGCGCGCATGTTGATTCTGAAGGGATTCGAAGTGACCCTGACGATCATCCATATTTCTAAAATCAGCTCGAATGTTGGTCAACTCTTGTGCTTGTCGAAGTTGCTCTTCCTGAATAGCGTGCAACTGCCCTGACTGACGAAGTTGTTCTTCTTGAAAAGTGTGAAACTCCCCTGCTTGACGAAGTTGTTCATCATACATTGATTCCCATAAGTTTTGCATGGAAGCATAGTCCGGCTGAGGTGGCGGAGGTGGATAGTAAGTCTGCTCTGTAGCTGAAGTAAAAGTGGGCTCTGGTGCTATATAGCGATTCTGCACAGGTTCATGTAAAGGGGCAGATACTTCCATCGAATCGCTTTCCTCATAAGGAGTAGAATGTATGAACGAGGAATCAGAAGAGCTCTCTTGTGCTGGAGATGGAATCGGAGAAGGCACCGGCATATAAGACGAATGGACGGATGTGGCATATTGGGAAGCTGCCGGTGATATAGCTTGGAATCCTTGTTGCTGTTGAAGGTAGGGTTGGGCTGCCGCATAATCAGTAGAATCAAACCAGGAGAAAGGTTCATCCTGGTGTAGCTGTCCGACAGAGGTAGATGGTCCTGCAGGTGGAATTACTGGAGCTATGACCTGCCTAAAAAGGAGCCAATTATTTGGATTAATCGGCGTAAAAGCATCTCGATCTGAGCAGGGCACCTCCTGATGGTGGCCTTTAAAAATAAAAACTTTGATCCCTGAGTTGTTGGTCTTCACGAGACCCATAGCTTGAATGGTCCTACGAGTGAGGTGAGTGTTTCCTGACACAGCTTCAAGATCATCCAAGTCTAGTTGTAGGTGCTGAGCAATAGGTGTGAGAAGGGCACCCATATTAATGCTGCCGCCACGATGAGTAGTGCGGCGCTGGAATCGACGAATGAGGAAGGCACCCACATTAATAGGAGTTCTGTGAAGCATGCTGTGGATGAGATATAACTCTCCTTCTGAGACGGCACCATCATTATCACTGCGTCCACTTATGGTGTTGCTTAGCATGCGATGGACGTAGCGCAGAACAGGATTCTGAATTGAGCTATCTTTAGCGGTGTTCCAAACCAATCGGTCTTCTTCTGTTATCTGTTTCCAAAAAGTTTCAGCATCAATGTCGGCAGGAACAGAAAGAGATCCATGGTTGGGAAATCCATAGATATTATTAATCTCTCCTAGAGTGAGAGTAAATGGTCGTCCATAAAGTTGGAATAAAATGCGGGGCTGATCATAGTTCCTGCCATCTAAATTAAAAACTTCCAGGGATGAGAGGAATTCCATAATTAGTACTTCATAAGTTGGCCACCAAGAATGCACAAAGTCAGATAGTCCAATTTGAGAAAATAATAGATGAATATCTGCAAGTAAATTATACTCCCTCAGCAATTCAGTATCTGAAAATCTGGTGGTATGAATTCGAATATCACACATCCGTTCATATTGAGCTTGATACTCCGGCTTAATCCAATAATAATCTCCGGGGTAGGAGATTAATTGTGAGGGCTGTGGGGCCGGCTGAGCATTCGGATGTCGTCGTTCGTGACGTCCCCTCCATATATTAGCAAATCGCCTCATCTTGATCTGGACAAAAATAAACAAAGAAAAGGTACCGGCTCGGTGGAAGCGGCTGAGGTTTCGACCGTAGTATTCGATGAAGAACCGGCTGAAGGTCGGAGGTGACTCGACTGTAAGGGACCGGTTGACGAAGAACTTCGGCCGTAATTGATGAAGCTCGGCCGGAGATTGGAGTTTGGCCGTAAGAAGTTGGAGGCGTGACTCGGAACTCGGCCGTAAGGAGTTGATGAATCTGTAGATTTCGGCCGTAAGGAATGGCGGTGTGGTTTTGGCCATAAAGTGAAAAACTCGCCCGGAGTTTGGCCGTAAGAGAGCGGTGGAGATGGCGTGACTTCGGCCGTAAAACGAAGGCGACGTGGAAGCTTGGCCGTAACGCACTGGGCGTAAGGATCGGCGGTTGGCGTTTGAGACTTCGGCCGTAGCGCAGATGGTAGGAGCGCGGTGGAAACTCGGCCATAATAAATGTCGGTGTGCGGTGGAAGACCGACCGTAACGCACAAGGAAGCGCTGGAACTTCGGCCGTAAGGAGTTGCTCGGCCGGAGTCGAGTGGAATTTCACTTCGGCCGTAAGGTAGAAAGCTCGGCCGTAATGAAGTCTCGGTGCGCGGTGGCTTGGAGAAAGCTCGGTCGTAAGGAGTTGATTGATCTGCAACATACGAGAAGAGGTAAGTATTTTATAAATGAATTTATGGGGGTAATACCTGTTCCGACAACGCGCAGTGAAAGGTCAAATCCGGGCGTAAAGGCATGCATTTTTCCAAGGTACGTCCGTGGTCTGCTGATGTGACATCTCGGCCGTAATGGTGGCAGGGCATAATAGGAACCCGTAGCTCTTGTCATGTCTTCGGCCGTAAAGAGCATCGTAGGGCGTGCTGTCGTGTCATTCTCGTCCGTGCATAACACCTCGGCCGTAAGAAGGCATCTGGCGTGATCCTCGGCCGTAACGATGTGGCGTCTTGTCATATTTGTTGGAATCTTTACGGCGTGGTCATCGAGGTGGTTCTCGGCCGTAACGAGGAATGGTGGCAGTTTGTCTTGACATGTCCGAGCTTGATGCATGTGTGACAACTCGGCCGTAATGCACACGTAATGTGTGTGGTAGGGCGTAACGAGGGTGGCAGGGCGTAATGTCCGAGCTTCGGCCGTAGAGATCACAGGTGGCAGGGTGTAATAGCCGAGCTTCAGCCGTAGAGAGAATCAATTCTTGGAATTTACGCCCATGCTTGGAGTTGACGCCCCTGAGTTTATCTCTCCTTACAAACATTAAATATTAATTAAATTAAATGACTCCATAATAAAATAAATGTCTAATTATAATTAAAAATAAAACTATCACCGAAACTAAGATATTAATTAACAACTAATTAGACTAATCTAAAAAAATAAAAATAAAATAAAAATAAAAATGATAGAAATAGTTCTGATTTATAGTCGTCAGCTTGACTTAGTTCTGATGAAAATCAAGGCCTATTTTGCTCTTCCCCTCTTGGATTTTTCTCTGTGTTGCTTGGGAGAGAGCCCGGTGTACGTCCAGTTAGTTGTGCCGCCATCTGGCCCAGTTGTCTTTTCAGATTTCGAATTGATGCATCCTGACTCGTGGCTCTAGATTCCATATTCTTCTGCAATGCTTGCATTGTGTCTATGATCTGTGCCATCATCTCCTGCATATGATTTGATGATTGATGTTGGGGAGTATCAGGTTGCCTTTTCAGTATATAATCTTTTGATGGACCAGAAGATTGGCCTTGGTTCTGATTATAGGCAAACTTCGGATTATGTCTCCAACCATAATCGTTGTTCCTGTAAAATGGATTGGAAATAAAGTTAGTATTTTCAATTTGATTTGAATCTGAAGTGTTACCTGTAGGGTTATAATTATTGAAATTTCCCATTAGTGACATCATCTGCTCGAATTTTTGATTAAGTGACTCCAGCTGAGCCACTATTTCTGAAGATTGTATTCCTTGTGTAGCATGTACATCATGAGTTCGGCGAGGTGGTCTCCTTTCTTGACTCGACTTGAGGGCTACAGCTTCAATTATATCTTGTATCTCACTAGGACGTTTAGATCCTAGCACTGTCCCTCCTGCTGATTGGTCGAGTTTGTCTTGATCTGCAGGTCGTAATCCATGGTAGAAATCTTCCATTACTTGCCATTTTGGAATTCTATTATCAGGAACTCTGGCCAGCAGTTCCTTATATCATTCCCAGGCTTCATATAACGTCTCGTTATCGTCTTGAACAAATGCCCTCAATTCTCTTCGATATTTGCCTGCCTTTTGTGGTGGACAATATTTTCCAACAAACTTTTCTACCAGCTCCAACCAAGAATGAATCGATCCTATAGGCAAAGTTTTAAACCAAGTGGAAGCTTTGTCGCGTAAAGATTGAGGAAATAATAATAAACGAATAACTTCAGAAGAAACATTATTATTTCTAAAGGTGCTCAGAGTGGCAAGAAATTTGTCAAGGTGATCGTGAGAGTCTTCATGAAATCCTCCTCCAAATTGGGATGCTTGTATCATCCTCACGATTGCGGGATTTATCTCAAAATTATTTGCGTTAATATCGGGCAGCACGATGCATGATTCTCGATCACTGTATCTGGCCGAGACATATTCTCTCATAGAAAGTTCTGCTTCATCTTCTCGCCGATTATTATATGGTGGAACCAGTTCATTCTGTTGCTCTAGTCTCTGATTGTCGCGTGCTTGTTCCGCCATTTTTCTTATATTTCTTCGTAATCGACGATAGGTTCTTTCAATTTCAGGATCAAATTCCAACAGTGGATTTGAACTTCTAGTGCGCTTATCAGAAGATTCCAGGATTGGTTGTGATTTAATTTTCAATTAGTACCTGCAACAACCAATTTTCAATAAGATAAAAAAATAGAATAAAAATATATACAAGAAGAAAGAAATTCAGATAATAGGTCACGAAAAATGATATTTTAACAAATAAAGTCTTTCGGCACGATAAAATTTGAAAATTCGTTATTAAAATTAATTTTCGAGAGAAACTTTTCAGAAATTCTTCAAACCAATACGAATACCAAATATTAATATTGACCAAAAGAATTTATGATGATGTAACAAACCCCACAAAATAAGTCCGAACTAATTTGCGGTCGTAAAGTTAATAATCAGACATAATCAAAAATTATTTTCAGAGAGGAAATAAGATTGATCGGCCGCAATACAGAAATAGATTTACTGTCGAAATTAAATTAGTAATCCAAGGCTCGTTCGTCCGTAAAAATCATAAAACAGTGTTGATAGGGGTTCAACGTGAAGGCCGTAACAAACTAGTTAGTGTGGAATTTCGGCCGTATAAACAGGGTGTTCCACCGAAATAAAAATTGAACGCAACGTCGACGATTTAATCCTTTACGGCCAAAGAAGAGTAAGATTCATATCGGTCGTAAATCGATGAAAATTAAGTCGAACGTGAGGTAAAACATCAACACATATAAATCGGCCGAAATGAGATTAAATCAAACTTATTCGTTCAGAAATATATTACGGCCGAATTGAAGTAAAATCTATGTCGGATGATCCATTACGGTCGAGACAGACTAAATTGCTTTGGCCAAAACAAAGTCAAATCAAAAGTTCAAACTATTATAATGTTACGGCCGAGAATGAAAAAGTCACAAATAAATTGGCCGAAAAGGTCGTAACATGGCGTAAAAACAAATGTTCAGAAATTTTACGGCCGTAAAACCATGAGATCATTTCTCGGCCGTAAAAAAGATTAAATCGTCAATTAAGACGAGGTCACATCGGCCGAGATGAAGTCAACATGAGGCCGTAAAGAAAAATAGGGTTTCGGCCGAAATAATTTCGAATAAAAACTTGAGAATATTACCCCACTCAAATGTTGAAAATTGAATCATTACGGCCGAAAGTGAATTAAGTCGATTCCTTACGGTCGTAAAACAAAGAAATCAGATCAATTCCATATGAAAAGTTCAAACAATTAAAATGTTACGGCCGAGAATGAAAACTGATTCGAATAGGGCGTAAAAAATTTAAACCATCGATAAACCGGCCGAAACAAGGTCAAATCAATATCCATTACTCATGGCGTAAAAACAACGTTCGGATATAAATATTATGGCCGTAAAGATTGAAAGTTTAGAATTCAGAAATCATTCATTGCGAGGCCGTAAAATTAATAAAGCCGACACATTAAATCTCGGTCGTAAAATCATAAGTCGACAGTGTAATTCAGAAAATTCAATCGGCGTCGGATTTTAAACCGAAAGTAGATAAATTAAAAAATTATCATGACCTTTATCTGCAAAAAAAAGTTAGTTTATTCACAAAAATAATTAAAACAATTAATACATATTTATAAAGAATTATTTACAATTTATTTACATCTCCTAATAATTCATAAAAATCAGAAATTAATTAATAAAATATTCCCCGGCAACGGCGCCAAAAACTTGATGCGTTTGATTTGTAACAATAAAATTTGCTAGCAAGTGCACTAGTCGCTGAAGTAATATAGTAAAAAGGAGTAAGAGTGTCGAACCCACGAGGAATATTATTAATTCAATATCTGGATTTATAAATTAATAAGAGAGGAAAAACATGGATTTTTGGAAAGAGATTTTATGAAATAAAATAAAGAAAATAAGATAAAGATAAGATAATGGTGTTGAAGTTAGGCCTTAGGATGAAAATAGATCAGGATAAATATTTGAACCATAAAAGATAAATTTAATCTTTAAAGATGGATTAGAAATTTTCTCAAGTTATTAATTTACAAGATTAACATCACAGAGTCCACAAACTGGTAATTCTGCTATTTAATCCGGTAAATCAAACTATCTTAAATTTAATCAAACCTAAAGTCCCACAAACTGGTATTCGTCAGATAAGATTAAAATTAAGATGCATTAATATGAAAATCCTAGATTATTAATCACTCCACAAACTGGTTAGATTAACAGACCACATAAACTTGATTCTCCACACACTAGTTATCAAATTTATGTCAACTATTAATTTCACATAAAATCAATTAATTTAATTAATAAATTCTGAAATTAAATAATCCACAAACTGGTAAGTACTCAACTCAGAAATCCAAGTAATTAAATTAAAAGCATTAAGCACAATTAATTAATTGATCAGAAAAGATTAAAACAAATAATATAGGGTCCAAATAGTTTCCCTTCAATAATAATCTCCTAATATGAAATAAATAAAAATATGGAGTTCATCCTAGAAATTCTGGAGAGATAATAATAAAATAATAATAATTGGAAGAATTACACCCAAATAGATAAAAGTCGAAGCTTCGGATCACTAGCAGACAGTCGGGCAGCCTCTCGGACTTGATCAGGGTCGCGATCAACTTTCAGCTGTCGCACCTCTCTCCTTTTGATCGTAGCCTGCAGAGCTCACGACTCGCCGTGGAAGAAAACCTGAACTTCAGAGCACTAATTGAAACGATGGATTCTTCACGTATTTATAGGGTGCGGACGGCCTTCAACTTGATCTCGGCCGTAACATCGTACGGTTGACTTTAAAATTATAAGATAAACTCGGCCAAAGATAAATCATTTTATCATTACGCCCAAAGATAAATCTTTTACTCCCTCCAAATCTCGGCCGTAAGGAAGGAACTTCTCCTGTTACGCCCAAAAGATAAAAACATTTATCTTTACTCCTTCAAATGTTAGACGTAACAAAGAATTAAATCTTGTTACGCCCTAGAAATCTCGGCCGTAAGAAATAATTTCTTTGAATTTCGGCCGAGATTCGAATTTTCCTGCAAAATAATTATCCAAGTTTAGTTAATCCATCCACAATTAAAATATTTAGAGAATTTAATAATTAAAATTGATAAATCCGGAATTACGATTAAAAGTGACTAAAAATGATGCATGCCATGATCAAATTACAGAAAATTTAATTAAAATAATTAACTAAAATATGTTATATTTTGCATGCATCATGCAGACATACAAATCTCAGGTGGCAAATTATAAGATGTTATTATGATCGGCCAACATGAATAAGGAACTGAAGTCTGACCATATGGTGTAAAACCATCCGCGCATAATCTGAGCCTTATGTTCCTTTCGTCCCTAGCAAAATCAGGATGCTTACGATCAAAATATTTCCACGCTTCACCATCCGAGGGGTGAAGCATGACACCTTCAGAAGTATTATGCTGTGCATGCCACTTCATTTGCGACGCTGACCCTATAGACGAGTATAGTCTTTTAAGCCTTGGAATAAGAGGCAAATAATACATTCTTTTGACATCCACTTGAGTCTTGTTAGTCACTCTATATCGTTCGGCCCCACAAAATTTACAGTCATTCAAATTGATGTCGTCGTCGTAATATAACATACAACCATGACGACAACAATCTATTTTAGTTGAGCCAAGACCAAATTTACTAACCAATCTTTTTGTCCTATAAAAATTTTCAGGAATGCGAGCACCAGTTGATGTGACTTCTTTTAAAATATCTAGAAATGCATCAAAATATGCTTATGAAATATTGTGGTCGGCTTTCAGATTCAATAATCTAACAGCAAGTGATAGTTCCGAATGACTTTCACACCATGGCCATAAGGGTTGACTCGATGCGTTTAGTAAGTCATAAAAATCTCTTGCTTCTGGATTTTGTGCCTCTTCATTCTGCTCAAATCTAATATTGACATACTCAGTTGCAGCTGTGTCATAAACTAACTGTTCATATTGCGAAGTAAATGTTGGTTCATGATCGACAAACGGAAGACCTGAATTTGGGACGCTTGTCGAAGGCGCTCCTTCGCCTAAATCATCCCATTGCCAATAATTGGATTTGAAACCTTTCTATATAAGTGAACATTAACAGTCTCTAGCGTCTGTAACTTTGTGCTAGCACATTTCAAACAAGGACACCTAATTGTTCCCTCCCGCTGATATTGGAAAGATTGACAAGCCACACTAACATAATAGTCAACGTCATCTATGAATTATTGTGTCAAGCCTCTACGATCAGGATTATTTCTATTGTACATCCATCGACGATCGTTCAAGTATGACATAATGTCTACATAATTTGCAAGTTATAGTAATTATAAAATGTGTAATAAAATCGATAAAAATTGTAAATCAATCCAACGGTTCATATATTTCGTCATTTAAAGAAAACACTAATTACAACTAATCAGGATTTACGTAGTTTACAATGACAGCGACAAACTACAGTCATGCATTATAGCGAGCTGAAATACTTTTTACAACATGAGCGACAATCTTTTACATCCCGCGACAATTTATCCTAGCAACAACACAAGCGAAGCATAACAAATACAAGAATGGATCAAATACAAGCATAACATAATAGTCTGTAATACAAGAATTTTTATTTACTTTAAATTAGATATGAACAAAACAATAGTTGAAGTAACGGATATATCTGTGAACAAATCTCTCTGATTTTGCAGCATATAAAGTCACAATATTCTTTACGCACTACACATGATATGTGAGCCATGTATGCAACTCAAATTTTCAAGAGATGTGAACTTTGAAGCGTTTCATAAATTTCTTTTTTGTTGTGTATATCTTGATTTAACTTAATAAGTGATAATAAAGACCTTAAATTACAAGGAATATTAGGGAGTGGATCCAACTGCATGCAATCATATCATCTGAGTCATTAAATTAGAACTATGAGATTTAGTCATTAATCAACTTCAATTTAATTTGTTCACATCATCATGCGGAGGACGATTCACAAATTTAATTGACAGTGTGGAGGGCGGCCAGATCCGGCCGCCGCGCGGAAGACGGCCGGATTTGGCCGCCGCGCGGAAGGTGGCCGGGTCTGGCCGCCACGCGCGGAGGGCGGCCGTATCTGGCCGCCGCGCGCAGAGGGCGGCCTGATCTGGCCGCCGCGCGCGGAGGGCGGCCGGATCTGGCATGGGAGGGCGGAGTGAGCTTCAGCCGGCGGGGATCGGAGCGTACCTAGGCCGGAGGTTGCAGTCGCGGCGGAGACCTGGCGGTGGACGACAACTTCAGGCAGCGGACGAGAGCTTCGGCCGACGAACGAGAGCTTCGGGCGGCTGACGAGGGCTTCGGGCGGCGAGGGCTTCGGCAATGCAGGTACCGGAGGGCGCCACCGGACGGAATGCGCGCGAGGGCAGCCGGGATCGAAACGGAGGAAGTGATAGTGGGATCGGGTATTTATTTAGCCAGTTTCCGATGGTCATAACCGTCGAAACTTAGGTAAATATTATATAATATTAATTCGAATTAAGACGGTCAAACCCGCTAGTCAAACTGTCGAAACTTTTGACGGTTATACAAAACCATCGAAACTTTCGACGGTTCTTCAAAATCGTCGAAATTTTCGACGGTTCTCCAAAACCATCGAAAATAATTAATGTAGAATATTTTAATTAATAAAAAATAGTTAATATTTCGACGAATTTGACCGCCGAAATATCGATGGTTCCGTGAAATGTCACAACTTTCGATGGTCTGAATCGTCGAAAATTAAAATAATAATATACGTCCAACTTTAAAATATTTCGACGGCTTTGACTGCTTGAAGTTTCAAGGATAGGTGAACCGTCGAAACTTTCGACGGTCTAGACCGTTGAAAAAATTATCGACGGTTACGATCATCGAAACTTTTGAAGGAAAGTTTCGACGAATTCTGAACCGTCGAAGATTTAGACGGCAAGAACCGTCGAAAATTACCCGACGAAAACTTCGACGATTTGTTCGATCCGCCGAAAAAGCCGTCGGTATTTCAGACGGATTTCGGCCCGTCGAAAACAAACCGTCGGAAATCATGCTTTTTCTTGTAGTGTTTGTATGGGTTGTGTGTCACGGGATCGCTTCATCAAACACCCCGTGCAACATTGCACCTCCTCTCCTTGGGACGTCCAGTTAGCCTTCAAGAACACTACTATGGAGAGATCGTCTTGGTTCATCTCTTAGCATGCCACACCTTCGTACCCTCTTCGCACACACAAAGATAACACAAAGAGATAAAGGAAAAAAGTTTGTGATTTCATTCACTCAAATTCACCTTATACAAAAAGGGGCAGATACATGAGTTAATATATAAGAGTCGTACTTCGTAACTCCCTAACTAACACCAATAATCCATCCCATAGTATCAAGGATCTCTTAAGATCTCCTAATTTTAAGGATCCTACACGATCCTCTAGTTATAGCAACCCCGGTGTGCCTGATTTTGTCACCAAAATCACTTCGATCTTCTCACCAAGGATCACACCTGAATAGCCCTCGCAACTACTCTGATTTCTGGGGATCCTCTTGGTCCGCAACATCTTCCCAAATCTCTTCTCGATCTTCAGGTGGTTAGGATTTTCCTGCGCCCCAATGATTGTCATCTGCCAAACCTCTCGTCCGAAAAGCTTTTTGCTAGAAGTTTGTCGATGTCGCTCGTCCTACTCGACATTCAACATCCTTGTAGATCGTTTGGGACAGTTGGAATCTCCTTGGGATGGTATCGCTCCGTCGCCACCAAACTACGCAGTGGTAATGCTGCCTACCCCTGCGTCCCAGGCATGTCCCACTCATTATGCTCATCTCAAACTTCATGTCCTCATCCCAAAACCTCCCGAATGTACTTTGAAACAGTTGAATTCCTCTTGGGACAATATCGCCCCTCCACTACCAAAGTGGACGCCGCCTGTGCAATCCCGTCCTGGGACATGATAGAAAAGTGGGGAGTGACATCCTCCTCCATCCAAGTCATTGTCATCTCGACAATGCTTTGTTTCATTGCCATATACTTCATCCATGAAAGCCTTCAACTTTCTCCTTGGTTGAACCGTCCGGAAGGCCTCCTCGTCCATCGTTTGGCCTACACCTTCTCTTGTGTCTTCGGCCACACTTGTCCCTCGTTGCCACCTTGCTGCCCGAAGGTGCCACCCTGACTTGATTTTCACTCTGTTGAAGATTTTGGGCATAACTTCCTTGATGCTTCCCTAGGATATGGTCGGTGTGCCACATCGTTAAAATTTGCCTCTCCGCCCACTAGTGTGACCTTGCTGTCCGAAGATGCACAAATGCTCTGGTCTTCACTCTGCTCAAGACTTTGGGACACAACTCCCTTATTGCTATCTCGAGGTATGACCAACAAGACATGTCTCGAACTTCGACCTTCATGCTTTCATGCACTTGCCTGCTCGTGTGAAGTTCAAGGTTGATAGTCTACCCCTACCAACCAGAATGTCTCTTAGTGACATCCCAATATTTTGATCACATTCCTGTCCGAACTGATCCACTAGTGACGTCTTGTTGTCCGAAGGTGCCATTCATCTACATTGCGATGAAGGGACATCACTTACCCACTAATGTCCCTGAACATGGCCTGCACGTCACATCCCAGACCTCTATTCTTGTGTCGCATTGTACCTGCTTTCTCACATGAATTTGAGGTTGGTGGACTGCTCCCACCAACCAGGATATTGTCCCACAACATCCCAATGCCAAGTGTTGACCTCTGCCCGGACTGAACTACTTGAGGTGCTTCTCGGGGAAGTCTTTACTCGAACTATCCCCCTCATCGTGCCACCTTGTTGTATGAAGTTGTCACCTTGGCCGTCAATGCTTGACTACCATGATCTTCACTCCTTTAAAGATCTTGGGACATCAACGCCCCGCTACACCCCAAGGAGCCACATCCCAAGGACATGACCTCTGCATCATGTCCTCGCCTTGCCTAGATGCGACCAATGCACTTAGCCACCATCCAAACCCTCCCAAGTCATGAAATACTCCATCTCACTGCCTGCATTTGCTTCAATAAGTTCCTTCTCGAATTGATCAATTGGTGCCATGACCTGCTTATCATCGTCCTAGGAGACATGGCCTCTTGTCAACATCCCAAGACATGACCTACTCGTCATCGTTAAAAAATAGGACTATTTGATGTCCACTTCGCAGAAGATGGAACATAGCCTCCCTACTGTTGTTCTTGAAAATGATCCTGTAAGCCACATCCTAGACTTCACTCCTGTGGCACCTCTTGCCACTTCACTCGATTGAAGTCCGATGAAGGGTTAGTAGTATGCTGCTACTAATGCTCCTACTAACCTAGATGTCACCCTACAACATCCGCGCCAACCAACGTTGGTGGTTCTTTTTGCATCAAGAACCGCTTGAACGACCTCTTTTGACTTAGGTCGTCGCGCCCAGTCCTGTGGGATCATGAAGAAGGGTCTTGCCTGGTGTCAACTTCCTAGACTGCCCGCTCCAACGTCCACAACACCTTTATTCCTCCGGAGACTGGACATGCTCTCAGCCTATGAGGAACGCCCAACCAAGGCATCCGCAGGGCCTGAACAAGTTGTCGGTTCTTGCCACCTATGCCCTGGCTAGTCAGATGGCCACTACACTTGATGGGTCTACTCCCCCCACCAAGTCTGCCGACGTGCATCACCCTCCTTAAGATGCCACCTCTGATGCAAGATCAACGAAGGGCTTCTTTGCCTCCACCAACAGTAACGTGTTGTGGAGGCTCTTTTCCAACGCTCGACCTCTTCAGCAAGTGTCATCCAAAACTTCACTCCTGGGGCAGCACTTGCACATTGGGGCTACCTTGCTCTAGTGGAAGAACCTCCGTGTCCGCCAGGTTCTTCGAGAGAAAGAGAGAGTACTGGTTCGCTACATCGTACCCTCCACATGATGACGATCTTCTGCAACCAAAGCACCACCAACCGCTTTTCCTTCATTAGCGTGACTATCTTGTGGATCTTGGAATTGCGTCCTCAAGTCCCACTCGAATTTGGTTCTCGAAGTTCCTACTTGAACTCGAATCCTCCCAAATTCCTTCTTGAACTTGCCTTTGATACCATTTATCATGGGCTCGTTGTTTGCTTCACCAAACACCCCGTGCGGCAGTGCACCTCCCCTCCTTGAGACGTCGAGGACAACTTTCAAGAATAGTACTATGGAAAGACCATCCTAGATCATTTCCTAGCATGCCACGCTTCATGCCCTCATAGAACACACAAAAATAACACAAAGAGCTAAAGGGGAAAATCTTATTATTTCATCCCCTCGAATTCACTATATACAAAATGGGCAAATACATGAGTTTATATATAAGAGTCGTCCTCACAAACTCCCTAACTAACTCCACTAATTCAGCAAATAGTATCAGAGATCTCTCGAGATCTCCCAATTTTAGGGATCCTACACGATCCTCTAATTATAGCAAAAACCCCTTTTGGTGTGCCTGATCTTCTCACTAGAATCTCCTCAATCTTCTCACCAAGGATCACACATGGATGGCCTGATTTCTGGGGATCCTCTTGACCAGCAACATCTTCCCAAATTCCTCCTTGATCTTCGGGTGGTTAAGACCTTCTTACATCCCAACCGTTGCCATCTCCCAAGCCTCTCATCCCAGAAGCTTCCTGTTGGAAGTTTACTGATGTCGCTCATCCTATTCAACCTTCAGCATCCTTGTGGATCATTTAGGACAATCAAAATCTCCTCGGGTCGGTATCGCTTCGTCGTCGCCAAACTGGGCAATGGCAATGCCACTTGTATGCCCCTGCATCTCAGGCGTGTCCTGCTCTTTCTGCTCATCCAAAACTTCATGGTCCTCATCCCAAAGCCTCCCGGATGTACTTTAGGATAGTTAGATTCCTCTTGGGATGATATCGCCCCTTCGCTGCCAAAGTGGACGTCGTTTGTGTCCTAGCTCTGCATGCGTTACATCCCATCATGTCCTGGACATGGCAGAAAAGTGGGGTGTGCCAAGTGGCCCACACGAAAATTTCATCTTTGCTATCTGATCTTTGTACAAGTCTATCATATTCTCTCTCCTAACACTCCTCCTTGCCCTTTCATCACTGCTCCCTCTTCCACACTCGCACTTCCTTGCCCACAGACCCTCTCGAATGCAATAGGAGCCTCTGCACCATCATGGGCCAACCTAAATCATTGACGGGTCTTTCATCGAATCGGATGTGGTGAGGGGTGTTGAATTTATCTTAAGATTTTACAGTGAATTATTTATGCTTGTAAGTGAATTGTCGTGAATTGCACTCTCCACCTTAAAAATAGAGATTTGGGATCTTCATAAAGTCATGCAAATCTGTATGGCAAGGGATACACCATCCTACACATTCAAACAAATTCAGATACTTTGGCTCACATCATTAATAAAAGAAGGAATGATATCATCATGCAAAGCGAACTTCCTAATTACTCTTAATCACTATCGTAATTATTATTATAATGCCTTGACTTTGGCTTCTTTTGCTTGCCTTCAAAATGGTGATTATTTTTTTGTAGAGGACCCTTCTTCAAGTCACATTCAATACTTGTATTGTGACACTTCCAGAATAATAATAATTTCTTATTTCAACGAAAATGTTTATATATGCATCTTTGCATCCATATGAACAACTACCTTCTACAACACTTCTACCCCACTTGTGGCTCTAGGACAATTTTTGTTCCATCTCCTCCTACATTGACTAACTTGTGTTAGGGGTTTTTCATCTTCTGGTATAACAAAATCAATACTTGGTTGGATTTTATCTAGTAATTGTCCATGTCATTGCTTCAAATCTTTCTTCTATGTAACACTATCATCATTCTTCTAATGTTCTTGTATCTCTTATGGTTGTTTTTGTTCATAGCTCGAAATATGTCCTCCGGCCATCGATACTTTTTACTTACAATTCCTTCCTCATTTGTTAAAACAAATTGACCTCGTTTATCCATTTGTGAAATACTTTTAAACTCTAATTCTTTACTCATTTTTAGGCCCATGTTTTGTCAATGATTTATTTTTGTTACTTGAGCCCAATTCAGGATTTTCCTTTGCATGTTGTGACATAGTTTCTTTGTTAAGCTCAATATTAGTTGGTAAATTTTTTGCCACCTCATCTGGTTTCTCTTGATTTAAAATTTGAAATCTAGACTTTCTAGATTATTCATACTCTTCTCATTCACAATAATCCTGATTTGTTGTCAGTATTCATATTAGCTCAATATTTTCTTGTCATTTTTGTGCATTCATCCAAGGACCAAACGGTGCTTTAGTAGTCCCTTCATCACTTTACTTTCTAGGATGACACCAGTGAAACTGGATTTTTGTTTTCTAACATTTTTTCAACATATCTAGTCATTTACCTCCTTGTGATGGTTCTTTACATGGAAGTACATAATTGTGATGCTTTTTTTCCATTGACATGCCTCCCTGTGATGCTTATTTAATGAAAAACTTCTAACTGATGATAATATTTTCCACATCGATAGCAAATTAGTGCAGAACCTCCTGCAACATTAGTATACACCATAGGATGAGGGAGCCACGTGGGGATATCCTCATGTGATCATACTTATGATATTTTCTTCACCGTGCTATGCGGTGAGCAGCCATGAAAAGATATCTAGATCATTTTGATTATGCACAAGAGTTCACGTGAATTGTGGTCGCCATATCTGAGGCATGGAACACCACACGACTAGATGAGCACCTCGGATTAGGGGAAAGATACATTGGAGATGCAACCTATGGATGCAGTTTGCGATGAACAGTTGTGATGCAAGTGCGAGTGGCTAGGATCATCTAGTTGTAGGGTGCATGGTGGTTTGCAATATCCAATTTAGGAAACTAAACCAGATAGAAACCTGATTGGAACTGAGATGGGCGGTCCAACTCACGTGGGTTCCAATGTGGCCATCCCCGGAGGTGACCGTTGTGGGACATTAGCAATGTGAGGGAAATGAATACATCCACGACGTTCCGTACAGAAGAAGTCTATCCTTACCAATCGAAAGTATACTTTGAGAATTCCAACATTTCGAGAGATCCAGATGGTTCCATATGTGACCATAATTGAAGCAAAATGAGGATAGATTTTCGTATGCTACCATTTGAAGTAGCGTGATCCGTCTAGCATATTAATCCATGTGCCTTGTTTAACTAGAATGGCTATATCAAAATCAAAATTGACTCTAGAATTCCCCTTTTCCTGTGTAATTTTCCATCTTGACAAACTTACCAAAGATAACAACTATGCAAAGGATGGTGTCAATGTTCCCGAGCTCGTAAGAGAGTCCCGAAAGCTGGATCCGACGAAGTAGTTGAGAGTTGTTCGCCATAAGGGCTAAAGAAGGCCTTTGTTTATGGAACATGTAGAAGATTGTCATTAAAAAATCAAGGACTTTGGGTTAGGAAATTTGACATGTCTGCCACCTCTCCAAACATGAAGAGGAAGTAGTGATTCTGCAGGGTGTTTGACAACATCCAACCATCTTTTGCCCTCAACATTCGGGTTACGGAGGAGAAGGAGAGATTTAGAGGGATTTTGAGGTAAAAAGGAGCGGAGAGATTTTGAGGTGGAAGAAGATTAGAGTTTTTGGGGAGAGGTTGAGGAGGTTCCAGAGGTTGGGTTGACATCCATATGAATTTTTTGATCCAATTGATTCAATGTTTGTGTTCAGTCATGAATTCAGATCACCTTGTAGTAGTTGAGACTAGGCTTCCACTTCTGCACCGTCAAGTAGTTGCGTAGGATTGTCCAAGGTCATTACATAGTGCCTCCTTCCTTGCCCTCTTCAAGTCGAAGCCTGACTGAGAAGAAGTCAGTACCCATGCTAACTAGTTCCACAATTTCTTTTGTTTTCCATAATGCTTCAAGTTATTTGGGCAACACCATGTAGCCTATGCGCTTCATAATGTTTTGATGATTAATGTTCCTATTAGATTGTCCGGAATTGCCTCACTTTTTATGCTGTGAGTGGGATATATGGACATTAATTGTCGCCATCTTCTTAGTGCACATCTATCACTTGGATCACCATAAATCTTTGATAATTTTATTTAAATTCTGGCAGCGGGATCGAAGTTGTCACCATCATTAACATGGTTATTGATGTGTAACCAATTATACATATTTATTATAATGTGTAATTAATTATTCTAAGATGCGTTTGGATATGATGAGATGAGAATACGTGAAGTAATTTATTTTGTTAATGAGATGAAAGCGTAAAATGTGATGATTATTTATAAATACTTTTTTTTTATTTCTTACATATTTTAAACTTGAAACTCTTAATTGGATTGATATCGGTAGTCCTTTGAAAGGTAGGTCTTGGCACAAGGTTAGAATTCTAGCTCTTCCAGAGTGGTATCTCACTGATGGCTCGGGTCCCCCCGGAAGGGGGCCTTCTTCGCCCTCCACCTAAGCTGCGCAGGAAAATAAAAAAAGAAAGTAAAAAAATCCTTCTTTTTCCCGAGTCTCTAGTGAGTTACATATTTTCTGAGGAACGTATCGAGAGAGAATTGAATTTGGTTAGACAATGTGTGGCCGTTTAGTCGACCTACGCCTGTTTGAATAGTTGAATTAAAAATACTATTTAAGTTTCTAATTGTAATCTAATCTCAGTTTCAATTATTATTTATCTTATCTTCTTTTTTTTATCTCTTATCTAAATACAACTTTATTTTCTTTCAAATTCTTATTTTATTTCTTCTAATCCTTTAGTTTTCGAGTTGTTAATACAATATTCTCTTTATATCTCGCGTCACAGTGTCAATGTCAACTAGGGAGACCCCCTGCAAAACTTTTCTTCGTCCATCCTCTTTGGATGTACATAGTAACGGAAACGTATACTCGAAGAATTACGAAGAAAAATATTGTTGTGGTGCAACAGAACTTGTAAGATTTCATGTAATCTTTTACTTCACATTTTTATTATGCTTTTTAATTTATCAACTTGTTTTTACTCTCGCCTATAAAATTATAAACTAATAGAATATGTAAATAAAAGGTGCATTCGCACACATTTCATACAAAAAAAAAGCTTGACAAGCTCGTTAAAATTGAAATTCTTATTCTAAAATAAACACGCACTTTGTAATTATCAACCTTTTTACAGACCTTTATGTAAAACATACATTACATATTATTATAAATTCTCTCACATCAACCTCTCGACACGTATATGTAAAACTTAAGATATCTGGTACACGATACAAACTGTATTATATGATAAAAATGTATACAAGTAAAATATGCTGTTACTGCAACTGCGTGTATATATAGTTTCAATTTGAAATCGAAAGCATGGTGATACTTCATTCGCCTCCATGGGCTGCCTTATCAGCTATGATCTTGAACAGCTCGTGGATCTCAAGGCGACGCCCACCAGTTACCTAAATTTGTCATGGAATATACAAGAAAAAAAAGGTGCTTATTTAGTTTAATTTAGTAGTGTATATGTACATAAATGGTGAAAATAACAAGAGAGATTAAAAGATATTGATCTAGTGACAGTTTGTACCTTCATTGTCTTGCTACATTGATCTCATTATTTTTCAAGTTAAAAAAAAAAGATTAAGTGATGTTGCTTAGAAAATTAGGACAGAGCCTATATTCATAATGCTTTGTTGTTTAGTTATAATTCCTTTTTTATTTCTGAATGATTAAATATATTTTGTAAAAGTATATAATGTGATCGATGAATAAAGTATGATAGTTCGCCCACGTCGATGGAAAAACATATAAATGAACATTTACAAGTTGATATATTGGCTAAGTCGCCAGTAAGTTGCACAAAATAAATTAAAAACACAAGTAATGTTGGTAGTACTGTCTGATTATATGACACCTAATTACAAAAAAAAATTAGAAATTTTTAAGTTATTTATGCATTTCTGCATGCATTAAACCCATTCATTGTAGTATATATCATATAGTATATAAATACATATATAAGAATAAAATTTTATTTCCTATAAATAAATTAATAATAAGTTTACTACTAAGGACACTATTATATATATATATATTTGTTTATTACAAGAAATTGATTATTTATTAACCTATGTACTTTTTTGCTAAGCTTATAAGTTAGTTTAAAAAACTCAACATTTGATAATCTTAAGGAGATATTAGATCTACTTATAAGTCAAAAAATAAGCAAAGAGGTTGCTTAATTTTTTAAATAAGTTAGTTAGTTATATCATAATTAATTAATTAATAAATATTAATATAAGTATTTTTATTCAAATGTGTAACTTTTTAATTTTAAAAATAAGTTTCAATCAATAAAATATTTATCAACACTTTAACTTATCAGTATTAGTTAAACCAAACGGATCTTAAATTTCAATTCATTATTAATATTTTTTATTTTTAAATTTAGAAACAAGCATCAAATAATGGCTAACATTTATAGGGTATTAAGTTATTAAACATTAAATAATTTAACCTATTGGTAGGTAGAATTATTAGTATCTTACTAATCCAATGTTTAGAGGACAAAAACGAACCAGCTGATGAAGTTCTATATATATATATATATATATATATATATATATATATATATATATATATATATATATATTAAAAAAGTATAACAATTATACTTTGTTTTAGAGGGGGAAGTAATGGTGAGAATGAGCATAGATGTCCACTCGTCCTACATTGTACTGATATAAATTTCTTGATTTCATCCCAACCCGATATAATCAGGCTGGACTCAGTATATCATATATTATATTAGTAGATAATTTTATTTAAAAAATCTATATTTATATAATTATATTAATTAAAATCTTATATCTTAATATATATCACAAACATGCATGATATTGTACTTGATTGATAATTATTACATTTAGTCCATATTATTATTATTATTATTATTATTATTATTATTATTATTATTATTATTATTATTATTATTATTATTATTATTATTATTATTATTATTGAATCAGGAAAATCGGGATCATCCTAACTTTTAATCCAATTCCTTTGGGACGTCCTAGTTTTCGTCTCGATTGGAATTGAAACTGAGATTAGTAGCAATTTGATGGACGACGCACCTCTATCAATTTTGATCAAATCAGGTCACTTATGTTTTAAGATTGGATCCGATCTAATCTGAATCGGGCTTTTAAAGCACAAAATAATTTATCAAATATTTAAATATTATTTCTCAGCTTTAAACTATTTTATTTTAACATTTTCTAATTTCATTAAAATATAATCTTAAAGTTATAAAAATAAAAAAAATAGACCTTCAAGTTGGGATAGATCGACGTGAATTGAAAAATTTTAACCAATATCCTATTCAAACTAGGTGGGTGGGATCATCGAATTTAAGACACGATGATGCCCTTAAGTACGGATGTTCAGCACATCGAGTCGACCCGCGAACCCAATGATCCGCCTCGAGTTAGTTACAGGTTGAAATTTTTGACCCGATCTTGGGTCCGGTTGGGTCGGATCTCGACCCAAAGATCCGATATTTTTACTTTTTTTATTTTTTTAGTTTTCAGCTTATATTTTGTATAAAAAATATTTTAAATGTGTAAAATAATATTTAAATTCTTAACAAATTATTTTATATTTTTAAAATAAATAATATATAATATTTTTATATTGAATAATAGAAAAGTAAAAAAATTAAAAAAAAGAATGATGATCGAATAATCTGACCATCCCACCCGAATCAATCCGACCCGAACTGAATCGGATCCAAACCTTCAAAGAGGGTTGATCCGATGAGTCGGATCGAAGTTATGAGGTCGGGTTGGATTTGATTCGACCTGTAAACACCTTATCCCTGTGAAGTGGGACAATTTTTTTTAAAAAAAATGTTGCAAACTGGATCGACTAAAAGATGAGAACGAGATGACTTAATGTCGAACCCTAGTGGAAGTAGTTCAAGTATCATGTCACGTTAAAAAGAAAAATGCATGTGTAAACTCATAAAAGATTTAAATATTTAGACTACTCTTTGGATTAAGATTTGACAATGAATGTTAATTTAAATGGCTATAATAATTTTACATTACTGTCATCATTAAATAATTTATAAAATGACATCTACTTTCAAACACTGACAGAACCATGAAGCTACACACATTTTTTTAAAAAAAAATTCACTCCTCCATGTATCCCTTAATATAAATATATAAATCTATCTTATATTATAATTATAATATATAAGGTTAACACTAAATCATAAAGATACCGAATGTGGGTTTCATAATGTAATATTAACAACATTAAATCCTACAAAATTGGTAGATTGATAATGAAAAATGACTTATGAATTGAAAAAAATATAAATGAAAAAATGGGCTTGCCATACCCCCCTAGGTTTTTTTTATCGGATGGTCAATTAATTTAACTAAGTCCATTTTGTTTATTAGTTAAAAATTGCAATCCAAAATATAAATTGTTTTCCCTCCCCCATGCAATATTGAATAAAAAACTATATATATATATATATATATATATATATATATATATATATATATATATATATATATATATATAGGAAAACATATGTTATATAAGAACAAATTAACGCCCTTAAGATTTGTATAATCACCGAGGCATGGATGATGTGCAAGGTCTTGTCCCCGTCAACGACATCATAGTTCGCAGCAACAATCTGAATCTCTTCCTCTTCCAGAGCTTCCACAGCATTGTAAAACAAAGCCCAGTTTCCGACGGTGCTCATGATGATGATCTTTAGTCCGCCGGAGCCCAGGTCCTGGACCTCTATCTTCGACCCTGGCGACCATAAACCACCATGCTCTCCTTCCATTTGTCTAATCCCAATCTTCATCAGTTGCTTCTTCCTCTCCTTCATCTTCTCAATCCTCCCCTGTAGCCCTTTTATGTGGCTTATTGCCTCCTCTATCCGGTCCGGCAGCGGCACGGCCGTTACCTCCTGTGAGCCGACGGAACAAGAAAAAAATAAAGTCTTATAACTAAGACGATAACAGATCGATGTTGCTAATACATATAATGATATAAATTGTACGTACGTACCCTTGCTTGAGGTGAGGGACGGAGAAGGGAGTCGAGCTTGGAGCAGAGAGCTTTCATGTGGATCCTTCTGTTCTTCTCTATGGTCTTACGCTCCGGCCTTGTGGATCCTTGCCCCTCCATGATGCTGGTTAGTAACCTCTTCTTACGGACAGGCAAAACAAACTCTCTCTCTCTCTCTCTCTCTCCTTTCTCTCTCTATCTACCTATCTCTCTATATATATACACGTGCGGGCGTGTGTTTACTGTTTTTCAGAGAGACGTGCGAACTTTTACAAGCAATCGACTTCCAGTTTGAAGCCGCAGATTGGCCTTCAAAGCTGGTAATAATAAACAGTCCAAAAACTAATTAGTACATGTTTAATATTGCAATGTCAGTATTACGTGTTTTACTAGCTTTGACAACGTCAAATAAAAGGTATCAGTAGACATTGAACCGGTATATTTTAGCTAGTTTAGAATTGATGTCCACGAACCTGAATTAAATAAGTGTCATGATTAATTAGATAAAATTAAATTAAACTGGTTGACTTAAAAAATGTTTAAATAAAATTAACCATGTTTTAGTTTCTTTGTTCAATAACCCAAATACAAGATATCAGTAGACATTAAACCAGTAAGTTCTAGCTAAACCAATAGTAACGTTGTGCCTCAGTAAGTTGTTGGGAGCTAGTAGGGCTAAGATTTTGAGGGGCCAAAATAAAGAAGAAAAAGCTACAAAATTTTGAGGGGGCAACTTGAACCTAAGACCTTTAGAAGAGACATCAAAGGAGACAATCACTACACCAAGTTAAACAATATGTCAATTTATATATTAAACTTACTTAACAAACGTCATAATTTAATTTTTAATCATATATTAATATATAACATTAATAAAATTTTAAAATTTTAGGAGGGTCAGGACTCCACTCACCTATAACCTAAGTTCGCCTCTGGATATCGAGGACTCTGAATGGGTATAAAAAAAAAGCTGGTAAGTTCTAACTAGTTTACTATTAATGTCCACGGCCCTGAATTAAGTATCATGATTAATTAGAAATGAAATAAGATTTCGATGTGATCAGTATACTTTTAGCTCCAATTTAACATGAGACCTTGTCATAATTTTTTTGAATAAAAAAGTGAAGGAGATGTAGACGTCTATGATGTCATATAAAAGAAAATAAGTATTGAACGTCAATATTTTGTTGCTCAGTGTAATTTTCTTATTCAACGGTTAGATTGTCTTCAGGGCTGCGTTTGGGATTGCTTTGCAAAGGGTGTTGACTCAGAAAAATGACTTGTTTTCTGAATGTTGGATGTTTGATAAAAAATATTAAAATTACTTTTCTTGACACAAATCTGTCAACTAATTTTTACTTTTCTATGCAGCACTAAGGCACTGTTTGATTGGAGATTAAGTTTGCATCGAGTTAGCAGGTATAATCCGATAGATTAGTCAATTTTTAAAGTGTACGTCAGATTATTTCTATTCTACTTGATATGAAGAATATGTTAACACTCATTTTTTTCACTATTTATGAGATTAGTTTTTTTTCAAAATGATAACTCTACTTTTTGTACTTTTTATGAAATAAATGATACGTTTAACTATAATTCACGGAATATCTACTTAATCCGTCGATTAACTCGCAACCACCCAAGTGTTCCAGCCGATGAAAGCAATCGAAAGCTATTTTTTTTTATACAGCTAGCTTCCTGCCAAAGTAATACCAAACGAAGCCTTCAACTGCTAATTGTTGCACGAGTTATTTAATCGTATTCTATTAACTGGACTTTTTGGAATCCGTGTGTGGTTGGTTTCATGATGTTTTGGATCCAGGTTTGTTCTTGATCTGACCGTGTTGAGATTCCCGCGCTTTCGAATTGGTTGGATTGTCTCTGTCTCGTGTAGAATTAACTGGCGGCGAAGTTATACGTGTAATATGATATTTTTTAATATCCCTGTTTTGGTCAATAAGATGTTAATAATTTTTTTATATCCAGAATGTACCGAAAAAAAAAAATTAGCAGACACATGCAAATTGGTCTAATTCATGCAGTGGGGGAGTCAAAAAAATACTACGAATGAGTGCATAATATAATATAACACATATTTGAATAATAAATAAATAATTTTTAAATATGATAAAATAAATATTTTTTATATAACAATTGAAAATATTTGATTTTTTAAAAATATATTAAAAATTCACATATAAAAAGGATTGAAAATTTAAAATATTTCAATGTGTATTATTATTTTCATGTCATTTTTTTACATTTATTTACACCTCATTGTGAAACTACCATGTATTTTTTTCTCATAAAATGTTGTCTAACGTTTATTAGATAAAATAAAAAATAATTTATTGAAAAAGTATATAAAAAATTATATTGGAGTTAATATATTGAAATTAATACATAAAAAATATTGAAATTAAATAGTGCATAAAATAAATTATTCTATAGAAATATATGAATAAAACGTGACTAGTACTATAAGAGTGCGCGACAGGAATCGAACCTGGGCTCATATATGTAGTCAGAGTAGCAACTACCATAATTTCAGTGGTTAATAATTATGTGCATTATTAATAAATTAAAAATTAAATTTATTATCGAATTTAATTAATTTAATAAGGTAAAAAATTTATTTTTTTACATTTACCTATACTCAAACTCAAATTTTTTCTTAAGCGAAAAGAAATGACATCCATTTTAATTATAAAATTTTAATAATCCTAAAGAACTTTTGGGACGCATTAAAAAATTTATAATTTAATTTGTGACATTTTGATCACGGGGTGGGGGGCTGCAAAATGATTCAACGAATGTCAAGCTCCTTTTTGTCTTTGGCCACGACGTCACGTAAACATCGTACAACGTATAAGTTGTTGAACACGCCCCTAATTACGGCAGGTGGTCAATGCCTTGGTTAAGAAAATATAAAAAGTCAATGCCTTGGTCAGGGGAGATGTATGGTGCAAAATAGTTTGTCTCGCTTCATAATGATTCATCATACTTTTCATGTATGGAATGACATTTCAATATTTTATATTAGGTGTTCTTCGGGTCACTCCAATATTATCCTTACTTTTTTACACTATAAAATAATCTTATACTTTTATGATATTGAAAAACCAAGACTCTCTTATTTCTTTTTCCAACAATAGAATTGTTGTTTCATAATATTAACATAAAAAACCTTTTATTTTTTTTTATAATACTAGGGCATGTTTGTTTCATGGATAAACAATAGAATAGACGTTTATCCCTTTTTATTTTGCCAAACAAGTTAGTTATTCATCAGAAAAAGCTAAAGGGTAAATTTGCAATTTTTTTTTTAAAAAAAACGATCTGATCAAAAGTGTACTTTTTAAAGATAAAGTATTTCTCTAAATGGGTGGAATAAGATTACTCTTGGCTCACAAATCTAAGAAAAATTAAAATGAGAAGAATAAGTGTTTTTATCCATGAAATTATTATTCTATAAACAAACAAGACCTAGAAGAACAAGGTTCCCGTTCTCATTCTATAAACAAATAATAGAATTATTATTGAAGTTTTCACTTTTCTTACTGCAATTGTTCTATTACATTGCCCATATTTTATTCAGCTTATTTAATATTTTATATTTATTTTAAGCTTTTAATTATTTATTATATATATAATATTGTTTACCTTTTTTAGTTATGTTAATCAAAATATAAGTCTAAGATAAATTTACTTTTACTTTTTAAATTATTGTTATATCCTTCGAGTTTAAAAATTAGTTAATATCACTTGTTTGTTGAATTTGAGAAGATATATAAAACATGTTAAATTTATTTATAATCACAAACTCAGCAAATAATTATTTAATTTATAAATTCTATTTTAAAGTATGAATTAAATGATAAGTAACTAAATTATTGAAATAGAATATTAAAAGAGTGGTTCTTTGTTATTTTGTTAGGAAAGTGATAGTGGTTATTGGGGTTGGAACAGTTTTTCGATTTTAATAAATTATTCGTTATTTTTTGTATCGAAATTTTAAATTATAAAAATTACCCTAGAACCATTTTAAAAAAAAACTACCCTTCAGTAGATCAATTTTTTATAGTGATTTTTTCACACTCCTATTTTAACAAAATACTATTTTTTAAAAAAATATAATAAATTTAAATAAATATTAACATATTTAATTCTATGACTAAATATAGGATATAATATTAGACATACTAAATTATAGTTTCAAAATATGATAGGATAATATTAAACTATATAAAAATATATTATACCAATAATAAAAATTGATAATTTATAAATTCATTTATATAAATAAAAAATGGGCTCCTCGAATTCTTACTATGGCTCCTAATTTAAACTAGTTAATTTCACCGTATTAAAAATTTATCTTAAAGTATTCAGTCTCTTAATTTAATTTTTTTTCGATTTGATGTTTCTGTTTGAATAATTTTTTTTTGTTAATGGGATTTTTCTTACACTTAAAAAGTCATGTATTAAAAAGGAATTAGCATTTTTAAATAGTATAAAAAATAGGAGCAAGATGGGTAAGATAGAAGTGGAGTGCAAAGGACGGTGCCCTTTATATTATAGTTTTACACGGAGATGTGCTTTGAAAGTTTCAAAGTTTTCTTTCTCCTTTCGTCATTGTTGGTTATCTTTTTTCATTCTTTTCTTAAAAGTTATTTAATTATCCAAATAATTCAAATGCCGAGATATGAAAAGTATCACAATTATAATAAGAAGAGCGCAGTTATCTTTTAAAATAAGGCTTTTAGTTCACTGTTTGAAATTTTAACGACATCATTTTTTTTTATAAAAGATGAATAGTTAGTCTGCATTTGAAATGGAATCGTAATTTCTCCTAAATTTTTTATGAATAACTGAATAGATTGATTGCTTTGGGTGTATTTAGATGAAGTGAGAAATAACGATGAATCAGACAAGTGATCTTATTATTTTTAGTAGGTATTCGAATAAAGAAATAGGTAACGTAAAATATAAAATATAAATTTATTATTTTTATTATAAACAAAAGTTAAAATTTATTTTTATGGAACAAAATTGTTTATAAATATCATCCAAATTAGGGAGGATAAAATTTACAGTTGTACTAATCGATTATCATCTAGTAATACAAAATAAGAGCAAAATTATTGTCTCATGAAACGTTATAACCTTAATAACTAAAAAAAGTATTACATTTGTGATAAGCAAATAAAAATAACAGAATACAATATCATAACCTTTGAAAATTAGGATGATTAAAGGATTAGAGTTAAACTCAATTCCATTATAAATGAAATTTAAATCTTATATGAATTGAAATTACTTTGAAATATTAAGATGGATTGGGACATTGTTGGAGTTCATCGTCTCTGGCGATGGCATCGTGCAGATCCAGCGAAGAGTCAATCGCCAACATTAGAATGTTTTGTTTTCGGTGTTGTGATACATTTATAAGTCTTGTCATATCAAGATCGCCTCCTCAAGTTCACCGTCGAGTCCAGGCACCAAGATCGGCGGCTTCATCCTCGACCCGACCGAGATCTGGCTTTCTTATGCTAAAGCTGATTAGAGCTCGATTTCTAGGCGAAGTCTGATCTTCTTCTTTAGTTCATCTTTGTTAATCAAGTGCATCTTTCACGGGTTCTTCCTTTCTCTACTTCTTTTTTTCCTCAGTTTTTTTGTCACGGATTTTTTCCATACAATTACACAATATTAGGTTATCACATATCTAGCTCCACACTATATAGATCTATTAAGAGTCTCGTGTGCTTTTATTAATAGAGTAAGCAAAGTTGCTTTTATTTGAAAACATGTCTCTAGCTTATAAAATAAAAATGTCGAAACATACATGATATATAAATAGCAGTAGTCATATATAGTGACTGAGGGTAAGTCACAATAACTACGGAATTGTTTCCCTTAACGGCTGGCTCTTGAAATGCAAAGCTTGGAGATCCATTCATGCGCCCCCATGAGCTCCCTTGTTCCTTAATATCTTCGACAGCTCGTAGGCCTCCAGTCGACGCGCACCACCTACCTATATAATTTGTTGTAGAAAACGAGAAAAATGGTGCCCATTAGTTTATATACGTAAAATTTACTAGAACTAACAAGACATTGATCTAGTGATCAGTAAACTGCAGTTATTATTTCGTATGCATATCGATACAACATTTTTAATCGAGGTATGAGCAGCAATAGAAAATGAGAAACATATGTGTTAGATATCACCGATGCGTGAATGATGTGCAAGGCCTTGTCCCCGTCGACTACATCATAGTTCGCAGAAAGAATCTCTATTCCCTCCTCTTCAAGAGTTTCCACAAGGTTGCGGAACATAACCCGGTCGTCGGCCGCGGAACCGCTCACGGCGACGATCTTTAGTCCGCCGGAGCCCGAGTCCTGAACCTCCAGCTTGGACAACGGCGACCTTACACCACCAAACATCAGTCCTCCCTCCGTGCTGTTGCTGATTGTCGTCATTCGCCTCTTCCTCCCCTTCATCCCCTCGATCCTCTCCTGCAACTCTTTTATATGACCTATGGCCTCATCTATCCGGTCCGGCAGCGGCACGGCCACTCCCTCCTGACATCCGACCAAGGGAAAAGCAGAAAGAAAAATAACAGATTAGCAGGGACAAGTCCAATGCTAGTTCGCTAAGATGATACATCATACTACGTGCATACCTTCGCATTGGGTGATGGAGGAATAAGGGCGTCGAGCACAGAGCACAGAGCTTTCATGTGGATCCGCCTGTTCTTCTCGACGGTCTTGCGGTCCAATTTTTTCGTGGTTCCATGAGCACTCGGATCCATGATGCGGGTTTCGTTTCCGGGACCTCTCTCTCTCCACATAGTCATATATATGTATATATATATATATATATATATATGTATGTGGATGGAGAGAGAGAGAGTTGGACGAGCCAATAGTGTGACAGAATGGAGACAGATGGGACACAACTCATCTTCTTTTATTTCATTAAGGAAACGCCGCCTCCGAAATTTTCATGGCTATCAAAGTGGGGTATATTAACTAAAGTATTAACATCTGAAGAAAATGCACTTTTTTCATAGTCGGCAAGTTGCTCCTGTTGCATTTTTTAGTTTGGAAATTTTGTGTTGGGTGATTAGCCAATAATTCTTTTTATTTTTATTTAATGCATATGTGAACATGTAGCGTAATTTTTTTTTCATGAGATAAAAAACATTGAATAGATTATAAAATGTGATGATTATTTCGAGAAACATTTGTAATAATTTTGAAAATGCGAAAAAGTGAATAAAGTCAAATTCACTCCCTCGATAAAATTTTATTTACCATAATCATAATGGTATTAATTAAAAATATAGGAAATGAATTTAATACCAGAGTTTTTTTTTATTGACGCTGGATGGGGCCGATGGTTAAAACAATTGTTGCTGTTACTTATGACGTGAATGAATACAAATACTTAAAAAGTAATTTATTTTGCCAATGAGATAAAAACATTGAATAAATTATAAAATGTGATTATTAGTTAAAATCCATTATTTGTAATAAATTCTAAAATGCGAAAAGTAAAGAAAGTCAAATTAACCCGATCTCTATAAAGTTTTATTTTCCATAATTACAATGAAATTAATACAAATTTATTGAATGGATTTAATATCATACTTTTATTATTGAAGCTGGATGGGGCCGATGGCTAAAACAATTGGTACCTATTGTTACTTATGACATGAACGAATATTAAGCGATTAATAAAATATTATTGGGATACTTAATTTATTGCTAATGCAAGAAGGCTTATTGTCACGCCTTAAAATGTTTTTACTGACCTAATAGCCCTAAAAATAATAGAAAACTTTGTTCTGAAATTTTGTTCCTTATTTCATTTAGTATTAGATACAAAAATAATACAAGCTTCTTCATAAATATATTATCCACACAATTCAATTAGAGAAAAGTAGCCTAAAAATCATTTTCATTTTCATTAATAAATTTGAAACCTGGCTAATATAGTTTTTTTATGAAATATAATTCGTCCAAATATACAATTGGTCACACACAGATAAAAAAATATTAAAGAATTAATTCTTGTAGATAAAACGTATTGATAAAAAACTATAATTAGTTTTAGTTAATTTTTTAATTGAGGAATAGGATTGTTGTTTGTTTCTCGTATACAATTTTTTTTCCCTGCGGTAGAATAGTCTTTTTCTTATGATCCGCATAATTACTGAGTTGGTGGGTTCGGGAATGGGTGAGAAGTCTTCTAGGAAAATTTCTGTAGATAGAGCAAAGGGTAAATTCATTTTCTAGGTCTCCACGTATGCCAAATGATGTAAGAGTGACAGTAGAGGTTCTATTACTTGTCAATAAAATTATGTTGGAGACGGAAAAAAATTGGATTAATTTCTTGAATTATAATAATTTTTCGTCTTTAATTTTGAACTATGAACTTATTGTATGACATTCTTAAATTTTACCATGATTTCCATTTTAATCTTTCCGTTTGATTTTGTTAATTTTTATGTCATTTTTTATTTTTTTATTTATGAAAAAATTAAAATGCTCTTTCATAAATTATTCTTTCTAAAATGGAATCTTTTGAAAAGTTAGCATTGCCAATTTTTTTAAAATATTTCTAAGTTTTATATTATTTATTATTACATTATGTTTTAAAACATTAAAATAGATGGTCGATTGTGAAAAGATATTTTAGTCTTTTTATAAATAAAAATTTTATAAATTTTAAAAAATAATAAAGTCAGAGGAAGGATTGAGTGAAGCCGTCACATAAAATTTAGAGATATCATATCAAAATTAAACGTAAAAAATCGCTATAATTCAATAGAAGTTTAAGAAAATAATCGAAAAAACTTTTCTAACCTATTCCTATTACTAACATGAAATTAATTATGAATAATATTTCACAATGATCTTATCCAAACAAAATGAATGAAATGTACATTATGAAGTAATAAATAACAAAAAATTGTAGTAGTTAATAATATAAGAAATAAAGACGTTCAAATTGATTAGTGTCCATAAATGAAGGTTAATAACTAAAACAATCAAAAACTCGTGTGCAAACTAAAAAAAAGGAGTTTAGGTTGCTGTAATTAGAAGTTTCCTAACAAGTTTCCATAATTGAAAAATAATAATAGCAAGAAAAACGCGGGAAAATCAGAAAAAAAATCATTGATAGGGAATTGAAAAATAGATTTATTTCTTAATTGGCAAGCGGTCGGTTACAGCGGACGGCGCCGTTACACGTCAATTTGAAATCAGCATTTCACCATATATATGAATAGAAAGTGTGCCTCCGTCGCGGTCGGTTACAGCGGACGGCGCCGTTACACGTGCCAGGAAAGAACGTAATGATGCTGTCCGATAGCTTTTTGGATGATGATGTTATCATTTGCGACAATTATAAGGATGAGGGATGTGACAAGCTGGCAGCCCAATTTCCGTGTCGAGTCACATGAAAAAAAATGTTGCAAAAGTATTATCATTTCCAGCTAATCTTTTAAAATGAATACATGGAAGAGAAATTTAAATATAAGATTATCAATAATGTAATTTTATATGATGATAAAAAACATTATTAAACTTAAATTATTAGGAAATGTGAATTGTGTGGATTCAAGTGGATTTATACATGTGAAATATCGTTAATTCACATATTAATGATAATATTAAATTTATTATAAATTCATTTTTAAAATATGATTATATAACAAGAACTATCATTGATCTATGAATTAACTCTGAGTTCAATTCACTTCGAATCCATATATTTCTTGAATCTAGATAATTAATACATTGGAGTTATGTGTGGATGGAAACTTTTAAGTTCTCGTTTCCGAGAACTAATCGATTAGATAAAAAAGTTTTACTTAATGTTTGGATGAAAAATATAACGATAATAATTTAAAAAGTTAATTTGATAAATAATTTTTAGTGGGTGTTTGACTAAAAGATAAGAATTAAGAATATAACTTATTATTTTATGAGATATAAAAATTTTAAGTAAATCTTAAGATCCAAATATAATATATTTTTTCTTAAAACAATTGAACATTTTAATTAATAAAATTGTATTATAATAAATATAATGTCATACATAATATTTTAGATCAATTTTATTTAAATAATATTATAAATACAATAAATATAATTACTATAATGTTTACATCAAATTGGTTAATTAATATGAATTTTTTATAATTTTATTATACTATAATACTAAGCAAAATATTTTAACTAATTAATAAAATATTTTTTATTATTAGAACTAAATATTTCTAATTAATAAAAAATTATAATTTAGTTTATAAGCTGAATAATAATATATCAACAAATAATATATATTAAAAATAAATAAAATAAAAAAATGGATATTCTTACAAATGCTCTTATGATGAGAATTTGAACGTCAGAATTTTTATTCAAATTCTGTCATCCAAAAAGCTACTCAAAACTCAAAGTATGGAAGGTAAAAATAAATTGTTAATTGTATCTCCTATAATTGCAGGTGCTCAGCGCAGCCCCTCAATTTACTAGGCCTATGTTTGGATTAGGGATTTTAAGTTTCCGTAACTTCTCGAGAAATAATCGATTTGATAGAAAAATTTGGATTGGTGTTTGGATGAAAAAGTGTAATGATGGAATTTAAAAAGTTGATTTGATAGTTAAGTTTTAGTACGTGTTTGGATAAAAAGTAAGAACTAAGAATATAACTTATTATTTTATGAGATATAAAATTATAATAAATAAAAATATGTTATTAATATTATAATCTATATAAATTATTATTATTTATTTATTTTATTAAATATTCTTAATATTATAATTTACGTACATCTTAATATCCAAATATAATATATTTTTAAGAAACTAATTGAATAGTTTAATTAATAAAATATTTATAATTAGAAAATTAGATAGAATAAAAAAATTTAAGATAAACTAATTAATAACTAAAACATGAAATATAAAAGATAATTTAGCATCATATGTATATAAAATAATTATATAATTATAACTTATTTTGAATACCATAATTAACAATTATACTAATAGCATACTAGTTAATTTTTATTATGATATATTATAAGTAAAATAAATAAAAATATTTATGTCAACATTTAAACAAGAAAATATATATTTTCATAATAAATAATAATGGAAAATTTTATTTTATTATAACATAAAGTAAATTATAATAAATAATAAATGTACTTTTTGTTATTATACCTAAATGAATTATAAATTTATGATAATGTATAAATAATAAATAAATATAATATATATGTATATAATATATATAATATAATATATAAGAATAATATATATAATGATATTATTAAAATAATAAGTTATAGGTATAAAAGTAGCTCCACCTACTTTTGAAGCTACTTTTAGACTTATGAAAAAAAAATATGATTGTTCTTGCAATTAGCAAGAACTTTTCAAGTTCCCTAATTGCAAGAATTTTTTGTCAAAAGTTCTCGCCGTACTTCACGTAAGTTTCCGACGTATTGTTCTACCATTTGTTCTGCAATCAAACGTAGCCTAGGAGATTAGTTGGGAAGATGAAACCTTTTTATTGCCACCTAAAATAAATATCCTCACACTTTACTCAATTAATTTGAGACCTACAGCGGATAGAATTACTTCATGAGATTAAATAAAGTTGAGCAAGAAAAAAAAAGTTAAGGATCAATGTATATCGCTACAAAAAATACGGCCTAAATATTTATTTAGGTGGTCCCTTAGGGGTCGTTTGGAAACGGAATCACGGTTCTTCCTAAGTTTTCAGTGCATAGTTGAATTGTTTGGTTGGAATCGAATTTGATGACGATGAATAAGATAGTAGATGTGATGGGTGAATTTTGAGTGGTTTTGAATTAAAAATAATTATTATAATTATGAAATATAATTTTATTATTAATTAAAATAAAATTATAAAATAAAAATTTTTATGGGAAATTTTTTGTTAAAAATTATATTATTTAAATATAAAAAAACATTTTTAAAATTAATTATATTTAATAAAATATTAAAATTACTTAATGAAAAAATAGGTAATAAATAATATTATATTAATTACTTATTAAAAAAAATTTTATATTTATTAAATGATTTATTTTAGAAAAGATATTGTGTGAGAGAAAAGAAAAAAAAGAAGAAAATAAATTTTGAAAAAAAAGAGAAAACGTCACGTCAAAGTCAAATGGCAAAAAAAAAGGTGTGGCTCAAATAATTGGTTGAACCGGGAGTGCGGTTCCACCAATCTTGTTTTAGCCTCGAAACTTGATTTCGTAGTTGTGTTTGATGGAATCGAACGGAACAAAATCACGATTCCTGATCGATTTCACAAACAAACGGCGCCTTAGGGAATCCTCCTTCAACCATCATAAATCATCATATATGTAATGTATATACGGTATCTTTAACATCATTAAATTAAATTATACAATATTATGCTTCTTGTTGGCTGATATGTGACAGGATTAAATATTATCAACTTAAAATTTATTTCCTCAAAATGTTAAAATCGGATTAGAAATTATATTTTCGCGTCAAACGAGTCAAAGTCCAATGAAATTTTAATTGGTTGAACCAAATTTTCATATAATAATATTATCTATAATTATTTGATAGTAATATAATATATAAATTTCTGTAAAAGTGATTAAATATATTTAATAATATTATTTGTGACTAGATATTAGTTTAAATAGTAATTTTGTTTTATTTGAATATATAATTACTAATATAATAGTCTCAAATTATTTTCAACCTCAAATCATAATTATATTTTTATTCTCTTTTCAGCGATAGTTCTCTTTTATTTTATTATTCTCTTAATAATATATTTTCATTTTTATTCATTTTCTCCTACTAACATCTTTCCTTTTATTTTCTTATTTCAAATTCTTTCCATTCTTTTCTTACCCAATCTTCGTAACTTTCAATTCCATGTAAAATAATTTTGGTAACTTTAAACTTTAATATCTCTTAATAAAATCTTTTCGTATATCGTATCTTTTGAAAATAAAAATAAAATCAGGTGGAACCCGATTTAATGGTTCAACCTATTTTTCTTATTTTTTTCGAGCAAATCTAATTTTCTACCATTTTTTATTTAATGAATGGACCGAATTTATAATCGATTCATCATCACACCGATTGAATCAGTACGTCTGAACCGATTTTCAAAATCTAAGAGCAAAATATGTGTTAGATATCACCGATGCGTGAATGATGTGCAAGGCATTGTCCCCGTCGACTACATCATAGTTCGCAGAAAGAATCTCTATTCCCTCCTCTTCAAGAGTTTCCACAAGGTTGCGGTACATAACATGGTCGTCGGCCGCGGAACCGCTCACGACGACGATCTTTAGTCCGCCGGAGCCCAAGTCCTGAACCTCTAGCTTGGACAACGGCGACCTTACACCACCAAACATTCACGCATTCATCCCCTTCATTCGCCTTACACCACCAGACAGCTTGGACAGCAGCTCTATTCCCTCCGTGCTACTGCTGATTGTCGTCATTCGCCTCTTCCTCCCCTTCATCCCCTCGATCCTCTCCTGCAACTCTTTTATGACCTATGGCCTCATCTATCCGGTCCGGCAGTGGCACGACCACTCCCTCCTAACATAAGATCCGACCAAGGGGAAAACAGAAAGAAAAATAACATATATATTAGCAGGGATGAATCAGATGCTGATTCGCAAAGACGATACATGACGCAGCGCAGGATCGAATTCGAGACTTTCCTGAATAAACTAAAAAGTTTTACTGCAGCAGGGAATTACCTGATGCAAGACGGTGCGACATCGAGGAATAACTCGATGGTTCATCGACTCGTTCTTCAACTTGCTGAATGGAATTCAGCAGGGCGACACGCCAGATCCTTGATATGATTTCAAGAAAATAATTCATATAGAAGATGAATGAAAAAGCTGATCCTCTATTGAATAGAACTGAAAATATATAAGGAGCAAAAGGCTCATTCTGTTCTTACCCTGCAACTAATATAGTTAACTAACTACCTATGGCAACTAAGATGAAACTTATCTGTCAAACTAAACAATGAATCCTAACTAGAGATAAAATAAGAAAATATAAGATAAATAACAACTCATACTGCATCAGTCTCCCCTTGTTGAAAAGAGCTCATCCTCGAGCTAGATTCAGGAGAATAAAATGTTGTCAAATCGGAGACATTGAAGCTTGATGAAATCCCGAAAGCAACAGGAAGATCCACCACATAAGCATTATCATTAATCCGTTTCAGAATTCTGCACGGCCCATATTTTTTTGTCTTTGAGTTTGGAATATGACCCAGCTGGAAATCGTTCTTTTCTGAGGAAGACCATCACCAAGTCACCTACTTGAAATACCTTGGAACGCCTGTGTTTATCAGCCGACAGTTTGTAGCATTGATTAGATAATTTAATTTGTTGCCGTGTAGCTTCATGCGTCTGGATGATCTTAGATCTGAGCTTGTCAATGTCTGGAACTTCACCATCCAAGCTGTGGATGGAGGTCAGATCAAGGACCTGCCGAGGCATTCGGCCGTAAATTATTTCAAAAGGGGACTTTTGGGTCGTCCTATTGAGCATGCTATTATATTCTATTAGTTATTGTCATTATATTTATTTTTTTACATTAGTTAGAATATATTAGTTAGTATTGTTATCTTTTAAATTAGTTTAGATTTGATTGTAAAATTCCTATAAATAGGCATGAACTATTTTGTTATTGATAATTCAATTATTATTTAATTATTCATTAAACTTGTGTGGTTTTATTTTTCGGTGGATTCCGAGCCTCGGTGAATTCCGAGTTTATCAAGCTATTGATGATGCTTTGAACTGTCAACCTCTTTCGGGATTCGTCCGAAAGTTGTAATCTCCTCCACTTCACGATCCCCCGCTGCGTCAAGTGGTATCAGAGCCTTCGAGAAGATTTACCTCTTCGTTTTGGTGCTCGTCTTCTCCCTCATCATCCATTTATTATTTTATTTTTGTTGTTTTATTTTTTTCTTATCATTCATAACTTATTCATCCTTTTATTTTTGTTTTCTCTTCTTTGGTATCTCTAGTTCGTTGCATCCTTATCATTTGTTTTCTTTCTTTCTCATGATTTGTTAGTTTATATTATTTTATCTTTTTTTTGTTATTTTAACTAACAACATGAGGACAGAACCATCGTCATTTAATGGTTATTTTCATGTTGATGAGTTTTTACACTGGATTTCTAAGGTTGATCACTTCTTTGATTATTGGGATATTCCATAATCTCAACAAGTCAAATTAGTGGCCAACAAATTTTCAGGCAGAGCACTTTCTTGGTGGAAAGATAATAAACAATTACGAGTTTGTTATCACAAACAACCTATTCGGACATGAAGAAAGTTGAAAAAAATACTCGTCGAATATTTTTTGCCTTCATCATATCATTATCTTATTTTTCAGCAATCAAGCAAATATCAACAAGAGAGACAAAATTTATTACAAGAAGTGCAAGGTCATTGAAAAACATCAAGAATTCGATGGAGAAAGTTCAACAACGATTGAAGAATATAATCAATAAAATGCCCGAGACTCCATAATCTATAAAATCTTGTGAAGATCAATTTCTTTTAGAAGTTGTTACAACTCCAATTGAAGAATTGCTAGATACTATTGAAGATATCAAGATCCATCCAAATACTGAAGAGTTGGTTATTTTGAATTTTTCTTCTGAGTCAAAAGAAGATAAATTTATTCAAGATGTGGATGAAATCTTAGAACTAAATTCATCAACTAACAAAAAAGATCCACTTCAAATGCTTCAAGTTGATCTAACGTGCATGAAAATTTTTGTCAACACCAAATATGGATTGCATTTTCAAGTCAAGATTTGAAGACAATGTGTTGTTATTTGGTGGTGAAGGTTTAAATGCTTTATATGATAAGTTGAGAAAGAAGACAAGACCACAACAAGATGTGAAGCATGATTCTCCAGATTTAATTTTCAAAGTTCGAAGTCGAAATCTTTTGAAGAAAGGGAGACTGAAGTAGGAGAGATAAAAATATATTCTATTAGTTATTGTTATTATATTTATCTTTTTAGATTAGTTAGAATATATTCTTGTTATCTTTTAAATTAGTTTAGATTTGATTGTAAAATGCATATAAATAGGCATGAACTCTTTTGTTATTGATAATTCAATTATTATTTAATTATTCATTAAACTTATGTGGTTTTATTTCTCGGTGGATTCCGAATCTCGATGGATTCTGAGTTTATCAAGCTATTGATGGTGCTTTGAACTGTCATACTCTTTTAAAATTCGTCCGAAAATTGTAATCTCTTTCACTTCACGATCCCCCACTACATCAATACATTATACTACGTGCATACCTTCGCATTGGGTGACGGAGGGATAAGGGCGTCGAGCTTCGAGCAGAGAGCTTTGTGGATCCTCCTGTTCTTAGTTCTCGACGGTCTTGCGGTCCAGTTTTTTTGTGGATCCATGACCACTTGGATCCAGGTTTCATATCGGAGACCTCTCTCTCTCCACTAGGCACATATATATATATATATATATATATATATATATATATGGGTTTAATGGGATGTCATGCACAAAAAAATTGACACCGTGTCACTCACTTTGTCAACCGTCGATCAAAGATCAAAGGCAGATAAGAATAACAATATCATGCATTAATCTGAACCATCAATTTTGCTCAGATGGCTCAGATTAATCTCGTGAGAAATAGGACTGCTCATTTTCTGCGCCGCTCTCATTTTCGTCTCGTTGTATTCCTCCTTTGACGGCTCGGCTCCAGGCAGGACTGAGAAAGTTGGATTGTTTGTGCTTCTGCTCATTTCGTTTTGCTCCTCCTTTACTCCATGCTTTGGCGGCTTCATCCTCTGAATGTATTATTCTCTTAGTTCCAGTTATTCGAAGGCTGTCCTGCACTTGATCTTCTTTGATGTCGAAGGATTTTATTTTGCACCTCATCAAACTCTGTCAATGACCTTTGATCCTTTATTGACAAACTGAAATTATACTCTTCTTCATGATCGACCTCATCCACCTGCTCTCGATCTTCTCCGGAATTGTTCATCTTTTTCAAATATATCTTCATGGAAGTTTGTGTTATGCAGATATTGGCTTCTCTTTCGTCATCAGTATGTTCATATTTCAATTGAAAGGGGGAACAATTGTTGTAAATTTTCCACGTTCTCGTACCTTTAGAGAACTTAAAATATCTTAGAGGACCATCTTGTACAAGAGGGAAATGCTGTAAAGAAGTCATGCTACTTAACTTTTCATCATTGCAACTATATGATACGTTTGAGTTGTGTATAAGATGGATTTTGGCTACTCATTAGTCCTCGTATGTTCTAAATTTCTTTAATAATTTCATTCTGGACTTACTTTCCAGATGTCCAACATGCATGGTCTGACATAAACTTCTGCAGATGTGATGGGTTTTGGGTGGACTTTTATGTGGACCTTGCTTCAACTTTTTTTCTATAAATTCATTTTCATGAGGTTTTTGTGCTATAACCTTTGACAGATTTGATGGACTTCGAGTGGATTTTTAAATATGGTTAATTTGCAGAAGTTAGTGGGGTAACATGATAAATTATATTCTTAAAATTTGACAAGGATGTTCCAAAATTATTGAAATTAGTTAAGCCACTCGGGCAAATTCTTTGTCCGAGCTTAGTGAAAAATGAAGAAGCTCGTTGTATTCCTCCTTTGACGGCTCGACTCCATCCTTTATCGAAAAAAGTTTTTCTCAGGAAATTGTTAGAAAATATTTTTTTCAGAATAAATTATTCAACTTGCGTACAATCACGTCGTTGGACCTATTTTGACAATATATTCTAAGTATTAATTATACTTTAAATATTGGCATAGTCATTTTAACAAATCAAAGAAATTTCATATTACATCGTTTCAAAATTTACCTGTGTTTTTTTTAATGGACAAGAGGTCACATAGTGTCCTTGTGTAAAACAATAACTACACGTCCTTTTCTTAGGTCCAGATTGTGCCATGGAAATCTCCACACTTGATTTCATTTTTTGTATATTCTTTGGCCTTCCCTTTGGTTTTATGGCACATGGATCATGTATCACAATTTGAGAAACTTGTGGGTTGACACATGAATCTTGTGAATTGATGTCAACTAAAGGTCGCTCAGCTGCATCATCTATTTTGACACATGATAATTTTTTAATAGCTTCCTTTAAAATTGAAAATCCAACATCCAAATGAGCCGGTGAACGCAGACTCATTTCTGACACTTTGCGCAAGTTTCTTTTGAAATTCAATTTTCGTAATGCAATGATGTTGCATTCACTATTTGTAAGTTCATCATCTTGTCCCATGTGCACATTTGAATAACGGGCATTTATTGTCCAACGATGAAAAATATATTGGTCTGGTAAACATAAGGCTCTTCTTTCATTAAGAATAAGTAAAGCATGGGAACATAATATTCCTTGTTGTTCAAACATTTTGCAAGAACATCTGACTGAAATATTTTGTTGAGTATTGTACTCTACAATAATTCTTTGCTTATCTTCTTCTCCTAATATATACACTGAGTAAATGCATTTTTCACTATCTTGTGAAATAATTTGTGACCATAAATGCATAATTTTTTTGAATTCCTCTTGAAATATAAAGAATACCTTTTGAGTATAAACTTTTCCAGCATGAATCTCCAAAGGACTTCTTGAAGTCGGGGCAGCAAAAGAATACAAATTTTTTAAATCTTCTCTTTCTTCAGCATCACGTCGAGTAGAAAGGGCTAAATCATATTGATACACAAAATCGTCAAGTGAAGTGCTAGAGTTCACAAATCCATCAAAAAAAACATTAATGCTTTTAGCTCTTTGTGTAGATTGCATGCCTGCACAAAATGTGTCATTTAAATAAAGTGGCACCCAATGTTGACGCTTCTTGTACATTTGTTCCAACCAATGACCATCTGAAATATCATATTTGTGTTTCAGGAGTGGCCACTTTTCATCAAATTCTTGGATATTCACATATTCAAAAAACCAATTGTTATATTCTTTTCTGAAGTTGTCACGTGAATATAAATCTCGAAGATGTGTTATAGCATTCTTTGTAATATGCCAAATGCAGAACATATGTCGTGTATCAGGAAACACTTTGGTGATGGCATTATCCATTGCAACATCTTGATCAGTAATTATACATTTCGGTTTTTTTCCTTTCATGCATTCTAACCACGCTTGAAATAACCAAATAAATGTGTCTTCAGTTTCATCTGCAAGCAAAGCACAACCAAGTAATATTGATTGCCTGCGATGGTTAACTCCTGTGAAAGGCGCAAATGGCATTTTGAATTTATTTGTTCTATATGTCGTATCAAAAACTACGACATCACCAAATGTGATATAATTATCTTGTGATCTTCCGTCAGCCCAAAAGAAACTCTTTGCAATACTTTTTTCATTTGCCACAATTCTAAAAAAGAAAGATTCATCATCTTCAAGTTTCTTCTCAAAATAAGAAAGCACGGTCATGCATTCCCTACTGACATAATTCTTCTTTGATGCTCTAATATAGTCTATGCAATGTTGAGATGTTATAAATTTTTCACCTGACATATTAAGATATTTAGCGATCTTAGAAAGACCAATTCCAGCTTTTCTCATATCTGACATGGCTTGTTTTGAAGGACTTGATAGTTCGTGATGTGAATGTAATCTTAATACATCTGCTGGACATACAAGAGGATGTGTGTGCTCCTCATAAAACTTTTTCACCTCCCACTTACCATCATCTGCAATCTTTATTAATAATTGAGCGCCACAATCCTCTCTCACATTTCTTTTCCTATTTACATCTCTCCCCAAGTCCTTTTTCCTTTTAAGATCTTTGTGTCCTTCTTTGGAGCAGACCAACATTCTACCCATAGGCTGATTTATTTTTCTAGATTTATAAATAATCTCTTCTCACATAAAATCCAATTGATATAGCATACACATTGTAAAAATCATATGCATCATCTTCTGTAGCAAACTTCATCCCAATATATGATTTCATAATATTAATTTCATTCTCGTTATCCCCTTGTTGGCCTTGGATGCTAGCATATTACCACGAAGTTAAATATGAATTATCAATAAATAATATAAGGATAAATAAAAAATATAACATATACCAATGTTCGATTTGTTGATCTTTAAGATCTTTATTTCCTTGATCTTCCGAGAGTTCCATGTGAATGCACTGAGAGAAGAGATAAATAGTTTCATTCATTTAATAAATAGAGTTTTAAAATTTAATGCAATTGGACCTGTGTCAAATATCCACAAAAACTTTTATATGATAACGCATTAAATTATTTGACTACAATTTGCATTACATCATTTTGTCCTTGATGTATTAAATTATTTGACTACAAGTTGCATTACACGAGATTCTGACATCTCAAATGGTGTTTCACTGCATCCAAATGACAAGTGGGTCTCACAATATATGGAGGAAAACTGAAAAGTTTAATTTAATTAATTATCTTTGTTTTTTAGAAGTAAACAAGGATAAAGTTAAACCAGTGGGATAAAAATAATCTGAAAGACCTCTCATATATAACTAATTATAAATTAGTAATATCTACACAAACGATCAAAATTATTAACTCACTAATAAAAAGTAAAGCATTTACCAATAAAATATAATTTCACTGTGCCATTAAAAGATCAAAAGTCATTGAGAAGAAAGTTTACCTTTATTTGAAAGCTGCTCCTATAAAGAAATTTAACTTTGGAAAAAGGATCTCCTATGACGAGTAGCAGGAAAGAATCCTTCAATGCTGAAGAAGATTGAGTGCAAGTCAACCTTAGAATTGCTAGAACGAAGACCAGTCAAGTAGAATAATACTTTCAAATATCGAGAGACGAAGACACCAGAGGATGGAGCCGAGCCGTCAAAGGAGGAATACAACGAGAAAAGAATGAGAGCGGCGCAGAAAATGAGCAGCCCTATTTCTCGCGAGATTAATATGTGCCATCGGAGCAAAATTGACGATTCAAATTAATACATGATATTATTATTCGTGTCCGTCTTTGATCTTTGAATCGACGATTGACAAAGTGAGTGACACGGTGTCAATTTTTTTGTGCATGACACTCCCATTAAACCCTTATATATATATATATATATATATATATATATATATATATATATATATATGACACCCATTAAACCCTATATATATATATATATATATATAGAGGGGGAAAAGAAATATACAGCACATCTTATGTGCTGTAATCTACAGAAAAAATCAAACCAATCTAAACCGTTAGTATACATATGATATTCTTTGTTATTGGTCTCCATGGGAACATAGAACTCTCTCCTCGAACAGACTTTGGATGGGAAAAATAACAGTCTTTTCCTCCCTTTTTTTTAAGCGAGTTATCCTTCTCTTCTCCATTTGAAACTCTCATTTCTTTCAGTTTTGATTTTAACTTTTTTTTCTCTTTTTACTCAAGGCGTAACAAGAAAAAATGAAGGTAAGACGAGTTCCAATCTGAATTTTTTTCCCCTACTACATGTACATATTTTTTTCTTTTCTTTCTAAATCCAGGCGCACCCTCTGCATGTTCGATTTGTCATGTAGAGAGTAAAATTTTCTCCATCTCGTAGGAGAAAAGGTGAGGGGATTTGAAGCCATTTAAGCCTCAGATCTTGCTATATATTGGTCAAAATGAGTTCGTATGAACTCCATAAGATGGAAGTTGCGAAGAAGAAAAAAGATGAAAAGAAAAATAAAATGAAAGAATGCCAAATGGATCACCATTGCATGGTGGAAGAAGGCATCTTCAGCAGGAGGAGCAAACAATGGAAGTTGCAAGGAAACAGAAGGATGAAAAAACAAACAAAAAAAATGAACGAATGTTAGATCGTCAGTGCATGGTGGAAGAATACGTCTTCAACATAAGGAGCATAATTTGAAAAGTCTAAACTCGTGCAAGGTGCAGAGCTGATGATGGGGCGATCTGATATATATATATATATATATATATATATATATATATATATATATATATATATACGAGTTTAAGTTGGATGCAACCAAAAAAAATTGGTTGCAACTTACAACCAATTGATCTCAGCCCTTGGATCCAACACCAATGAAATGGAAGGCCAAGATCGAAGCGCTCGAACCGTTTTGCTTTTTTTTGGTTCGGTTCTTTCCTTCCTATCCACGGAAGGGCCGTTTCTTCTTCTTTTTGGCCAGTTCTTTCCTTCCTACGAACAAAAGTCTTCTTCCCCTTTGTTTTCCCCTTCGTGTGAACAGTCAGCACCTCCCACCGCTGTCGTGTTCTGCCGCGACTGCCGCCGCCGTGTTCTGCCGTGACTACCGCCGCCGTGTTCTGCCGCGACCGCCGGCACGTTCTGCCCTAGCGTTCCGTCGCTGTGTTCTTCCGTCGCAGGCGTTCTTCCTCCGGCGCGTTCAGCCGCCGCCGCGTTCTGCTGCCGCCGCGTTCTTCGCCGCCGCCACCACTTCACTGCCGTTGCGCGTTCCATTGCTGCCAACGCTGCTGAATCATCGCCGCCACTGCTGAATCATCGCCGCCGTGGCTTCATCCCCGCGTTCTGCCGCCGCCGTGTTCTGCCGCCGCCGTGTTCTGTCGTCGTGTTCTGCCGCCACCGCTTCACCGCCGCCGCGGCGTTCCATTACTGCTGCCGCCGCGGCGTTCCATTACTGCTGCCGCCGCGGCTTCACCTTCGCCGTTGTTGCTTCACGGCCGTTGTGTTCCTTTGCGGATGTTGTTGGTCTTCAAAGTATTTAATGGTCCTCCATTTTGATCCAAATTATTGTGTAACATCTTCAGATGTGATATGAAAATTGCCAATGCTTTGGAATGTCTATTGCATAAGTCATTTTATTAGAAAATTGCCAATGCTGTGAAAAAGTCATTTTATTAGCAAATTCCCAATGCTTTGGAATGTCTATCGATATGCAAATTGCCAATGTTGTGCTCTTTTATTGCAGCTAGCAGTGAGATCTTATGCATACAGTGTTGCGACCTTTTTTTCATAGACAACCAACTTCTTTATCATTGGAGACATCCCTACTTACATGTCTCAAACCTCCAGTATTAAGCAGATTCAGAAAATTGTCAATCGAAACTGCATACTTGGACGAGGAATCGTGATAAAAAAAAGTTGCTAAATGTTTGGTTTAGTACTCGACGTATTTATACAACAAACTATGAATCGGACTACAATGTAGTTGCAAACTTGTTTATCACATTTAGAAATTCTGAATTCCCGAATACTTGTTAGGAAAAAAAGGTAATAAGTGGGCACCAGAGGAAAAAAATCGTAGCGTGATTACAATTCATGATGCGTACATAAATTGTAAATATTGTCAAATTACAAACTCTGATATTCTACATTGATCTATGGTCTGAACAAACTCTGATATTCTCTGAAGCAATCTCTGGCAATCTGCTCCGCAAAGGGATAAAGAATCCTCCCAATGGTACACCTGACACTCTCAAGGCTCATCTGAACAATGCTGATTACAGAATGATAATGCAAGTGGATCCAAGGTTCACTGTTTCATATTGTCAAATTACAATCGATCATTTAGATATTTGTCTAATCTTTCCATCCAATAAGCTCATGCACAAAAACTAGTAAAATAAACACTATCAACATGATCTGAACCACCAATACAGGACAAAAGTTTCTACCATTGCTGGACAAATGCAAGAACAAAATAGTTGAGAAACAAATAAACCTCAAGGACAATAAAAAGTTCAAGATAATTTCATGAACTAGGAACTAGAACAAGACAGGTAACACTTCAAAGTAAAAGAAGCGAGAGCAAGACACAATGACAAGAAAAAAAGAAGAGGTCGTGGCAGCAGCAGATCGCAACGGCAGTGACAGTAGCAGATCGCAACGGCAGGGGCGGCGGCAACAGCAGCAGATCGAAGCGGCGGTGGCGGCGGCGGCAGCAGCAGATTGCAGCGGTAGGGGCGGCGGCGGCAGCAGCAGGTCGCAGCGGTGGTGGCGGCGGCGGGAGCAGCAGAGCGAAGCAGTTGTGGCGGCGGCAGCAGTAGTAGGGGCAGCGGTGGCGGCAGCAGCAGCAGTTCGAAGTGGCGGGGGCGGCAGCATATGGCAACGGTGGCAGATCGCGATGGCGGCGACAGAACGCAGTAGATCGTGGGGTTCGATCGCAGTAGGTCGCAGCAGCAGATCGTAGCAGCCAGCGGCAGCAGAACGCAGCAATGGCGACGGCGACCTGCTGCTGCGATTGATTTGGGAAATGATTTGGGGGAGGAAGCAAATGATTTGGGGGAGGAGTCGAGGCAAATGATTTGGGGGGTGCAGATTTCAGAAATATCTGTAGCAAACCGAAAAAAAAAAAAGCAAAACGGTTCGAGCGCTTCAATCTCGGCCTTCCATTTCATTGGTGTTGGATCCAACTTAAACTAGATTATTGATATATATATGTTAAGTACTGTGTAACCACAAAAATATAATTATAACTGGTAACCATCTTATCTCAGCCGTTGGAACCATGATCAACGGTTCAAATTTTGGCGCTGTAAATTAGTTATTCTTTTATTTTTATTTATTTATTTATCAGCGCTCATATTTAAATTATTGATAATAATTCAACGAGTGAGAGAGAATGATTATAAGTTGTAATCACTTTTTGTGTTACACAATACTTAAGAAATGATATGAGAGGGAGAGAGAGGGCCCCTGACCGTAAAAAATGATAATGCTGGAACGCTAGCCGTTAGTTTGACTTCTGACTTATGCATAAAAGTGACGTGGGCAAATGTCCCACTGGACGAGCCAGTAGTGTGACAGGAAAGGGGACAGACAGAACACAACTCATCTTCTTTTATTTGATCAAAGGAAACGCGGGCCCCGATATTTTCATGGCTATCAAAGTGGGGTATATTACAAAGTATATTAATTACAGTCTTAACATCTGAAGAAAATGCACTTTTTCCCTTAGCCGACAAGTGCGTCCTGTTGTAATTTTTAATTTGGAAATTTTTTTTTCTTCCTACAACTTTAAGTGATTAGCCAATAATTGTTCTTTTATATTTTTATTTAATGCTTATTATAATGTGTAATTAATAATTCTACAATGTGTTCGGATGATATGTGAATACGTAACGTAATTTATTTTCTTAATGAGATAAAAACATTGAATAGAATATAAAATGCGATGATAACTTTAAGAAACGTTTGTAACAATTTTGAAAAGGCGAAAAAGTAAGGAAAGTCAAGTTAACTCTTTCAATAAAGTTTTATTTACCATAATTACAATGGTATTAACAAAAACATATTGGATATGAATTTAATGCAACATTTTTTTTAATTGGCGCGCGATGTTGGCTGTTGTTACATATGACATGAATGTATCGATTCATTCATTCTTCTAATATCTCATGAGACATTAAATGCGTAAACACTTCGTTACATGATGAACATTACATCTAAAATCATAACATTTATTTAATCTTAAGTATGTGCAACACTTCATCATGAGTTTGAGTCATCATCTATTATTAGAAAATCACTAATTTTCGACGAGAAATTTTCGACAGATACAAATTCTTCGCAATCACCGATAAATTTTGTGACGGATACAAATCCTTCACAATTTTCGATGCATTTTTTACTATCATCTCTGTCGTAAATGTTGGTTAGAACTCACGACGGTCAAGTCCATCGGTAGTTAAATAAAATATGATACGATAGATAATATGTTTAATTAATATTTCGATAGTCCATATCGTCGGAATTAAATAAATTATAAATAATATACAATGAAATATATAATCTATTTAATACATTATTATTAATATTTCCCGTGTAGCTAAATAAATATTATACACTAAAAAATATGTTTAATAAATTAGTATTTATATTACCTACGGGCTAAACCATCGCAAATTTAAAAATCCGACTGTCGACGGGCGGCCAGTTTCAGCTACCCGCGGCCGATCCGACTGCGGGTAGCCGGGTCCGACTACCTACAACCAATCGACCACCCACACACGGGCATTTTTTAATATTTGGAAGTTCCCATAGCTGCAGTCGTGGGAACGTTTTGACACGGTTGTAGCTGTAGAAACGTTTTGCCAGGGTTCTAGTCATGGAAACTTTCTAGGTCAAGTCGTGGCAAACTTTTCCACGGCCTGAACTATCGCAAACTTCCATTTTCCTGCATCTCGCTCTTCTCTTTTATCGCGTTCTCTCTTCATTTCTCTCCCACTTTTACTGTCTCTCACCCTCTCTTTCTTGCTTCTTGTCACTCTCTCCTTATCTCCCACTCTCTCAACTGACCCGTGCTCCGGCTGCCCTGACCTCCCTCTCTCTCTCGACTCTGATCGCCCTGTCTTCCTCACTTTGGATCTCATTGTCCGCGATTGGATCTGGCTGCCTGACGACTAATCAGGCTGCGGGCAGCACGATCTAGCCGTCTGCCAATCGATTAGGTTGCGGGTGGTCAAATTTGGCTACCTGTGATCGGATACAGCTACCCACAGTCGATCTGACTGCAGGCAGCCGGTCCAGCTGCCCGCGGCCAATCCGACTGCAGGAGGCCGATCCAGCTGTCGGCGGGAGATCCGATAACAGATGGTCGGTCCGGCTGCCTACGACCAATCGGTTGCCCGTGGTCGGGATTTTTTTTAATATTTGAAAAAAAACTTTTTGACGATCATATAGTCGTCGAAAGTTCCCACGTCAAAGTTTTATTATTGCTTTAGCCATGAAAACCTCCCACATGTTGAGCCGTGGGAAGCTCCCACGGGCCCAACCATGGCAAACTTTGCCACGGATCGACCCCTGCGAACTTCCCACGGAATGAGTCGTGGGAAAATTTTACCACGGTTCTAGTTGTGAGAGCTTCTCACGGGCCGAGCCGTGACAAACTTTTCAACGGCATGAACCGTCCTAAAGTTGAAATTCCTACTTCTCTTTCTCTTATGTTTTCCCGCGCCCTCTCTTTATTTCTCTCCCTCCTTTTTTTTCACTCACCCTCTCTTTTCTGCTTCATGTCACTCTCTCCCTGTCTCCCACTCTCTCTCACTCGGCTCCGGTGACCCATGCTCCGACAATGGCTGCCCCGACCTCCCTCTCTCTCCCTCTCTTTGATATTGCCGCCAACCGACCTGATGCGGCCGCCCGCAGTCGGATCGGACACCCATGGCTGGATCGATCGCTCATGGCTGGATCAGCCGCCAGATGACTTGATGTGCCTGCCCGCGGTTGGCTCAGTCTCCAAGCGGCCAGCCAGATCGGCCTCCCGACGATGGCTGCCCCTACCTCTCTCTCTCCCTCTATGTTGACTCAGATCGCCTTGTCTTCCTCACTCTAATCCGGCGGCCAGATGGCCTGACCTGACCTCCCATCGTCGAATCTGGCCGCCCGTGGCCTGATGTGGCCGCCCGTGCCTTGCCGGTTGCAGTCAGATCTAGCTACCCCATGACCGTAGTTAGCCGATCGACTGCTGGTGTGAATGCATTTTGCTTAAAATATTTGAAAAAATCTTTCTGAGGGCCTCGATTGATGAAAAAGCATATACCCATCGAAAGTTCCCACGGCTTGAGCTGTGGGAAACTTTGCCAAGACTACGATCGTGGGAAAGTTCCCACGGGCCGAGCCGTGGTAAACTTTCCCATGGCCTGAACTGTCGCAAACTTCCATTTTCCCGCATCTCTCTCCTCTCTTTTCCCACGCTCTCTCTTTATTTCTCTCACTTTTACTTTGTCTCTCACACTCTCTTTCCTGCTTCTTGTCGGGTAAATTACATCAAATGCCCTCCAACTTTAAGGTTTGCTCAGCGATACCCTCAAACTTCACTTTGTAATACAAGTGTTCTTCATCTTTTAACGCGTTTCACCATATGCCCTTTTTACCTGGGATAGCTGGTTTTCTAGTTTTTCGTCGACGTGACGTCGACGTGACCATCTTCTCTCTCCTCCAAACAAATAGTCGTCCAACGTGACATCTCCGACGTGGCATCTCCGACGTGGCACATAAAATCACACCAATGTCCTCCAACTTTAAAGTTTGCTCAGTAATATCCTCCAACTTCACTTTGTAACACAAATGTCCTTCATCTTTTAATACGTTTCACCCGATGTTCTCTTTACCTGAGTCAGACGGTTTCTCGATTTTTCGTCGATGTGGCATCCACGTGGCCATCTCATCTCTCCTTCACGCAAATAGTCATCCCACATGACATGCTCCAACGTGACATATAAAATTACATCAAATATTCTCCAACTTTAAAGTTTGCTCACCAAATGCACATAAAATTACACCAATTTGGGCAAAGATGGCGGCCGACGAACGTGAAAGGTGAATGATGAAGGAGGCAAACGACGAAGGAGAGCGATCGACAAAGGAGTGCGAACGGCGAAGGAGGTTTCACGCGAATGATGACAAAGAGGGAAATAAGGAAATAATTTAATAGTGAGTGGATCAACTTATGGTAAGTAAAATGGTTTAATATGTGGTGCCACGTCGGAGCATGCCACGTTGAATGACTATTTGCAAGGAGGAGAGAGGAGATGACCATGTGGATACCACGTCGACGAAAAATCAGAAAACTGACTGTGCCAGATAAAGAGGGTATCGGGTGAATTGTATTAAAAAATAAAAGACATTTGTGTTATAAAGTGAAGTTGGAGGATATTGCTGAGCAAACCTTAAAGTTGGAGGGCATTGGTGTGATTTTATGTGTCACCTCAGAGCATGTCACGTCGGACGACTATTTGCGTGAAGGAAAGAGGAGATGATCACGTGGACATCACGTCGATGAAAACCAAAAAACTGACTATCTTAGTAAAGAGGGGCATCGGGTGAAACACGTTAAAAGATGAAGGGCATTTGTGCTACAAAGTAAAGTTGGAAGGTATCGCTGAACAAAACTTAACGTTGGAGGGCATTTGGTGTAATTTACCCGCTTCTTGTCACTCTCTCTTTATTTCTCTCCCACTTTTACTTTGTCTCTCACACTCTCTTTCCCGCTTCTTATCACTCTCTCCCTGTCTCCCACTCTCTCTCACTTGGCACCGATGACCCGTACTCCAACTGCCCCAAGCTCCCCTCTCTATCTCTCTCTCGACTCCAATCGCCCTATTTCCCTCACTTTGATCCAACCACTACGCGGCCTGACCTCATCGCCCGTGGTCGGATCTGGCCGCTTATGCGAGCGGGCGAATTTGGCCGCCTGGCGGCCGATCAGGGTGCGGGCTGGCGGATCTGACTGCCTGGCAGGCAATCAGGCTGCGGGCTGGCGGATCTAGCCACCTGGGGGGCGATCAGGCTGCAGACGGTCAGATTTGGCTACCCGCGATTGGATCCAGCTACCCGCGATCTATCCGATTACATGCGATTGGTCCAACTGCCCACAATCGATCCGGCGGCCGATCGGCCGCACGTGGATGTGCATTTTTTTAATATTTAAAAAAACATGTAGTCGTCGAAAGATCTCATGACAAAGTTTTGTCACGGCTTTAGCCGTGGGAACCTCCCACGTGTTGAGCCGTAGGAAGTTCCCATGGGCCGAACCATGGCAAACTTTGGCATGGCTCGACCCTTGGGAACTTCCCACGAGACGAGCCGTGGGAAAATTTTGCCACGACTCCAGCCGTGGGAACTTACCACGGGCCGAGTCATGACAAACTTTCCAACGGCCTGAACAATCGCAAACTTGAAATTCTCGCTTATCTTTCTCTTCTATTTTCCCGCGCCCTCTCTTTATTTCTCTCCTTCCCTTACGTTTTCTCTCGCCCTCTCTTTTCTGCTTCCTGTTACTCTCTCCATGCCTCCCACTCTCTCTCACTCGGCTCCGGTGACCCATGCTCCGACAATGGCTACCCCAACCTCGCTCTAACTTCGATCATCCTACCTCCCTCACTTTGATACTGCCGCCAGGCGACCTGATGTGGCCGCCCATGGCCGAATCCGCTGTCCACGACTAGATTGGCCGCCCGTGGCTAGATAGATTGCCAGACGACCTGGTGTGGCCGCTCGCGGTCGGCTTGGCCTCCAAGCGGCCTGATCTGGCAGCCCGCTCGGCCTCCCGACGATGGCTGCCCCGACCTCTCTCTCCCTCTCTATCGACTCCGATCCCCTTGTCTTCCTTACTCTAATTCGGCCACCAGGCTGCCTGATCTAGCCTTCCGCTATTGGATCTGGCCGCCCGCATCCTGATGTAGCCGTCCATAATCGAATAGGCCTCTAGGCGGCCTGACCTTGCCGCTTGCGGTCGGATCTGGCTACCTCGTGATCGTAGATGGCCGATGCAGCTGCCTGCGTGTATGCATTTTTGTTTAAAATATTTGAAAAAATCTTTCCAAGGGCCTCGGCCGTCAGAAAAGCATATACCCGTCGAAAGTTCCCACAGCTTGAACCGTGGGAAACTTTTGCCACAGCAACGATCGTGGGAAAGTGCCCACGGGTGGCAAACTTTCCCACGACTCGACCCCTGGAAACTTCCCATGGGCCAAGCCATGGAAACTTTTCACGTGTTCGAGCCGTAACAAATTTTCCCACAGATTATGCCGCGGGTACTTGCGACGGCTTTATCTTAGCCATGGGAAGATATTTGCAGTGAGCCATTTTATGACGGGTTTCTCCCGTTGAAAAATTCGTCGCAAATTTTATTTTTCGTCATATTTTTCACAAATTGCGACGGCTCGGGCCATCGAAAATATGAAAATTTCTCGTAGTTATCCATCGGTTAATCTTCATATCTACACGGATAGTGGAGAATTTTTCAATTAGAGTATATAAAGGTCATGCACGCATGATAACTTATCACATGATACTACATATGATGCATTTGTCATCATCAAAATAATATGAACATATAAATATGCATGCGATGAATTATTTCATGATCCTTACATGATAATACATTATACTTACCAATCTTGACATAATATTGGTTGGAACATTTAAAACTTAGCATACCTCCTTAACTTGAGAGCCATAATTTTTTGTGAACATCATACAATAAAAAATATAAATTTATGATCATATATGGCAAATAATTTATCTTTACATTTCTGCTTTATTACAATGCACACTCTAGGAGTTTTTTATAACTCATTTATTTTTACTTAATACTTGACATTCTATCTTTCTTTATTTTCATTATTTATTTTACATTTCCTCGAGATTGCTCTATAACCAATTGGACATTCATTATCATATTAAATCATTTGGGGACATTATTACAGCACTTTTATTAACTTTATCATATGATATTTTTCATTTTACATGAAAAAATTTCAAACGCCTTTTAAGTGATAGCATTATTTGTTTTTCGAAGTCTCAATCACTATAAGATGAAAAATATTTACTTCTCATTTTTAACTTTAATGATTACTTCCGTTAACTTCATAACATAACTTTCTTCATTTTTACTTGGTCATCATCATAAGGTGGCATCATTACATTAGTTAACTAGACCATAAAGCTCATGAAAAATCTACTTTTGGCTAATGTCATTATTTTTAAGAAGTCTCAATAATCATAAGATTTTTACTTCTTATTCATATTTTATCTTTGCTTATAATTGAAGGTTTAAAGCAACATCATTATAATCAGGCCATAAACTCATAGAAAATCTCAAACATGCTTTATGCATTATTTGCTGAGAAGCCTCAAACAACATAAAGTGAAAGGTATTTACTTCTTAATATAATGAACGCTAAAATATTTTCTTCAATTTCATAATTTATTAGGGTCACAATGCATCATACATTCAATACAATATTTCTTCATCTTTAAGCTTAGTGATGACTGCGTATACATTATGTATATCTATGTGTCATATACAATCAATACACATCCATACATAATCTATATACCTTAAAAATATATTTAACATAATATAAGGGTTATTGTCGATCGGTCACGCCCATGGTCGAGCCCGTGAAAGCCCCTTTTCCTCTAAGTGCTGGCCATAATTTGTGACTAGTGTCACGGTCATGCCAGGTCATCCTCATGGTCATGCTTCATTGGGAAACGGTCGTGAGCGAGTCTAGTTTTGAATTAGTTCCTGCAGACTTCACACTCACAATTGTGACCTAACGACCATGATAAAATTTGTCATAGTCATTCCAATGCCTTGTGCGATGGGCCGACTTCCAACTGCTTGGCCACGATCATTCCGGGGTTCAGCACGGCCGTGGTGACAGTTCAAAGCGATGCTGTTCAGCACGAAAATCGCATATTTTTTAAATCAAAACTTTAGGAAAATAAATTTAAAACATCATAATGATTGCATGCATAATCTCTAAGGGCATGTTTGGATGCATAGCAATTGTTCAAGGACAATTTTTTTAATTCTCACTATGACCCCACTTTTTATTCTCAATGAGAACAATATGTTATGAGCCCCAAGAACCTATTAGCCTCATCTTTTACCATCATTACTGATGGGCCCACAAAGTGAAGAAAGTAGTGTTTGGATGAAATGAAGAGAATTAGGTCTTTGTTCTCACAATATCCCTCTACGAAATAAGGCCTAAGTATTTAAGCATCATATAATATATTAAAATATGGAAAACAAATTTCATCATCAAGATTTAGGACTTCTCCAAATTCATCTAAAAGAAGAACTAGGGTGGAACATGTGAACACATAGATCTAAACATGACAATCTAATATGAATCAAAATATATGGATCTAGGTATAAATATTATTTAATTAGATCAATTCCTCAATCACAATTTCATGTGAAGACATGATGCCCTCAAACTCTCAATTGTAAATCATTTAGAGGGAAGAGAGGGGGGCATTTACATACCTAAGACTTTGAATTTTTTTCGTCGTTGATATTGATGGTCTTTCTCTTTGTTCATATCCTCTTCATGTTTGTCATCTTCTTCTTTGTTCTTTTATTTATTTCTTAAATTTTTAGGATCATACCCGTCATGAGGGAGGAAAGGATAAAAAAGAAGAAAATGGAGAGATTTGGAGGTTTTTTGTAGACCCGTAGAACTTTTTAGAATTTTATGACTTAAATATGCTTACTTAAATTTCAAATTTAAGGTTATTACAATGAATGAATATAAATAGTTAAAATGTAACTTATTTTGCCAATGAGATTAAACCATTGAATAAACTATAAATGATGTGATGATTATTTAAATAGCACTATTTGTAATAAATTTAAAAAATGCCAAAAGTAAAGAAAGTCAAGTTAACTCTAACTACAAAGTTTTATTTACCATAATTACAATGAGATTATAAAAAAATATTGAATGAATTTAATTCCAGACTTTTTAGTATTGAAGCTGGATGGGAGCGATGGATAAAACAATTGGCACCAATCGTCACTTATGACATGAACGAATATTAAGCAATTAATGATATTAGTCGGGGATACTTTATTGTCACTGCAAGAGGGCGTCTCACGCCTTCGAATGTATTTCTGATCAAGTAGCCCTAGAAATAAAAAAATAATAGAAATCTTCTTTCCAAAAATTTGCTCCATATTTGATTTTAGACAAAAAAAAAGCTTCTTCAGAAATATATTTTCGACACCACTCAATTAGAAAAAAGTAGGCCTAATATTTTGTTCCTTTTCACTAATAAATTTGAAACCTGGGTAATGTAGTTTTTAAAAAAAATATCATTCATCCAAATATATAAATTGGTCACGCACAGATTTAGAAGTTTTAAAGAATTAAATTCTTGTTGATAAAATGTATCAATAAAAGCCTAATAATATTATTATTATTAAAATTTTTGCACGAGAGAAATTATGCATCGTAAGAAAACTCGATAAATTTAAGGCGGCGCAAAGTTTTATTCGATGAAAAATAAAAGAGGATTACAAGATGGATTTAATGGGGTTCCCCCCTATAAGGGGGGAAGGAACCCCCTCCCCCATCCGCGCCCGTCAGATGGATATCTGACGGGCGCGGATGATGAGCGCGGTTCATATGTTAAAAAAATAATTCAAACTGATCGAAGTTGAATCGCTCCCCCTCACCCTCTCCCTCTCTCTTCTCCCTCCCTCTCTCGCCCGGCGTCTCCCTCTCCTTTCTCCCTCCCTCTCTCGCCCGACGTTTCCCTCTCTCGCGATCTGGACGTCCGACGGTCGATCTGACTATAGGCGGCCGGATCTGACCGCCTGACGACCAATCTAGCGCGGGCGGGCGGATCTAATTGCGGGCGACCGATCTGGCTACGGGCGGCCGAATATGGCCGCTCGGATCTAGCGCGGGCTGGCGGCCGGATCTCTCCCAACGGCAACGATCTCTTCCTACGGCGTATGGCTCCCTCTTCGTCGACTCCCTCTCCGTTCCCCCTCCCTCTCTCACGATATATCCGCCCGCGGTTGATAGGATCTAGCCGCCGGCAACAGATTTGATTGCGGGCAGTCAGATCAGCCTCGCGGCGGCCGGATCTGGTCGCCCGCAGCTGATGTGGCTGTGGGGCAATCAGATCGGCCGTTCGGACGACCGGATCTAGCCGTTCGGACGACCGGATCTAGTCGTTCGGACGACCGATCTAGCTGTGGGGCGGTGAGATCAGTCGCCCGCGCCCGATCTGGCTGCGTGCCGCTAAATCCGGCCAACCCGGCCAGATCGGCCGCTGGGCGATCAGATTTGATCGCTCGCGGTTAGATCGACCGATTTGGCTGCGGGCGGGGTGGATCTGCCCGTCCGACGGCCGAACTGGCTGCGGACGGCTAGATTCGACCAACCGGAGCCGGCGGCCGATTTGGCCGTGGGTGGCCGATCCCTCTTCGATCCGTTGCTGGCCCGAGATCGGCCAATCGTCGCGCCAAGGATTCACGGCCGTCGACGCACGATCTTTGCCACTGGTTCGCCGTCGTTGTCGTCGTCGCACCGTCTTCTTCGATTTTTTGTGTTGAATTGTGCACATTTTTTTTGTCGATAAATCGAATCACTCATTTTTCATCTTAAACCGCGTATGAAATCCGCTCCCGTCGGATCTCCATCCGACGGGCACGAATGGGGGAGGGGGTTCCTCGCCCCTTTAAGGGGAGAGGACCCACATTAAAACCTTACCTTTAAGGAGTTTATATAGGTATTCCTTTGTACATATGATAAAAATTTCATATCGATTGTGACTCTGAATTAATTTCTAAAAAATTGAACATCTATCTCTTGATAAAGAAATAAATTAATTCCGAATCACATACTGAATATTTCATAAAATTTTTGCGATGACACTTTTACCTCAAAGTGTCTTGGGTCCAGATGAATTTTTAATTATGATAAGATTTAAGATATTATTGACAATTAATTTTTTTCAATTGGGGCGGAGGATTGTTGTTTGTTTCTGGTGTGAAATATTTTCCACTTATTGTAGTACAGTTTTTTTATTATTGTCCGCGTAATTTCTGAGATGGTGAGCTGGAAATGGGTGAGATGGTGAGGATGCAACTAAAAGTTGCTTAGGGGCTGTTTGGCTAACCTTATAAGTCACTTATAAGTTGATTTAAAAAAAATTTCATGTTTGGTAACTTAAAAATTCTACTGATAAGTAGATATCAAATTTACTTATAAGAAAAAAAATGAGCAGGGGGAGGGGTGCTTATTTTATTTATAAAAAATAAGTCATAACTAACTATTTGTTATTAATATAAGTAGTTTTATCCAAACACGTAATTACTTATTTTTAAAAATAAATTTCAGTCAATAAAATACTTATCAGCACTTTAACTTATCAATTATTTTGTATCAGCTAAGTCAAACGGGTCTTTAATATATTTTCGTAATTAAAAACGTACAAAGAAAAATGTGAGAAAAATCAGAAAAGTATCATTGATAGGGATTTAGGGGCATGAAAAATATATTTATTTCTTAATTGTCAAGCAACAGCATGAGTGAGTTAACAATTTTGTTGCTTTTTGACTCATGGAATAAGTGTGTACACGATAATTTCAAACCAGCATTTCGCCGTGCTTATGAATAGAAGGTGTGCCGCCGTCTCACTCGGTTACAGGCTTACAGCGGACGGCGCCGTTACACGTGCGAGGAAAGGAACGTAATGATGCTGTCGCATGGCTTCTTGGATCATGATGTTGTCAGTTGTCGCGTGCTGTACCAGATGCAGATGGTCAGACATGTCAACAGTTATAAGGATGAGGGGTGTGCCAAGCTGGCAGCTCAATTGACGTACGAGTGACATGAAGAAAATTTTAAATCAAGATTCTTAATAATTTTAATTTATTGTTAAATTTAATATGCTGACTAATTTTCTTAAAAATTTAAATTGTTAAAAAGAATAACATCAATAATTTTATATTCTTAACATTTCTTCTCACACGATTGGCTGTTGATAATTTTTTGGTTTAGTCTAGATCAAACAACTAAAAGAGAAAATTATTTTTTAATAAAAACTTAAGCTTCGTTTGGGATGACTTTTTCACACAGCAAATTTTGTTGCTTTTTCACACAATAAACTTTTCCTTCTCTTTGAAAAAACTGCAAAAACCATTGTAGATTGCTGTGGTTGGCGGTAAATGGTGGACAAAAGCAGTGCTTTTTTATCTTTCCAAACGCAGCCTTAATAAGATTTCAAACTCTTGATCTCTGACTCTCATATCATATTAAATTTAATGTGCTGATTAATTTTCTTAAAAATTTAAACCGTTAAAAAAATAACATCATTAATTTTATATTCTTAATAATTATTAATACATTTGATTTAAAATGTAAGCTCAGCAACGCGAAAGAAAGCAACTTTGACATATTATATGTAGTATGGAACGTTTAAATTAAATGATGAATTGTATCAACCAGAACTACCGTCTCATATAGAACATTATGAGGTTAATTGCCAACTTTACCGGATCAGTGCGGCCCTCCAATTTAGTAGGAAATAATTAGGATAAATTTTTGTACAGGTTCTCGAGTTATATTTTTTCCCCAATCCAAATTTTCGACATTGAAAGGATAGGGAAAAGAAGGTGACCCCCTTTTTCGCACCGGTGACGTGTAAAAGAGGGATGTGTCCTTTGTTCTATATTTTTTTTTAACTTTACTATGTCACCTAAGCAAAAAAATCGGTGAATCAGCAGTACTCGATAAAAAAAGATAATATTGAAATAAGTTAAAAGTTATAAAACTTATATAAGTAACTTATAAGTTAATTTAAAAAATTATCAATGTTTGATAATGTTAATGATATATCAAATTTACTTATAAGTCAAAAAATAAGTAGAGAGATGATTACTTAATTTTTTAAATAAGTTAATTAGTTAGTTATATCATAATTAATTAACTATTATTAATGTAACTAATTTTATTCAAACGTGTAACTTTTTATTTTTAAAAATAACTTTCAGTCAATAAAATATTGATCAACACTAAGAGATCCTAAATTTCAATTCATTGTTAAAATTTATATTTATTTTTAAATTTAGCAACAAGCATCAAATAATGCCTAACATTTATAGTGTATTTTATTAAACATTAACTAATTTAACCCATTGGTACCTAGAATTATTAGTATCTTACAATGTTTAGAGGACAAAAAGGAACCTGGTGAAGTTCTCTCTCTTTCTCTCTCTCTCTATATATATAATATTTTAAAAATTATAGCAATTATACTTTGTTTTATAGGTGGAAGTAATGGTGAGAACGAGGGGTAAATTACATGCATCGTCCTCCAACTTTGAGTCGATTTTAAAATGATCACCAATTTTAATTTGTAATGAGAACGTCCTTCAATTTTAATTGTTTGCACGATTAATTTCTCTTGATCATTGATAGTAGATTTTCTAATTTTCTCGCTTACATCGCAGCCACGTGAAAATAATAAAATTAATATAATAAATTAATATTAAAATAAAAATAAACCGGCTAGGGTGAATATTATTCGTTGATGCGCCACCCCTCTCTGTCGACGACGGCGCCCCCTCCCTCTCTCTCCCATGCACGGGTCGGAGGGAGAGGGAGGAGGGTTATGGCCCAACTCTGTCGGAGCCCCTCTCTCCCGCGCGCCGGCTTGAACACGCCCCTAATTACTGGAGGTGGTCAATGCCTTGGTCATGGGAGATGTATGGTGCAAAATAGTTTGTCTCGCTTCATAATGATTCACGATACTATTCATGTATGGAATGACATTTAAATATTTTATATTAGGTGTTATTAACGTCACTCCAATTTTATCCTTACTTTTTTACACTATAAAATAATCTTATACTTTTATAATATTGGAAGACCAAGACTCTCTTATTTCTTTGTCCAACAATAAAATTATTGTTTCATAATATTAACATAAAAAACCTTTTATTTTTTTTATAATATTAGAAGAACAAGGTTCCCGTTCTAATTCTTCAATAATAAAATTATTATTATAGTTTTCACCTTTCTTACTGCAATTGTTATATTACATTGCCCATATTTTATTCAGCTTATTTAATATTTAATATTTATTTTAAACTTTTACTTGTTTACGATATAAATATTGGTTACTTTTTAGCTGTGTTAATCAAAATATAAGTTTAAGACAATTTGACTTTTACTTTTTTAATTATTGTTATATCCTTCGAGTTTAAAAAATAGTTAATATCACTTGTTTGTTGAATTTGAAGAAGATATATAAAACATGTTAAATTTAATGATAATCACAAACTCAGCAAATAATTATTTAATTTATAAATTCTGTTTTAAAGTATGAATTAAATGATAAGTAACTAAATTATTGAGTATTGACATAGAATATTAAAAGAGTGATTCTTTGTTATAAATTATTTGTTATGAATTAAATGATAAATACCAATTCGACAATCATGCGGTTGTTCCTGCAGGCTGTGCGCCGGATCCGGCCACCTGACGGCCATAGTCAAGAGAGAGGAAGAGGGAGAAGGCGGCCACAGTCGAGAGAGAGGAAGAAGGAGATGGGGAGGATGGCCGGAGGCGAGATCGCCGGAGTCGTACACCGGAGATGTGGGAGAGAGAGGGAGTGGATGAGAAAGAGATAGCGAGTGAGAGAGGGGCGAAGGAGAGAAGAGGGAAGAGTAGAGTTAGCGATGGATCCATCCTTCAGTCTTTCGAACAGAAGTATATTCATCGATAATACCGAAGGTTGGACCGTAATACAGAAGTATATTCGTTGGTAATATCGAAGATTGGACCCGTCAGTAACTAAATATTAGCATATTAATCATATATTTTATCTTATTTTGTAAGGGTGTACCCTTCGATATCACTGATGGTAACTTCTTCGTCGATATTACCGAAGGGTTGACCCGCCGGCAATAATAATAATAAAATAGTAAGTATATATTTTATCTTATATTATATAATATTAAAATATTATTTACCGACAGGTGTACCCTTTGGTATCCGTCAGTACTATCGAATGGTAGATCCATCGGTGATAATAATAATAAAATATTAATTATATATTTCTCTTATATCATATATAATATTATAAATAAAATTATCGATAGATCTAGCCTTCCTAATTATCGACAATTTTAGGTCCCTCGGTAATTCTAAAGGCCATACCCGTTAGTAAATTTAATGATAAAATATTAAATTTATACTTATATTATATCTCATATATATTATTATAAATAAAATTATCAATGGGTATAGCCTTCGGAATTACCGACGAATTTAGATCCGTTGGTAATTTTGAAGGCTATATGAGTAAATTTAATAATAAAATATTAAATATATACTTATTTATAATATATCACATATATATTACTATAAATAAATTACCGATGGGTCTAGCATTTGGAATTACCGACAGATATAAATCCTTCGGTAATTCCGAAGTCCATACCCGTAGGTGAATTTAATAATCTAATATTAAATGTATACTTATATTATATCACCTATATATTATTATAAATAAAATTACCGACGGGCCTAGCCTTCGAAATTACTGACGGATTTAAATCCGTCGATAATTCCGAAGGCTATACCTATCGATAATTTACCGACGAGGAGTTGCCCTATGTAATAGAGAAGGAATTTTTGGCCCTCGATATTTCGGAATGTTTTTCATATCCATCGCAAATATCGTCAGAAAATGTGAAAGAATCATGTCCGTCGAAAAATGTCAATTTTTTTGTAGCGTTGGAGCTCGATTTCTTGGCGAAATGGGATCTTCTTCTTTGATTTCATCTTTGTTCATCAAGTCCATCTTTCACGGGTTCTTCCTTCCTCTACTTTTTTTTTCTCACGGGTTTTTCCATACAATTACAATGATAAGAATTATGTGGGGCAAAAAGTGATCCATATATATGGGTAGTCATTGATCGTGATCTAAAGATTCATGAATAAATATCATCAAGATGTTTATAAATAAGTACTTATTTATAAACTGTCACTACAAGAAAAATGTAAATGTCCGTTTGTAATTTGCCGAAAACCGTCGAAAATTATGATTTTCGACGAGTTTTTCGACGGAACCGATTCGACGAAAAAATGATCGTCCAAATCATTTTGCGACGGTCGGAAAAAACTCGTCGATAGTTTCGACGGTTGTGACCGTCGCAAATGTCCGACGGCCGTAACCGTCGAAGGTTTCGACGGTTGTCGCAACCGTCGAAACATTTGGTGGTCGTAGCTACCGTCGAAATTTTCGGCGGTCGTCGACCATCAAAACTTTCGATGGTCGCAACCGTCGTAAAGAATTTTTATAATATAAAAAAATTAGCCAGCTGCCAGCGACCGGATCTGACAGCCAGTGATCCTAACCGGCCGCCAGTAGGATCCGACAGACTGGCGGCCGATCTGCCCCCGCAACTAGATCGGAGTACGAGGCGGCTGATTTGGCCCCCGGTGGCCAGATCGAATTGCGAGGCGGCCTATCCGGCCGCCTACGGTCGATTTGGCCCCGGCGGCCAGATTCAGCTGGAGAGGGAGGGAGGGATGGAGACAGAGAAAGAGAGGGACGGAGGGAGGGAGGGAGAGAGAGGGAGGGAGGGGGAGAGGGTCGCCGTCCAAGAGAGGGAGCATCACCGACGGGAGAGCATCGTTCGGGAGGGAGAGCGTCGCCGGCAAAATAGGAGAGGGAGAGAGAGAGGAGAGAGGGGGAAAGAAATAGAGTGGAGAGAGGGGAAAATAATATATATATATATATATATATATATATATATATATGTATATATATTTATATGGGGTAAAAGATGGGAAAGTGGGAAAAGAAAAAAAAATAACGGGAGAGTGATTTTTTAATTACCGACGGCCATGATCGTCGAAAATTTAGCAAATATTAATAATATATATGAATATGCTATTTAATTATTTTTAAAGTTACCGACAGTCGAAATCGTAAAAAATTATTTAATTATGATATATAATACTACTTACATATATATAATATTTATTTTTTTATTGTATCGACGGTCTAGACTATCGCTAATTATATTAATAAAAAGACTTTTTATATTATATTATTTTTCACTTACGGACGGTCAGAACTGTCGAAAATGCGACGGTTTGAACTGTCGCTAATGATATTAATAAAACACTCCTTATATTATATTATTTTTTATTTATCGAATCGTCGGAAATTATGACGATTAGATATCGGTCGAAACTTTCGACGTTCCTAATCGTCAAAAAATAAAATAATAATATAATAAATTATATATTTTTTTATTTTTTATTTTCGAAGGTTGTGACCGTTGAAAGTTCTGATGGATACTTTTCGTCGCAAAATTCATCGCTAAATACGACGAATTTCTTTTGACCGGAAATGGCCCGTCGAAAAATCCGCATTTTCTTGTAGTGTGTCGATCTCCATATATGGGTCATTTTTTTTGCCTCAGACAATTATTATTTCCTTATGTAATATTAGGTTTCACGTATCTAGCTCCACACTATATAGATATATCAAGAGTCTCGTGTGCTTTTATTAATAGAGTAAGCAAAGTTGCTTTTATTTGAAAACATGTCTCTAGCTTATAAAATAAAAATGTCGAAACATATATAATATATAAATAGCAGTAGTCATATATAGTGACTGAGGGTAAGTCACAATAACTACGGAATTGTTTCCCTTAACGTTAACGGCAGGCTCTTGAAATGCAAAGCTTGGAGATTCATTCATGCGCCCCCATGAGCTCTCTTGTTCCTTAATATCTTCGAAAGCTCGTAGGCCTCCAGTCGACGTGCACCAGTTACCTATATAATTTGTTGTAGAACACGAGGAAAATGGTGCTCGTTAGTTTAGTCAGCCTTCCATATACGTAAAATTTACTAGAACTAACAAGACTTTGATCTAGTGATCAGTAAACTGCAGTTATTATTTCGTATGCATATCGATACAACATTTTTAATCGAGGTATGAGCAGCAGTAGAAAATGGGAAACATATGGGTTAGATATCACCGATGCATGAATGATGTGCAAGGCCTTGTCCCCGTCGACTACATCATAGTTCGCAGAAAGAATCTCTATTCCCTCCTCTTCAAGAGTTTCCACAAGGTTGCGGAACATAACACGGTCGTCGGCCGCGGAACCGCTCACGGCGACGATCTTTAGTCCGCCGGAGCCCAAGTCCTGAACCTCCAGCTTGGACAACGGCGACCTGACACCACCAAACATCAGTCGTTCCTCCGTGCTGCTGCTGATTGTCGTCATTCGCCTCTTCCTCCCCTTCATCCCCTCGATCCTCTCCTGCAACTCTTTTATGTGACCTATGGCCTCATCTATCTGGTCCGGCAGTGGCACGGCCACTCCCTCCTGACATCCGATCCGACCAAGGGGAAAACAAAAAGAAAAATAACATATGTATTAGCAGGGATGAATCAGATGCTGATTCGCAAAGACGATACATTATACTACGTGCATACCTTCGCATTGGGTGACGGAGGGATAAGGGCGTCGAGCTTCGAGCAGAGAGTTTTCATGTGGATCCTCCTGTTCTTCTCTACGGTCTTGCGGTCCAGTTTTTTTGTGGATCCATGACCACTCGGATCCATGATTCAGGTTTCGTTTCCGAGACATCTCTCTCCCCATGTAGGCATATATACATATATATATATATATTATATTATATATGAGAGGGAGAGAGAGAGGTCTCGCCGACCGTAAGAAATGATAATGCTGGAACGTTAGCCGTTAGTTTGACCTTTGACTTACGCGAAAAGTGACGTGGGCAAATGTCCCACTGGACGAGCCAGTAGTGTGACAGGAAAGGGGACAGACAGAACACAACTCATCTTCTTTTATTTGATCAAAGGAAACGCCGCCCCCGATATTTTCATGGCTATCAGAGTGGGGTATATTACAAAGTATATTAATTAGAGTCTTAACATCCGAAGAAAATGCACTTTTTGTCTTTTTCCATAGCCGACAAGTGCATGCTGTTGTAATTTCTAATTTGGAAAATTTGTTTGTCCTAGAACTTTAGGTGATTAGCCAATAATTATTCTTTTATATTTTTATTTAATGCTTATTATAATATGTAGTTAATAATTCTACAATGTGTTCGAATGATATGTGAATGCGTAACGTGATTTATTTTCTTAATGAGATAAAAACATTGCATTGAATATAAAGTTGGAGGCACATTCTGCCCTCCTCTATCGTGATGTTTTATTTTCTTTTTACCTTCCCGGGAATTAAGTTGTGTTTTTTTATTATAAGGAGAGACTCATAATTTTGTTAATCAAGAATTAACAAGGCTTTTAATTCATTCGTCCAACCTCGAAACCACCTCCGACCCTCCTCGATCCCATACGTCTCCGCCGCCGCTTACACGCCCTTGTTCTCACCTCCGGTCTCACGTACGGCAGGTTGCTCGCCGACAACCTCATCGCCCGATTGCGGTCTAGACCGAGAATCTATCACTTCGAACTCCCAATTCGTCACTGTACACTACCGCACCTTCAGACTTGTCTCTGGCCGCTCACGTCTTAACTTTGTAACGCCCCGAGATCCACGTGACTATCACGTGTTCAGAGTCGTCCCAAAGACGTTACGCAATTTTATGTAAATAAATTTTTACGGAAAATAAACTCTATTAATGCGAAAATAAGATCGTCTAACAATATAATACTAAGGAGCTGGAAATGACCATAACTCCACCGTACTAAATATGTGGAAATAAAACTAATCCAATAATCTATTAGGACTAAGTCCTACACCATGTGCAACAACTCTCTATCACTGAGCCTGACCACCTTCGCCGCCATCTTCTATCATCTCACCTTAAGGGTGTTCACGGGTCGGGTTTGACCCGATCCGTGAACAAACCCGATCCGACCAGACCAAATTTGATCGGGTCGGGTCGTCAAGCTTCCCATTGGGGCAATCCTTTTTTTTTAAATTTTTTCTTACTAATTTTATATTTTTAAAATATAAAAATATTATTAAATATTTATTTTAAAGCACAAGATAAGTTTTATACTATTAAAATATTATTTCTGTATTTAAAAAATTTTATTTTATTTTTTAAAACTTTTTAAAGCAAATATAGGCCTAGATTTAAATAAAAAATAGAAAAAAAATAAAAAATCGGGTCATCGGGTCGGGTTGGGGTCGGGTCGGGTCGGGTCCGACTCGACCATCAACCCGACCTAACCCAAACTAGGTCGGATCGTCGGGACCTGGTGAACACCCCTATCTCACATGCATGAATCCAGATGCAGAGAAAAATTCATGAGTATAAAATACTCAGTACATATGGTCTAACCAAAATAATAAGTAGATCAATAGTGCTCAAAAATCAATAATCAATAATGAACAAAAATTAATAGAGCACATGATAAGACCATATAGGAAGAGCTCAATAATAAAATAATATATATAAATAAGGCCATGAATCAATAAAGAGATCAGGTAAGAGATCAATGGATCAATAAATATCAATTATGCTTTATCACTATGGCATCTATCCAATTTAACAATTTTCCATTATCAATATTTGGGGTCATCGATCAATTTTCAATTTCTATTCTATTCAATAGGCGGAGGCAAAGACAACCACGCCGAAGTTCGAACGACCAAGGTTCAATTTAATTCCATTCAATTTTATTTAATTTCAATTCAATTCAATTCAATTAGGGAGCGCTCAACCAATTATGAAAAATTCTATGTCTCTTTCATGTAGATCGGTGGGAGATCAAGCCACGATAAGCCGCCCTCCAATGATAACGTTAACAATATCTTCGTGATAGCGGAGGACCATGGCCATCACAAGACAACCATAGGTTCTCTAAAGGATGACGTCTCAAACATCTAGGTACACTATCTGCCCCATACAATACTATAACAATAATGACCCAGGGGGCTTAGAGACAATCGGAGAACATGGAGACCCAGTAGATTTCATTTTTTATCTTGTTTAACCTAAAGACCTATCTTTAACAGTTCACTTTAGGTTAAGCAAGGACCAACCAGAGGAAAACTACTAGATCGAAATAATAAAGGATCACACAATATGACAGGATAACAATTATATAAATCTCAAATCAAATCTAAAAGATATGATGAGGTTTAATCTGTGGGTGATATGATCAGGGACGGTCAAGAACAATAAACTATCATAGCCATACAATTATCTGTATCAATTTATCCAAAATCACAATTTCTATCCACAGAACCCGGCCCGCGTCGGGTGAAACCCGGGCCGTGTTCAGAAACGACTGATATCACCTCGGCCAAGGTAAACTCGGGCCGGGTGTATGGTGAACACGAGTCGAGTCGGCCGGTTCACTCCCAAATCCATCACCCCGCAACCCGAGTCGAGCCGAGGCTAGAGTCCGGGTCGGGCCAATAGGAACCCAGGCCGGGTTGGACAACCCGATCCGGTTCTGATTCTAACTCGGTCCGGATTCAACCAAATTCGGATCGGGCACAGCAGAATCCGGGCCGGGTTCTACCGCCGACGGAAAAGTGCGTTCCGACGTGACTTTCCGACCATCATAATCATGTCATACGATATCTAAACCATGCATACAATATATCAAAGGAATCACAATACGAAGAAGAAGAGAATATGATTCTGTCTCGCAGAAAACCGACGACATAGGGATTCTCCTACGTACCTAAAGTTGGTTGAAAAACCAATCGAATTTCCTTCTCTGAAAATCTGCACCAACACCGAACTTTGGCCAGCGATTGCTCTCTGTCCTCGCTCCGAAACTCACGGCCATCACCTGGAACTTCTTCTCCTATGTGCAGGCTTCGAAACCTGCTGCCGCACGTTCTCGGGGTGCCTCGGTTCACGTGCAAATGAGAGAAAAAAGAGGGCTCGTGGGCAGAATTCTGTTTGGCAGAAAAAAGAATTTTCCAGCCACCCTTTAATGCTTATTTATAGGTGCAGATTTGCAATATTAATTCTATTATGCCTTGGACTCTTTTAAAATCAATCTTGGCCATCCATTAATAATTTACCACATCATAATATCTCAAATTAAATTAAATCCGAGATTAATTCATTTTCCTTTTATAACCCAATTAAATTCAATCTCTCTCAAATTCCTTCTTATCTCTTTAACCATCTTATCTCATAATTTCTATCAATTTTGGAATTAATTAATTCCATAATATTAACATTGGGATTTTCATATTCATTAAATAAAGATAAATATCATTTATCTATTTCTTGAAAATCCAAGTCGATTACATCATAACCTCTTTAAAAATAAATTCGTCCTCGAATTTGCTTAAGAGAAATTACATCAATCTATTTAAATAATTCTGGAAAATTCTTCCTCATTTCATCTTCCAATTCCCGTGTAGCATCTTCATCTCTATGGTGTATCCATGCCACCTTCACCATATGTACCATCTAATTCTTCATATGCTTAGTCTGGTATTCAAATATCTCTATAGGTTGTTTTGCATATGTCAGGTCCACATTTAAGTTTGGTTCTTCCATATTCACTATATTAGCATCATCTTGCTAATACTTGTGCAGCATCGACACGTGGAAGATATTATGCACGCGTCCATAAGATGGTGGTAGTGCCAACCTGCAGGTTGCATCTCCAATCAATGCAAGTATCTCGAATGGACCAACATACATAGGGCTCAGTTTGTCCTTCTTGCTGAATCTCATTACTCCCTTCATCGGGGAGACTTTCAGCATCACACGATCTCCAACCTTGAAGATATGTTCTATTCGTTTCTTATCAGCATAAGTCTTCTGTCTGATGAATACTGCTTTCAATATTTCTCTAATGAGATGAACCTTTTCAGCATCCTCCATAGTTTACTTCAACATTTCCTCTAACAAGAACTGTCGCCTCCTGCATCACTCCAACAGATAGGAGGACGGCGTGATCTTCCATACATGGCAGCAAAGGGTGCCATGCCAATACTAGAGTAGTGACTGTTATTATATGCGAACTCAATCAGTGGAAGATGAGTGTCCCAACCGTCACTCCAGTTCAATGCACATGCTCGGAGCATATCTTTCAATGTCTGTATAGTGCGCTCAGACTGCCCTTCTGTCTGAGGATGGAACGTTGTACTAAAATTTAATTTCGTTCCAAAGGCACTCTAGATGCTCCGCCAAAATTTGGCCGTAAATCGTGGATCTCTATCCGACATAATGGAGACCGACACTCCATGTAGTCGGATAACCTCCTTAATATAAATGTCCATCAGGCTTTCGACTGCTTTCATTTGATGGGAATGAAGTGGGCCGCTTTGCTAAATCGGTCCACCACTACCCATATCGCATCGTGGTCCTACTGTGTTCTTGGAAGCCTTGTAACAAAGTCCATCGTTATTTTTTCTCATTTCCATTGTGGGATTCCAAGTTCCTGTAGTACTCCATATGGCCTTTGATGCTCAACCTTCACTTGCTGGCATACTATGCACTTTGCAACATACTCTGCCATGTCCTTCTTCATATTGTTCCACCAGAAGGTCCGTTGCAAATTTTTATACATTTTCGTGCTTCCGGGATGAATGGCGAATTTCGATTTGTGGCATTCATCAAGTACTTGCCTTCTTAGTCCATCATGGTCAGGGACTCACAAACGTCCCATGTATCTGACGACTCCATCTGTGATTGAAAAGTCAGCAGGAATCTTTCCGCACAACTTGAGTAGGTGGTCGTACTCATTGTCATTCAGTTATGATTTTCCAATCTTCAACATCAATTCAGGTTGCATGCCAAGGTGTGCCATAATCCGTACACCATCACAACTGGTCACTGGGCTGATATGTATGATACAGTCGATCATATTCCAGTCACTCACTCTTAGGCATGCGAGTGACCCAACCCACTTCCTGTTCAGTGCGTCAGCGACCGAGTTTGGCTTTCTCGGGTGATAGCTGATGGCAAACCCGTAATCCTTTAGAAATTATATCCATCTCCTCTGACGCATGTTCAGATCACGTTGAGAAAAGATATACTTCAGACTCTTGTGATATGTGAAAATCTCGAACTCTTCATCGTAGAGGTAGTACCTCCAAATCTTGAAGGCAAAGACTACCGTTGCTAATTCGAGATCGTACATCGGGTAGTTATTCTCGTGTTTCTTTAATTGCCTTGATGCGTAAGAAACGACCTTCACATGCTGCATCAAGACGCACCTCAAATCGGTGCCACATGCGTCGCTATATATCACATAACCTCCTTGGCCTGAAGGTATAGTCAGAATAGGCGCCGTCATCAACCTTTTCTTCAATTCTTAGAAGCTATCTTCACACTTCCGTGACCACTCAAATTTGACGCCTTTGTTTGTGAGATTCGTCAGTGGCAACGCGATTTTGGAAAAATCTAGTATGAATCTCCGGTAGTATCCTGCCAGTCCGAGGAAGCTCCTAATTTCCGATACGTTCTTTGGTTGCTCCCAGTTGACAACTGCTTCCACTTTGGCAGGATCCACTGATATCCCATCCTTGCTGATGATATGTTCAAGGAACATGATCTCTTCCAACCAAAATTCACACTTTGAAAATTTGACATACAGCTTGTGCTCTCGGAGAGTCTGTAGCACAACTTGTAGATGTTCCTCGTGTTCCTCTGGACTCGACGAATAAATCAAGATATCGTCAACGAATACTATCACGAACTTGTCCAAATATAATCGGAACACTCGGTTCATCAAATTCATAAAGGCTGCCGGGGTATTGGTCAGCCCGAACGGCATAACCAAGAACTCGTAGTGGTCATATCTCGTCCTAAATGCTGTCTTCGGCACATCGTCATCAGCTATCCTAAGCTGATGGTAATCACTTCTCAAGTCGATCTTCGAGAACACCTTTGCCGAAGACAATTGGTCGAACATGTCATCAATTTTTGGTAGTGGGTACTTGTTCTTTATGGTGACCTTGTTCAACGTCCGATAGTCTATGCACAGTCGCATAGATCCATCCTTCTTCTTCACGAATAATACCGGAGCACCTCATGGAGAGACACTCGGTCGGATGAATCCCTTATCCAACAACTCTTGGATTTGAGTCTTTAATTTTAGCATTTCTACTGGAGCCATTCTATACGGTGCCTTTGAGATAGGTGCAGTACTCGGCACCGAGTCGATGCGGAAGTCGATCTCCCATCGTGGTGGTAGTCTCAAAATATCATCCGAAAAAATGTCCGAAAATTCCTTCACCACTTTAATGCTATCTCGGTCTATCTCAGCCCGGTCCATCTTGACTATGCTTGCCAAGAATTCTCGGCATCTTTTTTTAGTAGCTTCTGGGCTTTGATAGCTGATACCAGGATCTTACCCAGCTTTAGTGGCACGCCTCTGACAATAGTCTGAGGCCCTCCTGGTGCTCCGATCACGATCTTCTTTGCTCGACAGTGTAGATAGGCATCGTGGTAGGACAACCAGTCCATGCCCAACACCACATCGTAACCCTGATCGAAATGACGATTAGATCCGTCGAGAAGTTCTTGCCGTCCACTTCGACTGACACCTGTGGTATGTACCTTTGGGTGACGATGAACCCCAAAGGTGTACCGATGTCGAGTGGGAATCCCGTTGTTTGTGGCTTCATACTTAACAGTGGAGCGAATTGCTCCGAAATAAAGGAGTGTGTAGCTCCTGAATCAAACAATATGTTAGCATGAATGCCATCAATTTTAAGCATACCTTGGATGATGTCGTTTGCTCTCTGCTCGTTCATAAGCCGCACATTGTAGACTCGGCCTTGCACCATCTTCGGTGGCCCATCATTGCGCTGAGGGGGTGGTACAGTGCGCCTTGGTTCTTTACATTCTCGGGCGAAGCGACCCACCTTGCCATAGTTTAGACACGCGCCCGTCCTCCGGTAACACTCACCGGGATGGAATCGATGGCAGAAGTCACAGGCCTTCTGTTGCTCTTTCCTTTCGGGATAGGGTCTGCCCCTATTTCGATCATTGCGACGACGATTGTCACGTCTGTCGTCATGTCTGCGATCCCTATTACGATTCTGGTGCTGCGGATGATTTGCAGGTGCCTGGTGCTGTTGTTGGGCTCCTGCCTGGTCGCCATCCTCCAGATATATGGCGAACTCTTCAACAAATTGGAGTGTATGACAGTTCCCTCCTTTAACGTTTTCTCTGAGGCTGGGCTTCAAGACATCTACTCAGCGCTTCACACGATCTAATTGTGTCTGCTGCAGGGTAGAGTACCTTTCCAAGTTCAAAAACTTAGTCAGGTACTGCTTAATAGTCAAGTTGCCCTGCTGCAGCGTGAGGTATTCATTTTGCCTCCTGCCCCGCTCGTAGGCAGGGATGAATCTGTTTCTAAAAGCCTTCTTGAAGTCTTCCCATGTGACATGATCCTGGCATGAGAACGTTGTCAGCTTAGCGGCCTTTCACCATTCTTTAGCTTCACCCTTCAGTTTACGACTAGCGTAAATCAGTTTGCGATCCTCGCCGTAGTCCATTTCGAGGAAGATCTGCTCAATCTCCTTAATCCAGCTCTCAGCATCCTCAAAGTCGCCCTTCCCATCAAGTTGAGGGGCTGCAACTTAAAGAACCTTTCAACTGTATCCTTCCGATCCTGAGTAGGCTGTCACGCATAACTCCCGGAGTGAGAGAACGCAGTGTGAATAGAGTGAGGTCCATGAGGTAAAGACCACTGCCTCAGCTGCTCTTCCTGATGTCCATTTATCTGAGGGTCTTGGATCTGTCGCTCACTAGCTTGTGAGGCTTGGGACTATTGGAGAGCCCATTGCGATTCACTCCTAGGGGCCCGTAGGATATGATCCGGAAAAGCCATAGCAGCTGCTTCAACATAACAATATCAATAACATAGTGTGAGCTCCATAATCCATATATCAACACAATACTCACTTGACCCTACTTGATCACTGTAGTGGTTACTCGTGACAGTTGCACATGGACTCGACTCTATCTATTAGAGACAGCTAAGAAGTGTCCTTTTGTAACACACCGAGATCCACGTGACTATCACGTGCTTAGAATCGTCCCAAAGACGCTATGCAATTCTATGTAAATATTTTTTTGCGGAAAATAAACTCTATTAATGCGGAAATAAGATCGTCTAACAATATAATACCAAGTAGCTGGAAATGATTATAACTCCACCATACTAAATATGCGAAAATAAAACTAATCCAATAATCTATTAGGACTAAGTACTACACCATGTGCAACAACTCTCTATCACTGAGCCTGATTACATGTGTCGTCATCTTCTATCATCTCACCTGCATGAATCCAGATGCAGAGGAAAATCCATGAGTATAAAAATACTCAGTACGTAGGGTCTAACTATAACAATAAGTAGATCAATAGTGCTCAAAAATTAATAATCAATAATGAACAATAATCAATAGAGCACATAATAAGACCATATATGAAGAGCTCAATAATAAAATAATATATATCAATAAGGCCATGAATCAATAAAGAGATCAGGTAAGAGATCAAGGGATCAATCAATATCAATTATAAATTATGCCTGATCACTATGACATCTATCCAATTTAACAATTTTCTATTGTCAATATTTGGGGTCATCGATCAATTTCCAATTTCTCTTCTATTCAATAGGCGGAGGCAAAGCCAACCACACCGAAGTCCGAATGACCAAGGTTTAATTCAATTCCATTCAATTCTATTAATTTTAATTCAATTCAACTCAATTCAATTAGGGAGCGCTCAACCAATTATGGAAAACTCCATGTCTCTTTCATGTAGGCCAGTGGGAGATCAAGCTATGACAAATTGCCCTCTAATGATTAGCGCTAATAATATCTTCGTTATGGCGGGGGATCATGGCCATCACAGGACAACCATAGCTTTCCTAAAGAATGACGTCTCAAACATCTATGTACACTATCTGCGCCATACAATACTATAACAATAATGGCCCAGGGGGCTTAGAGACAATCGGAGAACATGGAGACCCAGTAGATTTCATCTTTTATTTTGTTTAACCTAAAGACCTATATTTAACAGTTCACTTTACGTTAAGCAAAACCCAATCAGGGAAAAACTACTGGATCGAAATCATAAGGGATCACACAATATGACATGATAACAATGATATAAATTTCAAATCAAATCTAAAAGATATGATGGTGTTTGATCTGTGGGTGATATGATCAGGGACGATCAAGAATAATAAACTATCATAGTCATACAATTATCTATAATAATTTATCCAAAATCACAATTTCTGTCCCCAAAATCCGGCCCGCCTCGGGTGAAACCCGGGCTGTGTTCGGAAATGATCGATATCACCTCGGTCAGGGCAAACCCGAGCCGAATGTATGGTGAACTTGGGCCGGATCGGCCGGTTCACTCCCAAATCCATCACGCCGCAACCCGAGTCGAGCCGAGGCCAGAGTCCGGGTCGGGCCAACAGGCAACCCGATCCGGTTCTGATTTCAACTCGGTTCGAATTCAACCAAATCCGGACCGGGCACAGCAGAACCCGGGCCGGGTTCTACCGCCGACGGAAAAGTGTGTTTCGATGCGATTTTTCGACCATCATAACAATGACATACGATATCTAAATTATGCATACGATATATCAATTGAATCACAATACGAAGGAGAAGAGAATAGGGTTCCATGTCGTGAAAAACCGATGACATAGGAATTTCCCCTACGTACCTAAAGTTGGTTGAAAAACCAACCGAATTTTCTTCTCTGAAAATCTGCACTAACGTCGAACTTTGGCTGGTGATTGCTCTCTGTCCTCACTCCGAAACTCGCGGCCACCACCTGGAACTTCTTCTCATATATGCAGGCTTCGAAACCAATTGTCACACGTTCTCGGAGGTGCCTCGGTTCGCATGCAAATAAGAGGAAAAAGAGGGCTCGTGAGCAGAATTCTGTTTGGCAGAAAAATAAATTTTTTAGCCACCCTTTAATGCCTATTTGTAGGTGCAAATTTGTAATATCAATTCTATTAGGCCTTGGACTCTTTTAAAATTAATCTTGGTCATCCATTAATAATTTACCACATCATAATATCTCAAATTTAATTAAATCCGAGATTAATTAATTTTCCTTTCATAACTCAATTAAATCCCTTCTTATCTCTTTAACCATCTTATCTCATCATTTTTATCAATTTCAAAATTAATTAATTTTAGAATATTAACATTAAAAATTTCAAAATTTATTAAATAAATATAAATATTATTTATCTATTTCCTAAAACTCGAGATCGTTACACTCGGGCATCCTCGTGAACGTCCAATCAAAGTAAAGTCGAGTTCAATTTCTAAAGTCAGACGTATTTTCTATTTTGGCCGAAGCGGAGGAGAGGGAAGACGTCCTGCTGTTCGACATTGCATCAAAAGTGCGTTTTTGACTTTTTTCTAGCAACACACAATAGGGATGGGGACGAAATGGTAAGCAATGGAGTATTCGGCTTCATCTCATTTTTCAAACATTCTCATGCGTTTGTTTTTTGGAATGGAATCAACCAATTTATTAATGATGGAATCAGGATTCTAATTATTCCTTTTTTTTGGTTGATGTGCCCCTTTTTTTATTTTGCCAACTTTTTTTTCTTTTGCTAGTTTCTTCTTTTTATCTTTTATATGAAATAATTTATTTATTATATATAATATTATAATAAATGATTCATTTAATATTATTAATTACTTATTATTTTATTAAAAATCAATATTTCATTAAATATAAATTATTTAAAAAATGATTTTATACTTAAACAACATATATTTAACAAAAGTTTCTTAATATTTTTTAATATATATATATATATATATATAATTTTTAAGCAAATTTATATTTTATATCTATAATACCTAATTTTACTTCAAACATCTATTAAAACTAATACATCACATATACTTTTTCTTATCACATCATTCATTATCATTAAATTCAACTCTATCCAAACACATCTTGATTGAACAATCAAAACTTGAAAGTCAAACGAAGCTACATTTATGATATCCAAAAGGCCCCTTAATATTTATTTTTTTAAAATGTAAAGTTTTTTTTATTGAGAGTCTCATATCGATGGGTGAGCACGTATCAAAGGACCCAGTCGTCCCAACTCGCACCGTTTTAAAATTTCTAAATTTTTTTCGATTCAGTAGATAATCGAGTCGTGACCGAATATCATTCTTTGAGACCCGGCCGCTACAGAATCGGACCGAGTTGCAATTATTTTTTTAAAAATGTGACTTCTTAGATAGAAATAAAATTTTAAATTACAAAAAAAGATATGTTTTTTATGTATAGTATATTGCTATTCCAATTTGCTAATTATTATTTTTCATGATAAACTTATTTGTTGAATTAACATGACTGAAAATTATTAAATTGGATAAACCAAATATTATTATGACAAATTATATGTATACAGGTTATATCGCTTCTTCTCAATGATTATTTTCCTTATGGGAAAATTTGTTGTTCTTCTCAATGATTATCATTCTTTGTAGATAATGATTATTCAAATCAGACGAACTGAAATGTGCGATAGAGATTAGAATTCTAACCACAATTTTTATTAACCTATTACATGAAGGGTAGAGTAAATTTCAAACTGCAACCACGAAAAAATATACAAGTTTTTATCCAAAAGAGAAAAAAATGAATCAAAGCATTAAACTAATTTTCATTTTTTTTAATGAAATGGCAATATATAAAATTAAATTCCTCAAATTTAAGAGGCTCTACTTACTACATGGCTGGGTAGGTTTCATCATTAGGGATTTTGAGGGTTACCGTTTACATGCAAGCAGAAACAGAAGTTTGGAATAAAAGGATGGGCCCTTCTACAACTTCCAATTACATATTATATTTACCTCACTTGGGTTTTATAATCTGTAGGCACATTTATCATCCGACAAATCGAGTTATGAAATCGTATTGCAAGAATCTTAAACGGATAGTTTTTTGGGAGGTCCCAACACCTCGAAAAATTCTGTATTCTTTTGCTTTTAACTCAAAAACTAATATGATAATTAAAAATAGCTGAGCATAATATTTATTTAGAAAATACAGAAAAATCCCAACCAGAGAAATCCCTGGCCATTTATTAATTTATACAGATTATCAATTATTTTATCTAAAAATTTCAAAATTCACCATATTATCTTATTTGATTGCAGCTAATTATTAATAATCTTAATCGCTTTTGAATTATCACCTCGATGTGTCTTTTTAATTAACAATTGACTATAATATATTTTGACAAAAATATTCATTCAATGAAAATTTTAATTTTAAATACTTTATTGATAAATGCATATTAATACATATTATATAACTTTATTCTGTTTATTATTTGAAATATATTACAAACAACTCTTAATTTTACATCATCTTCGTATATTCACTTTTACATTTTTATTTTGTATTGTTTTTGTAATGATATATGATCAAAATTTTAAAATGATTTTTAAAAGCATTTTGATAATTTGCTTTTCAACTGTTTATTTATTATTTATGTTATCAGTACTCATTAAACACTATAATGTAATATTAATGATGATTCAAATAATGTTAATATATGTTATTGATTGCACCGATATGAAGTAAGCCAAATAGATTATCGATTATTTTATTTAAAAATTTCATATTACTAGTGAGCCTAAAATACACTTTCCACAAAAATATACATTCAATTTTTTTAACTCTAATATTTTATTAATAAATAAATATACTTCAAAATTATTTTATTTATTATTGATATTTTTACCTATAATTCTTATTTTTTTATTATCTTATTTTATCTATATATTTTTCCATTTTTCTTTGTTTATTTGTGATAATATGTAATACAAATCTAAAATCATTTTTAGAGGTATTTTAATAATTTGATCTCTAACTGTTTTTAACTATTACTTGTATTATCATACTTATTAAAAACTATACTATGATATTATTAATAACTAGTATGATGACCCGCGCAATGCGCGGAGGACACGTAAATTTATATATGTAAAAGTTTTGATTATAAAATAAGTAATTTTACTTTGATATAAACTTTATAGACTATCTAATCATTTTGTCATCTTAGAAACTTATATATGTAAATATGTTACAATAAATTAAATTTATTTGAAATTATTTTTTTAAAATCTATTGCATTATATTTTATTTTTTATTTTTTATACTCTATCTTTGCCCCATTTAACTTATTTACTTTGTTAACATCTATTACTTAAATTTTTATTTTATTTATGTTAATTTACTTATGACAGTATGGAAACATCATGACTTCTCTTTTCAAATTATATATCTTTCTAATTTTGATATAGTATAAATATAAATAGCAATTTATATTTATATTTTTTTAACATCATATTTTAGAATTAAGTAAATAGTATTTATTTTAATATTTTTGACAATGTCTATTATTTTACTTTTTTAAAATTTTATCTATTTCATTTTCTATGTGACAATGTAAAAATGTCATATTTGACATGCTATATATATTTAAATATATATAATGTAAATAAAATAAATTATTATATAGAGTGTTAAAATTATTTAAATATTTTAAGCCTTATATGTGACTTAATGAAATAGTGCAATAGGTCAACTTCTACTTTTTCATTTAATTATATATGCATAATATATAAAGAGAGATTGATGATGAAATGACAAAGATAATAATGATATGTAAATTCCTTTATTACTTATATCTTTTTATATTTTGTAGTTAATTATATTTGTTGATTTTTTTAGAAAATTTCCACCACAATGCATTCACTTCTTAATTAAGTATATTTTATAATGATTTATTTTAAAATATATACTTAATAGTTATAACTTTTTTCCAATAATCGATATTATATTTTTTCATTCTTAAAAATTAATATTATTTTTTATCATACGTGACTAACTTTAAAAATTAATTATCTAAATCATATTACATGGCTTCATGATAGGGATAAAAGTTTATAAGGATGGAAGTTTTTTGGGATTTAGCAAGTTTTTTTAATGTGAGATTAAAATTTTTGATCCAGTGATTAATATTGGTTGTGTCGTCACATCGAAATAATGTCAATTTGATTTGCCTAGAACGTGCAATCTTATATTGAGATTGCACCATAATTTAAAATTAATTTAGAATGTATATTATTAAAATTTAAAATATTTATAAATTTATAACTTAAAATATGAATAAACAACATTGTATATTTTCATAACTAAATTTTTAGTATCATGATTTTATTTTAACAGTTCCAATAAAAAATATGTATCAAATTTTATTCATGTCATATCTTAACATTTGTTTATAGATAATATGTAGATATAAATTATCATAATAATATAATTTTAAATTAATCATATTTATATTAATAACCAATAAATATCATCACCATTATATCAATGAAAAAATAAATAGTATAAGTTTTTAACTCGAGATATATATGAGAACCTAATTTTTTAAATATATCATTATATATAATAACATTTAATATTTTTATTAGATAGAGAGAAATTATATATATGTTGATGTGTGTATGTTATTTTATAATGTACATATTTATATTTGTAAGTTTGCACTTGCAATTTCCCTTAAAAGAAAGTGTCGAGTTCGTTAATGGAAATTGAAAGTCCCCCTGTTTATAGGTACACATTTATTATTTTAAAAAATTAGATAAATAAAAGTATGTGTTTTTAATAACTAATTTTTGAGTATTTATATAATTAAAATATTATCATTTTATACTTGAATTCATGAGAGTTCTACATGTGACACTTTCTACTATGCTTATATATATTATTATTACTCATTATAATAAATAATTTAACCTTTTATCATTTAAAATATAATAATATGTGAATTTGTGAGAGTTTTCATTTGACAAATTTTAACTTTGCTTTAATATAAATATATATAATATTGTTAATTACACTTAAAATATTATTATGATATATATATATATATATATATATATATATGCATATATATATATATTGATCATTATTATAAATTAGTTTATTTATTATTATCTATCATAGCTAACATGCTTTATCATTTTTCCTTTTAAGACTAATTTTAGTGAGACATAACTTAATGAGAGAGTGATACTCGTCCATTCTACATTTTCTTTTATATAGATATATAAATATGGATATAAATGAATTATATATGTGTTAACTTTAAAAAAAATTGTTAGCATTAAGTGATGTTATACTTATTAAAATTATTAAACTATTCTTTTAATGAATATTAATTCATTATAATTGTTATCATAATATTATAATTAAAATGTTGATTATTATTATTATTATTATTATTATTATTATTATTATTATTATTATTATTATTATTATTATTATTATTATTATTATTATCATCATTATTATTATTAGATGCAACTTTTGACTCAGGTATTTTTGTAAATAAACTATTAATATGTTGATGATAACTTTTGAATAATTTGTTATTAGTTTATTAGAATATCTCAATCAATTAATAAACTATTATTAATAATAACAAAATGATCAAGTTTGATTTAGTATTTTGTTTTTAACTTATTGTGTATCTTATATCGATTTATAACAAAATATTCAATAAAAATAAAATGAATACAAAACATAATTATTAAAGGATCAATATATGTAAACCTTCTATTTCATTGATAGAATAATAACTTGATAACAAAAGAAAATATAACTAAAACTTATTAATATAAATAATATATGATTATAAATATTATAAACAAATATATAGATATACTTATCATAACAAATTAAAAAATTTTTAATAATAATAACAAAATTATTAAGTTTGATTTACTATTTTGTTATTAGGTGATTACATATTCGATATCAGTTTTATAGTGAACTATGACATATAAATATACATATAACAAATTAAAGAACTATCAATAATAATAACACAATGATTAAGTTTGATTTATTATTTTGCTATTAGTTCGTTACATGTCTTATATGGGTTTATAACAAACTTTTCAATAATACTAAAATGTTTAAGAATCATAGTTGTTAAATGATTGATATAAATAAATATTCTATCTCCTTCATAGAATAACAATATTATAACAATAAAAATAATTATATAGAACTAAAACTTATTAGCAAAAATAATATATGTTTATGAATATTATTAACACAATATTTTTTATATACATATAATAATAAATTAATAGTAATAATGAAATGATTAAGTTTTATTGACTATTTCATTATTAGATTATTACGTATTTCGAAGGAACTATGACATATGCATATAATAATAAATTAACAAAATATGAATAATAATAATAACATAATGACTAAGCTTAGTTGATTATTTTATTATTAGTTAATTACACATCATATATCGGTTATTTGATATACGTAAACTTTTTATACCCTTGATACAATAATAACATGATTACAACAAAAAATAATTATATACAACTAAAAATATTATTAGTGAAAATAATATATGATTATAAATAAAAAAATAATTTATTTTATATATTTATAGAAAAAATGTTTAATTTATAGTAGTTGAATAATACTTTCAACTTTTGTTTATATTCATTAGAGTATGAAATGCATGTTGTTAACTTCAACTTTATATCATGACATAATATTTTGGTCTGCACATACTCTTTACCTTTAAAGAGGACGTCGAGAATACAAATGAAAACTGAAAGCTCATCTTGCCATTTAATATTTTTCTTAGACAAAAATAAATTACATATAAATAATTTTTCCTATAACATTTTTTGGAGGAAAAGAAATATATATAAGTAAATTTTTTATCACGCACGGACTTATATTTATAAGCCCATACATATTCTTTGCCTTCAAAGAAGACGTTGAGTATGCAAATGAACATTAAAAGTTCATCTATTTATAATTACAAATATATAATTATAAATTATAAATAATAATATTGTATATTTTTAATAACTAACTTTTAACTATTCATATTTATATAATGAAAATATTATCATTTTATATATTCAATTTATGAGAGGTTGACATGTGACACTTTCGACCTCTATTTTTTATATAGATAAATAGATTTAAATGCAATAATTTATTTTAATAATGACTTAAATTATCGATTATTTAAATCGACCACTTAACGGCCTCTAAGAAAATGTGAGAGATAAAAACAGGCCGCCGAACTGAGCCCGATAAGTTTGTACTTTACTTTGGGCTAGGCCACAGATATCCATGACCCAAAATTCACCTTGAATCTTTAGATTTGATTAATTGAGACCCAATTTTTTTGCCCACATAAAATCATCCGGTTACATCACACGCGACATCTAGCACAAGACCTCCACAATTTCATCGGGTGCTAATGGCTTCGAATTTAATCTTTAAAATCATAATTTCCCAAAAGAAAATATCATTTTCGTCTTTCTAAACACCGGCGGTTCCGCGAGATCATTAACAAAAGAGATACAAATCATACCTCAAAGCAATCAAGCAAATCTTTTGTTACTACTAAATTTATTTAAAATGGGGCCGCCCTCTACGTGGGTCCGCTCCTGTCCTTGTGTATGTATAATCGAACCAACGCACCATTGAATCCACGCCCAAACGAGACCACATCTGGTTAGAGTTGGACTCGCGTCCGGTTGCCCAATTTTGGCGCTGCATCCTTGTAATCATCGCCACCAGCAGCAGGACGAGACCGCCGACGCGTGCAGCCCAATTCGATGCCACGTGTCCCGCCAACCTAACAGTAATATGTTTTTTTCCCGAACCGATTTGTTTTCGCATCTTTTTGTATCGTCACAAATAGCAAGATAGCAAGCACAAATATAACGAGCGCCCATGTGAGACGCCGCCGAGCCGCACACGCTCGCATCGGAGGTGAACCCCAGCGCCCAACCACAGGAGAGTCGTGGACGCGCCAACGTGGCGCCTTGTGATATGTGGACTATCGATGTTCGTGTTCAACCAGCGACGGCGGATCTGAAGGGAATGGAATTTACTGGGACCAAATCTAACCCAAATGACCCATTTTTACCATGTATGGCATGATACGGGGGCGCATGGTGGCGCAGCGTAAAAATTTCATTTTTTCCCCATAAATTTAGCTCTCATTGTCCCAAAGAAAGAAGGGCACAGGCGAGAGAGAGAGAGGCTTCGTCCCCTGTGTGTGTGTGTGTGTGTGAGAGAGAGAGAGAGAGAGGTCTCCTTTGACCCACTGCCCTCCTCTCTTATTTCCAGCCGAGAAGAGATATAATTATCTGTTCCTCTCGCATAATCCCTTCGATTGACAAGGTATTAATTCGAGCAGTCCTGTCATTTTTCTTGGATCTCTGTTGATCTCGGGTTCTGTTGGATTTAGGTATGCTGTATCTTTCTTATGTATTGCATCCTTGTTTTGATGGATTTCTAGATCCGTGCTGCGGCTTGATCTGTGTTGGGTGCATTCTAATGATGTGTTTCGGCTCGATATGTTTCTTTTTTTTTTCTTTTTGTTCGTTTCTTTGACTGGAATTGTTTTGATCTCTTTCTTCCTGTTAGATTAGTGTCGGAAAGAGGATTTGATTTATCCTTAATGAAGAGTATGAGATATTGTGGGCAGATAAATATGACATTTTGACGCATGCGTGATGAAACATCTGCGATCTAAGTTAATGTTATATAGGTTTACGCGTGATCAGATGCTGATGAATGGAATGAACATAGAACGTTCTGTTGTGGTGGTCTTTTATTTTGAATGTGAGAGATCAGTTTGCGAAGGCTGGAAAATGGTGGTTGATTGATCCAAGTGAGCAGGGAGAAATATGTGTTTTTATGTGTTTATTTGGTAGTAGAGTTGTAACTGGCTCTCCTTTGAGAAAGGATGCCTAAATTGCCTGAATCATTCCTGAAGGATGTAATTCTTGTTAGGAAATAACAATATTTGAATCGGACGGACGTTTGTTGCATGGATTTTGGATTTGATCAATTAGATAAAAAGTATTACATCCCTGTCGTTATGCCTTCTTGATGATCAGTGGATCATCCTACAAATTGATGATGATGCTATGAGAAGGCAGGCACGAGAATTATGAATTGATTTTTCTAACAACGGTTTGTGCCAGAACTGAAAATTGAGGCTTTTTTCTTACATTTAACTGTTGGAAAATTTATCTCCACATTGTGATTAAACATGATCCTGGTGCCACGACCCCAAAATTTCATTTCACTTAGCAATATTTCCAACATTTTGCCTATTGCTTGCCGTAGCTCTTGTTGCTCTTATTGTGGGTTCAAAGTCATCGCCCAAAAATCTGAGGCTTTTTTCTTACATTTAATTGTTGGGAAATTTATTTCCACATTGTGATTAAACAATATGATACTGGTGTTGGTGCCACAACCCTAAAATTTCACATTTCAGTTAGCAATATTTCCAGTATTTTGCCTATTGCTTCGGTAGCTCGTATTTCACATTTCAGCTCGTATTGCTCTTATTGTACTGGAATTTGATTGTGGAATGTGGGCTCGAAGTCATCCCTCAATTTGTATTTAGTTGCACTCTTACACTTCACATATTACTTTAAGAAGAATGCATATGGATGTCTCTCTTTTATTGCTAGGAAATATTTTGACACAAACTTCACTACTGGGATTCTCGATGTTAAGTTATGTCATCCTTGTGCTTGGTCTTTATTGCTTTGTTTAAAATTAAATGACTGACCTGATAGCATATTTTGTTTATGTTTTCTTGAATAGTTGTTTTTTAGGAGATTTTCTTGAATAGTTTCTTACACTTATGAATTCATATCTGTGCTTTTCCCATGCTCATGAGCTTTCTATGTATTTTCTTTTGCGATTATTTATACTCCAGGTTCCTGTTAACTTATGTACATGTTGGTTAAAAGAATTACGCTGAATGAGTTGATGTAGTCCCTCAAGCAATTTAGAGTCCTCTCTAATGATGTGATGTCTACTGACCTATCTTTTTATAACCATTTGAGTTGATTTTTATTTTCCAATGTCAAAATCTCTTGCAGGAAACATGGTTATGGAAGTACTAGGGCATGATTCCACTCAGGAACAAGTCAAAGAAGGACTTCAAGGGGATCACAGTCTACATCCTGAAATTGACAGCAAGAGGGACATTGCCTCAGGACAGGTGTCTGATGGATCTGTCAGCCTTGGTGTGGTTGATAATTCTAGTGGAACAAATGGAGTGGTGAAGGAAAGAGATTCAGTTGCTGATGATAATATTCCAAAGGATGCTGTAGATGAGTGGCCAACACCCAAGCAAATCCACACTTTCTATTTTGTTAAATACAGGTCATTTGAAGATCCTGTGCTCAAGGGAAAAATTGAACAAACTGAGAAGGACCTTCAAAAGAGGAATCAAGCCAGACAACAAATCACTGAAGCATTAAAGGCAAAAAGGGTAGGCACTATCTTGCCTCTCTACTTGTTTATTATACCTGTAGTTGAAAAGATCTAGTTTTCTTAGAGACTGTTAATAAAACCTTCATCAATCTCTACGTGCAGGCTGAAAGATCAAATATAATATCACAACTGAAGCCTCTGACTGTTGAGGACAAGGAATACCGGATGAAGGTGGATGAAAAGATTAAGGTAATGAGACCTATTCGAGATGCTTTAGGTGAAATGCGCAATGCAAATAATGCTGCCAGGGAGAAAGGCATGGGTTTGTGCTCGTCAGAGGAGGAACTAGATGAAATTGTAAGCTATAACTGATTTACATTGCTGGACATCTCAGCATAACTTCCTCTGTACTTAATGCTTCCATGTTCCTGAAATAGCTACGTAGCATGCATTACCGTATGCAACATGAGAGCCTCCCATTAAATGAGGAAAAACGTCTGCTTAAAGAGATCAAACAACTTGAAGGAACAAGAGAAAAAGTTATTGCAAATGCTGCTCAGAAGGCCAAGATTCAGTCAACTTTAGGTCAAAAAGAAGCTCTTCAAGGCCAGGTCAAAGTAAGTTTCTCAAGATTCTATGACCATTCCATCATTTTCTGTTTTTTTCTTCATCTTCCTGTTTTATGAGAAAATATTAGGTTTGTTGATTTTCTGTTTATGGCTATCATATTGCATGTTAATTTGATTAAATTATTACAGTTGATTAGCGGAGATATTGATGAAGTGAAAAAGGAACAACAAGCAGTTAGGACGAAAATTAGTCTTTTGGAGAGTGATTTGAAGGTAGTAAATGATGCAATAAGTTCCCTGCAAGAGCAGTTGGGCACCATATCTGAGAAAAGAGATAAAGTATATGAGACACTTAGTGAATTGAGAAAGACTCGTGATGACATGGTATGATCCATCCAACTTTTATTTTATTTTCTCTTTTCCTTTTTTCCTATGAATAAGATTTTAATCCTGTCATTTTCACTATATGCATTTAACTTGATTGTTTTGACTGGCATATAGGTTATGAACATTCTTTTTCCACAGCTTCTTCCCATGAAGCAACATTTAACTCTATCCTACATTAAGTTTGCCTCATTATGTTTGGATCCAGGTTGATAGGGGGTCATGGTTCATCGGCAAAACCGAAAATGTGTTTGGACCGATCAAAAGTGGTCAAATTTCCAGTTAAACTGATGAACTGGACGGTTCAAGATAGGAAAGAAAATTTTAAAAATCATTATTTAGGGATGAAAAGGTGGAAGAGAGGAGAACTTATGGGAGTTTAAATAGAAAGGAGTAATTAGGAGTTAATGAAGAGAAGAAAGAGAAATAATTATGAGTGAAATGATGAGAGAAAATTAAGGATTGAAAAGAGGAAACTATGGAAGGAAAGATATTTTATTAAATGGAAAGAACTAATTGAAGAGAGGAAAATTCAAATAAGTAATCAATGAATTGAAAAAAAAAAGAAAATATCAAATAAAAATCTGGAGAAAGAAGATAATAAAAGGGAAGGTGAGAATGGGAAGAAGGAAAAGAAAATAACGTCGAGAATCATTTTTGAGATTAAAATTAAATGAATATAAAATAAATTATCACAAATTGTATTAATTTTATAATTTTGATATATTATTAATTGTATTGTTAACTAATTTTTACAGCATATCTTACTGTTATGAATATATTTAATAATTATATGTTGTATATTCTTATTTAATAATAAATATATATTATTTTATTACTATCCAGTTTGACCATCTGATTTAACTGGTTCAACCTGAACCGCGAACTCTTCTGAATCGGCGTCCGGTTTAGTTCTAACAACCGTGGTTTGGATCATAAAAAACTGTCTAATACGAATGCTATTTTTTTTTCACTGCATAGGGTTTTTACTTTGTGCTTGTTTGGACTTGTTCTGTACATCCAATGTCATAGCATTGGCATTGTCACGTCTTTAGCAGAACATATCATTAACTGATATCTACCGATATTTAACCCAGGCCAGCATAACTACTGCACTATTTATGGTTCATAAACAAATCCATAATATAAATTCTAGATGTTCCCTCAAAAAAAATGTTAGATGTGTTTTTTTTCTTCTATCTAGAGTCCTTACTTTGGGCATGTTTGGACTGTTCTATACATTCAAGAACATGTCATAGCATGACATTTTCTTTTCTTTTTTTTTCTGGGAGAGCATAGCATTGACCGATATATTGAGTATGCTTTCCATGTAGGTACTCCTTCAAGTACACGGTTAATAGATCATTGAGTTCATATGGATCATTGTTGTGTACTTCTGGACGTATGCAAGGTCAAAGAATTTGGTGTCATTACAGATTTTGCATTGCAGCATCCTTGTGTCTAAATTAATGGAAAGATGTCGGGTTGGCTGGAATCTTTTGCTTGTAGAAAAGAAAGATTTGATTGTGTGGGTAGAGTTATGGCTTTCCATATCTGCTGCACCTGCTGTATTTGTGACCTGCTATGAAACTTAGTAACATAGGTCTATCATTCACTTTTAAGTTTTTGTATTGAGTCTATCATTGGCTTTAGGTTTTTTGTAGTGAGTCTATCATTCGCATTTAAGTTTTTTGTAGTGTTCATTGTGTTGACATCATTTAGTTTCTCCTTTTGTTTTTAGTCTTTACTCTCAGTTGTATCTCTATTTAGGCATTGATTCTCGGTCTTATGCGTAATTTTACCTAGCCTTTGATATTATAGTTTACGCAATCAGTCTTTACTCTCAATTCTGTCTCTGATGCAATTATCAGATTCTGTCCAGGCCTATGCTATGATAAATACATTTCTCCTTTGAAAAATGATGCTAGATGTATATAATTGTTTAGTACTATTCTTATGTCATCCCCTTGGTACTTTCAGAATGCATGTTACTTCCAGAACCGGTCCCTCTTAAACAATGCTAAGAGTCTTGCTGCAAATAAGAATATATCAGGACTTCAGAAACTATATCACGACGAGGTATGCACTTATCAACATTTTATAGCCCATGAAGTTCTTGTGTTATTTCAAATTTAGTGTTAAACATTCTGTTTGAATGTAGGTGGAGAAATTTATGTCTGAATGGAGCAGTGGTAAGGACTTTAGAGTGGATTATGAAAGGCGAATATTATCATCCCTAGATAATCGACAACTGAGCAGAGATGGTCGCATGAGGAACCCTGATGAAAAGCCAATTGTTTATGAGGCACCAGTGGTGAAAGAAGTGGATCTCGCGCCACCAAAAGCAAGTGTCAAAGCAGCAAAGGAGGATTTGCATCCTACTGTGCAACAGGAGAATGCACCTAGCCAGAAGGCTCAAGATGACAATCTCGATAAGCCGAAACAGTTAAAATCTACGGTGAAAGAGACAACTCCTGAAGACACAGGCTATTATTTTGTTAGTGAGAAATCTCTAGAGTCTTCAAAAGCAAATAAAATCGATGCTGCAAAGCTAAAGGAGATCAAAAGAGAGGAAGAGATTTCAAAAGCTAAGCTTGCCTTGGAAAGGAAGAAAAAACAAGCTGAGAAAGCAGCAGCCAAAGCAGCAGTCAAAGCTCAAAAAGAAGCTGAAAAAAAATTGAAGGCAAGTGTTCGTTTGAAGGTTCTTTAGCCAGGAATTCCTTTTGTTGTCCCCTCCTTTTATTGGAAATATCTCATGTTTACTTATTCTGATTGAACATGCTTTAAACAGGAAAAAGAGAAGAAAGCTAAGAAGAAGGCTGGATCGTCAACGCCTGCCGAAAGTGCTGAGGAGGCTGAAGCAGAGACAAAGGAGGTAGAACCGGAAGAAGCTAAAGAGGATGTCAATCTGGATGATCCAGTCCCAGCTAAAAGCAAGGAACAGAAAGAAAATATTAAGTACAGAAGCAAACCCAGGGGTCGTGATCCAATTCGGAAGGTTATATTGAAGAGAAAGAAGTCAAATTCATACTGGATGTGGGCTGCGGCTTCAGCAGTGGCCGTGTTAGTTGCCATATTGGCTTACTACTTTTCTTTTGTCAGAAAGTAGTGGCCGTGTTAGTTCTTGTCATGTTCTCCTTTTAATGAACCAGTTTTGCTTTTGGAGGACTTTACGCGAAGAGGTAGAAGTTACATGCCTATTTAGAACTCAGAAGGCAAAAAACTTTTGATGCAGTGAGCCTTGACATAATTAGCTTTCTTAGAACTGCACAGAACCTGTTGTGTTTTCTTCTTCTTTTTTATATATCTTAGAGGGAACAAGGATTTCATTTCCTTTGTCATGGTACTTGTAAGTTTGAAATAATCCTTTAGCAATATAGCCTTTTAATTGTTGAACTCTGCATTCAACTATTCATGTGTTTGTTTGTATCTGTTATTCGTGATCCGTCAGTTGTCTCATCAACTTCCTAGCTGACATGCTTAATTGTCCACAGTTTATGGTAGCTTCTTTGTTGCCTGACTTTTCTGCCTTGAAATCGTCGAGTTTAAATTGACAAGTACCAAGAAGCATCGTAGTTCGGATGCGTGGTAATTTTGGTACCATTCACACACTGTTGAGGGTATGAAGTCAACTGTGAATGTTGAAACGATCTAGTGAATGGGTCTTGTTCCGAATTGAATATTTTGGATCCAAATGCTCTGAAGCATCTTGACACAGTGTTTGCTTCTTCTGCACAAGTCCAAGGCTCAGTAACCAATGGCCAAGCTCAATCTCCAGTGCCTGGCAGTTGATATCAACGTTGCATTAATTAAATAAAAGGGCAACACTTGATTGCTTTAATCAAGTGAAAGGAGAGAGAAAAAAGGGGGATCACACGACTGACACGGAAGACTTTACTGTTGTGACTGTGTGGTTTCTTCAAATCGCTTTGATCAGAAACAGCGGTGAATCCTGTGATAGCGAGCGGACTGGGTCACGTTGGCATTTACAATTAATCTCTGCGTCTCGCTCGCTGTTTGCAGGAAATATATATATAAGAAACATGGCGAGCAGTGATATGATGCTCATAACCTGTCTGGCCTATCGCCTTGGATTACTGAAGGGTTCAGGACTGTAACCAACAAGAGATTGTAGAATGATGGCCCTTCTCAGGGATCATTTTGTTCTTCTGTTGCTGTGCGCCTGGATCCCCTTGCTCTCGGCTTGTGCTCAGGAAGATGATTTGAAAGCTGCTGTTTTGAGGACTCAAAGTCGTGGCATCCCGTCAACTAGGCCTTGGTTTCGTCCGCCGCCGTTGCGACTGGGCATTGCCGTCGAAGGGGTCATATAATGCAAACACTGCAAGCTTCCAGGCTATGACAAGCTCCTTGATGCTTCACCTCTTCCTGGTATGGCTTTTTTCCCTATTTCCGCTTTGTTGTATCTGTAGGGATGTCATGTGACATAGTCTTTCCATTATGCTAATTCGAGAAGTTGCATGTAGTTTTCTTGCTACTAGGAAAGACGACATCGAAAGAAAAGAAAAGAAGTAACGTATTAATCTCATATCATCCGCTCTTGCTTTCTTAACTTTCTGCGTTTCACTCCTGCACTGCGTGCTCATTAATCCTAATAAATAACTAAACTCTCTTTACGTTAGCATTCACAATCGTATGACATTTGAAATTTAAATCCATTTTTTTTCTATTGTAACCATATATTGGTCGGATGGGCGAACTTTGAAAAGTTGAAAACTCCGGTAAGTCTATCTAAGAGATCGAGATCTTGACAATCTTGTTTGCACCTATTGTACCTATATCACCAACAAAGTAAGGTCTGTGATTATAAACAACCAATTCCGTAGTGGAATGCTAAAATATTAATGATGAAAAATAAATTATTAAAAATGTAGTGGCATGGAGACTTTTGGATTTTAAAAAAATGGTTATTAAGATTTCTTTTTACCGCGCTGCGGTTCGAGAGGGTTTTAAATGTCGGACCGGAGCAATGGGCGCTCTTCTCTGCCGTACTCTTCGAGTTCGCTCCGGCTAATGGCACCACCATCACCTGCCCACATTAATTAGCCAGCGCTTCTTCTTCTTCTCTCTTCCCCCGTATGTATATGTAGGAAGTTAACGTTTCCACCGTGCATTTTAAACTTTTAGTAGACACTTCTGGCATTTAATTACTCTCGTTGCATGCTTTGGTTGTTATGATGGAGTTAGTTGCACGTTGGTTATTTTTCTACTAATGTTAAAGAATGATTTTTTTAATGTTCAATAAGTTTTCATTAGTACAAGTCGAAGGTAAATGTTTTCTTTTGAAAAAAAACTTATCTTAATTTTTTTTCATTAGGATTTGATTCACTTAACTACTACATGAATTAGTTGTAATTTTTTCTTCCTGATATTATAAATGCTGGTATGGTACAACCTAATGAAAAGAAAAGACAATTTTTTTATAGACAAACCAAATTATAGTTTCAAAAAGGGACATTTAGTGGATTATTAATTTAATTAACTAGTAACTGGATCTATCACTGAAATAGATTATCATTATTTAAATTATGGATAATATCATATTATAGTGTTCGATTAATATTGATAATGTATATAATAATTAAAATAGTTGAAGAAAAAATATCTTTAAAATTATTATAAATTTTGATCACATATATATTATTATAGATAAACAAAGCAAAAATTAGGAAATTTAACTTAAATAAAAGATGATGTAAAATCATGAGATATTTCTAAAATATTCAAAGAAATACAAAATGAAATTGGATGATATTATTCACTAATAAAAAATTTAAAAAATTTAAAAAATATATAAAAAATTTTCATTCCAGATTACGAATGGAAGCATCTTGATTGGAAATCTTAGTTTTCATGGTTGTCATGAATTTTGTAATTAACTCTTCTAGGTTCCACTTCGTCTCAGCATGTGATTAAGGATGGAGTGGTTACTGAAATTGCTGTCATTGGAAGTTGTTTTGTGGAGGTGGTTGTTGGGTTTTGTCTCCAAGAAAATAAATGATGATTACGCCAATTCAGATTGTAAGAATTCGTCAATGGTTTGGAAATATATTTTTGATTAGTGACTCCAACTGAGCTACTACTAATTCACTTTCAACTTTATTTACTCATTTTCTCTGCTGGTTGCATTTAGATTGCCATGAATTTATGGACATATCATCGATAAGATCATAAATTTCTTGTGGCTTCATCTTGCCCATGTCCGTTCCTCCAGCTGAGGAGTCTAGCTTGTCTTTATCAGTTTGGCGCAAACCATTGTAAAAACCTTCAAGTTTTTCCCATAGTAAAATCCGATTGTCGGGAACCCTGGCCAAGAGTTCCTTGAATTTGTCCCACGTCTTATACAACGTTTCATCATCATCTTGTCGAAAAGATCGAATTTCATTTTTTAGCTTCGCTGCCTTTTGAGATGGGCAATATTAGTTAATGAACTTGTCTACAAGTTGGACCCAAATTTTTATTGATCCTGCAAGAAGAGTTTTAAGCCAAGTGAATGCTTTATCTTGTAAAGGAAAGGGAAATAAAGTTAAACAAGACGCAAACATTAGGACTCTTAAAAGTGTTGCAAATGCGCATAAATTTATCAAGATGATCATGAGGGTACTCGTGGAAAGCTCGGCTAAATTGATGCTTCAACCATGCGAGTAATGACGGGGTTTAATTCGAAATTGTTTGTTGTGATTGCTGGAATCACAATGTCGGAGTTGGTGTTTGAATATTTAGCAGAAACATAATCCCTCATGCTTAGTTCTTCCTCCTCTTATTCTTCATGTTCAACTTGGCGGTGTTCCTTTTGTGCAACCATCTTAATCTTTCGCAGTAGCCGTGTTGTTCGTTCGATTTCAGAATCAAATTTGAGAGACGCTTTGGAGCTTCGAGTATTATGTCGAATGTCACGATCCAAAGGTTCCATATTAGATGGCTTGTGAGTTAATCGTGCTTGGAAATCTGCACAACCACCAAACAAAGAGAAAATAGAAAGTAAAAAGTCTCAAAGTAGCATAAAATAAGAGTAGAAAATAAAGAATAGTTTCCTGGCAGCGACGTCAAAAACTTGATGCAAAAGTTGATAATAGTAAAGCTAACAAGTGCATTAGTCGCTCAAATAATAAAGTGGAAAGTATATGTTGTCGATCCCACGACGAACTAATTTACTTATCTATCAAATCTTAGAGGCTAATAGGAGACGACATAAAGTTTTGAGTAAAAGATGTGAATAAAGTAAAATTACGAAATGATAAAAGAAACTAAAACTAAAATAAACTACTGATAAATAGGTCCTTAGGATGATAAGTCACAAGATAGTCAAACTGATAGCGCATGAGAATATTAAGTTCGTTTCAATTGACGAATTAGAACCTATCCCAAGTTTTGATCTTCTACCAAAATAAATCAAACTATCTCAATCTCAAGTTTAACAACAATTACTCCATCCAGGATTATAACCAAATTAAACATAGATTGAGATGCATTAAGCTGTAGATTCTAAACTATTAGCATTCATACGATGGTAATATTTAATAGACCGCACAACATGCATCCCATCTAGGACCCTACGAGTTGTGTTATGCAATGGGACATAATAATCTTAAATCAATTCCACAAACGTCATGCAAACCTAATTAACTATTCCCACAAGGATAATCGTCAATTAAGAAAAACAATTAATTTTTGCAAAGCATTAAAAACAACATGAATAATCAAAGAACCTGAACTTCCATTAATTAAAAAAATTAAGATCTAGCAGTTTGTCTTTAACAATAGAACTATTACAAATTGTATAACTAAGAAGATAACTAAGAACTCTAAACTATATAAAAGATAAAAGCAGAAAAATAAATGTCTAATATCATCCCAACATTAAGTAGAATATATAATACTTTTCGGGAATCACCGATGAACTACCGTTGAATTCTCGTTTAGAGTCGATCCAACAAAATTCTTATCATTCTAAGTCTTCTTACGTTCTTGGCCTCAAGGAACAGGTTGCAGGCCCTAGCATGGTTACTTCTGGTTGCCAAACGTCCCTTTTTATAGAGGCTCATGCTTCCATGAGATTTGAGAATAAATAGAAATCTTTTCTATATGAAATAAGGTAAACTCAGAGTCCTATTAATTCTGAAAGTTTTGCCTTGTAAAACTCTAAAATTTCTAATCTAATTTATTTCCAATTGATCCACGAGACATATGGTAAGAGTTGGAGCCCTTGTGCATTTAGAATTCTTCTAAAAATATGTTTCGATGTCAAATTCAGTGCCTGTCATGCCCATGACTAGGTTTTAACGGCTCAATCAAAGTCATATTCAAAATTTCTTACTGCCTTCACGGGGCATGAGACTGATTTCACGACCATGATTCATGTGTTTTCTTCTTCGATCGCGTGACTTATGTGATATCACGGTCGGTGATAGATTGCTACGGCCTGTGAAGATTAATATGTCGACCTGGAGCATTTCTGATCAACCTGTTAAATATGAATCACAGCCCCTTAGTTGATGTTCGTTGATTCCAATCCTTTTATGATGGCCGTTAAAATTATGTAACGACCGGTAATAAGACTGTTGGAGTGCATAACGGCTCGTTACTCTTTGCTCACGACCCTTGATAATTCTTTTATATCTGGTTCATTGTAGGAGCCGTGAGACTTAGGCGATCCGTGAGAATCTGTTGTAACGGTCGTGAGAAATATGTCATGAACCGTAAGTTATCTTCGTTTGACTAGGCGTCGCTCGATCCGTGAAATGTAATGGTTGGCATGAGATTTGGTCTTCACGATTGTGAGAAATATCTAACGGCTTGTGAAATCATGATTTCTTCATTTGAACGCTTTTGATACGGCCAAGAGGACAGACGATTGAGGCGTGAAACAATATCTCACGACCCATGAAGAGATTGTCACGACCCGTGAAGTCTACTTTTTTGTGTAAGGCGATTTTGTAAGAGCCGTGAACGTTGGATGATGGGGTGTAAAACTTCATTTCACGGCCCATGAAGATATAGTCACGTCCAGTGAAAAACCATGTTTGAATTTTGGGAAGCTATTTTGACTCTATTTCACGTTATTCTTCTTTTCTTCTGTTCCTCCACCATTTTCATCAATAATTCCTGCAAAATACACTAATGAGAAGTAAATGGATACTTCAAAGAAATTAAAGAAATAATTATGAAAATAGATGCATGCTATAAGAAAATTGTACAAAATAAGTCTAAATGCAAGTCTAATTACATATTGTAAAATGCATGCATCATTCGGTCGACCGAAAGGGGAGCGATCAATCGTTCTATATTTAATTTTTTGTTCATTTCATAGGGATTCATAATGGTTCGTCATCGTTCTTTATCGTAGTTCATAAGAGTCATGACCATTTTTTATTCATATTTCAATGAAAAATCATAATCAAATTGATATAACATTCTATTAGTTCAGTCATAAAAGGGTAAATACGATTCTGTTGAGTATAATTAACATTTCGGACAAATAAGGTATTAAGTACGTAAATTAGGATTCATAAATCTTAAAGTCATCATTCTGGTGGTCAGAACTCGGGCCGAATATAGGTGGAACCTAGGTCGAGTTTCGACGAAATCAGTCTCGAAAAAACTCGAGCAGAACCCAGGCCGGGTGCGGGTTATACCCGGGCCGAGGCGGGACATGATCGGGTCGGGAGGATTTTTCCGCCCGATCGTCTTCTTCGGTTGATACTCGAACCGGGCCGAGGTAAACTTGAGTCGGGTACTGGAACTCGCTAAGCTCGGAGCTCTGCGTTAATGGCGGATCCGAACCAAGTTCCAAGTGAACTTGGTCCGGGTTGGGTTATGGGCAACCTGGGTCGGGTTCTTGCTACGCAAAAAAACTACGTGAGGTACATAGTTTGATCGTTTCTTTTCCTCGATGATTATAGACATTAGGCATAATAGTTACAAATTTGATCAATATTAATGAAGCATTTCATGATTATCTAAGTCATACAAGATAGATTGAAGCATGCATCATCTAAATGAGTTCGACTTTGACATGTATAACATCCGACTAAGTTCTCATGGAACCTAGAAAACTTAGTTAATGTGTTAAATCTCTACACATACAACCAGATATCTTCATCCAAATGTATTCTTAGAACATGCTTTGTCCAGATGCTAAACTATGAAGAAGATCTTGAAATCACACCTGTTAGTCTATGATTCACGGTTCGTCGACTCGTCCTCACGGTGGTTCACGCCTCAGCTCCTCTGTTGCTGCCCTTCGATGTCGTCTGCATCGGTGACGGTCGCCGGCGTCGCTCCCGCGCTCTCTGATCGCAACCAGCAGCAAAAACACGACAACAAAACCAATGAGAGGAAGAGATCGAAAGTGGAAAACGCTAGAGGAAATCAGGGGAGGGAGTTTTAAGATGGCATTGTTGTCCCTTGACCTTCCATCTCTCTGAACGTCTAATGCAGTGAAAAAGGGAGAGGAAAAGAGGAGGTTCGACCGTTGCTCTTCGTTTCCATTTTTTTTAATTGGCCGCCGTGTTACAAGTTATCCCCTTTTTTTTAGGTCACTTATTCTGATCAATATATAGCAGAAGAGCAACTTATATCAGAAACAAATTATGACCAGGGAAGCTCCAAGGGGTTTGGTGCGGTGGTCCGCTACTGATTGTGACCATTTTTTGTTTATTTTTCCAACTCCACTTTCTACTTTACAATATATGAATCATCCGCAAACTTTGGTTTTGTGCTTTTAAAATTTCCCAACATATATAAGAAAAAAATACAAGAAATAATTGTTGTTTAAAATTAAGTGTGTCGAAAACTGTTCCTCTTTTCTTAGAGAGGCATCGTTTATAATCCAATTTGGATTTTTCGAGTGATTGCTTGAGTGATTAAGCATAGAGTTTTTTTCTTCTAAAGAGAACCATCTATTATTTTATTTTCACTTGGATTGTGACAGTTTTTTTCCCATTAATTATTTTGGATGAGAAAAGGAAGAAAAATCTTGGGGAAGGGCTCCAAAAGATATTCTTCATATAAATTGCAAAAAATATTAAATGATTTTATATATAATTATAAATAAGCATATTTTTAGTGGACCAATCCTTCCATGCCACAATAATGTTATTAGCATTTTTAAATTTCATAATATATATTTTGTTGCATTCGCCTCGTCGCCTTGTTAGTTCTGGAATATTTCCTCTTGGTTTTTGGAAGCTACTAGGAAGATTGGAAACTTGGGTTTCCTTTTGCTTGGATATATTCCTGAGACCCAAATTTAATGCTCAATTTTATTTCCTCCTCCCTTATAACCATGAGAAAAAAATGCTTCGCGTGTGATATTTTATGAAATTATATATTTCCTTCTAAATTTTGTAAAGCATTAAATGCATCAGTTGGACAACTTTTAAAAAAAAGTAGGAACATGGAGCGTATCAAATTATCACAAATTGGAACTTTATATACTGGACGCGATGAATGGATACGTACAAAGAAATTATACTTTTATGTTCTTATGTATATATAAGTCAAAATAAGTAAAATACTAATTCGTATTCGAGAATATATATATATGCAACTACCGATAAAAATTAAATGACACTTATTTAGCACTCGACATGAATGCCATAATTATCCATTATTGCTATGCTGCTTATGGCAATAATAAATACGAAGTGCAATTATATTATATTTATGACTTATTTAATGTATTATATGCTTACTAAAAATACAAACGTGTTATTTATGCATTGCTCGAGTTATCAAATAGTATGTTATTTTTTTATTTACATATATTAGATTCACGAGTCTTCCTTTTATAAAAATAATATATAATTTACTGATGAATACATTAAAATGTTATGCTTGCATCATATCTGAGATGAGCAAATTTATAGTTGTCATATACAACATATCGCATAGTAAATTCCTCAGTTTCCATTTTCATGGATAGAAGTTTAAGAAGTTTTTTTTTTGTATTTTCCAATTCCTTCTTTTATTGTACTAAACCTCTACAGTCCTACTCAACTTATATTACTAAATATGCATTTATCCCTTATTCTCCAGACATAAACTATACATTTATACAAGTATTGAAGGAAGTCTACTTAGTTAAATACATTGACCTAAGATGTCATCAATGGAGAAGATGAGAAGCGCCACCGCCAATTTATTATCGTAGAGCCAAAAGTACAAGAGAATTGAAATATTAAAACAATGCATTCCAACATACATTTAAACTTCACGTGGTCTCAAGTAAATTATGAATTATTATATTTCAAATTTTCAATTAAATATTTAATGGTCGCCTACTCGAATTATTTGATAATTTTTAGATATATTTATCAAAATTCTAAATTATCAACATTTAACCAATTTATTTTAAAATTTTTATATTTCTCGAAATTTAAATTGCAAGCTGCTAATTTCACATTGTAATTTCATTTAAAACTATGCGAGAAACTCAAATTGAAAACAAAATCCAAAGGAGTTGACTCCGGTAGCAAAAATCCAACTTGAAGTCTCAAAATCCAAATCAAATCATTCCACGTCGAGCGATTAGAGCCATAAGCCCCCTCCCATGCCAGTGAATCCTCCGCCTTCCATCACAAAAAAATGGACGGCTGGCAGGGGACGGCCCCGTGCGAGAAAAGGATGGCGAGTGTGCGATTTGTGATGGCGACCCTTCCAATTCCTTTTTTTTACTTTTGGTCCCTCGCGTTTAAAAAATGTTTCCCGTGACATCCTTCCTTTTGACCTGCTCATTTGCCCACGCCACAAAAAAGTGGTGGGCCCTCACTCAACATCCACATAGAAAAGAAGTGATGTTTTTTCCTTTACGGCCCTCCCAAAGTACTAAAATAGTACCAAAATGCAAATGTATGTTATTTTGTTTTTTTTCTTCAAAACGTAGATTTTCTTTATAAAAAAGAGTTTTGGAATGTATCTAAATTAATAGTTACAAATAGATCAAAATTAATAGCTCTAAGTTATATTTTTAAAATTATTAACATTTATTATTTTTCTATTGCTAATTTTAAACACCGAGTATTGAGATTGAATTTTTTTTGATAATTTTGAAAACTATACTTGATTTTTTTGTGTGTTATAATTTTCATGCTTATATATATGATAATATTATATTAAGTAAGTCAAAATAATTTCGTATGATGAATTTTAATTCATGATTTATAGCTTATGTAATTCATTTGATATGTATTTATATATATTTGGGTTAAGCGAGAACTTTTAAATCTTAATATCCAAATATGAATGTGTTTATTTATTTTACTATTTTTAATTGGGTATACCTTTATTGTTCTAGGATTTTTTAAAACAAATTTATGTTAGGTCAAATAGATTCTTAGTTTTTTTTTCAGTTTTTTTGGGTTTTTTTTTTTGCAATCTTCCATTTGATAGTTTTTTTAATATCAATTATTGGTGTTATTTTATGGAGGTTTACACTTAAAATTGTTGAAGGGGCTTAGATGCAAATACGAAGTATTGGTGATGTGTGTACACAAGTCGTATCAATAATTGTCTAATTGGTCACCGCATGGACATAGATACGACTTCGCCAAGACACCAGAAAGTGGAGACGCAAGCGAGGTGAGAAGGAGGGGGACGGCGTTCGTACAGTACAAGGCCTCTCTCTCTCCCCTCTCCTCTCCTCTCTCTCTCTCAATCACCTCTTTTGGTTCTTCTCATCTCTCTTCCTACGCCGTAGCGATGGCGTACTGCTAGTCACAGGATCACGCATCTTCCTCTGTATGTTTCTTCTAAATACTTTGCCTGGCTACTATTTTTTTTTAATTTGTGCTATCATGTTTTGTGATTTTGCTTCGTCTGGTGATGCAAAAAGATGGTGCTTTTACGATGATCAATCGGCTTTTTCATTCGTTTCAATTCAAAAGAAATGTTTTTTGAGACTTTTCCCACGCCAACGAGTGTTTTTTGTGCTTATTTGAACTCTTTTCAGAGGAAGAATCCTCTCGTTATGTATATTTTTGAAATTTTGTTTTTCTGTTACTGGATGCACATTTGCTGTTGTATGATTTGAACAATTTTGATGCCTTTTTTATGTGCTTTTTTCGTTGCTGAAATATTTCGCTGGTAGAATTTTAAGATGTTTCTAAAGGAAATAAGAGTTCTGCATTTGGATCCCAATGAAATTTATGAAAATTTTGAGAAAGAGGAATTTCGACGGGTCAACGTCCAAATGACAATGATTTATTTAATTCTGTTTGTTGATTGTTTGTTGATTGGGACGTCTGCTATGACTTAACATTAAAATATGGTTGTTTAATTGGTTTTTTCGCCTTTTATAATAGGGGTTGTGAAAGGGCTATGAGAGATGAGAAATGTTGTCAAGATCGCAAAGCCAAAAAGAAGAAAAAAAATCAATGATGCCCTAGTTACCAATTGCTGCCGCCGGTTGTTCATGCCTGCCGCCGATTGTTGCAGTCGCCTGCCGTCGTATTTTTCAGCCGCCTGCCATGTCTGCCGCTAGTTGTTGCCGCTGCCGCCTGCCATTTCTGCCGTCGTGAATCATCGGTACTCCCCTAGTCCCCTTCTCCTCCCTCCCTCTCTCTCTCACGAGGGCAGGGAGACCTCGATGAGGTCTCCCTGCTCGCCCAATGCAGCAAAGAGCCAGAGAGGCCGGTCGAATTTTTATAACCTAAGCTAAAAATTAGGATTATATTGTATAAAGTATCATGTATGTATAAACTATAGATAATAGAATGTTACAAATGTGTTAATATTCCGGTCACAGATTTAGGTAAACAGTTCGGGTCCAGGAGTTGGAAACTCAAGTGCTGCTGCCCCTGAAGGTGGAGGTGCTGGAACATCTACAACTGAAGCATGGTTTGATAATAGATGGAGATAACAGAAAAACTAAATGCAAATATTGCTTTGAGATGTTTTGGTAATTTGGAATTTGGTATTGATCCTTTGACATGTTGCTTAATATTTGATAATTTGATGAAAATTTTGTTTTATTATAATATTATATTCAATTTTGTACTAATTAATATATTAAAAAATAGTCCTGCACGCCGTGTCTGTTTTACGTGTTTGACAACATTGATGGAAACAACTTTTCCTTATGACAGTGGGTTTATTCTTTTGTTTGATTATGGTGTGGTTATCATCCTGCGGAGACCATGATTGCATAGATCTTCTCTTTGGAGGAGTTCGTTCGGATTGAAGGTGTACTGTATTCAGTTGCATGCAAGCAGAGACCAAGAGCTCATATCCTCTGGTTGTTTGATGGTGTTCTAAGATTTCAGTGCTGAAGTTGAATCCATTGTTTTGCTTTTTGTGTGTGACTATGGATGAAGAGAGAAACTCCTGGGTGAGGAGGGCTAATTTCTCTCACACAGTTTGCCACCGCCTTGATACTTCGCGATTGCCAGCAATTCCTCTCTCCACACAATCTGATTTTGATATTGACTTAAGACATGGAAAAGCCCGAGGATACTCAAAACTGGCATCAGTTTCGATGCCGATTGATCGGAATGCAGGATCAAGAGCAAAAGGATCACTTTCACATTCGGGTAGTCTGCCATCCTTAACATCTTTGCTGCAGCATGATAGAGATCAGGAACTAAAGGCTGATAAGTCAAGTTTGGAAGCCAATGTCAGTTTAAACTCCAAGGCAGACAAGAAAGTGAAATCTAAGGATTCCAGCCTAGAGTCCTCTGTGCCTTCTTCAAATGTTGGCGGAAATTCTAGATCAAAAACGAAGAAGTTGAGCTTTGAATTTCCTATTTTATCTCCTCTTGCAGAGAAAGGAAATGCTTTCAAAAATTACAGGCCAAAAGATTTGGATTTAGGATCTTCTGCTCAACCTTCTGGAGGATTGAAAAGCCCAGGCTTGAAACCTAGCATGAATGTGTCATCAACTACTTCTGTCAGGACTCAATTGGACTCTTATAATTGGAAGTCGGAATCATCATCTAACTTGTACGGGCAGAAATTTAAGTCAAAGCAGAGGTCTGTCTCACCGCTTCCAACCATCAGGCCCTCAGATGTATTCAGGGAAGCTAGAGCCAACGAGAAGAGATTCTCAACTCCACCACCTAGCAGGAGAAAGTCTGATAAAAATCTTTTTGGAAAATTATTCGTCCGAGAGGTTCGAGATCTTCACCTGCCCTTCTCGTCGCCACCCGCAGAGACAAGTCCTCTCCAGCATTTCTCTATGATGAAAGTTTCTGATAAACATAAGAGTAGGAAAGGGACTTCATGGGACAAATATTTTGAACAAGGTGGGAAGATCAATGCTGTGGAGATTTCTGAAGAGTGGATGGTTGATCTTTCCCAGTTATACCTTGGGCTAAGATTTGCTTCTGGAGCTCATAGCAAGTTATACCATGGTATTTATAAGGGTCAACCCGTTGCAGTAAAGATCATTAGACAACCAGATGATGACGAAAATGGAGTGATGGCTTGTCGGCTGGAAAAGCAGTTCACAAGAGAAGTCTCCTTACTTTCCCATCTGTACCACCGAAATGTAATAAAGGTATAAACAACATCCTTGCCTATTTTACTCACTTTTCCAAATAGGATAAGTGCAAAACACAACTCATGAAGCAAATTTCTAAGTGTGATTCTGTAAAGACCACGTGTGAAGTTAATTTCTAAGTGAAAGACCCGAATAATTTTAAACATAAATAATGCAGCATGAGCTCCTGCATGTCATAAATTATTATTTCTACTATTAGGTTATTCTCATGAACATGGATCAACGAGAGCGGAACGGCGTCGTATGATCCATGTAGCCGACCCCACCTAGTGGGATAAGGCTTAGTTGTTGTTGTTGTAGGTTATGTTGAATTTTCCTAATTCAACGTCCTTATGCCTTCGTAAATTATTATACCCTTTGGTATGTGTGTTTCCTTTCCTCTGAGACAACATTTATTTTTGTTGCTGGATAAAGCTTAAAGATGACATGCAGTGGAAGTGCCTCAGGATTTACTTGCTGACTTTATTGTATAAGTTTTTTCTACTCGTAGCTGAAACACCTTTTACAGCAGATTCCACAAACATTATTTTTTTCAGAAGGGTTGCTTTGCTATGTGAGAATATCAACTTGCGTATGAAATATTCATATCCTTTGTTAATACTTTCCTATTTGTGGTGTTGCTAAAGGATATTTTTTTCTTCCTTACCTTTTTCTTTTCATTATTACCTTTTTCTTTTCATTAATGCTTGATGTCATCTTAACTTCTCATGATAACAATATATCTGATGCAGCTGGCAGCGGCATGCAAAACACCACCAGTCTTTTGCGTAATTACTGAATATCTCTCAGGAGGGTCATTGAGAGCATTCCTACACAAGCTCGAACACAAATGCCTTCCTATGCAAAAGCTTATTGCTATTGGACTAGATATTGCTCGCGGAATGGAATATATCCACTCACAGGGAGTCATTCACCGAGATCTCAAACCTGAAAACATTCTCTTTGATCAGCACTTCTGTGTTAAAATTGCTGACTTTGGAATTGCCTGTGAGGAAGCACAATGTGATGCCTTAACAGTAGATCCAGGAACGATTCGTTGGATGGCACCTGAGATGATCAAAGATAAGCCATATGGGCGGAAAGTTGATGTGTACAGTTTTGGGTTACTCTTGTGGGAAATGGTAACCGGAAAAATTCCATATGAAGAATTGACACCATATCAAGCTGCATTTGCTGTGGTTGATAGGGTATGTCTGAATTTTCTGATCATTACCTCCCTCTCGATTTCTTGCAGTTTCACTTAGATTAGCATGGATTTAACGTTGAGCTAAATGGAGGCTTAAAGTACTCAGCTCTCCACCTGGTCTAGAGTGTTCATTTTTTATCATCTGATTAACTTGATGATCATAAATCACGTCAAATTCATAGTTTAACTCATAAAATGAATTAATGCATGCCTATTGGACTAATCCAATTATTCAAAATAACATATGAGGAAAATAAATTATGACTGCATAAATAATTAAACCTTAAAAGTGTTTGACTGATTATCGAATCCAATGGTCATGTCATGATCAATTTCATTATTGAAGTAACAATATTAACATTAGTTAATAATTGTTGGATCGAAAGGATAAAACAATATTAACAATTTCAATATTGAAGTAACAATATTAACATTATCGAATCCAAATGCACTACTATGATCACTCTACCCTGGATGTCTTACATCCACAATTTTCTCTTTATGTTGTGTGTGAAAGTATTATATATAATGCATTTGCAGATGTCATTGGCTCTATCCACCCATTTTTTGCAAGTTCTAGCCCTTTAGCTGCCTTATTTCTTTACATAAGTGTTTTTATCCTTCTATTTTATCTGGAAACACTGAAGTTGCTTCCTTCACCTCATCAAACCTTTCGTGGTGCGTTTGGTACCTCCTTATTTCTTTAGTTTTCTCATCATTTTGTACTTTTTTTTCATGGTGCATCTTCTCATAACAAATAATATATGGATGCAAAGGAAGAGTACGAAGGAAAAAGTTGATTGATTAACTTATCTGAATGGTTGATGATTCATTAACATCAATTGTTATGCAATATAATAATTATCAACACCTTAATTTTTGTAATAAGTGGGTTTCTTTCCTTAACTTCTTTGTTTTATTTAGTCCAGATTGAATTACATAGGGAACTGGAGTTTTGCTAGGATTTCTAATAAGAAATTTGGATTTTTCAGAATCTAAGGCCTGTAGTTCCACCAGACTGCCCTCCTGCCCTGCGCACTTTGATTGAGCAATGTTGGACACTGCATGCAGAAAAGAGACCTGAGTTTTGGCAGATCGTTAAAGTCTTAGAACAATTTGAATCAGTCATTGCTCAAGGCGGCACCCTTGACACAGTTCCAAACTTGTCCAGCCAGGATCACAAGAACAGACTCCTCCATTGGATTCAAAAGCTCAAATATTCACATGCAGATGACCCGGCACCTCTATCTCTTGTGCCCAAATTGTTGTAGCACCTGGTTTTCCTTTGGTGCTATAGTTTTACTAGTTTGATGTGTACTCATCTTGTCCATATTTTATAGCTTCAGCTTAGAAGAAGTGAAATGTTGGAAGGTACACCGAAACATTTGTTTGTTCTCCTCTTTGCTTAGTTTATTTTTGTACATATGTGTGCATGCCTCTGTCAGTAAGCATATGTTTACTGGAAAAGCTCCCTGTCATTCATTTGTTCTCCTTGATGAAGCCTTCTTGATGCACTAACCCCCATTATTTTCTACTATCCGATGGTAAGGCGTCATAGGTCTCATGAGACATCATTTTTCCATTCCAATACATGCCACCTACATGAAGCTAAAAGTATATCCCATCAACATCCTTTCCATAGCCTTAAATTGAGGAGCCAGCCATAATGTGCATTGTGAAGAAATTGCAATGTAAGAGGCTCGGGCAGAGCTGTATTCCTATGATCTTGCCTTCAACACAGGAGGAGATTGAATCCTCTCTCTCTCTCTCTCATTTTTTTTACATTTTTCATTTTATCTTATTTATTTATTTTAAAACTCAGTTTTTCATAGTTAACTGAATCATATAATTATATATTTTAAATTAACTTCTAAATTATTATTATAAATATTATTTATTTGATTGATTGATCGAAATGTTAGCCTCATCACAAAAATATTTATTAATTAACTAGGTACGAAATACATATTTTATTTATTACATAATACATTTATTATAAATATGATTATTTTGATACTTCTTTATTATTTTAAGTTCTATCATCAAAATATTTTTGAATATATTTTCTTATGGAAACCATTTAAATAAACCATAATTTAGGTCTTCACATTACTCAGTAGCATTACACGCTTTTAGTAAAGCATAATCTATGTTAAAACCTTACTAAGTTGTGTCACACTCTCTTAATTATTAAAATATTAGTGTATCTATTTAATTATATATAATATATACCATATATATTATTCATTATCTTTTAAAATAATATTTTATCTTTAAAATTTTCATATTTCATTCAATTACTCATTAAAACAACCTTTCAAATTAACTTTTCAATTGTCAGCATTTATATTTAATTTCATCCCAACACCCACCTAATTAATTTATTAATTCAATTATTTATTAAAACAATGAGGCATCCCGAGGAATGGGGCTTGTGTCATGGATGCATGGGGCTTGCACGGATGCCTTGCAATGCAATCGTCGCTAGCGGTGAAAGTGGTTCGGGTTGAATTGATTTTCCAGTCTAAAAAACACATGCTATTTTTTGGATCAATTTTTTATATTACAAAAATTACCCTAAAATTATTTAGTAAAAATAGAAGCATCCTATATTGGATTGAATTTTTTGAATAGTTTTTTAAAGCCCATATTTTAGTAAAATAATATTTTAAAAATTATATAATAAAATAAAATTAATATTAACATATTTAATTTTCTAACTATATATAGGATATAATATTAGAACTATTAAATTAGAGTTTCATAATATGAACATACTAAACTATATAAAAACTATTATTCTAATAATAAAAAATTGATTACTTATGAACTAATTGTATAAATAAAAATGGTCTCCACAAGCCTCTACGATTTTTTGGGTGAGTTCTAATTTAAGTGGGTCGGTTTCGCTCTATTAAAAAATCATCCTAATTGATCCCTTAATTATTTATTTATTTTTTTGGTCGAATAAGTTTTTTAGGTCAATCGGATTTTTGCTATACACCAAACCGTCAAATTTCTCTTTCTAGTCCACTTTTGTAAGTTAAGTTTAATATTGCTTGACAAATACAATCTTGTAATTTTATATAATTAAAAAGTGCATCCCAAAATTTTCCCTTCCACATCACACGTTGTCAACCTATCACACATAATTACGACATAATAGGGGAGAGCAGTTTAGTACTCTTCTGAAATCTTTGTAATCCAGCATTCTATTCTCAATAACAATTCAAAACTTTCATAATCTTAGTCCATATGTCCTAAGCATGGAGTGGCAACCTATACATCGAAGTCTTTCGATTAAGTGTTTCATCTAATTGTTTGTTTGTTCATAAACGCTTTCGTTGAACTATTCGTTTAGACACATATTGAAAATTGTGACATTTGGCAAGACATAAAGAAAAGCTTTCACTACGCATGATTAAAAGAGATTATTTAGATGATGGATGTCTAGACGTCGTACAAGTCTATCACAAGTAAAAATAATCTCGTGATACATTCATTTTTCATTATCCTCTCAGCTTTTCGTTAATGAGTTATTTCCATGTATGGCTAGAGAATGCATTCACAGTATTTTGAATGAATGATATAATGGTAATGCCACTCTTTTAAAACAAACTAGTACCATAATTGTGCATTGCACGGCTTAAATATTTATTATATAGTAAAAACATTTATGAAAAAAATTATGCACATTTTGAAATATCAAAAGAAAAACATTGGCATGGGAGCAGGAACCCCTTGAGAGTATGAACAAAAATCAACGCCGAATAAGTAGCCAACCAAAATAAAAACATGAAAAAGAAACATTATAAATCCTATGAATTTCTTGAGAGCCTGAGTAAAATTTGACATCGAAAAGTAAGTCAAATAACCTTGAATAGACAACTATCATGCAATGACTTCAATACTAGTTTCAGCCAAATCATTTTCTTTCTTTCTCCTTCTTGGAAACACATTTCATTTATAGGACTAGAGTTTAACCCTTGATCTTCTTAACCTTTCAATTTTTTATTCATTCTTCAAAAACTCATTATTGACATTAAATTTCAACTTTTTAGCATACTATCCAATTGACTTTTCATCTTTTGTAACTTATATCATGCATAACATACAACCATGAAAATTATTTAAATAAATAAGATTATTGCTCAATGAAGAATAAAAAAAATTAATGTACATTACATTACTTTATTCTATTGTGATTGACATCAATTTTTTTTTCAAATTAACAATTTTGAATTTGATATCTTTGACATAGTAAGTGTATATTTTGATTTTTTTTAATGATTCATCATTTTATCTTTAGGTGCTAAATCTCAAGCTCAAAGTTTTTTATTCTTTTGATCTTTACGTTATTTTTTAAAATTTATTTTTTTAATCATTATCTAAACATTTTATCAATTTTTTACATCATTTAATTCGGTCACTCATATGACACTTGGTGTTCTCATTATTATATTGCATACTAAAATTTTAACATCATGATTATTTTTTATAGATTACATGTTAACTCTTTTATACTCCATTATTTTTTATCCATAATTAAAGATAATCATAGGTAAATGCATTTTCATTAATTTTAATTTTAGCATTTCATCGTGAAAATAACATTTGTTAAGTTTAATAAGCAGAATAAATTGAGAAAGAAAAATATCTCATATAGATTACTAAGTTTTAATAAAATGAAAATGGAAAACAACTTATCCAAATCCTAAATCAATTACTTTAAAAGTTTGTAGCATCAAATATAAGAAGTGTATATATATATATATATATATATATATATATATATATATATATATATATTGCAATCAGAAATTTTAAAAATTGTACTTGAATCATTTTTTGTTATATTGAATAAGTGAATAAGAAATTAATTTTAATATTCCAAATCATTATAAAGATCATAAATTCACACTTGAATCATTTACCGTTATATTGATTAAGAAATTAATTTTAATATTCTAAATTATTATAATGATCATACATGAAGGAAAGAGATAAATGGAAAGAATGCTATAAAAACCTACAAAACAGATACCCCAAACTTGGAGATGAGAATGCTCCTTTTGCATAGCTTTCGAAGTGAAAATAACAGCAAATAAATTTATAAAGAAAAATATATCATATATATTACTAAGTTTTAATAAAATAAGAATAGAAAACTACTTATCCAAAGCCTAAATCAATTACTTTAAATTTTGATAGAATTTAAAGTGAGAAATAGATATTGAAATCGGAAATAAAAAAATTTCACTTGAATCATTTATTGATATATTGATTAAGAAATGACTTTTAATATTTTAAATTATTATAATGATCATAAATGAAGGAAAAAAATGGGAAAAACAAAAATTAGAAAAATCTAAAAGTAGATAATCCAAATTTTGAGATGAGAAGACTTGTTTGTGCATAGCTTCTTATATCTTATTATATTTATATAAAACCACGTTCAATTGTAAGTTTCAAATTGATCTCCATTCAATCTTCTTATTTATATTTTTCCCTAATATTTTGTTATTTATCTATTTTCCTCATTTTTTATATATGGAATATGAAGTGATCTCATGATAACATTTACGTCTACAGCAGACGTGCGACCATTCAAATGACCATTTATTTATTATATGAGATTAATGTACCTCCAGAGCATCTTTCACTCTGGAGGAATGTTGAACGCATTTAAGTGGATCAACGGTTGAGATAATTGATATTTTTAAATAATATGTTTAATCACTTCTAATTAGATCCATTGATTGAAGATACATTATATATAGGACTCTAATTCTTCAATCCTCCCATTCCAAACTTCTCGTCACCTCCCTCTAGAACAAAAATCTTATAATATACATAACTTTTTCACATATTTATTTTATTATAATATTTTATTAAAAAAATAGTCATTTGACTAAAATAATAACTTATTTTTTATTCTTATTTTAAAAATCAATTTCAAATATTATACTATTTATTAACATTTCAACTTTCAACTGAGTTTTAAAAGTCTTTAAATAAAAAATCGATCCACTATAGAGTAACCACCTTTGTCCATAAAATAACAAATCTTCAGGTAAACAATAAAAAAATAGGAGTGTAAAAAATTATCATCATGAAGTTTCTTTTTTGGTCCCGTGGTTCAAATCGGCTTGTCAAATTCATTCGAGAAGTTCAAACCGTGACATCATTTATTCATTTTCTAAAATAAACATTGCAAAAATGAATGCCTTTAATATTAAATGAAACACGCGTTACGTATTGTTGCTTAGTTGGCTACAGCCGTTGTATTTGTTTGTTGCCTTTTTTTAATTTGTCTTGCACGCAAGCTCTTTCCTTACCGTGACAGTTTCTCTGTGACCTATTTTAATCCATGTTTTTTTTTTGGCACGCGATCTCATGATATAATATTTGACCGGATTGTTGCAATATTTAACCAAACAGTATATCTAAATCTCGTGTGATTAATGATGCCAATCATGATCAATCACTGTGAAGCCAATTGATAAACAGTACGTACCTACGACTCGACTAGATACGAGCCAAATTAATAAACCCTATCCAAAAGATTGATTAACAATAAAAGACACAAGTATCCTTGTTAATAAAAGTAACCATAATGCTCAACCAAACGTATTTATGTTCTTATTTATTCACACAGGAAAAAGGAAAAAGAAGTATTATAAGATCAAAAGACTGCTCTACAAGTTTTCAAGGGCATCACTCTTTCCTTGAGGTTGGCACCAAGGGTTCATCAGCTATCCGCTTTGATTCACAGGTACATCCGTTTTCTTTTCACATATTCCCTATCAAGGTACATTTCGACCAAATCCAAACACAAACTAGTCGTAATTTGTCAGTGCCAAAGATAAAACACAAGTTGAAGAGTGAAGACCCACTTTTGGGTAAGCTATTCTATAACTTATCTGCTCAGGTATACAAGGCTTACAAGATTACTGCAGCAGCTCAACGGTTTCTGAAGAATCAATGCCTACATTGGCAATACAAAGAACTTTTATACAACAACCAGCCCAAGCCCCCACAACCCGACTAACAACCCCCAAAGACCCAGTGTGAGTTGGATGCCCAGTGTGATTGATGCACATGTGTTTGAACAAACTTGTGATAGAGCTTTCTGAATTCAGCTTCGCACCATGCATATATTTACTGCACAGATCCATGACTTGAGGTAAAGACTGAAATTGACGATCCCCGACTTGATGGATACACTGGAATGACACCTAAGCTGTTAGGCTTACTACCAAACTGTGCCCCATTGCCTTGAACCTTCCTTACTTTTGATTTGTCATGTCGTGCACGTCGGAAGACTTCTTGAATCTGTCGATCATGTTCCTTGAGCATCTGGTCAACATTTCCTGATGTACGCATCAGAGGTCCAGAATAGTGAATCTTGTTACCTTTTGGTCCATAACCTTGCTGCTGCACCAAGGTGTTTTTAAAACTATTATTACAAGCCAGGTTCAGTATGAAAATGAAAATTACAGGAAAACTCTGAATTATTGGTATTTAGAAAGCAAACTGATAAGTTAGAGTAATTAATTGATATGTGCTGGAATAAAACTGGTATCTTTCCGCACAATACACCTTCATGCAATTTTTTGCACAATCTAGAACAGATAACTTCATTGGTCTCTGAAATCCAAGAGGTCATAACTTATCTTTAAGCAAAAATGGAGCCAGATTTCTATGGAATCATAGTTCTAAAGCATATGTAAAAAGGAAACAAACTTCCTATGCCAACAGCTATGCTATGAAACCATGCAATGGATATTGATGAATAGAAAACTCAATGGACAATGAATTTATCAGTTGACAAGGAGAGTCGTTAGAAGACGAAACCTCCTAACAGTTCATAGATCTCCCATCAAATGTATAAGTAGAAACCAACTTTTCATTTTTTTTAAATAGATTTTTCGTATTAGAATAATCATAGCTTATTGATGGAAATACGGTTCCTCCAGGTGCTTTAATTACTATTGTACAGAAAGGTCTGCAGTACATAGAGTTGGAGGCTAACCTAACGAGTGTAAGTTTTTACATAGTTGTTGTATGGATGATGTTTTATAGCCGGTCCCAAGCCCGGATAAAGGAGGAGGGTTGTGTTAGGCCCCGACAACTAGCGTAAAACCCTATCGAATCTCATGAACATGGATCAACGAAGTCGTATGATCCATGTAGCCGACCCCACCTAGTGGGATAAGGCTTTGTTGTTGTTGTAGAATAATCATAGCTTAGGGTCTGTAACATTTTTGTGCGGTGTTATGCAGCATACTGAACCAAGTTTATATTTCGAAATATGGTGCCCGCAGAAATAATTGATAGCATCCAAGGTAACGTAATTGAATTTAAAGTTTCAAATGAGTACCGCTTGTTGGTCAACATTGCTGCTCCTCTCATCATCTCTATGACGGAATGTTTGATCATGCTTTCTAGTGCTTGATGGTTCATTTCCACATTCAGATAGCCTGCCTGCAGAAGGGCGGCCACCTTCTATCTGAGCAACAAAAGTTTCGCCACCATCATCTGCTAGAACTTTTCTCCTTGTAGCCAATAATCCTGAGAAGGCCGATGCATTGCTTACTGCAGAAGCCTTAGGCACATCTTCATCTTTCCGAGCTTTTGGCAATTGACTTCGATGAACCAAAGGTCCGGAATGAGAAGCTCTATGTGAATAATAGTTGTTAGAATCTTCAGTAGCTTCTAATACCGGAGCTACTCTGGATGGCTCTATAGGAAATCCAGATGCGAGATCCTCCAAATGTGGATTGAATTTCTCACTCCTGCTCTTCGAATTAGCCTGTCCTTGTCTCTTCTGGAAATATGACCATAGATTTCAGCATCAAAAGGGCAAACTAGTGTCAAACTAAAAATGTTGTCACAGCGAAATTCATGTGACACAGATCAGTGCCAACTGTAGAACAAAGTAAATTGAAGTTTCCATATTTTTGCAAAATGCCTGATGGAGAATGCAAGGTATGGCAGCGCAAGATACATGAATCAGCAGTAGAAATCATAAAAACGGACTTGAGTTTCGGTTTTCAATGTAGCATATAGTCCAGTAAATAAAAAATGTTAAAACAGATTCATTTAGAAAGAGCTAATTATTACTTGCATAGAAGATATCAACTCAGCATTGGCTTCAGGTGCAGGAATTGCCCTAGACTCTCTTTGTCCTCGCCTTTCAAGATCAACTCTTTGTGCCTTGTTTCCTGAAGTACCTTGCCTGAAAAACACAATAATAACAACGAACATCATAACATTTGCTGCCAAAAATCAGTTGTAGTCAACCTATGATAATCACTAGCATGCAAGTCAATCACATCAAATGTGATGCAGGTCAAGATTAAGAATGTGGACATGTTTGCCTTAGTTATGGGTCTTCTGCCTATACCTTAATTAGGAGTATGTTAGGAGTTTTCTTTATATACATTCTTTTAATTTGTTTTTCATTTATTTGACTCTCTAGTTATTAGGAGAGAGTGTGTATAACCCTGTAAATACTATTATATGGTTCTTTGATCATATGAATGAATAAAAAACTATTGTTACTTCTTGTGTGGGATATTAGGATTTAAAGGCAAATTAACAGAGGAATTTTCTGTTTTTACACAGAATTTTCTGTGCAGAAATTCATACTAAAATAAGAGAAGAACAAGAAGTGCTTTCAACCAAAGTTGTCATATGTTGAGGTCATAACTTAAATATATTGAAGAAATATTATAACATATTAGGCTCGCTGATACTCAATTTGAATGGAAAAATGTTCAGCTCAAAGCTTCATCCGAGGTTGAACGAAGCTAAAATCAGTCTGGCTCAACTACTCAGGCATCTCAGATTATTTTAATTCTAGTTTTTGTAAAGTTTCTTAACTGTTATTTTGTTTGTATGAACAGTAGTATCATAATACAATCTAAGGATCAATTCTTAATGTAAAATGAGAAACAATCATTGAAGGAAAAGTTATTAGGGAAGCAAGTTTTCCAGCTCAAGTACAGTACAGCTGAAAATTGACTTGCTATACTACAATGCTTGAGTAAAGCTCAAAGCAAGTCAGAGTAGCCCAACTCTTAGCGACCTTAGTGGACATACATAATGGGTATCAGGTAGATGACTAAGTTACATGAGTTGACCACGACATACCACAGTATGGCAATCACGTTGATCCATTTTTACATAGACGTGTCTTTTATGTTTTCGTACAATAACTGTGCATCTTGGTAATGTGGTATTGGTATCTAATGGTATGGTGAAAAAACCAATGACATCGTCACTCTAGTTCTTTCAAACATGTATTGTTTATGAACATATCGCTGATGGCCAAATGCTGCACATCAAATGCTAGACCAATATAGATATGTGCATGCCTAAAGATGTGAGATGCTTGGCACATTCTGATGTCTCATGTAGCCTGGAAGGCAGAAACACAGATCGACATGGTAGTTTTTGTCCAACTATTTTTTTGCATACGATTAGTCTAAAAGCTAAGGACACTCAAGAGGGACAATTAGACAGGGCTTCTCATTTTCTTCATACATGAAATAGAATCATATTGCTAACAAGTCACGTAGTTCTTCTTACAATAAAACAAAGTTGCATAGATATTCTTTTGCAATAAAAAAAGTTGCATTTTTTTAACAATATAGTGTTGGTATAAACCTTCGAATTTCCTCATCTCGTCGTTTTGCATCAAACTCTTTGCTGGGAGGATACTTGGGCAAACTTGAAGGATCGCATGCAAGTGGCTTTGTTGAAAAGAACTACAAAAAAAAAGGAATTGCTTTTTTTATAAAATATGCTTCAAGTGCTGCATGCAAGCACCTGTGTAGTAGAAAGAAAGGTCCATGATTGTTCTATAATAGATTATCAAAAAAAAATACCTCATTTTTAAGGGCAGATGCTGCAGTCCCTCGATCTGCAGGATCCACTGAAAGAAGGATTTCCATTAGGGCTAGAGCCGATAGAGGAAAATCTTTGAATGTTTCTAAAACACATCGCTTATATGGTTGTTGTGGTTTAAAAATGGTTGCATGAGGCAACTTAGACTTTCTCCAGTAGTCCTCGGACGGTGAACCACAAAGTTTGAATATCTTGTGCAGTTGTTCTACCTACAGAAAACACAAAAATTGTCATCATATTGCAAATATGGCATGCAAAAAAAAAAACATACAGCCTCTCCCATGGAAGGCATTAGAAAGAAATTTAAAGAATTATGAGAATATAAGCTCCATGACCTATAACTGATCTCGCAAATGAGCTGAACTATTTTTTTTAAGGCTGTTTGCGTCATTGAATTATTTGGAAAGTGATTATTAGATTCTCCAAGAGGAACTTTATTATAAAAAAAAGTATGTTACGAATAATGTAGAAGCAGTAAGTGTCAAGATGTCATTTGATGACATGTTAGAATATGAGAATCTCTTTCCTCCGACCCCTGTGTTTATACTTATTTTCTTTGGGACAAATTGAAGTTTTAGATCCGAACGAAAAGAATTGTAATTTTAGATTATTTCTCATCCCAACAGTTTTATATTTTTGAGAGAGAGCTAGCAATACAGCTCTCTTTGATGAAGTAATGATCAAATAACGACTATTGTATGATAAATACTTGTTTTAAACGATGAAACATAGAACATTTTTTTAAGGAAAAGAAGCAATCACAATTTAACTGCTAAGGATTTCATATGATCACAGAATGGAATGAGGATTAGATTGATGATAAAATTACTCAAGTCTTGCGGGCACACTGCAAAATATATAAGAGTAAACAAAACAACACATTTCATATTAAACATGAAAGTATCCATGTAAATGGACCTCACTTCACTTCAAAGGAACTTTACCTCAGTTCTTCCTGGCATTATAGGTTTGCCTGCATATAATTCAGCTAGAATGCAACCGGTACTCCACAAGTCGACAGCAACACCATAATTAGTAGCTCCAAGTAGAAGCTCTGGTGGTCTATACCAAAGCGTGACCACACGGCTGGTCAATGGGATACGTTGGTCAGGATCAAAGAAACTTGCCAAACCAAAGTCAGCAATTTTCAGTATGCCGTTGTTATCAATCAAGAGATTGGAACCCTTAATATCTCGATGCAATATTCCTCGACTATGACAATGATCAAGACCACGTAGAAGTTGCTGCATGTAACACTTAACCTGAAAACACCAATTGACTGTCATACATTCTTCTTGTGTGTGTGTGTGTGTTTGAGGGGGTAGTGGTTATTAAATTATTATGTCAATACTGTCTAACATGCTATTATGACGGTAATTGAAGCAACCTATTAGAATCCAGCTCCAGTAAATAAAGAACAGCAATAATAATATAAGAAGTCCATTATTATAAGCATAGTTCAGGCACCTGGGGTTCATGGAACTTCTGTCCAGGAAAAGAAGCAAGCCCAGCAAGATCATGGTCCATGTACTCAAAAACAAGGTATAAGCTGCAGGACATTCGTGACGTAACTAAACCTTCCAACTTTATTATGTTCGGGTGGTCAAGTCTGCGAAGAATGAGAATCTCTCTAGCCATAAACTTTACACTTTCAGGTTCCATATTGTCAAACCGAACTTTTTTCAAAGCAACAACCTTGTTATTGTCAAGATCACGAGCTCGATATACGTTACTGTATGTCCCTTGCCCTATCTGCAAATGAAATTCAATAACAAGACAAAGAGAATGAATTCTTGGAAACTTATGAAACCAGATGAATAAAGGTCACTTAGAAAGTAGATGGCCCCACGAGTTAGAAAATACGAATTAGTGAGCAACAACTAACTTATAATAATCATTGGACACCATTTTTCTTCTGTATTAATGGAACGGGCAGAGACACAGTGAGATATACTTTGTATTTGGGCCCTTTATTTGAGATGTTTGGTCTGTTAGTATATTTTTTGAGATGTTTGGTCTGTTAGTGTATTTCACTTGAAAATTCTCATCTTCTTAATATACCTGGACAGCACAGCAGCTCTATAATTATTCTTTCCACTCTCAAAATGTGCATATTCACATAATTCTTACCGTTTGGTTGAATATAGGAGCTAATTTGTTGTAGATATATTTCAAACGTGAGGATTTGTTGCATTTGTCAGTTACGTGTAGGACAGAGCCCTTCATAAGACTGCATAGTGATCATGATATCACCTCAAAAAAAAATTCGAATTGCAGGACGTGCTGTCTGTTTCTGACTGATATAGGCTTTGTTCCTTCATATTCCTAATTAAATTAAAAACAAATGAAGCAGAAATCAAATTTGACTAATATTCCTGGCATCTTTCAGATTACTGAATATGAGGAATAAATATGCTTTGAACAAGACATAACACTTTGTGGTTCTCAGTTAAATATGGCAGAACCATTGGGATTGACATATTCTTAAATAAAATGGGAGATTATATCATTGGGACTAGGGTGAATTAGGGTTGAATTAAAAACTTTTTCAACAACAAAAGAGATGGACACCAGTTACATTGGAGAAGGTGCAGCAGGACAATTTCAACCTCCTCCTTCACACCCAATTATACTATATTGCACTTGCTCGAGCTGTTCACAAGGAACATCCTGCTACAAGGCAAACATACATACATGTGAAAAGCAAGAAGGTTCGGGGGAAGTAGATTTATTCCATTGAAATTCCATGTCGTGTTCCCGAGCTTCCATTATGTGTCCAACCCGTGCCAAAGGACTTAAATCAATAAACAATAGTGGAATGAATATGGCAATGCATTCTATTAAGGGAATAGGCAAACCTACCCTACAATGTGAGCAGTGCTCCTTGGAGACATGGAAAAGTTTGTTCTCTATTGGGTGACAATGCTACAGACACCCCAGACAATATGGGCGTTTTACTTTCGGGAACACTTGCAAACTAAGGTTGTTAAGCATATTAAATTGTACAAAGAGAAATTTTCATATTAAACCATGATTCTCCTTTAAGTTTTCTTATTTTTTATTTGTCTATTTATTTATGACATTGGACTCGGAATAATCAACAAAGGAGGTTTATGCTGCAGCAATGACAGCATTCATCCAGATGGTGGGCATCAATCATCATCTACTTGTAAAAGGAAAATAGCAGCTTCGACAGATGAATTCGTATAACTTCATTCTCATAAAATAATTGGTATACACTTCAATGCAATGCCCCATGTGCAATAACTAATAGAAAAATGTAATCAATTTGTGTAAATAGGCAAATTCCATGAATAGCAAGGCGAGTTTCATAACATCCACAAAGATTTTGCTTCAATTTTTTCGCACTAACTGTGCAACATTTCATTGACTGTTAAGGAACAAACCATTCTTCACAACTGAATCTCATAAAAATGTCAACAGCAATTGACTGCAAAAATAGTAATAATGCTATCGAGAAGCTAATTTCTTTTACATTGCAGTAAGGAGCGTAAGCACCCTAGAAACCAACTTGTCGCTTACTAACCTAATCACTGCAACATAAATATGGTCAAGGATACCTGAAATGTAACACCCTAAAAAGAACTTCGACAGGGAGATGCTAAGAATTGGAAAAAAAAAAGGAACACTCACTTTGTCTAGTTTCTCAAACGAATCAGCTCGGCGCGGAACCCAGCCCCTTACGGCCTCTCCTGCCACCGATGCGAGCCACGTCGGCCACCCAGCAGCCACCTGCTCCCCTTCCGCAACCTTTGGGACACTGCTGGGTACCCGCATCTGGGGATGGCCCGGGTGCCTCTCCCTCCTCTTGTCAACTTCCTGACCGCTAACTCTAATCGGCCCGCTCTGATGCTTCTTCTCCGCGGCCGCAACGACACCCGCATCCGCCTTAAAGCCGGACGCCGCGTCCACCGCCTCCTCTCGCCTCAACGACGGCACGGCAACAACTGCCACCGGCCTCTTGCTCGGCGCGGGCGCCAGCAGCGACGCCGCCGCTACTGGCCGCGGCCCGGGGAGCCTACGGCTGGGGCTCTCCCCGCTGTCCTCGAACGAGGACGGCTTACCACAGACGCATCCCATGGCTTCTCCTCGACAGGGCCTTCCAACGGGCGGATCACTGTCACAGGATCGCAGACCCGGCAAGCTCCACCTCACCAGCTACCATCGCAATCGTCGCGGTAACAAGCTCGAACTTTGCAGGATCCTTGTCCCTTTGTAGGGTTTCTGGGACTCTACTGCCGGTTAGTTTTAGGGCACGATGGGAACAAATTCTCGGTAAGAGGAGGAGGAGAAGAAGAAGAAATTAAGAACATTTTGAAGCGGGCGAAGTCGCACCTGCGGTAAAAAAAAAAAAAAAAGTTTTTTACGTTGGATCCTTTTCTTTACTTTATTGGAAAGTGGGAATTCAACAACAACAATAAAAAAATCTTATCCCATTAGATAAGGTACGACTAGATCATACAACATCATTCCTTTCTATTACACGTAAAGTGGGAATTCATTTTCCAATTTCCTTAAATATATATTTCTTTCTCATAATAACTTACCTTTAACTCATCTAAGCGTTACAAAATAAAAATAAAAATTGAATAGTTTGATAATATAATAATTAATAAAAATATATTTATGATCATTGTACATGGAATGAAAAATAAAAGAGAATAAGAAAGGGTGTGACAATGAAATATGCTTTTTTTTATCATGAATTGTTTATGTATGATTATATTATAATAATCGGATTTCAAATATATTATCATCTTTGTTTTTATATTTGCCTAATTAAAATAGTGGGGCAGGCTAAAGCATGTCTTCTTGCTTCTTTATTAGTGGTCTTTTGGGTAAAGCTGTGACTGAGAGGGTTGTCTCCTTAATATTGTTCCTTGTTCCCCACCATGACATTTTATTTTACTTTTGTCCTGATCAATTGTAGGATAAAGAAAAGTACAGTCAACCCATATAGTTTCACTTGCATTAATTTATCACAAGTGGGAGGTAATATATATATATATATATATATATATATATAAGGGGATCGTGGATGTTTATTGTTTACAGTAATCAACGTCATTATCTATTTTTTAAACGTGTGGAAATCTCTCTCTCTATTATATATATATATATATATATATATAGCATAATAGGGTGCCAATTCTTAAGGCAGCATAGGTCAAATAGTATCGAAACGAGGCAGAATGGCAGATCCAGGAACCTAAGTATAATATATAATATAAGGTTCTATATATTCGTTGTTTGTGACCCTTTTTTTTCTTCTCGTTAATGAATATATAATATAATAATATCCTGTTTTACTATATAAGAGCAATTAATTAGTAATATTTTTAAAATTATTTTGATTGTATATCAAACTCATGCAAAAAAAAATACTGTGAATCGAAACTATTTTTTCCTCCAGTCTTGTTTTAATTTACTTTCGTCCAAAACACGGGTAGCAAAAACTCTGTTGGAGCTTATATCACCTCTCTTTTTTAACAAGTGAAATGTCGTATCTTGAAAAATAATAGTAGTAGAAGTAGATCGATTTAAAAGAAGAGAAAAAAAAACATTGAACATTTTGCACGTTGTTGTTGTAACAATTTAATAAATGATTTCTTTGGAAACATTTTACTCGCTTCTTTTTCCATTTAAATTTAATTAAATGAAGTTTCTCTTTGGTATCCCCCACAAATTGATGAGGGAAAAAAATCCTTCTAATCCTTATTAGTTAAAGTTCGAAGAAAAATCAATTAAGAAGGGAGCAAATTATATAAAACAAGAGTTATGTTATTAATGTATATAAAAATAACTAAAAAAAACTATGTAACGATTTAATGTTATAATATTACATCATCTAAGGTTGATTGTAGTTTGTCAGGTGTTAATAGCTCAAGATTCAATACTTTAATAGAGTGTTTGGTAAGAGAATTCAATATTCTCGTATTAAGAACATAATGAGTGAGAAGAAATTGTTCTTGCTTTGGCCTAGAACTTGATGTTCTTACTCTTTTTTTCTTTCTTTGTTGTCAAAGAATATAATGTAATGATGATGTTTGACCAAAAAAATATCATTTTTTTAAGTGTTTGAAAGCTATTATTACAATAAGTCTTTGTTCTCATCGTTATCCTGGTATCAAACACTCCTTAAATTTACGTCGTCATTTTAATTAGAATAATTCATATTTATCGTTCTTTTTTCTTTACTCCGGACAAATCATGTATTAATAATTTTAGACACGGAAGCATCACTTGGGAGTGGAAATAAATTCCAGTCTTTTGTAAAAAAATCATGACAATTCAAATACAAACAGTGAGAAAAAATATTTAACCTGATCGCCGACCTTCTTTTACATAGGATGATGGTAACATTTACTTTTTGAAAGGACAATAGTATGAAATTTAAAACCATAGCAGTTTAAAATTATGTTTTATCAGTATTAACTTTATTTTATGTTAAGATTTACTTTTATTGTTTCGATCTTTTTTTCTTCTATTCAACCATCGAATAAAAGGAACAATCTTGTTTTTTGTCATAAGGAAATTAAGAAAAGAAAAAAAGTTGAATTGCACATTATCCTTGATAGATATGAGGAAGTTTTCGTATGCATGGATCAATGTTTAAAAAATATTATTAGTTATCATCAATTAATTTTGGAAAATGATGTTTTCTAAATAAATATATATGTGAATGTTCGTTTATCGTTTGTATTGATGTACTTTTTTTTATTAAGAGAAAAATCAATTGTTTATAGGTCACTAAGCTTTTTTTGAATTGAAACTTATTGATACAACACTACAAGAAAATCGTGATTTTCCGACGGATAATTTCCGACGGTTCTAAATTCGTCGCAATTTGCGACGGATTTTTCGACAGTTCCGTTTCCGATGGTTTTTTCGACGGTTATTACCGTCGGAAATAATTTATATTATTATTTAATTTTTCGACGATTAGGAACGTCGATATTTTCGACGGATATCCATCCGTCATAATTTCCGACGGTTATGACCGTCGGAAATAAAAAATCAATTGCGACCATCTAAAGATCGACGGTTGCCGACGTCCGTCCAAAATTTTGACAGTTGCGACCGTCGAAAAGTTGCGACGGCTCGAATCGCCGGCCTTTTCCGGCGGTTGCAACCGTCATGAATTTCGATGGTTCGGACCGCCGGCCTTTTCCGGCGGTTGCAACCGTCGGAAATATGGACGGTTCGAACCGTCGGCCTTTTCCGGCGGTTACAACCGTCGAAAATATCAACGGTTCGAACCGCCGGGGACTTTTTCGGCGATTGCAATCGTCGAAAAATTTCGACGGGTCGAACCGCCGGGGACTTTTCCGACGGCCAGAATCGTCGATATTTTCGACGGATTTTTTCAACCGTCGCAAATTCGTTTGCGAGAGCGTTTTTTCGACAGATCGATTCCGACTGAAAAATCGTCGATAATTGCGTTACCGACGATTTTCGGGCTGATTACCGACGGTCCGGACCGTCGGTAATCCGCGTTTTTCTAGTAGTGCAAGCATTTGACAACCTGATATTCCAATTGTTGCGAAAAAAAATAATTCTACCAATTTAGTATTTTTAAAAAATTTGAAAATTTACTAATTTCCATTACGTTCATCTTCAAATATAATTTCGCTAATTTATGACCTCAACCAATTTAGTGCGAGCCTCTTCTTACATTAGGCCGCATTTGAATATTAAAATCGTACTTCTTCTTGGCTCTATATGAATATGAATTGGCATATTAATTAATTATAATGTGTTTAGATGGAATGAAACGTAACAATAATGAACTAAAAAATTGATATTATAGATTAGTTTTAGTGAATATTTGAATAAGATATAATTTAAATAATTAATAAAAATAATAGTGTTAATTAAAATGCATATTAAAAATCTTTGTTTAAAAAATACTATTTAAATATATTAATTTATATTTACAAAATATTAAGAATTATTTACTTTTTGCATCACTAATTTCACTTCAAAATATATTATTCTTACTCTATTGTGTCACCACTGAAAGTTAATTCTGAAATTTTTTATAAAATGACAACAGTGTATTTTTTTTAGTGACAATAATTGTGCACTTTTCTTAAACCTCGCCTAATTATCACAATTTTTTGTATATAATTCCGAGGTTCCTAAATTATATCATAATTTATATTTTAGTCCATCCGTTTAATTATGTTAATTTTTCTATTTTTCAATAATTTTTATTTATTAAAAGATGAATATTTTAAATTTTAAAATAATATAAAAATAAAAAGGAGTGTTGCCCCTATCCCTCATTAGTGATGAAGGGAGAAGACATCCCATATTTGCACACGTGAGATCCCCCTCCCCCCATTAGTGACGAAGGGAGGGGACGACATTCCATATTTGCACAAGTGAGATCCCCCCCCCCCCTCCTTCCGGGCCAAAGAAGGAGAGATCCTCTTTTATTTATTTAATAATAATAATAATAATAATAATAATAATAATAATAATAATAATAATAATAATAATAATTATTATTATTATTATTATTATTATTATTATTATTATACATATATATTATTTTAATTTTTAAAAATGAAATGAGAGGAGAAGTGTAGTTTATTATTTTAATAATAAAAAATAATGGAATTAGATGGATAGATTAAAGTGAAAATTATGGTATAATTTAAGGACGCCTTACGATGAGTTCATATATTATAATTAGGGCTCTATTTTACATTATTAACGGTTTGATAAGCAGATAGTAATTTAACTAGCGGATAGTGAATTAATTAAACGGATAGCGAGCCGCTGATGATGATTAGCGATCAGAGGATGTAACAAATAAATGTTTAGTAAAATTAGCGGTAGAAGTAGCTAATGAATATAAAATAATATAATTAAACATATACCAAATTATTTAATTTAAGAACTATACAATTTATATCATAATACAATAAATTAAATATGTATATCTTAATTAAATAAAATAAAATTTTAAATCTAATTTTTTGTTAAAATATATATAAATTTAATTTTATACAATATATAAATGTTATATAGTGCACCCATGGTATAAAAATATTAATTGTTAAATTATTTTTTATTCATTGTTAACATATAAATAATTTGAAATTAATTAACCATGAATATAAAAAGAAATATAGTTAAACAATTATAAAATAAAAATAACAAGATAAGTTAGAAAGTAATTATACATTTCAATAAGGATAAGATTGGAAAAAAATTATAAAACACTAACATCTAATCGCTAAAAGCTAGTAGAAACAAATTTTCAATAATATTTTTATCATTTACCAAATAATAAATTAGCATGTGAATCACTAAACTTACTTAAAATACTAATTTTGGTGTTGTCAAACAATTCAAGTTATATATTGGCATTTATAATTTTTGTGTTGTCCTTGACTTTTCCCTTCATTGTATGAAAGAAGCCTGATTTTATCTAATATCAATACGATACTATCGATATAAGTTATATCGTTTGATGGAACAATCAAAATTAGGTTGCAGTCGAAGGTCTGGGTTGCCCAACCCAGGCAACAGAAAAAAAGCTGATCGTGATGCCGTCTCTCTCTTTTCATATGCCAAGCCTTTCACGTGCTCTGTTACAGTAGAGACCTTTTATTAGATTCCGCCCAGGAAGAAGAGCAATTACTTCATTTTTTTCCCAGGTCAAAAGAAAAGTACACCAATAAAGCACCGCCATGTAGCTATTTTTTTCCCCTTTTTCCCATAATAAGCGGTATTGATTCAATTAACAAATAATTCTGAAATAAGATGGCAATTGAAAAATCCAATATATATATATAAAGGTTTTTTCAGTAAAAATAGAAAACAATTGTACATTTATTAGTTAAGGTCTATTATGTTTTCTTATTATAATAAAATGGGGAAATCTATTAAAAATGTGTAGAAAACAAAGCATAATTACAACCACGATCCTCTTAATTGATTCTTCAATGTGCCTCCTCTTAATTTATTCGTTGCTGTGGAGTTGGACGGACCTTTTTTCACCTTTTTGTGTTTTGACTGCGGTAAATTATAAAAATGGTCTTCATTCTTCACCGTATTACCAGAAGAAAGAGAATGACAGGTGTTTTCCCCTTCACCATATTAATATTACTTTCTAAATAAAACAAATATATATAAAGAGCAAATAAAATTTCTATTTTTTAATTAAATTTGATTGATATATTTGATTAGCAGAGTTGTATCCAAGAGTAGTTAGTAATATTTTTTTAAAAAACATTTTTTCACATTTTACACTTTGAAGTTTGAACTAGTGAGATACTGATAATCGGGAACAGAATTGGGGTACCCAAAATTTGCCTTTATCTTCTACCGAGGATTTAAGGCCTCTGTCAGAAATCAGAATGGCTCCTGTCATCATCTTCTACATGTGCAGCAATGGAGGTCGGAACAACAGTAGACCTAATAGTTCCATTTTTTATATTTTTATTTATCCAAAAGCAATATCGAGATATAAAAAAATGGTCACATGAATGGAGTTGCAATTAATGCTCAATGAAGGCTCACAGCCCTAAGATATGAAAAAAGAAGCAGGAAATAATATCAAAAGAACTACACAAATTTATGTAAAATTTTGAAGACCGCCTCCTCTGAATTATGATTTTTTTTATATCCATAAACGATTTTCAAATATTTTGTGAATCTCCTTGAATTATATCATTATTTTTCACTTAGATTCATTCGTCTATATCTATAAATTCTTTTGTTATTTTTCATTTTTTTATAAAATTATAAAATTATTAAAATATTCTTGCAAAATTTAGATAAGTGAGTTTAAAATAAAAAATGTTCCTCCCCCACCCTCACGATCTTGCCAGCGCGCACGTGAATATCACCAATGGCCCCTCCCCTCATCATTTTTTAAGCACATTTATCTAAACTTAAGCGAAAGTATTTTGGTCACTTCATAAAAAAATTGAAAAATAACAAAAAAGTTAACAGTGAAAAAAGCGACATAGTTTAGAGAATATTTGCAAAATATTTGAAAGTCTTGATAGACATGAAAAAAAAATCATAGTTTAGAAGAGATTAGAGAAAAAAATTCACCAGCCAACCTCTATGTTGTTTCCAATATCTTAAGGAACTTTCTCAGTAAAATTTTCGAAAGTCCAATTCTATTAATAAAATCTTATGATATTTTTTAAAAAATTATTTCAATCTTATCTTAGAAAACTCAAGTGTAAAATTTATATTGGATTTTCAACAGGTAGGCTGTTACAATTTTATATACAAAATGAACCATATTTTATTTTAATACAATAAAACAAGTAACGTAAAAACAAAAATCAACTTTTACTATTTCATATCTATCTCTTGTAAATTATTTTTACCCAAGGCAATTTTGATACTCAATATTTTCTTCCCTGATCGTCATTGAGTAAATTACACGGATTATCCCCTAATTTTACATATGGTAATTACTCGGTCCTCTAACTTTAATTATATTGGAATATCCCTGAACTTTAAATTTTTTGCTCATCGACCAATAATAAATATTTTCTCAATTACCTTACTAACGTGATATAATAAAATATAATATAAAAATAAAAAAGAGACTTGCCTGAGGGCAAAGGGGGCGGCGACCCGACTCCTCTCATCTCCGATGTCGAAGAGGAGGAAAAGGGAGGTTAGCACCCCACTCTGTGCGAGCTCGTCGGCGGCAAGGAGAAAAAGGAGGTCGGCACCCCCCGTCGCTTTTTTATAATATTTTTATTCTACCACACCTATTATTGGTCGGCGACGCGTGCAAGAAAAATAAAGTTTGAAGACGGTCTAGTTACAAATTGAAGTTGGGAGATCGTTGATATATTGAATTAAAATTGAGAGACGATTTGTATAGTTTATCCATGAGTTTAGACTAAAAATATTGGTTAAATATTGTTTTACGAGTCACCATTATGATGTTTTATAAAATTGAGTTTTTTTCAAATAAATTGATCTCATTTCGTATATTAATACAATATAATACTAATTTAAGTTCCAATATTACATAATTATATTTTCAATATTAATATTAGAACTATCATATTATTCTTCACAATAAATATAAAATATAGCAAATATAGCAAAATTATCAATATAATGTTATTTGAGTTGATCGACTAAGCATTTTGGTTTAACTAGTTATAATTTTTTTTACCAATATCAAAGGAGACCATCCACAAGGTTCCACTCTTACATTATACGAGGCATAAATGATTCTAATAGTCCAGATATCCTCTAACCCCAAGTTATGCAGTAGTCCTAAAAAAAAACAATGACCGGGACTCCTAAGATAATTCAATATATTATCAAATAATATTTAAAATTTTATGTTTGGCGGACCAAAAAAAATATCACAGAGAACTAGCTCTATTTGGAAATTTGGCCCAAATGGCCCACTTAAATATCTGGACTCATGCCTTCAGAATTGGGATCCAAAGCAAACAGTTGAGAAAGAGATCCGAAATGGTCCGACACATGAAATGGTCAAATTAAGAGAAAGCAAGACGGAGCTCAATTACCGTATGCAGCATCGCAATATAATTCTTACAGATATAGTTTCTAACAAATACGACCTAAATCACTTCTCCCAAATTAATATCTCTTCAAATCGAGTAATTTTCACTCCCCTAACTTTCGCTTCATCCCATTTTAGTTCTTGATCTTTACTTTATAACAAATCAATCTCTCAACTTACAAATTCTTAACAAAAGGCCTCCTTAACTTACAATAATATGTTATTAGGTTAATATATTGATTATGATATTAATGTAAGATTAATATTATATATGTATTAAAAATAATATAGTTATTTATTTGAAATAAATATTTTTATATTGTTTTAATAAATATATTTTGTTTTATTTGTGTCACGATGAAAATTACTTTATATCCCGTATGAACACAAATGAAATATAATGTATTTATTAAGATGTTAGACAAATATTAGAAAAGGAGAAAGGAGGAGTGCAATTCGAAAAGTAAAAATTTATATATTATTTTTTATTAGGGCACATAAAATATGGATATATAATATTAATTTTTTTATTAAAATTTTAACTTGACATACTCTAAAATAAAATAAAATAATATATATTTATTAAAATAATATATAAAGGATAAATTGAAGGTGTTTTCTATTTCATTTTGTTCTTTATATTTTTCATCATTAGATATTTATTCAATCGTGATAAATTATTTAAAAGATTTAATTATGAACCGTTGGATGAAAATATAATGAAGTAAAAGATAGGAAGAGGTAAACTCATATATACATATTATAAGAAAAGAGAAATGTTGCACTCTCTCTCCTATTTTTTTTTAAAATTTATCTTATGAATATTTATATATTAAAATATATTTTGTTTTATTTTAATTCAAATTATTTCAACATCTTTTGTCCTTCAGTGTCAAATCAATCTTCTAATCAATACATTAATTTGAAATCTTTATTGTAGGTTAAGGAAGACTTTTTTTGCTATAAATTTGTATGTTGAGAGATTGATTTGTTATAAAATAAAATTTGAAGATTAAAATGAAATCGAGAAAAAAAAATAGAGGACCACTCGTGAAAATTACTTCTTCAAATCAAATTACATGCATGCATAGCCAATACAAAACCAGCGTCATGTCCAAGAACGAGATGGGAAAGAACTGATAATTAAGGGAATTAATTATTTTTTTTATCTAGAGATGTATAACTCGATATTGCTTTTTAGATTAAAGTTGTTTACTTTTTGGGTATGCACAACAATTGTTCAAGAATAATTTTTTTAATCTCAATCAGATCTTATTTTCTTTTTGTTCTAATTGAGAATAATGTGTTTTGAGCCCAAAGAACCTAATAATCTTATTTTTTACCGTCATTAGGTGGAGCTCACAAAATAAAAAAAAATGATATTTGGATGAAATTAATCGAACAAGACTTTTGTTCTCATTGTCCTCAATCAAACGAGGACTTTTAAGTTTCTCTTCGAGGAGAATGAAAGACCTATTAACTTTGAATTATTAATGGATTCATAATTGTATAATGGTATACTCGGATTTTATATTCAGTACAATTATCGGGACTCTCAAAATAGTATTACCATTCCCTTTTATTAGATAAGGATACAAATATTAATTTAGTTACACTGTAAAATGATAATAAATTTTTTAAATGACAGTAAATTAAGAAAACTTTAATATAATATATTCTGATATAAAATAGAGAACAACTGCAGGTAGCACATGGCGCTTGGTGCCCGTAGATCCCAAACATGAGGTGTCAGCCAGACATGGGCCCCAATTGAGCACAGTATAAAAACTTGTTATCTCGTGAAAAATACAAACGGACCACCAATTCATAATTAAATTGAATAAATATCCTTCTGATTTGTTTCTTCCATTGACTCATTTTTCACATTTATTTTAAAATTAGAAAATTTGTTGTATTTTTTTAAATTTTATTTAATCAAATACGAATATTCGTTATTATTAATTTTAAAAAAATTAAAACACTTTAATAGGATAAAAAAATGTTATTAATCGCTATTTTTTCTTCATCGAAAAAATGTCATAATATGGAACTAGTAAATGATATGTTTAATAGAATATAAATATGAAACTAATAAATGAATTTAGTCTTATTTATAAAATATAGCTTGTAATAAGCATGATTACAACAAAACTATTATAAACTCTTACCAAATTATAAAAATCTCCGTATGTGTAATAATTATAATTATATTGATGTATACTTGCTTCAATGTAGAATTAGTACTATTTTTATATTAAATAATAATTTAAACACCCGAATATAATCTAAATTACATTCTGTATAATATGTTTTATCTAGAAAATTATATAACCCGCTATTTTTTGGTGAGTTGATTAGTGATACGTATTTTAATAGCATAATTAAATAGGAATCAGTGTAATTAAATAGTATACAATCTAATCAAGATATAAAAATAATTTAAAATATATCTATTATTTAATGTAGATTATGATGTATAATAAAAAAAATCAAAATTCCAGAAGGTCGGGAGCAGTTGACCATAATTTGATTCTCTATTGATAAATATTTTCAGTCATTAGCAAGTGACATGATCAATAAGAAAGGTTCCAATAATGTAGTAACCTATCTGGATTTTTTTTTGCCTTAACCATAATAAAAAGTTTGGTAAAGCTCCTAGGCGGCGTATTCTTTTGAAACAATATTCTAAGAATCGAAATTCTTGATTAATATAGAAATAATATTCCTGTGTTATGCAAAGGAATAATGGTATGAATCATTATCATTTTTTATGTGGACTTTGAATTATTCAATTAAAATTAGGAGGCATTCCTCTATAGATAATTTTTTTCATATTATCGAGTATTATTGTATTAATTTACTTGATTCTACTGTTGTAATAGACAAAGGGTAATTTAGATTGTCTTGCAATTCATATTAATTACGAAGTGACAATACAAGTTCATAACAATTCAATTTGACACTTAAGTTACAATCTTTTTTATTTTACTTTTTGTATTTATCCAGTGAAGCTTTATGTAAAAAAATTATAAAATTAATCATATAAATTTTAATTAATTATTATTGATGTATTATTACCATAATTATAAAAATATACTAATTATCTTATAAACTTTATTTTTATGAAATAAAATACGTGCTTATGAATTTAAGTTTTTGAAATTCAAAATAATTATAAATGTTTAAAGGTAATTATTTTCATTAAGGGTATATTGGTAAATTTATATATTAATTTATTTTATCATAAATAACTAATATAAATTGCCAGAGAATTTATGCATACAAAATAAAGTAATTTAGATGCCTGTCAATTTAATAAGTATCAATTTTTTTAGATGCAATTTACATTACTAGAGCGATGGACCAAATTGTCAATGCGACATTCTCTTAAAACAACTCACAATGACATGAATAGTAATTTTATCAACTTTTAAGAATATTTTAGTTATGTGAGTATTAGGATAATTTTTAAGATGATGAATTAAGAGGATGAGGGATTTTCTTTTCTTTTTTTGCCTTCATTTTTCTTGCTTTTTCCATTTTTTTACTTTTATTAAAATGGCAACTTTTAGTGCCCATTTTTAATTCAATTTTTACTGAACCATTAATATCAAAGCAAAGAACACGGAAACTTCCTGCTCCTGTCGCCAATTTCTATTTTATTTCGCACATAAATTTGTTTCAGAATCATTATTTTTATAAATGATAAAAAAGGTTGAGCACATATTTTGATAAATATTAAAATAAACGTTTTAGAAAATAAGAGTATGCGAGAATGGCGCGGTGCCCATATTTTATCTCGTAAGAAATACGTAATTAAGTCTTATTTATATAAAAATAACTGTACCTTTATATATACTTTCTTTCTATTGGTAAAAAGCTATTTAAACGTGAAATGTCAAGATTAAGCAGTAAAAAGTAAACTCTTTCTCCTTTTAAAAAAATTCTAATATTTATATAGTTATTTATTTTCCATTTTTTATTTCTATCTTAAAATTTAGGATAAATTTTTTTTAAAAAAAAAGCGGCTCCTCCAGTTTATGATAATTATGGCGGATAATTATTGACACTGCGACATTATATTGATTTAGATATATTAAGAATCTTTTGCAATATTTTGATAGTTATGACATTATAATTAAAATTTATTAAGCATGCGAAATTATGAGAGGTGTCGGCGGCGGCTTGAAACCACCAACCCCCACTGGCCACTGTACTGGCGGTTGTGGTGTCTTGCATAGTTGCATGCATCGTGATCTGGCTCGACTGTGGCGGTTCAACTACATGGCCAACTCTTGCCAGCCCCCACATGATGGGTGACAACTGGCCTTCCGTCGAAGTAATAAATAAAATAATTTTTGTTTGGCAGAAAAAATAATAACAAGTAAGAATTACCGGCTCCATTTGTTATTATAAAATCCGCTGTTAGTGTGGGAATAATAAATCCAAAAAAAAGCATTTTCCATTTTTGCTTCCATAAATTTCTGTAAATAAAAAATGCATAAGCCGGTGGGAAGGAGTTAATAACTGTGGATTCAGATAACTCTAAACATTTTATTTATCAAAATGTAAGTTATTATTATCGGTTAATTTATTCATATGCGTAAATGTTTATTTTCTAAAATATAAATAAAAAAACAGTTTAAAATGATATTGGTAAAAAAGATTGATACGTTATGGATTTATGGCAGCATGCTTTAAAAGAAATAAAGAAAAATAGCATTTTAAAGTTAATATCCATATCGACTACATTGTGCCAGTCGTTCCAGTCGGCCCTCCAATCACAATTTTTATTGGCACCATAATTTATCCCATTAAAGTACAAACACATTTATCCCATACACAAGGAAACAACATGTGAATGTTTTATCCACTCTTTTTTTTTCAATTAAAAATGAAAGCCAGTTAGCCTCATATAAGAAGAAACAATTAATCAAAACTAAAGAAATATGTAAACAACAATAGTATGAAATTGTTTTATCCACATTGCTGAAAATATGTGCAACATTTGTCTTTCTTTGTTCTTTGTTAGAAAATAAGGTCACGTAGTATGTAATTAATTCAACGCAAGCCATCATCAAATTTTAATCCAGGCAGTATATGGAGGTGTAAATTCAAAAAGTCTAAGTCTTTCTCTCTCTCTCTCTCTCTCTCTCTCTCTATATATATATATATATATATATATATATATATATATATACACGAATATATAAACTCAAATAAGTGTTTCTACATATGAAATCATTTGTTGGATCAAAATTTGATCATATATATTTTTTGAAATATTTCAAATTTGTCAGTTACCTGAGGTTATGCCCTAATTCAATAATCAAATCACATGTGTAAAACCTTTTTGAATTTCCGTGTGCACTTTTTCTTTTATGCGTGTGTCCAAGATTGTTAAGACCATGACAAGAAGGTACAAAGATTTTCTGAGTCAAATCTTGAAACCGAAAATGAGTTTAATTGCGATGAGATGAAGATCTTGATCATCTTGCATGAGACTAATAACATCGTCATGGACTAATAACAACTTTCTGCATGAACAATTTTAATAATGGATTATAACAAAAAATCAAAATTTAATAGTTAGAAATATGTTTGATATAACGTGTATTGACACCTTCATTTTTTATGGATTTAATGCGTGTGCTGGTAGCACCCTCCTCCCTACATTCGTAGTCGTTGGATGTAGAATCTATGTGAATGAAAACATGCTCGATTCAGTGAGGTTCAACAGCCGATTCAACAACAGTTCACTCGATTAGAGATCACAGATGAACAAAAGAAGAAGCAAAGTGCTTTGGTGAACCCTAGGTGTTGTTCGTCCGTCCATGGACAAGACTCGATCCCTACTTCGTCGGTAGCCCAAGGCCTCTCGACCCTCTAGCGATGGCGGCGAATTCGAGGATGAGATGGAGTGCGTGTTCTGCAAATTCGATGTGAACGACGATCGAAGAATCTTTTCGTCCAAGATCACGACCATCTTCGAGAGTGGTACAGAGCGATCTCGCCACGGTCAATGCCGAAGAGATGACTTCATCAGCCTAATGGATTTGGCCAATCTCGATGCCTCCGGCGTCCTCGGGGAGGTGGACACCAACAGAGACCTACGTTGTGCCTTCTCGATGTTCGACCTCGATCAGAATGACATGATCTCGCCGAAGAAGCACGATCTTATTGAGGATGACGTTGATGGAGATGACTTCATCAGCCTCGCGGATTTCGCTGACCTCAATGCCTCCAGGGCCCTCGGGGAGGCGAACACCAAAAGAGACCTCCGTTACGCCTTTTCGGTATTCGACCTTGATCGAAATGACGTGACCTCACCAGAGGAACACGATCTCACCGAGGTTCATGCTGACGAAGACGACTTCATTAGCTTTGCGGAGTTCATCGACCTGAACGCCTTCGGCACCCTCGGGGAGGGAGACGAACACCAACAGGGACCTCTGTTGCGCCATCTTGATTTTGACCTCGGGCTCCCTGGCGTACTTGCATGGTCTGCGGCGTTGACTGTGACGACGAGGCAAGAAGCGACTTCAACGGGGGCAAGATGAAGGAGAGATAACAAGGGTTTCATCTTAGTTGAACAATGTTGAACTAGATATTTTGTAATAGGGAACCACACATTTTTCATCCACCGTAAATCTTACATCCCATAGCCGTGAATGTGTAGAGCAAGGAGCTACCCACTTGAGTGGGTAGCAAGCCCATTAAATTCATTTTTCTTCTAAGTATATGAGTTTAATATACTTTTTATTCTAGCGTTATATTCTAAGGAAAAACTTGATCGACATGGGAAACAGTCAGTGATTGCACATTTGCACTTTTGCGATAAAAATCATTTTAGATTGCATGCCAAAAGCAGCAATGAGTACAAAACATAAAAGCACGTTAAAGCGCTACAAGGTAGCTAAGTTGTCACAGTCATTTAACAACTCCACCTTTTATATATATAACATATACGCAATTAATAAAGATGGTTATCAAAATTATTTATATAAGGAGTTGAATCATTCACGTATACAGTAATTAATTTTAAAATGAAGTAAAAATGAAAGAAAAAAAGTTCAAAATAGATAGTACACCAAATCCATGCCTCCTGGCTTCCTTGAAGAAGTAGCAACGGTACCACGTGACTTAGATCCAAAACTAATTTTGCAATTTGCAATTTTTTTATCCATGCATAATGCTGCAACGAGATTATATAATTCCATTGCTTCATTAACAAAATATTTCCACCTCAATTTTGGAGGCAGAACAACCATTGGATAAGTTGGTTTATTCTCCAAACAAGTAAAAAATAATCAACAGGATTAGTTATCCAATCAAAACAAAAATTACACGTTAAAGTTATAAAAAGTAGGAAATCAACTATTCTTTGAATAATTATTCTTCCTATTTTTATCTGATTTATTACCTTGTCTAATTTATTCTTCCTATTCTTATCTAATATATACACTATTTTCTTCTGATCCAAACACAATTCTTTTCACTTTTAAATAAAAAAATAAATCTAATTGGATGAATACTTTTTATTTTATGGATAATAATACTCAAACTCAGAAATGCAAGTATTTTTACCTGATCAATTGCTGTCTTCCCTGCTTCTATATTTCTACTGCATAATCGCCATATTTTTTAAGCATTCATTCTACATTATTAATCAATATCTAACATTTTCATCATCCTTATTCCTTAGCTTAAAAATAAGGAGTCTTGGCCCTTTTCGGTGCTTAGAATGATTGAAGAGAGAGAGAGAGTGAGTGAGTGAGTGAGAGAGAGAGAGAGCAGGCAGGTGGATTAGGACCTTTGATGATGCCAACGTTGCACCAGACCTGCTGCTTTGAGACAACCGCAATCTCTGTGTTTTCAGTAGTCAGTCTTCATCCATAACAAGTCCTCATTGTTTAATATCCTTGAGCTGAAACCAGTGTCAACACCGGATAACATCCTATCTATCCCTCTCTTGTATTCTTACTGTCTGCAGTCTCTCCAAGGTTGAACTTGCATCCCGTCCAGATCTTTGGCCACAACAGCCATTTCCTGATCTGAGGATCTCAGAATCCTCATACTTTGTACTACGTTTATTCTCGCCTTACTGTTAGAAACTGGAATCGCAGCCTACAAGCGTATGAGTTCATCGAAATCCTTGGATTCAGAGGGATACTAGAGAAAAGAGATTGTTGCGATTCAACCTGCTGCTTAAAGGTGCTTCCTTTGGGGGAAAAATGAGCATTCTTTCGGGTAGACATAGTTACTGGTTCAGACCAGTGGTCAGCCCCAAGAGGATGAAGGCAAAGAACGCAATGCTATATCCAGTTCTGGGCATTATTGCCTGCATGGCATTCCTGTATATGCTGTTTGGGGATCTCAAGTTTTACCACCCTGAGGAGCCCCAACTGAGCTTTGTGGAGAGGAATGGCACCCACTTCATGGTGGACGGGCGGCCGTTCTATGTGAACGGCTGGAACTCCTATTGGTTGATGGATCAAGCTGTCGAGGATTCCACCAAGCCAAAGGTCACTGAGATCTTTGAGACAGGGGCAAAGATGGGTCTCACTGTGTGCAGAACTTGGGCGTTCAACGATGGAGCTTACCATGCCCTGCAGGTGTCCCTTGGCATCTTTGATCAACGGGTTTTCGAGGTACTTATCTGTTCATGTCCTCTTTTTGCTCCGTGATATCATATAACCAAATCTATTCAGAAGTTTCCGATTTAGAGGGAATCGTGCAGAATAATTTAGAATTATATCATTTTAGCAGTTTTTCCAATTTGATGATAGCAGAAATCTCATTCGTTGTTATTTCTGAACGCGCAAAGAAAATTATCTTTTCCGGCATCTTGATTTCTGAGTTAACATTTGAATCTTGGGGGAACCCTAGGCACTGGATTGGGTAATAGTGGAAGCACGAAAGCATGGGATCAGGCTGCTTCTCAGCTTGGTGAACAATTTGCAACATTACGGTGGGAAGACGCAGTATGTCAAATGGGCTCAGGAGGAAGGATTCGGATTGAGCTCCTCAAACGATTCTTTCTTTTTCGATCCTTCCATTCGTAGTTACTTCAAAATCTATGTAAAGGTACATACTTTTCTTTTTTGTTTCTTTCAGAGCTTGTGTGTCGTCTGAGATCCGAAGGCAAATCTTATGCCCTTTGCTTTCAGTTGAAAAAGTAGAATCTTCTGAAAAAGGTTGTGAGTGAACATTGGCTTTCTCATAAAGATCTGACTCCTGTTATAAAATTCACCACCATGACAGACTATATTGACAAGGAAGAACCACTTGACTGGAGTTGAATACAGAAATGATCCAGCAATATTTGCTTGGGAGCTAATCAATGAACCTCAATGCATATCGGACGCATCAGGTGACACCCTCCAAGTAAGTTCTTAGCCTCCACCTCTTCTTTGTTTTGTTTCAGGCTATGCACTGTGACATGGTAACTAAATGTGCTTTACAAAATTAGTCTGATATTTCTTTTCTTTTTACAGTGAAAATTTTACTCAAAAAGTCGTGTGAAGAAAATATTTATTTATTTTATTGTTTGCTGTAAAGAAATTAGTTGGGAATAAAACAAAAGATAAAATGAAATGATAAGTTTTACCAGCAACATGAATCATGCATAGTGCTTAGTAAGTATTCATATTGCTTAACTGTATGTTGGTAAGAGTTAAACATCAACCTTTACTTATATCAGGGAACACTAACCTCTAGAATGATTGAATCTGTCAAACATTGAGCTAGCATTTCAAACTCTCTATGGAACATTTGACAGAATCATGGATGACATCTTGGTCAGGACTGGATTTTCCTTCCAAGCATTTGTTTCTCACTGCACTTTGGGAAAATTTTCCCAATACATTTTTAAGCATATGCTGATGGGAAAATTCGAGAACAGGGAGAGAAGATCGCAGAGAGATTGCAAGAAAAATAGAGGAGACACACGAATTTACCCAGGTTCACCCTTGAGATTAGGGCTACGTCCTGCAAAAAAGTTTTACTATATCGTTTAGGTTTTTAGCCGCCGCACCGATTACATCTGAAAATAAGGTATAAATAACCTCTCCAAACTGGTTCAAAACCCGAATAAAACAGAGAAAAAACCTAATCCGAACCGTCGTCGGGGGGCGGGGCCCCCCGAACCCCCCATTTCGTTCGTACGCCAGTAATACTGTTAATTGGGTAATACTCAGATTCTCCTAAGCTCACGTGGACGAATCCGGTGTGAGAAACAAGGGGCCCTGAAGTATTCACCAACTCTAACATATGCAAACATAACAAATGTCATAGAAAAGGATATACCACACTCATGGAACATGCAAGGTTCAAGTTTTTTTAGATAATTTAATTGATTATGACCCATTGCTTCTGTTCTATGAAGCAGTTGGGTCACAAGGTGATGTCATTGCTAACTTGAAGAGTTGCAGGAATGGTTTGAAGACATGGCAGAGTACATTAAATCAATTGACAAGAAACATCTCTTGACCATTGGCCTTGAGGGATTTTATAGTCCAACAAGTCCTCCAGAGAAGCAAGATATCAACCCAGGAAAGTGGTATGGCACCCTGGGATCAGATTTCGTGCGCAACTCTAAGATCCCTGCCATAGACTTTGCATCCGTGCATGTTTATCCTGATGAATGGTAATTTCTTCAACTGATCCTTAAATTCCAATGTACATAACAAGCAGCATTTTACATCTCCCTGGAGGCTGAAGCTAACTTTTTTTCCAGAGGCCTGCATGTCATAGTGAGAAATAGATTGCAACTTTTATAGCATGAAATGTGGCAACAATCAGATGCATTCTCGTGTTTGATTCTTGACATATTGAGTAGGTAACTATTTCTTTTGCAGGATGCCAGAAGCAGATCTCGATGAAAAGACGAAGTATATTGCCAAATGGGTCGCATCTCACATTGAAGATGGCGAGAAGGAATTAAACAAGCCCATTTTATTTACTGAATTTGGGTTGTCCAACAAAACCCGGAACTTTGATCACACTCATAGGATAGCCTTCTATAAATCCATCTATGATGCCATCTACGATTCTGCAAAGAACAACGGAGCAGGAGCAGGAGCTCTTATTTGGCAACTAATGGCTGCAGGGATGAACGAGTACAATGATGAATTTGGGTTTGTTTCAGGGGAGAGGCCTGCAATGGATAGGCTGCTGAAGGATCAATCATGCCGGTTGAAGGCCTTCCGATACACAAATGGATTCTCAGAAAATAGTGCAGTCTGCTAAAAGATATTCTTTTTGAACGAATTCTTTCCTTTATCCTTTCATTCTGGAAGATCATAGGATATGGATCCTTAATTTTGAAATTCCAAGTCAGGTATATATATATTCATTCAAGTCTGCATTTGCCTGGCCTATGTCTTCCTCATCCGATTTAGTGCACATTATTTTTGACCAAGTTGAAAGAGCACACTTCCAACATGGTGCCTGATGGTTGCGAGTTTCATGTGAAGGCATTAAATATGGTTGACAGCATCTGAACTTTTGATCCTAGCGTCCCATTGTTAATGAGAAAATGGATTGTATGAGACAAGACAATGAGGCCTTCCTCACTATTTAGAGTTCTCATAGATACTCTGCAAGTGTTTCTGGACTTCTGTCTACCTAAATAAAACATTCTTCTTATGCGTTTACAGCTTATTTACATCTTAAATTATGTAGTTGAGAAAGAATGAATTCCTTCACGATAATAAAAAGTACCGCATGAGTAGGTCGTGGCTGCCTGCAATAATTGTGTGCAGGGTTGCCTCAATTTTTTTTATTGACTAGATAATAAGGCTGTCTACAATAATTGTTGTTCCTTTCGCTAGCATCTTTTTTTTTTTTTTGAAAATATTTTTGTCAATGCGTGAACAAAAGATACAACCAAATCCATCATCACCAGGAAACAGGATCCATAAAAGAGACAAATAGAGAGTTCAAGAATATAGCAACAGAAAAAAGTTAGCAATCTTTATGCGCAAAGGGTTGTCTGAAATCTTGGTTATGGATGGTTTATGGCTCCGTAAAGAGTACGAGATTCCCGTTTCAATTTTTTTTTCCTGGGCTGGAATCATCCATCTCTTCTATCTGATGATATTAGTATGACTTTGCAATGAACACTCTTTTAAGGTCAGTGGGAATTGTGGTTTCATCCAACAAAATCAAGAAAAAGTGCTATTTGTTTGTCTGAAAGACATGTCAATTGTTCGTAATAACGATAGGCAATATAGATTCACACTCCTCTTTTGTCTCTGTTTCTTTCTTGGGTACAAATCTATCTGTTTCTTTCACCTGTTATTTACTGCATAGAACAACACGAACAAATCTATCTGTTTCTTTCGGGTTTCATATGCGTTTCTTTTACGCTTAAAACAGATGCTGCTGTTCGAACCAGAGCAAGATTATACTAATCGGATGGTAGTTTATTGATGGACTAAACAGAAGGGGGCGAGACAGGTACAAAGCTACATGACACAAACGGCCCTCGGCCGCACAAAGTACTGATCACAACAGACGCATAGCGCCACACATAATAGATAAAATATAAAAACAAACTGATACGTGATGCATATCACTTGAAGACGTCTTCCCATTCTTCAATAATGGCGTCAAATCTTAGGAGCACAGTCGTCTTCATTTGCCGCAGGAGCAGTCCGCGCAGGTGCAGCTGGCGCCGCACTTGCAGTTGGGGTCGTGCTCAGCAGCTGAGGTGACCACTTCGTCAAAGAAGCTGCCATGGGAAAAAGAAGAGAGGCATAAGAGATTTTTTTTTAGGCATAAGAGATTTGATATTATAACATTTCTGTATTCGCAACGTCGGTGTTACAGGAACTGTTGGGCCATGCGCCATGAACGTGTAACCCAAACAGAGCAGGGGTTGCATGATTTCTTAGCAGAGGATTCTTGACATATATTAGTTAACTCAGAGACTGTGATGTTCATAGATGATATGACGCAGGAAACAATACCTGTTCTCATTGTTGACGATCACCACGTCATAGCCGTTGCCTTTCTTCCTGAAATTAATAGCTTTCTTCAGGTTAACAAACCAAGATGAGAGAATTAAATAAATACATATGTTAACATCCATGCGGAGCATATTAAAAGTTTTAGCCTGCCATGTTGAGATCCAATACTTACGTGCACTGGCTCTTGTCAGCGCAGTCGCAGTTGCCACAGCTCGACATGGTGAAATCTGACGAAGAAGTATGACGATCAAAGATTGTAAAACCAAGGTTTTTCGTGGACGAGTTGCTTGGTGCAGAGGACTCGGAACTGGCCCTTATTTATAGCCATCATGAGAGAGAGAGAGAGAGAGAGAGAGAGAGAGAGAGAGAGAGAGAGAGAGAGAGAGAGAGGGGCTTCTGTGATGAGCACACGACTCTTGCAATTATCCTAAAGGAATCTTGACACCAGTGGCAGGCGGTAGCTATCCAAGTTCTATGCACCTCTCAGGTTGAATTCTCTCCATCAAGGAAAAAAAAACCTCCTTTCACACCAATCACATTCCTACATTTTTGAAAAAAAAAAAAAGTTGATTAATTTTGACGATCGTGAATAACAAAAAAGAAGAGATTATGAAAATAAAATTTAATTAATCAAATTATTATTACTGATAAAGGTTTAAATATTTAAGCTCTTTGTCTTAAATTTATTTAATAAAAGACTACTAGACTGTACTAAATAAAAAAAGTGAACTATAAAGTAGGCACGCGTTCATACTATTTCATTACGTTATACTCAAGTAGGAATTTAAAGGCACTGTCCGAAGTTGATACTTTTTTTTAGCTTAATCTTAGACTACAATTTTTTATAATAATAGTTATGTGGAATTTAACCCTAGAATTTTCAAACAGCACTCAACTAAAGGGTAACCTTACACCTATAAGAATAGAAATTAATGAGTATATAAAGAATCACATTTTACATTTTGACATGAAATATTGTTTTTTTTATTATTTTAGTAATATAATATTTATAATTTATTATTAAACTAATTATACAATTCATAGCTGAAGAAATTTATATGTTTAACAGGCTAATTTGATAATAAACATATAATCTAAGATTAAATAAAGTGTGACTACGAGTATCAAATTATCTTAATCTTGATCAAATAAATTAATATACAATCATTTTATTAATATAATAAAAAATAACGTTGTACACTTATTTTATGTCAAATGCTAATAATATCCCAATCTTTTTTTTTGTGTTAACTATTATATCCAAAAGTTTGCTGACCTAGTTGGGTGTATAAATGTTAAAAGATAAAGGGTTATTTTCATAAACCTCTTTCAAATTATCATGATTTTTTTATTTTTTTATCTTTAAATTATCATAATTTTTTACTTTAATCCTTCTATTACATTTTTCGTTATTTTTATTTTTTTTTCATTTATAAAAAAACTAAATTACCTCTTCCTTCATAAAAATATGAAATAACAAATATAAAAAAATAAAAAAAATTGCTGGAAGGATTAAAGTGGTAAACAAAAAATTTGTCATTTATGAAAGAACTAAATTGCCCTCCCCCAATTTTTTTTATTTTTTATATTTATTATTTGATGTGTTATGGAGGAGTGGATAATTTAGTCTTTTTATAAAGGGAAAAAATCAATAGTAACGGATTTTTGATACTGAAGGATTAAAGTGAAAAAATCGTGATAGTTTAGGGATAGAAAAATAAATTTCTAATTTGAGGTTAGATACGAAAAATCGTGATAGTTTAGAAAAAAGATTTATGAAAACGACCTCTTCAATCCAATCTACGAACTAGTTAAAACAATTAGTGTTGATCAATATTATCATCATTTGATTATTTATGAATATGCATTGATCCAATGGATTTACATGATTATCAAATTGATCGTCTTTCTGTGTAAAATACTTTTTTTTTATGTCAGCCCCGATCTATGAGAGATTTTAGATGTCTAAGATTATTACTATCAGACTAATCCAAACTTGAATGAAAGAACGATGACATTCTATGATCAAAATGATAATTTTCACCCATTGAATTATTTGAAACGTACAACTCCGTTAACCCGATTATGCCAACCCCTCTTCTGATGTAGAATGCTTGATATACGTGACAATGATGCCAGTAGAGGATGAAGCTTTTGTCTGAAAGACGCCCACAAAGGAACAAAGTTTTTACTGCCTCATTTTGGAAACTGAAGTGGACTTGTGCTCCTTTGATAACATTTTTTACTCCATGATTTGATCTCATCGGTGGCGCACCTCCCCAAACGTTGCTTTCTCTCTCCTCTTTCTTTCCCATCCAAGTGGAATCCATGTATGTCGTCTTTCTAAATTTGTCATGTCAACGTCGGTCACATCTTAATTAGTGGCGAAACCATGCCGTGTTCAGATGCCCAATCTGCAGTTCATGTCGTGTCCATTACTGATCATGTCCTTGTTATAAGCTCAATTGATTTGAGTCTATCACTAGTGATTAAGATCAGCATGGACGCATTACACACATGATCAATGTCTTCAACCCAGATATGAATCATACAGAATACTTAATCAACTAATCAGCAAAATGTGAATTAATTTTAAACTTGTATTGTTAGATTTATTTAGTTGGTTAATTAATATATATGCTGCCATGATGTTGAATGAACAATTGATAATTGGCTTAGGGATGGACCCCAAAAATTAGGAAGTAAAATCTGAGAACAAATTCACATAATAATATTAGAAGTAAATATTTTTTTAAGTTAATAGCTTTTAACTTAACTTGTGAAGAATCTCATATTTGTTTAGTCTTAAAATTACAGTTTTCGTTGTAATAGAGTGGCACTTTTTTTTTTTTGCTAACACGGGTTTGAGAACGTTCTGCAATGTTTTTTTTGGGATATGACCCTCGTCATGGATCCAAATCTTATACCTACTGATATTTTAATTAATAGTTAACAACACTTTATTTTAATAAAAAGAAAAGGAATAGGCAATATAATTATTTTGGCTTGAAATTATATATTGGGCTTTTGTTTGGTGTGACCCCATATTTAGCTAGACCCAATAAGAAGTCGAATTATAACTTTTAGAGTCTTATATAAGTGTCCGACAAAAAAATTTACCGGCGCATTAAACCACTCCCCTCGCGTTGAATCATTCCAACCCCTTCTCCGAATTAGTGTGCATACATTAGGATCGTCCATCTCAAATTGAAAGATTCAAAAAATATAGACGCAGAATGCTATCAATAAATAAAAGATGTGATAGCACTCTTATATTTCTCATATATATTCTATATAATTTTTGAGCATGTAAACATAGAAATATTAAAAATTACAATATGTAATTTCATGACAATTTTGTGTAATCACATGTGTATATACACTACATGTGACCATATCTTACTTTCTTATTAAACTAGCAATTTAATGAAGTATAGTACCTCTAATTATTATTGTTACCTTCCATGTCAGAGCTCTTGATAGATGCAATTTAATTCGAGTTTACTGAAAAAATCCAATATTTTTCAAGGGATTTTCTTTAAATACATTCTAAAATAATTTAGAAAAAGAATATTTTTTCAGGCAAATATGTGCTTTAGCAACATAGTAATATAAGATTTTAGATAATTAAGTTAAATATAAAATATTTAATATTATAAACAAATATAAAACTTAATATTAAAAATTTAAATATATCAAATTGTTAAAGGTGTCATAATATAATTATATCAGTAAAGAATATAGATTTGCACACTATTGCCTACGAACCTTGAACATAAGATTTTTTTTTCTAAATGACAATAAATTTGATTACATAACTAATATTATTTAAACAAAAAAAATTATATTCAACTTTATATCTACAATGGATGAAGCCTAGTTTTTTTTTCTCTTTTTGCGCCAGTTTTTCCCCAGTTTTATCGCAACATTATGTTTTTTTATGGCATTTTTGAGTTAAAAAAATAAACTTTGGTTTTTCATCCCCAAAAAAATCGAATGTTAACTGTATCTACAAGTGATCAGTAATAGATCTGACATTTCCTGGATGCTCCAAAAAGAAATCGACATCAATCATCAATGCATATCCTTCCGTCGTTCAATTCCGTGGTGGACTGAAATACGCAGACGCATATGTCTATCTATCTATACATGTGAATCTATATTATATATACGTATATACACGGTATAGGTGTACGAATTTAATATGTAATATACTTAAACATTCAACCACTAAAATTAGATCTATTTTTTTCCATATATATATATATATATATATAGAGAGAGAGAGAGAGAGAGAGAAAGAGAGAGAGAGAGAGGAATATTAGAGTGCATATACACTTAGGTGCATACTAGTGCATACACTCACTCATAGCCATTAGATCAAAATTGTTTTAGTTAAAATGTTTGAGATTTATAAAATAATATTGATTTAATAAAACTTCTGGTTAAAAAAATTGGCTCCCTCTTGCGACCTCGCATAACCTTCCCTGCGTCGATCGTTGACCGCCGACGCCGACAGTGGACTTCCCCGGGCTCCATATCCTCGACTTGGGCTGGCACATCAACGAAAGGGCAGCGTCGGCCTCCCTCTGCGATCTCACCTTTCTATTGCCACGCCGTTGAGCGCAAAAGGAGGGCATCAACCCCCTCTATGACCTCATCGGCGAGGTCGCAGAGGGAGGTCGACGCCCCCCTTTCTGCTGCCGCGCCTACGATCTCACCGACGCCAACAATCTCACTGCGGACCGATAACGCCAGGTCGTTGGACCAACGATGCCGCGTCGTCCCTCATATATATACACATATATACATATATATACACACACAAGGTTCAAGCGCGCGTGAGGAATGAAGTGAACCGTACCACGGTTTAAGCGCTATCTCATCCAAGACGTTGAATGCAAATCGAATGGACAAAATGCAATGTATGTACATGTATGCACCTAAGTGTATAAGCACCTTAATATTCCTCATATATATATATATATATATATATATATATATATATATATATATTATCGTTCCTATTAAAGGTAATGAAATGATTGGAGTGCTCGACCAATGTTTCATTAAAAGAAAACAATGGTAAAAGTTGAGAAAATCATTTGCACAAGGAGTATCACAAAACAATATTATTAAAATCAGATCCATCAACAGAGCACTTGGCATGGTCCGATCAAACCAGAAAAATTAGATGAATCAGTTAACTCAAATAACCTTTTTTAAAAAAGATCAAAGAAAATAATAAAATATGAAAGTTTTAAAAAAGAAAGTGTTAAAAAGTTAAAGAGGAGGAAAAGAATGAGATGTAAAAAATTAAATAAAAAAATAAAAAGATGAATAATAGTAAAAGAGAAACTATCAAAAGACATAAAATTGGAAATAAAAAAGTGTTAAAAAATAAAAATAACAATAAGAGTAATTTAAGGTAAACTATGTTAATGCAACATATATCATCATTAAATAATAAATAAAAAATCAGTAATAACCTATTAATATTTATACATTGAAAATTAATAGTTATTACTATTAAAAATTTAAATAAAAATGATATTATATTATTTTTTACTATTAAGATGTTATTAGTATAATATCCATATGTTACATCATATAAGTTATACTACATGTTTAGTATTATTTTAATAAAATTTAGTCCAACCTGATCGGACCTATCCAACTTCGGCCCTATAGTGAGTTCAGTCCGGCTATGAAAATATGCAATAAAATAATTATATATAACATTGATATTAAAATATATTTTACTTCATAATATAAATATATTCTTCAAGTAAGTAACATTTTAGCTTACACAAAAAATGGTTGACCACATTGTCTTGATTGTAAATAAAGAAATATAAGCAAAAACTTATTTTTTTATAAGGAATTCCTAAAACAAATAGAATGCTAGTTGACATATACAATGTAGTTTCATGTGTGTTTATTTAACTTCATCCTCATTTTCCACCCAAAAGAAATCTTCGTTGCTTCATATGTCTAACTACTTTAAAAACATCTCAAAATTTTATATATTAATGCACCTTGAATTTTTTATCATTATTGCAAATTTTAAATGTCATGTTGTGGAGATTAAATCCTTTATATCCAACATTTTCTCTTCTTCTCAAGGGTGAAATAAATATTGATGATTGATTAAAAAAATATAAAAGAAATGATGATCCATGAGTTTCAAAACCCCAACTAATGAATAGGTACACCTATGAGTCACTAAAATGTTTCAATGGTAGGATCAAGTCTCCTATAACAACAACTACAATTAATCAAACTTATGTTGTTCTTGTTGTCGAAAAATCTCATGATTAATGGATAATTATGATTTGAGAAAATATATATGTAGAGCATTTGACGTAGAACATGTTTAGAGCACTAATTTTATTTATCAAATTATTAAAATAACTATATATTAATATAAAATATATGTTAAATAGTAAAAGTGATTAAAATAAGATAATTGAATTATTTGATGGTCGTGATGAAGCCATGTTACAAATATAACTGATTTAATGATTGTAATTTATTTAAACTTAGATGATACATTTTTATTATCAAATTACTCAAATACATATATACTATTTTATCTAAGAAATATATAATCAATTGAATAATGAATTTGATTAAATGATAAGAAATAAGCGCTCTGCACCAATGTATAAATCGGGGTGCTCTACATACTATTAATCTCTTATGATTTATACTCTTATGAATTTTATTATTTAAAACAAAGTGCAAAATAAAAAACAGTGCCTGAATTTCAATCAAAGCTATATATCTAAAGCTTGTCATCTAAACTGAAGACCTAGTGTGTGAGCAGACCATGCTTTCTGGCTTGATGCTCTCTCTCACGCCTCCTCTAGCTTCCTCTCACCACCTGCCACCCCTACATTTTTCCCGAAGCCTTTTGATCCTCCTATGAATTGTACGTGTTCGGATGTGGTTAAAGGGCACTCCTTTCCTAAATCTCGATATACCAACTTAGGAAACTTCGAAAATCATCATCCAAAAGGTGGTTATTCTAGTGAAAAATGTTGTACAAACATAGGATGAGTTAAAATATTGTCTTATTGGAAGGCTTGTGGGAGCTCATATCCTGATCAACCTCCTTTGATTAGAGTTACTTACTCTTTGGGTTTTGAAAGAACAATTGAATGGTCCATCTTAAATGAGATATGATAGCTTCTTAATGGTATAACATTCTTGCCAATACCTTATCCTCATTTATTTCCGGATTGTAATTATCTAATGAAGAATATAGCTTTATGAGCAAAGCCTTCTATCATGTTGTATCAGTGATGAACAGTAAAGTTTTGTGCTATGAATTAATAAGAAGGTAAAGAGTACATATGATGAGTTACTAAGGAAGCAATAATGTCCAAAGAGACTAAAGCGAACCTATTTGAATTTGAAGCAAATTATTGATTATGTCATTAGACCTTTATGTCCACATCCGAATTGACCCTCCCATATGCGTTTCTAAAAGTTTTTTTATACTATGCCCAATCCCAAAGTTGGTTCTATATATATGAATAGTGATAAAAATAATAAATAAATTCAATAGCTAAATAATGATAAGCAGTATCAGTCAACCGTAAACTTTACATTTGCAAATGAAATCCCAAGGAGAGTTAATTTGTCGCCTTGGTACCAAAATAAATGGCTACTTGAATTAAGGTTTTGGGTATAAAGATTTCAGTAACTCATAAAAAGGTCCCTATCTTTTAGGACAAGTACGCCTAAAAAATTATTCCATTTAACATACTCTCCCTTGGATGCAAGAATCATGACGTTGACTAAATGTCCTCTCCAAACCAAGGATTACTTCAAAAGTCCAAACAAATGATTATTAAGACTAGATTCGAAAAAAAAATTAACCAAGAAATGCTTGTTTTTCATTCTGTTTGTAGATGCAACCAACCTGATAATAATGGTACTGACTCGCATATAGAATATCGTGATATGATGAGCACAAAAATGGTAGACAATGTCGTGTTTCGTATAAAAAAGCTACGTATAAAGAGCAGTTGCCTCTAGACATCTGTATGCCCCTACACGAGCGATTACTCCTATTTATATGGAAAATGACAAATTAAGCTTTAAATTTTATAAAAATCTCTACACTACCATGATCTAGAGATGAAAAAATGGGCCAGGGTCGTGCCCGTGCTAGTCAAATCGTGTTTGACCGTACCGCGGGCCGTGTCGTACCACACAGTCCATTTTTAACCCCAACACGATCCGTGCACGGCCTGATTGAGCCAGGTCGGGCAGCCCTTTTACCGTACAATTTGAACTTTCCAATTTCTAATTTACTTATTAAGTTATTATATAATATAAATAGTATTGTTAATTATTCTATAATATACTACTTATAATAATTATATAGTTAACATTTCAAATACATTAAGTTATTAATTCATAATTATTAAGTAAATAAATTTGTAAAATGAATAATTGAGTAATAACTAATAAGTTATAAGTTATAATCTTATACATAAAATTAATTGATAAGTATTTAATAAATATATATTAGTAGTATACTAGATAGATAGTTAAGTACTAATTTACTGTCTGCTAAGTTATGACTAACTTATAGTGTTATACCAAGTAAATTAGTATTTAAACTATCTTATAACTAAGTTACTATATAGTATATACCAAGTTACCGATTAGGATGTATGTATTTACTAAGTTATTTTTTGTATAATATAATTAGTATTATTCTATAATATACAATATATGATTTTAGTATCTACTTTAATTATTTATAGTTAAAATTTCAAATAAATTAAATTATTAATACATAATTATTAAGACTTAAGTACACAAATTTACTATATACGAGAATTACTGACTTTGTGTTGGAGACTTGGAGTATTTGCTTGAAACCAAATTATAAGATTCTATAATAAAATGAATGAACTATGGTTTTCAAATGCCCAATGGCGTTCGTCGAAAATCATAAGTTCATACATTTTATGATAGTATTTTGATAATAGTCACTGTTTAGATCCATTTCTGTCACGAATATGCTTCACAAATATCATTTTAAAACAATCTTAATTTTAATTAGCATTTTAAGTAAGTTTAGATGCTTATATAGTCATGATTGCGTGTAGCAATTAATTTTTGAATTAAAGTATAATCAAAATTAAATTATCGATAAGCGTTATAAAAAAATTATATAAAATTATTAGGAATTAATTCTAAAATTTGTAAATATTATAATAAACATGTTTAATTATGATTAACTAATGTTAATTAGAAGTTTAACACTAACTTTTAACAAATAATATGATTGGACATCCATTTCAATCAATAGGGTTTCAAGCAGCTGAAGCAGACAGCTCACCAACTGCTTAGAAAATAATTTTTCCAAATCATCATATGACGTGTAAAAATTCTGTAAAAAATATATAAATCATTTATTCGTATTATCTGCAAGCAGAAAATTTTCCAAGATCAGATTCATTGCCGAAAAGCATGAGAAAATTCGACAGGTTTGCTGGGTTAGGGTGAATCTGCGGATCCAAAATCGACCTTTAATTTCATATGATCATATCTTCGCAAGTACTTCTTTATAAATTATGAAAATTTACATGGTTCATCCTCTTTCAATGTTAGCTTTCCATGACCACAAGAATCATGTAACAAGGACTTCTGTAGAGAAAGTTATGAACCGAGCACCATAGGTCGCTCACTCTATCCCGAGTCAGAGACAGGTCCGCCTTGTAGATTAGAGTATGATTAGGGTAAATCCAATTAGTGTTTGAAATTTATACATGTTAAAGTACTTTACAAGGGTTCGGTGAGAAGTGGAATCATCCAATTTGAATACGTAGATGTGGATAAATTAATTTTTCATTTCATAGTAAGTTTTCTGTCAGGTTCTAGGACATGGACAGATCACGACCGTAATTAACTATTTTTGTTATAGGGTCATACAAGTAGTTAAATTCTATAATTTTTATGTTTAAATACTACTGAAGTCTAGATTCTAGTAAAATTAGGATCTCATCAAATGGATAAGTATTGTTAAAAATATAAATTAATCATTCAGTGATACACAGTCTGCCAAAGCATAAACTCTAGGTCAGATTGTCTTGATTTTTATGACTTGATCACTTCGAATTAGTTAATGATATTTGGGGATTGGAAACTTTAATAAGTCTAGTTTCTAAATTATCTATAATCATGAAATTTGCACTTAGAGTTAAGAAGTTATGAATTATTTATTGACACACACTCAGTCTAGAATCCTGAAATAACACCTAGTTAAGTTATGGAAGATTGAGATGTTCCAAGTGTGAAATAGTCTATGAATATAAATATTTGAAGTTAGATATTAGTACTAGAGGGGATTATATGCATTTTAAGGTGAACAAGGGTTCATGCATGAGCATGCATTGCATATTGTTATTATTAATAATTGGAAAGTGAAATAGCATCATTGCTTGTATGAAACCAATAAGATATAAGAAAAAGGAGGAAAATTTAATAAACCTCATTGAAAACATAAAGCACAAGGTGAGTGGATAAATTTACAACATAGCAAAATGTTATATGTTAGTTCTTTTATTTATGGTATTACCTCAAGCAAAGCTTATTATTGTTATTATTGAAACATATCTTGAGATATGAAAAGCATTTATGATATGTTTCAAGGATTTCATATGAGATGGAGTAACATCTTATACAAAAATGTTTTCAGGGAACAATGCTTGTGAAGTGAAAATAAGTTTCACTTTATAATGATATGAGATTATGACATGTGTATTTTGATTTTATTAAACTCCATGAGTTCATTAGCCATACTGTTTGAAAAAGGTCTTTGAGACCGCATTGGATATACATGAAGTCTTTATGACGTATATCGGGTGTCCTTGCCCTTCGGGGGCTGCTCTGCGTGTACGTATTGACCCATGATCACTCTGCGTATCTGAGAATCATGATTGGGTGGCACACAATCATGGTTGGGATACGTATGGACCCATGATTTGCTCTGCGTATCTGAGACTCTTGATTGTGAAGCTCTGCTTAACTGTATGACACACAATCATAGAGAGATACGTATTGACCCATGATTTGCTCTGCGTATCTGATACTCTTAATTATGAAGTTCTGCTTAGCTGTATGACACATGATCATATAGGGATACGTATTGACCCATGATGAGTGTGTGCAATGACACATGTGTGGAATTTAATTGTGAATATAATGATATCTTGAATAATTTATATTTATGTAAAAGTTCATATGATTTGAAAAGTTATGTGATATGAGTTATGCTTTAAATGTTTTCTCATATGAAAGAAATATGATTATTTTAAATGTTATACGCACTCGTATTGTTCTCCTATGTTGTACTTTTATTCCACTCACTAAGCAAATGATTCTTGCTCACAGTACCCATTTTAGATTTTTCAGATACTCGTAAGTTCTCGAATTGAGTTGACTCGAAGCTTGGTTTGAGGCATATAAAAGAGGTCGAACCGCCGGAGCATTGTATTTTTCTTTCACTTTTATTTTTCCCTTCACTTTTGTTTTTGAAACATGCATGTAATAGGTAGTCTTAGATGTTGTAATTAAGTTTGTGAGAAAACTTTTTGTAAGGTTGTATAAAACTTGATTCTGTGGGGTGTTGTATGTGAGGTGGTTCGTGGAAAAAAAATTATAATGATAATATGTGAATGATATATCTTATAACTATTTATTTAAACTTTGATGAATATATATATGCATCCTTTGTATGTATTGACAAATAACACAAAATAAGGGAGGAGGTTTTGTTGATTTTATTTATAAAATTGCTAAACATAATTAAGAAAGGTAATAGTTGGAATTGAAACTTAGTCATAGTGGGGTGTTGTCATCATAATGGGTCCATAAAAAATGTTTCATGATGACAATGTTACGGATCAAACTAGTAGTACTTGCAAAAGAGATAAATGAATATGGAGTCAAAAGAGACTGTGGAAAATGATGACATATTTTATTTCTTTAAATATCTAAGACTATAATGTCTTACCCGAAGTTAACTGATTAGTTCGTCAACATGCCACTTCACATTGTTTTAAGGAAAAAATTTACTTTGAGTTATTAGGAAAATTAAGAGTTACATTTTCTGATAAATGTTAGAATTTTCTCCTCTTACATTATTTATATAATAATGCTAGAGAAGTTAATTAGAAAGGAATGAGAAGCTTACTTTGCTTTTGTCATTGAGATAAAGGTAAAAGGGGTCACGATTGGATATTCCAATCATATAGGATTTGTAAAATATTCTTAGAAGATCTTCCTAAATTATGACCGAGGAGATAGAGGGAATTCTTTATGGATCTAGTCCTTAGAACTATTCGTACATTTAAGACTCCTTATTGTAGAACACATATAAGATTAAAAGATTATATGAGCATTCCGATGAGGTATGAATTCATTCGAAATTCTGAGCTTTGTATTTATTCTTTAAGAAGAAAAATATGTTCTTTATTTGGGAATCAATTATAGACATTTAGACTAAGTGATTGTGAAGAATAGTTTATCAAGAATGAGTTACTTGCTTGATGAACTACAAGTACTACTAGATTCTCAAAAATGATTTTAAGATATGGATACCATTAGTTAAAGTTAAAAAAAATGGTATATCTCAACCTCTATATACATGAAACTCGATATGATCATTATCAAACCACTCATAAGCATCTCTGAATTCTGAAAGTCGTGCACATCATGAGAGATATTTAAACACTATTTCACAAAATTATTATGGAAAAATAAAACTAAGAGCCAAATTTTGCATGAGTTTTGTGTTGACCTCGTGATATTAGATCATGTCAATTCTAAGAAAAATAAATCATGTCTTTAGTATGTATGATCATCTGATATATCTAAATGTCTTTGATCAATTATTTATCATGTAACCTTTCTTCTTAATATAGAAAGGAAGCATAATGTGTTCTCTTGAACCCAATCTAAGAAAATATGAACTAATCATATACATATGATTGTGTTTGCAAGCTTATTGATTTGAACAAGAACTTGTTACATAAAGAACAACTAGTTTGCATCTTATAACAAAAAAGAAAATACAAAAGATAACAGAGGTCACAACCTAAGATATTGTGTTATAAAAGTTTTGCAATGAGACATTGTGTTTTGGAATAAATACATTTGAACCTTATGAAGGTGTGTTGAGAGGATATTTACAAATCACCATTCATAGTATTGTATTTAACATACATTGAATTACCCATATGTATGAGAATCAGATAATAGATATGTATTATATCATTAATATTCTAATTTGTACATTATATTTGTTCAACTCTTTCAAGTGATTATGGGTATTCTAAATTTGTAAATAACATACGTGTGAATTGACTTTGAAGCTTAATTCTACAAGATTGAGATTGATCCAAATAAAATATGTGGATAAGAAGATAGGAAAAATTAGAATAAAATATAGTTATGTTGTTTTGAATAGTCAAAATCAATTTGCAGAATGTGCTATAAATAACATAGGTGAAATATGAATGTGATCATGAAAATTTTTAAAATATATATGAATGATCCTTATTATGAAATTAGAAATTACTTGTGTTGGATGTGTAGATGGTAAGTATGAGTTTTGTTCTTTGAGTTTGATAACATCAAATCTTAACAAGATTATACGAGATATTGAAGGTTCTATAGGGACAATTAGTAAGAGAATAGATACTTGTAATCCTATTGAGAATTATGAAATGTCTATATTAATAAGAATTGATAAACATTTTATAAAAATGAATAATAATATTAAACTATGTATAAGGGTTGGAGAACCAATCATCAAATCAGTTTAGTGTTGAAAATTCATATCTATTGGATACGATTCAAACTATATGATGATCATTGCATTATCATCGTCTAATGTGAATTATTATCAGTGATTTTGAAATCACAATGAAACCTTGAATTGCTATTATTGATATCAGAATTATTGTCAACTTTCAACCCATAGTTGTCAAACAACAATCATCATTATACATTCTGGATCATTGACGATTCTTGATTAGTTGTTATCGATTACAATTCCTCATATTTGGAAAGTGAATTTTTACTCATCCTTATTTATCACATCTCATATAGGGTGATTGATTAAATAACCATTGTCACTTTTTTTATGGGTGATAAATGATTTGCAATTCCGGACTTTAGTATGTTCATCAATTTCGGAAGTTTTGCGAATGGGTGATTGGAGGGGGATGCCTTTCTGATCCTCGATCGTGAACTCGAATTGACATTTCACTATTGTAAATCAATTAGAGAGGGAAAGTCTTATTCACAAAACTCATTGTTGCCTATACTCCGACCATCATTCTTACGAATAATAGTGATTGTATTTGACTTATGGACACATAATAATCGATGGTTATTCTGTCATTCCCTTTATCCAATGTGTCATCTTCTTTTGCTTCATGATAGATCCATATAATTGTTGAAGTTCTACTCATTGTTCTTGTTATCCATAAAGTTTTTCCAATATTTGGAAATTTCATTGCAATTAGTGTTTCCACTCATAACCTTAGTACTTATCTTTATGGGAACTTTGTATAAAATTAACCATAGTAATAAGATTAGATGAAAGAATTAATTCTTTTATGGAATTTTAAATACGCACAATGGGAAAACTATTATAGCTGAAAGAATATAATAAATGCAAGATTATTGTGAAATGTCAAGAAAAACAAAAAGTGATCCTAATAGTGAATTCACAAGAACAACATTACTTGAAAAAAAAAGGAAGCAAAGTTTATGTCCATGATACATAGGCCCATATGAGATTTTGACATATATTGGGTCAACTGTTTATTTGTTAAGTTCCACCATCAAAGATATTGTATATTCACGATATCATCAATGTTTCTATGCTTCGGTGATATTGATCAAAACCATAGCAAACAAGCTTATCAATAAATAAATCATCAAGCTTCAATGTATCACTTGGATCAAGATCTTTATCTTTTCCTTATCTAAGTCTCTAAATTGCAAGGGCTATTTGTTATTATAGCTACGGTGATAAAAAATATGCTAAGTAAGATTCTTAAACCATCGTATGCACTCTTTGGCCAGTCTTCAGTTAGAAATCCAACAATTATGATCAATGTTAAATCTTGTAAAGCATCGCAAACAAACATCTAGAAGCTTTTTGATGATTTTTGGCATACTTGTTGAAAAAAATATATTCTGCTTGTCATTATGTCAGCATCAAGTGAAATAGAAATCTTCCTTCCTATTCTATCTAGCCCACCATTGTTCTTCAAATCCTTGTTATTATATCCACGTGCAATGGGTGCTAACTCATCTGGAATGATGCAATAACCAACTTTTGTCATCTCTTCTATAATATGATATTCCGGTGTGCTAGCAGTCACGTTAAAGCAAAATCCAAAGACAACAAGACATCAATAAAGAATAGTACATATAATTACTTTGTGTTCATAAAGAATTAGAGATCGTACAATCAATAAACTACAGAACAACCTTTTGCACATAAAGAGCAACTCAATCTATTCGAGTATAAGAGAATTTGTCTTGAGAAGAAAAATATAGTATAAATTATAAGAGTCAAGGAAATGAACTTCATAAATGAAAACTTCCTTTAGTATTTCTGTTATAGGAAAAAAATCATTCAAGTGAAGAGAAAGTTGGTAGTGAGAATGACCAAATGTTCATTCTTGTTCTTCGGAACATGTACCTAAATTTCGGGGACGAAAGTTTTTTTAAAGGAGGGGAGAATTGTCACGGACGTGTTACATAAATAACATTTTAACATAATCTTAATTTTAATTAGCATTTTAAGTAAGTTTAGATGCTTATATAGTCATGATTGTGTGTAGCAATTAACTTTTAGATTAAAGCATAATCAAAATTAAATTATCGATAAGCGTTATAAAGAAATTATATAATATTATTAGGAATTAATTCTAATATTTGTAAATATTATAATAAACATGTTTAATTATGATTAACTAATGTTAATTAGAAGTTTAACACTAACTTTTAACCAAATAATATGATTGGTGAGGCAGGCAGTTCACCAACTGCTTAGAAAATATTTTTTCCAAACCATCATATGATGGGTCAAAATTCTGTAAAAAATATATAAATCATTTATTCGTATTATCTGCGAGCAGAAAATTTTCCAAGATTAGATTCATTGCCTAACAGCCTGAGGAAATTCGACAAGTTTGCTGGGTTAGGGTGAATCTGCGGATCCGAAATTGACCTTCAATTTCATATGATCATATCTTCGTAAGTAGTTCTTCATAAATTCTGAAAATTTTCATGGTTCATCCTCTCGATGTTAGCATGAACACAAGAATCATGTAAAAAGGACTTCTGTAGGGAAAGTTATGAACCGAGAACCGTAGGTCGCTCACTCTGTCCCGAGTCAGAGACAGGTCCGCCTTGTAGATTAGAGTATGATTAGGGTAAATCGAATTAGGGTTTGAAATTTATACATGTTAAAGTACTTTACAAGGGTTCGGTGAGAAGTGGAATAATCCAATTTGAATACGTAGATGTGGATAAATTAATTTTTCATTTCATAGTAAGTTTTCTGTCAGGTTCCAGGACATGAACAAATCACGACCCTAATTAACTATTTTTGTTATAGGGTCATACAAGGAGTTAAATTCTACAATTTTTATGTTTAAATACTACTGAAGTCTAGATTCTAGTAAAATTAGGATCTCATCAAATGGATAAGTATTGTTAAAAATATAAATTAATCATTCAGTGATACACAGTCTGCCAAGGCATAAATTCTAGGTCAGATTGTCTTGATTTTTATGACTTGATCACTTCGAATTAGTTAATGATATTTGGGGATTGGAAACCTTAAAAAGTCTAGTTTCTAAATTATCTATAATCATGAAATTTGCACTTAGAGTTAAGAAGTTATGAATTATTTATTGACACACACTTAGTCTAGAATCCTGCACCTAGTTAAGTTATGGAAGATTGAGATGTTCCAAGTGTGAAATAGTCTATGAATATAAATATTTGAAATTAGATATTAGTACTAGAGGGGATTATATGCATTTTAAGGTGAACAAGGGTTCATGCATGAGCATGCATTGCATATTGTTATTATTAATAATTGAAAAGTGAAATAGCATCATTGCTTGTATGAAACCAATAAGATATAAGAAAAAGGAGGAAAATTTAATAAACCTCATTGAAAACATAAATCACAAGGTGAGTGGGTAAATTTACAACATAGCAAAATGTTATATGTTAGTTCTTTTATTTATGGTATTACCACAAGCAAAGCTTATTATTGTTATTATTGAAACATATCTTGAGATATGAAAAGCATTTTTGATATGTTTTAAGGATTTCATATGAGATGGAATAACATCTTATACAAAAATGTTTTCAGAGAACAATGCTTGTGAAGTGAAAATAAGTTTTACTTTATAATGATATGAGATTATGGCATGTGTATTTTGATTTTGTTAAACTCCATGAGTTCATTAGCCATACTATTTGAAAAAGGTTTTTGGGATCGCATTGGATATACATGAAGCCTTTAGGATGTATATGTGATATGATTCGGAAAGTTATGTGATATGAGTTATGCTTTAAATGTTTTCTCATATGAAAGAAATATGATTATTTTAAATGTTATATGCACTCGTATTATTTTCCTATATTGTAGTTTTATTCCACTCACTAAGCAAATGATTCTTGCTCACAGTACCAATTTTAATTTTTTCAGATACTCGTAAGTTCTCGAGTTGAATTGACTCGAAGCTTGGTTTGAGGCATATAGAAGAGGTCGAACCGTCGGAGCATTGCTATTTTTTTTCACTTTTATTTTCCCCTTCACTTTTGTTTTTGAAACATGCATGTAATAGATAGTCTTAGATGTTGTAATTAAGTTTGTGAGAAAACGTTTTGTAAGGCTGTATAAAACTTAATTCTGTGGGGTGTTGTATGTGGGGTGGTTCGTGGAAAAAAATTATAATGATAATATGTGAATGATATATCTTATAACTATTTATTTAAACTTTGATGAATATATATATGCATCCTTTGTATGTATCGACAAATAACACAAAATAAGGGAGGAGGTTTTGTTGATTTTATTTATAAAATTGCTAAACATAATTAAGGAATGTAATAGTTGGAATTAAAACTTAGTCATAGAATGGGGTGTGACAATTTCAACTGAAAAGATTGCATCTTTGACAAGAGAGAAGAGACGGAAATGTCAGAAAGAGAGAGAGCGAGTGAGAGTCTGAGAGAGAGAGAGAATATAATATAGAGTATTATATCATATAATTTATTGTATAATGCATAAGGTACTTAGGTAGTATAGATAGTTAAGTACTAATTTATTATATAGTAAAATAGTAATGAACACCACGATTAACATGGTTCGACTATTTTAGCCTACGTTCACAGGAGTTTTAATATTGGTTATTATGAAATAATCAATAAATGCAAATTTACAAAAATTAAAAATTACATCTTTTATGAACAATTATAAGCGGAGGAGACTTTGTTTCATTGTCATCTTCCATGTATGATACTATGAATTCCTAACCTTATGTTCGGTTATCCGCATCAAACCAATATTTTAGTAATATAAAAAGCTCCATCGACTTAGAGTTCATTATATTTCTTCTCTCGTAAAAAATCATGGAATCTGCAGAAAAATATTGTTCTGATACCACTATAAACATCGGAATAGTCTAAAGATCTCGAGCTAAGGTAGAAATAATTGGATACATATGACTATTTAATCTCTAACAGATCAAGACATCGATTTCACTATCACATTCTTTTAGACGTGATAAATAATATTGCAGTTCATTACACAAAGGGGCAGCTGAATTGAATGAACTTTCATCCGAGCCTCTTGATGTGCCCCCTCTAATAGAAGACATGAATCTAGAAAATTATGGATGTGATGAAGATGCTTTCTCTCTATGTACACTAAATTTTGCTTCATAAATATTGTATAATTTATTTATTATATTTTCATAATCATAATATGAATTAATAAAACCGCCAATTTGCAATTTTGGATGACTTCTTATATATTGTTTGAGAAAAAAATTCTTAATTTCTCTTGTGTTATACCATTAAGGACTGGATCCCTTAAACCTAGGATCCATTATCATCGCTAAAACTCCTATGAGAGGCAAATTATTTTAATATTCTAAAAATTTTGATTCCATCAAATAAATTATTTGAGAAAATTCATTTGATAATGCATGTTTTTCATTAAATGAACTTGTCATTTCATGAAGTTGATTAATTATTAAATGTGAATTAGGAGAATAAATGACAAATAATTCTAAAGTAGCATTATAAAAAAACTTGTAACAATTTCATGACTGCGTTAGCAACCTCCCATTTGGAATCAGTAATTCGAGCTGCTGGACATTGCATCACAGTTAAAATATAATTATCGAGTGCATGTCTAAATGGAATACATAATTTAAACATGTCATAAGTACTATTCCATCTTATAAACACATCAATGTTTAATTTTCTATAAGGAATATTCTAACGATGACAAATTTCTTTAAATGTTTGTCTCCTAGATCCAAAGTGGCGTAAATTTATAATTACCGATCTAAGAGTTTCAAGTACTATAACAACTACTTTTAATCCTTTTTTAACACATAAATTAATAATATGGCTGGACATCTTTAATGAAAAAGATTTCCATTTAAAGGAGGATTTAATCTTTGAATTAAAAATTGTGCATTGTGAGAATTATTAGCACTTGCATTATTAAGAGTAAGACATATAATTTTATCATCAAGATCATATTCGTTAATTATTTTTTTATCACATTGATAATTTGTAAACCATTACGAGGATGTTCAATTTCTTTAAATATAATAATTCTTTTTTGCACTACTCAATTTGTATTAATCCAATGAACTGTATCACATAAGAAATCATCACCATTTAAAGAAGTCCTATGTGACTAGTCAAACTATACATGAATTTAGAATATAAAAAATAATTAATTAGTTCATTTTTCTTCTTACGATATAATTTAATCGAATCTTCTTAAATAGTTTTTCCACTAACATTTCTAAAGACACCTTGTACTTAATTTGTTGATAATATAAAATTTTTTCATCTTCAACAAATGTGTAAGACATTTCTGCATGTATAACATATCTTGTTAAACCTTCAAGCATATTTTTCTTGATTATAAATAAATAAAGAGCTCACGGTAGTACCATGACTAAGTGCAGTTAGTTGAGTTTATTGCGGTAATTGACCCGCAGTAGTCGTTATAGGATGCGATTCTAAATGCCATTTTAAACTAACTGTGCCCAAAGAAGAGGCGGTAGCATAACTAGCATTATAAATTTTACAAATAACTTTATCTTTTTTTAGATCATTTTCATCTATATTTTTTTCAAAATAATTCCAAACTTCACTAGTTAACTTTGACGTTCTTATTTTTTTACCTATTATCAGACCTTGCGCGAGAGCATTTGAACTTGACGGACCTGTGGGTGTCACAGTTGCAGTTGCACAATCTCCTTCAGAACCTGCAGAACTTGAAGCAATATTAAGATTAGGAATGACTGAAAGATTAACATATGTAGTTGGAGTAATTGAGCAGTTAGTTGATGGCGCCATAATTTTCATATAACCTAATGAATCACCATTTAGTTGTGCTGATAAAGAATTAGAATAATCACTAATATTAGTATTATATGGTTTACCATATGGGTATGTAGGTAGTGGTCATAAGGTGAATAAGTAGTAAAATCACCATATAGACGAAAGGGATCTCACGACCATTATACAATTATATATAAGAAATTAAGAATGAGATAATGTAAATATAATAATAAGAATATAAAAATACTATCGAATAAATATTATAATGTAGATATAAATAAAGAAGAGACAGAGAGAGTTTGAGAGCACGAATGGGGAGAAGAGAAATTGAGTGTGAGAGAGGCAATGAGAAAGAGCACTTTGAGGGCTTGAATGAAGATCGACGAAGGGTCGGCCGCACCTTTTATAGGCAAAGGAATGCTTTCGACACGGCCCGCGTTGCACTTAACACGGTCCGTGTTGTACCCTTTGACCACGTCCATAACTCTATGACACGTGTTCATGTTGTCAAATCGTGAATCTCGTTTAAAAATGAAAAAATGGGTTGTGTTTGATTAGTGTGATCGTGTTGAAGGTTTAAATGACCGCACAAGCTATTGTCCTTTAGTGTTAATTTCAAATACATCGCCAGACGCTTCCTATCATCGCGGTGCGCAGATCGTGCTGGTATTACATGGTCCATGTTTGTGCATTGAAAAAAATAATCCATGCCAAAATAGGTCATGTCGTGCCAGATCCGCGTTCACCGAGTCCGGACTATGTCGTGCCAATAGTGCAGATAGCCATCCCAGCACGAAATGGCATGACACGACCCATTTTTTTGTGCACGGGCTGAGTCTGTGCCGGGCCGAACCGACATGACTTTTTGGCGAGCAAGCGGTGTGCCGAGCTGTGCGGTCCGTCCGAAATTTCATCTTTATCATGATGCGATCCGCAAGTATACAGTGTATCACTATAGTACTTGAGGTTCGGCCATAAGGAAAATGAATCTCTACAAATTTCGAATCAAACTTGAAATATAGTTCGTTGAAGATGGAAATAGATTAAAGCAAGTATGATGAACAATGTATTACACTAATTTTTATGAATTTTGTGTTTTCTAGTTTAGGAATGAAAAAGGAGTTAGAAAATTACTAGTTTTTAAATTTCAGCAAATACCCTCAAACTTTGGGCACTTTCCGGTTCCAGCAAAATTACTTATTTTTTTGTGTATTCTAGTTTAGGAATGAAAAAGAAGCTACAAAATTACTAATTTTTAAATTTCGGCAAATACCCTCCAACTTTGGGCACTTTCTCAACGCTATCCTCAAACTTCATTTTGTAACAAGACTATCCTCCAACTTTAAACTTGTATCACGAACTATGGTTTTTACCTTTAATCGACGGTTTCCCGATCACCATGCTGACATGGTATTCAAGTGACGTGATTTCTCCCTCCTCCATGCAAGCAACCATCCAACGTGGCATTATAAAAATATTATAAAATAGGTGTCATGTTGCGATGAGGGGGGCGACCCCCGGTTCCTACGCTCCCCTCATTGTGGGAGACATGCGGCATTTTTTTAATATTTTTTTTATAATTCCACGTTGGATGGCAGTTTGTGTGGAGGAGGGAGAAATCGTCACTTGGATGCCACGTCAACACGACGATCGGGAATAGTAGATTAAAAATAAAATGGATAATTGGTGAAACAAGTTGAAAGGTGAAGGGTATCCTTGTTACAAAATAAAGTTTGAGGATAGCGTTGATGATGCACGGAAAATCATGCATTAGTTTAGGACATTTGATTAGCATTTTAGAATGTTTTTATGTTTAGAAAAGAAGAGTTTTGATTTGTTTTCATATAATTTCATTTAGATTTGATTTCTACCTAAATATGGAAATTATACATGACAGGATATGAGAAAACGTCGAAGAAAAGGCTTAAAACAGTTCAGAAGACTGTCACGGCCATGACAGTTATTTTCATGGCCGTGACAGAATATTTTGCAGGCAAAAATTTGACTAAGGCACTATCATGGCCATGACAGCTTCTATCATGGCCGTGACAGACAAATTTCAGCAGAAATTTGACTAAGTATTTTTCAGCCTTCTGTCACGATCGTGCCGAAGCCTTGCACGACCATGACGACGGTCTGTTAGGCCGTTTTAAAGGCATTTTTATCCGTTTTTTGGATATATTTTCGATTTATTTTCTTGGGGACGTAAAAACCAATAAAATGAGGCAGAAGAGGGCTTGGAAAAGCATCCCTGGAGCATACTTTTAAAGCCTACAAAGAGGAAAAGATCGAGGACAATAGCGAAGCTCTGCCGGAAACTCGAGAGAGGATGCGCTTAGCCTACGCTAGAGTTTTTATTTTCTTTTCCCTACATTTTTATTTCATATTTAATGTTGATTTTATCAGATTTATTCTTTCATTAGGGTCATCCTAGTTGACCCTATTTATGTATTGGATTCTTCTTGATATTAGTTTGATTTGAATCTTTAATAGCATTGCAATTTCATGTTTAATGCTTTCCTTTGATTCCATGATTTATGATTTGATTGTTATATGAGAAGAAGTAATTATTTTCATAATAGTTTCTAGGGATTGATCTTATTTATTGCATGCCACAATTAGGGAAATCGAAAGAGACCTAATTTGTGTAGTTATTAAGGTGACTTGAGAAAACCCTTGATATTAATTCCGATTGAATGCATCTTATGATTTAATTAAGTAAATTAAAAATCAAAAGGATTGATTTATTTTAATTATTCATAAGATAATAGTCCTGAAATATTGGTTAACTAATTTTGCAAATTCACTTTGTTATTGATTCAACTAATTCTAAGTTAAGAAAATTCATTACATTCTAGTGGAGATAATTATATGCCTTAATAATCAAATTATTATTTCTCCAGGTGATCATTCTTTTATTTTTGTTATTTTCCTTTTATTCATATCTAAAATAAACTATTTTCTTAATTTCTCAATTAACAAGGTTAAAATAAAATCTAAGTTATTAACCGTCCTCGTGGGAACGATAACTCTACTCATTCACTTTATTACTTGAGCGACTAGTGCACTTGGTAGCGTTTGCTATCAATTCTACACGCATCAAGTTTTTAGCGCCGTTGCCGGGGACGTGTTTAGTAATTTTTATTTTTATTTTACTTGTTATTTGAGAGCCTTTATTTTTCTGTTAAATTCCACGCAGATTCTTTTTAGTTCATATACTTTTATATCTCTTTATCTTGTGTGACCAGAAAATATCTTCAAATGATAACAAAATCAAAGACTATGGAAGATTATTATCTGGAAGAACAAAGAAAGATGCTTGAGGATCATGACGCACAAATATCACAACTTGCAAATAATATTATCCCACTCATTCCCGTGGTACAAGGAAATTCTTCTATTGAAGACAAGATGTTAAGGTTCATCACAATGGTTGAAGAAAAATTTCAACTTCAAGAAAGAGCCTTTATGAAGTTGTTGGGACAAGTAAAGTAATTGGAGGCTAGGATCCAAGTGAAAAATGATGCTCCTCCATCCACCTACTTAGAGTCCAATTCCAACATCGAAGAAAAGTTGTGTCAATTGATTGGAGTCATAGAGAAAAGATTCATCCTACAAGATCAACTCATTAGCAATTTACAATCACAGTTGACACAATTAAAGGATCAACAACCAGTTATTATTTCTTCTCCTCCTCAATCCCCAAATTTTAATGTTAAGTTTGATATTATGCAGGCAAAATTTCAAGCATTAGAGAAGAAAGTGGAGTTGACTTCTCAGATTGCTTATGCCTCATGTGATAATATTATGGATAAATCTGTACCTATTATATGCCCACGTCACTTGCAATATTTTAATCCAGGAAGAAGACGACCGAGAAAAATTATTATGAGAAGACATGGACTACTCAATGGAGGATCAAGGAGACAAGTGAATATATTATGGAAGATGGGCAAGTGCGAAGAAGAAATCCGCCTTCAGAAAGTCTGACCATCCCACCATTACCTCCTAATCATTCATTGGTAGAAAGGAATACATTGTCATCACCTCAAACATCACAAAATTCCATGCATTGGAAGCCCAAGGACCAAACTCCACAGGAAGATGCATGTAATTCTTATAAAGTGGAGGGACGATACTTTGAACATTACATCAGAGGTAAGATGGAAAAAGGTCACTTCGAATCTCTTCCAGACACTTGAGGTAACAAAAGGGTAAAAGTCAAGCTAAAAACTATAACTTAAAATTATACTCTTAAACTTTTGTCCTCTTAGCTTTTAATTTAGCATTAGTATTGGATTCTTTAATTCAGATTAATTAACATTAAAAAGTGTTTAGATTGAGATTGCTTCAGGAGGACACGGTCACGGCCGTGCCTACATTTCTCACGGTCGAGTCTATCTTATTGAGCGCCAAGGCTGTGACAGTTTTGAAAATGCAGAAGTCCAAATCATGCCGGAAGAAGCATATGAGCCGCCCAAGCAATATGACCAAGATATTTTTAATTGCTCAGCAGAACCTAGAAATCATCAGGTTGTCTCTACTCCTTTTGTATTTTATCATTATTATTTCGTAGTTTTCATGTGCACGGGCCTAACACTGAGGCAGTGTCAGGTTCAAGTTTGGGGGAGGGACTTAGTCTTGTTTCATTTGCATGGCATGTCTATTTTGAACATTTTGAGTCTATCATCTTTTGTTTGGCATGCATCTAATTATGAAAATTTTAAAAAATTTGTGCCATCTTATTTTTCCTTGTTTATTATTTTATTATTTTTAAGCTTACTTTCATAACTTCGCTTAATCTATGAAATTCAATCATTATTTCTTTTTATCGGGTATCACTAGAGTATTGGGATTTGGATTGAGTTATTTATTACTAAGTAGAAGGACTAGCTTTTAAATGATGAATTTCTCTATTATTTACTATGATGTTAGTCTTGATTATAATTGCATCTCTATTGAAAGCATTAAGTCTTTTTGGAGCTTATAATTATGTTAATTAATTTTAATGTTAAAGTGAATGAAAAGAGAGCTAGTTGAGCCCCAACAGTTAAATGAGAAGTATAAAGTATCCTCTAGAATCTTAGTGTGTTCGGGTGATTAGATCCGTTGGGGATACTTGTCTGGCGACCTAAGGGCATCTGCTCTGGGATCCGTCGATTGAAAGCCCGTTACATGGACCACTTTGTGCAATATGGATGATTACTAAATTGTTAAAGTGAAAAAAAAATCTTAATGCTGAAATATGAAATGATAATAGTATGAAAATAAGCTCCTTAAAGACTTGTGGTTCAATATTGATACTCTTATAAGATTCATTAATATTATTTGTAGATATGCAGGAAAGATATGTTTAAATGCTAAGAATTCTGCAAGGCTGGGTGTTGGTTGAGAAAAGACACTCTAGTGATGGTCGTGTAAAAGAACAGTGGAGGAAAGTATTGGTTTTGTGATGGAGCACTGTGCCTTATCTGAAATTTGCTTGAGGACAAGCAAAATATTAAGCTTGGGGATATTTGATGCACGGAAAATCATGCATTAGTTTAGGACATTTGATTAGCATTTTAGAATGTTTTTATATTTAGAAAAGAAGAGTTTTGATTTGTTTTCATATAATTTCATTTAGATTTGATTTCTACCTAAATCTGAAAATTATTCATGGCATGATATGAGAAAACATCGAAGAAAAGGCTTAAAACAGTTCAGAAGACTATCACGACCATGATAGTTATTTTTATGGCCGTGACAGAAGATTCTGCAGGAAAAAAAATTGACTAAGGCACTGTCACGGCCGTGACAGCTTCTGTCATGGCCGTGACAGACAAATTCCAACAGAAATTTGGCTAAGTATTTTTCAGCCTTCTGTCACGGCCGTGCCGGAGCCTTGCACGGCCGTGACGACGGTCTGTTAGGTCATTTTAAAGTCATTTTTAATCACTTTTTGGATATATTTTTGGTTTCTTTTATTGGGGGACGAAAAAACCTATAAAAGGAGGTAGAAGAGGGCTTGGAAAAGCATCACTGGAGCATACTTTTGAAGCCTACAAAGAGAAGAAGATCAAGCACAATAGTGAAACTCTGTCGGAAACTCGAGAGAGGACGCGCTTAGCCTACGCTAGAGTTTTTGTTTTCTTTTCTCTACATTTTTATTCCAGATTTGATGTTGATTTTATCAGATTTATTCTTTCATTAGGGTCATCCTAGTTGAACCATATTTATGTATTGGATTCTTCTTGATATTAGTTTGATTTGAATCTTTAATAGCATTGCAATTTCATGTTTAATGCTTTCCTTTAATTCCATGATTTATGATTTGATTGCTATCTGAGAAGAAGTGATTATTTTCATAATAGTTTCTAGGGATTGATCTTATTTATTGCATGCCATAATTAGGGAAATCGAAAGATACTTAATTTATGTAGTTATTAAGGTGACTTGAGAAAACCCTTGATATTAATTCCGATTGAATGCATCTTATGATTTAATTAAGTAAATTAAAAATCGAAAGGATTGATTTATTTTAATTATTCATAAGTTAGTAGTTAAAGCCTGAAACATTGGTTAACTAATTTTGGGAATTCACTTTGTTATTGATTCAACTAATTTTAAGTTAAGAAAATTCATTACATTCTAGTGGAGATAATTAGATGCCTTAATCATCAAATCATTATTTCTCCAAGTGATCATTCTTTTATTTTTGTTATTTTCCTTTTATTCATATCTAAAATAAACTATTTTCTTAATTTCTCAATTAACAAGGTTAAAATAAAATCTAAGTTATTAATCGTCCTCGTGGGAACGATAACTCTACTCATTCACTTTATTACTTGAGCGACTAGTACACTTGCTAGCGTTTGCTATAAATTCTACACGCATCAGTTGATAAAGTGCCCAAAGTTGAAGGGTATTGGTGAAATTTATCCCACGCAAAGTGGGGTCAAATTTAGCCAAAAATGGAAATAATGATGTTGTTAAAGCTTGTGAAGTGGATTTCAGACAATAAACCATGACACTTGTGAAATGTGCAAAAATGACCCCTTTCAACTTCAAATATCATGAGAGTCATGGGTCATCACCAACAAGTAATAAGTTATGGTAATTGGTTCTTCACTTTTATTTCAAGTCTGTGGCAAAAAAACAAACTAGGTTTCTCACCTTAAGGAATTGTTATGAGTAACAAGAGCCCAAATGAAGTTTATAAGTTATAATTGAATATATGATACCAAATTCCTATGAGATCAAGCCAAAAGGTTATGAAGAGGAGAGTTTGATGCATGCAAAATCTAACATATATTTATTATTTCATTTAATCTAATTTTGATTCATTTTCTTATCGCATGCATCATTTTATGATAAAAAAAATAAAAATCTACCAAAAAATATGTATTTTATTGTCGAGAAAGCAAGAAAACTGAATTACGAACCCAACAGAAAAAATCGCGCTCAAATCAGAGTTTAAACGGAATCAAAAAGTGAAAAATAGTGGAGCTGCAAAAAATGTGCTCTAACGGGCCGTGAAAGCTTCTTAACAGGCCATGAAAACGGTCGTGCAATAATTTCACAGGCCACTAAAATGCATTCAGAAAGGTGCCCGAGACACGGTCATGACCAGGCTTTACGGGCCGTGAAATTTGTATTTTTCACACGGTAAGGGATGTGAAAATGTAGTCATGGGCTATGAAATCCTATTTTTAATCCGATTCGGATCCTGTTTAGGCTGTTAAATCGTCGTAACAGGCTGTGACGAAGCCCAAATTCGAGTTTTGGAGAGATTTTTGAAAGAATTTCAAGTTCACGAGGATTCCTACACATACTATACGATCTCAAGATGATTTGGAAGCATGTATATGATCTCAAGATGATATTGGTCAAATTTCAGAATTTGACAAGGCCAAAATTTTAGAACTATATCAACTTCGAATTTATCTTATTTTACATGAAAAATATTTCCGTTTCTTCTCCGATCATATGAAAACTCAAACCTATATAAATAGAAGTATTCTACAGTCAGATAAAAACATGCTAGAGCTTGCAACCAAATTCAAGCCAAGAACGAAGGAAAACTTCTGAAAAACAAAAGAGAAGATTTCTGCGTGGTAGACTCGTGCGAGAATTGCGCAATGGTTCATCATTGTTTCTGAATAGTACTTCTTGTTCTACATCATGTTGTGATGCATTATTATGCTTTAAAATTTTATCTTTTAAAGCTATGTAATCCAGATAATTTAGTTAGTTTTAAGTTTTAGTTTTATTTTTGCAAGAGAATTATTGTTGGGAAAAGATCGATTATAATTTATTTAGCTTATAAGAACATAATTGCTCGGTTTAATCATTATTTTTTTAATTGAATTATTGGTTGATTATTGACTGTGCAGTGTGATCAATCTTTTAATTCATAATTTGTATTATGCAATTCATGTCGTAATCTAGTAGAGCCGTGCGGAGTAATAGATTGCGTGGTCTGTCAAGTTGACTCGTGCGAGCGATTTGGTAGCATAAGAATCACAACTTAGCATTCTAATCAGAGTAGGATTGAGAGTAGAACAGTGTGGAGTATTCTCAACTTATTATGATTAAGAATAGTTGGATTACCCAGTTAGGAAGATCATACTTTAAGTGTTCGTAATCTATCTAAAAGTTAAACCTGATTATTTTTTATTATATTAATCTATATAGAAGTTAAACAAGTTTGTTCTTAATCATTTTAACATATCTAAGACCCTAAACATCAGTAGTTTACATTAGTTTTAGTCTTTATTTTTCTATTATTTTATTTTATGCACACTTTTTTTCAAGATGTTGTCATTTATTAGCATATGAAATTAGTTTAGCTAAGTAAGTTAATTTCTCGTGGGTTTGACACTCTATTTTTACACTTTGTTACTTGAGTGACTAGTGCACTTGCTAACATTTGATTGTTATCAATTCTCGCATCAGAGTCCACAAATTTAGTGACGCAATAGTGATTCAACTCAAGTCATTAAACAAAAAGTTTAAGATGATTGTAAATCAAAATAATATATGTGAACTGTAAGGAAGAGGGTGTCTCTACTCATAGTTCCTCAATGGTAACTCTTCTAATCCTAATCAATTTGATAATGTTAGTTTTGTCTTCAATTTTTTTAAATTAAACGATGAATAACACATACAATTCAAGTTGAAGGAATCACTATAATTTATCTTAAATGAAGAACCAAAATCAACCTCTACAATATGAATTTCAACCTTCACGCTAGCTACAATTTCATTGAACAACAAAATAATATGGAATTGCTAATGAAATTTATAACACCTATGGAAGCCAAAATGATAAATCAAAATGACTTTATTTGTGACTTAAATGGTTAAATTGGTGAATTTACAATTGTTTTGGCTAGAGGTGCAAAGGGAATTCTTCCAATTAACACCAAAAATAATACTTTATATATAAGAGGATCATAATGGACATTAACTCCAGTAATGTCAAGTCAAGCTAAATTTTATAAACTATTCTATTCAAACTCTTCTTATTAGTTGATTTTATTTCATTTTTATGTTTAATTAGCATTTTTATTTGGAGCCTAAATTTATAAAAAAATTTGAAACCTCAACCTTGAGGCCATCTAATAATTTTGTGTGCTCACAAGTTGATAAATGTAGGTGAAGACAACACGAATCAAGTAGATAATACACGTGGGGATCCCATAGGTGAATATCCCACCCCTACCTACAACAATTTTCTTTTTTCTTTTTTGTATTCTCAACAAGTTGTCATTTATATGCATATGACACAAACTTTTCTCCTAACCTATAAAGTCAGACTATCTAGACATAAACATCCTAAAATTCAAGTATTATAGCTCACGAAAAATCTCACATGAAGATTATTGTGACATGGGAAATATTGGACAAGTAAACCCGTAGAGGATATAAATTTTAGTGACATAATGTTGTCTAGTTTGGGATTAATTGATTGAAAGCCTACAAACAAACTCTTGTATTTAACCTTGCTTGAAGACTAGAACATCTAAAGTTAAGATTAATATATTTATTTGAATGTGCATAGAAATTCAATTAGTATTTATATTTTCAATATTAATGCTATAGTCGAATAAACTTCATATTTTTGTTGAATGAAATAGAATTTGAATATGTTTAAAAGCGTTTAGTATTTAGAAATTCGATGAAGCTACTTATATGGAGCCATGAGATATGAGTGATGGGAATGTAGGAGGTTAGTTGGTCCACATGATGGATGCAATAAATGAACCCATTGTTCCTTACACCTTTTTCTGAAATTTTTTTAGTAAAAGTAAGTCTTTAAGATTGGAAGAGCATGATGCATAGACAAAGTAGGTATTTTCGTATTTATTTTTAGTTAATTCTTGTAAGTTTCAGCATCTCATGCATAATTTTATGTTTAATTAATTTATTTTATTTGAATCGATTATTTACTCAGTGTTCGATTTTCCTGTGCAAGATTATTATTGGAGGCACATAATTTGGAGAATATTAAAAGATATTGAAAAGAAAAAGGATAAATTCACGACTTGGTGGTTGTCTAAGTCATGACATGGCTACTTCAATATCGTGACAAGAGGGACTTGAATGTCATAACTTGGTGAATGAATCAACTTTGATGCCATGACGAAGAATATTAACAAGTCATGTTCAGATGGAAAATTGAAATTCGTAACATGATGTATATGATAATTTGTGACGAGGCGATACTTTAAATATTCAGACATATTCAAGTTTAGTTCATGATGAAATCTTCTCGGATTTCGGAAATGACACAGATTGAGGAGCTTGCAATTGTTAAGAACAGCAAATATATATACTATTTTATTTGCTCACAAGAAGTCAAAAAGGTCATGTGCCATATCTATCTTAATTAGTTTGAACTTAAGTTCATGAGAAATCCAAGTTTCATCGTGACAAGGTTAAAGCTTATCGTACCAAGTTTTATTTTTAATTGAGATCAAGTTTAATAATGGTTATGTGGTCTTTATATCGTGATAAGAACCCAAGACCTATAAATAGATGTCCAAAGACACCAAATTTCTAAGTGCTGCAAGATTTGAGTGTTCTTCAATGTGTTCTATTAAACAGAGTCATGTTTCTTTTCTTTGTAATTATTTTGAGTAAAGAGGCGTTGCTTAGTGTCCGCTTGCGGAGTGCAACTGGACCGTCGGATGACATCCGATGGCCCTTTTTTCTTTTCCGTGTCTATCCGCGCGATTAGTCTCTTTCTTGTCCACAGGAGACACCCTCTTTGCGCGGCTCCACTCCCTCGTCCCAATTGCCTCCTCGCGGATTGCCGGTCGCCGCGTCCTCGCCCTCACCATCTCCGATGTCATCGTGGTGCTCTCCGACCCAGGCTCATCGACCTCCAACCGGGCGGCCCTCGCCATGCACCTCGACTCCGACGTCACCATCCTCGATGCCTCCAACGTCGTCGCCGCCGAGGTTGATTGTCTGTTGTGCTGCCGCCTCCTCCTCTGCTTCACCCTCACCCTCCTCAACACCTCCAACGTTCGTTGCCGTCGAGTTTGACCATCTGCTGCACTCGCCTCCTCGTCCGCCTTGTCCTCGTCCTCCTCGACGCCTCCAACGTTGTCACCGCCGAGGTCGACCATCTATTGTGCCACTGCCGCGTCCTCTGCTTCACCCTCTCCCTCCTCGATGCCTCCAATGTTATCGCCGCTGAGATCGACAGCTGCGCCTACCGCCTCCTTCTCCTCCGCCTCGGCCTTCACGCGAAAAAGGAAAAAAGAGAGACGCATCGAGACAGTTGAATGAAGATGGACATCGGCTCTGAAGGTTGCTTAGCAAGGCAGCACATCTTTACTCAATTATTTTAGGATTAACTTAAATTTTAAAATTAGTTTTAATTGTGATTTTGATAAGCGTGGAGTTATTTTTATTATTAAAGTGCAAATTTGTGTACCATAATTTAGTGCAATTATGTTCTTTTATGTGTATGATGAGTTTAATGTTTTTCATATATTTATTATTTTTAATTAATTATTATATTTCCGATGAGTGAATGTTGATGATTTTATGACTGTATGAGATTGAATTTTAACTATTTAGCCCAAGCATTTGTATGTAATGATTAATATTATCTTGTTTAGTATTTCTAATTGTGCAATCTATTAATTATTATCTTGTTGATAACTTATTAGTAATTTATGTGATACATATTAACGTATTTTTATTTCTAACTACATTTAGGTTATTGTCTCTTTGAGAAATAATGATCTTATCGAATCAAATTCAGGATAATTGATTTATGTTGTTGTGAAAATTATATTTTAGGTAGAACCTATGTAATTCATGTAAGACACTAAATTATGACGATCAAGTTTGACAATGATTTTATATAGTCCTATATAAAGATTGATGTTACCATACTTTGAGTTTTATTTCATTTTACCTTTTTTTCAAAACTAACTTTCAAATATAATTTTTATCTTATTTTTATGATATTATAATGAATAATTATTCTTTACAAATTTGGCACTTTATATTAATTAATTTATTTATTAAATTATTTGAAGGAACTAGCAAAATTATTTTGTTATTCAGTGTATATATGCATCCTAGCTATAAAATCTCATTCGAGACATTGGCAACATGTCTTGTCATTCCAACACTTTTGTTGTAGTTATTGTTACTGCGAGACCAATAAGGCCGCGAAAATTTTGACTGATGGAATCATGCACTTCGTGGATATATTCACTATACTTGGAGCCTTGGACATTTCTAGTTGTTTCATTGTTTTAAAAAAGAATTGATCTTGATTAAAACTCTGCCGACATGGCATTTTTATCTGTGAATAATTGTATTTTCCAAGCATGTCACTGGTTACGTGTATGAAAGAAATTTCGTACATATATAATTATTATTTAAAATATTTAAAAGATATATATTTTCACCAAATTTACGGAATTTGATCCGAGGATGGCAATGGCCCTGGAACAAAACTGTGGTCCACTTTCCTGATCGAAAACAGATATTGTAGAGAATTTAAGCCCCAATTGCATGCAACATCCTTAATTTGTATTCTTATTGTTAGAAACACTCAAGATCTATGAACTCTACAGCTGAAAGCAAGCCATACTTATGTTGCGTATATGCATTGCAAATTTGCTTTTCAAAAGCCACCATCTGAGTCAACTGAAACCATGCAATTCTGGATCATCTCCACGTTATTATTTGCAAAGTTGGCCTTTGTATGAGTGGAATAACTGAATCCTTCCAAGAGTTGCTATAAACGGCTTCGTTAATTTCTTATAGAAGCTATTTAACCTAATAATAATTCAGTTAACTTTGTAAGGCAAAATTGAAGTCTACCACATTTATGATTACTCGGGTGTTCATAACCCAAATTGATACCACATGCACGATTACTGATGCATTTCATGCTTGAAGCTGCATTTATTGTTACCCAAGTTCTCTCATAGATATATATTATTGATTTATTGGCAGCATCGGTTGCGCATGTGATGCTATTCAATGCTAATAGCACTAAACTTTACACGAAAAAAACATATTATATTACATGTGCGCACTGTCAATTCCGCCTACAGATAAACCTCAATCTCATGAACATGTAACTGAATCGATATCGCGATGTGTTAGAGTTCATTAAAACCTATCTTTAAAGAAAAATGAAGAAGAAAATAATATGCGAACTAATACTATAGCCACTCACACCAATTTCAATGCAAAAAGACTATTCATGTTACAACAAAAGGCGTTCATGGCCTCCTCGAGAACCAAAAAAGGAAAACCCTATGATGCAATGGATGGAATTACAGAGACGAATTCTTTTTTACATTCTTTTTGTATCCTTTTTTTTCTAGGTGAAAGATCCTTTTAATTATATAAAGAATTAGGATTTAGTGTTTGTGATATCTCTTTTAACACGTATTAATTATTATTTAGTTCATGATGAATGATGCATCAATTGATTAATTTTTTTTAATCCATTGTCCATCCTAAATCGAAATAATTAATAGACGTGTGAAAGAAACAGAACAAACATTTTTTTTCAAAAAAAAAAAGCTATACGGAAGTAACAAATGTTGCATTAATGTGAGAATACGAATTTAATTTTTAATTGATCTATACCCGTTTCAGGCAAGCCATATATATATATGGTGGGTCGTCGTTTGAAATTAATTATAAGCCCATTCGGAATTTAAGGTGTGGGGGGTCAAGATGTTCCTCAACATAGCTTGTATTGCGAATCTTTGTCATATATATATATATATATATATATATATATGTATATATATATATGTATATATATATATATATTGCAGAGAAGAGAGAGACATCCCGCGCGTTATACATCTTGTAAATATACATACGCAAAACCTCCCTATTTATTGCACTATTCATTTCATGATGTATGCATAGTATATATGATTATATTTCTCAACGTGTAAAATGCATACACATTATTCATTCGAGTTAAGTTGTGCACTTTATGTTTAAATATTCATTCCAAAGCTCTCAACCAGTACGTAGCATTAGCTCACACCATCGTTACATTTTAGGATGACACTAATTTATTGACAGATGAATATGTAATCTGCATGAATAAGTGGGAGGCATAATAGGATCCTAAAATGAAGAATTTCTTTTCCAATTACAAAGGAATTTCTTTTATATAATGCAATCATCCAAATTAAACCTTTTGCATTTGTGATACCAGCTTACACTCTAAACTGGCAGAACAGTACTTACTAGTTACTATTAATTAGAACAAGCATCACTTCATTTCACGAGCCACAAATGATGCTGTGTGTTACATGCATGCTCGTTGTTACCCACATCCAGCAGACAGTAATTTAACTGTATATAAAGATCACAACATGAAAATACACCTGACGTACTGATATCTTCCTTCATTATATATACGAGGTCTACTTTTCCTACTCCCTACAGGTCGTGGTTTCTCTACATGTATAGAGAGTCCTTAGAGGTCCTCCTCCATCCATTCAATGATTACCCTTTGGATGCAACATGCATGCACTGCCCATACCTGTTCCTGCACTGCCTTCTATTAATTGACCATTCGCTTAATTGCATGGTCCCTTTGTCACATATATGATGCAGACGTTCTCCCTCCTCCCTCATCTCGTCTCTGCACTGCAAGCCTGGCGACCAGTATTGCAACAAAAGCTTGACCCAGCGACGAGAAATAACTACTTCCTGGACGAAGGATCCTCTATGTTGGCCATATTTTTGTTGTACTGGTTGGAGGCGCTGACAGCGTAGCAATGGCAACTCCATGGACCTCCCTAATTACGGCCACCGGCCCGAGGGCCGAGACGTGTGTGTCGGGCTCCGTTGCGTCCTTGTGCATGCATGGTGGAGCCATCTATTATTACCATTAGATAAATAATTTGGTTCTTAATTAAGGTCTCTCTCTCTCTCTCTCTCTATATATATATATATATATATATATATATATATGTTATTAAGGCTCCACCTACCCATTACTTCCCCCCTCAGCGAGACCTCGCTACACAACAAAATATTGGAGCATTGGGAGCCTTCAAATCTGGTCCTCTGACCGATCCGGGAGGCAAGCCAGACGTTGCCTGCTGCTGCCAAGTGACACTGAGACGATACGACTGCATGCACTTTAAGAGTCACATTAGGTTCGAGTTGCATGATGACAGACTGCCAACCTAATGTAATTTTCAACCTGATTGAGTTTAAGGTGTCATGATTAAGAAAAAAAAGAATATTAGACTGCATGGAGTCCATTAATTAGCAGTGCGAGTTCTGCACCGCAAAAGTTCTTCAGATGATTGTAGGGGACACATGAGCTTCCTGTGAACGAGATGTGTACATGGGGGCGGCAGGTTGCAGTAGTGCAGTACTTTGACTGCTCTGCAACCATAGATTTTTGCCTTCCGAATGAGCCATTTCCAGATATTTTTTTTGCGTGTTTTGCGACAAGAATGGTCGGGAGGGTTCAGACGAACAGTTAGATCACGGAAAAGCTTTTGTCTTCTTTGCCTTGAAGAAGAGAAGTTTGCAGTGCCACCCAGAGGAGCACGGCCAGCTAGCGAAGAGTTTGGGTGCAAAGCCTGGGACGTGGCATCCTCCAACGGGTCAAGAAATTTCTCTTCTGTGTGCTCTCTCTCTCTCCCTCCCCATCTAACACAATTTTCTCATGAATGATGAGATCATAATCTCTTAATCTCATAGGTTTTATGTAGGAAAATTCATTGAGACATGACCTGATTTTCCCAAGATTTGCTAGCTTCCTTTATTTTCCTTCCTCGGGGCCCCTTGAAGCCAAATCTCCATCAATAGAAGATGATTGAGGAAGACATTCATACTTTTTGACAACATCGATATAAAAAAAAATTGGTATGAGTTACAAAAAATATAGATGTTTAATCTTTGTGAGATGTTATTATAACTAATAGATATGTTTATTGCGGCTCCTAAGTTTTTAATACCACTCTCTTTTGAACATTTTTTTTCATTTCACTTTAGCAATAAACTTTTAATGATATATAAAATATTATATAATATACAGGCAATTTAATGGTCATACAAGATTCCAATTTCGAATTGTCAATCTGATATGCATTGTTTCACATAATGACACAGGGGGAGGATCCTAAGTCACAGTTACGTGAATAAGCAACAGCACTTAAACAAATAGGAACATCAGACCAACTCGCTTAATCTTGTGATGACTAATACTGCCATTTTCTGGTTTACACAATACCAACGCAGTCATTAAAACTTATGCAGAAGGAATTAGAAACATCAAATAAAGTAGTGCCACAAAAGTCATGGGATTCAGGCCCTACAAACCTTTCAGTCCAGAACCTAAAAGGTGACCCATATATATCTGCCTTTTCACTCGGTGATTGAGTGATCATGGGGGAAAAATAATTGGATTTTGGTCTCTAGGGGAAGGAGGGTGGGTAAAATAGTGTTGGGTTGTGTATGTTCAAGTGGTTCCAGAAATGATCACTTCATGGTAGGAAAAAGAAGACGGAGCGTGATCAGTAAATTGAAGGAGAGAGAAAGAGGCAGAGATAAAAGAAGGTGAAAAAGATTGGGGACTAAAAAAAGTGAGGTAATGGAGATGTTAAAAAAGGCACTGCCGGGGGCTTCATGGTATGTGTGTATATGTAATGGTAGCTGCTGCAGTGGGTCCGAAGTTTTCATGGGGACGGAGGTTTGCGCGTCGCTTTGATGGCGCACGCTTCCACCTTCTCTCTCACCTCTTCCTTCTCCTACTAATAAAACCCCCTCAAATTGCAATTTGCCAGTGCCTCTCTGCCAACTGCTCTTCCAACACCTCTCTCCCCCCCTCCCATGTACAACGCCCTCCAAGTCCTCTTCATATCTCTCCCCTGTGTGTGTTTGCATCCATTAACTCTATATGCTGTGATCGTAATTAGCAAGAGAGCACCATTATAGCAATCGCCTTTCTCCTCTACCAATTGATACTTCTCCATTGAAGCTCCCATCCATCTCTCTGTATTAGAAAAGGTCCTCTCATCCTTTACCTGCCAAAAAGCTTCAACCTTTTTGTTTCTTCTTCCACTTTATCCATCTTAAGCTGAGACCAAGGCAGTAACTCCAATTTATAGCTGTCTCGTTTATTTGTACTTGAAGCTTTCATGGCCCTGCATTGAATCGTTCAGTAGTGCTTCAAACAGTCATAGCTCTGCTGCTAGCAAACTAAAGAGGTGCAAAAGTTTGCTTCGACGTAGTTTACATACATCGGTCCTTTTAATGCCGTAACAGTGCCCTTTTGTCCTCCTTGTGACCGAAACCCAGCCTTAAAGGGCGAGTTCTGCTGGCATCAGCAGCTTCGCAGCCCGACTCGCCGACGAAAGGTCCGTTTTTTGGCGCCAATGACAGACCCACAGAATTCTTCTGAGACAGAGAGCAGCGCCAATTCCATGTCCTCTTCCATCTCCTCGCCATCCTCCTCGTCTTCCCCGTTGCAAGCACTCCAGAGCCTAGCGATGGGGGCGTCGGAAGAGGTGACAGCGGGGACGAAGGATAGGCCCAGTGCCGGAGGCGGCAAGAGGTCCCGCGACCGGAGCAGGCACCCGGTGTACCGCGGCGTTCGGATGCGGAACTGGGGGAAGTGGGTGTCAGAGATCAGGGAGCCCCGCAAAAAATCTCGCATATGGCTGGGGACGTTCCCGACGCCGGAGATGGCTGCGCGCGCGCACGACGTGGCGGCGCTCAACATCAAGGGCGCGTCTGCTATCCTCAACTTCCCGGAGCTCGCCGACTCGCTCCCGCGGCCGGCGACGCTTTCGCCCCGCGACGTGCAAGCCGCAGCCGCCAAGGCCGCATCCATGGACCCCACCTCCGCCGCAGCTGCCGCTTCCTCCGACGGCCATCACAGGCTAGCAGAGAATGCCGCGGCTCTCCCACCTGTGTCCGTGGCTGAGGAGGCCAAGTCCGAGTCCGACGAGCTAGCAGAAATCATTGAGCTCCCGTCGCTCGACGGGTGCCTTCTGGACTCGGCCGATTCCGGTGGCGAGTTCGTTTACTACAACGACCCAGTCGACTCGTGGCCGTTCCCAACATCGTGGGGCGAGTTTGGGGTTGCCCCGCCGGATCACCTGTGGGCGACGTCGGACGCCTTAGCTCCGACCAGCTTCGAAGCTCTCCTGTGGAACTAGTACAAGATATGTAAAGCTTAAACCTCTCTCTCTCTCTCTGTCTACAGTAAGGCCCTCTAATTTTTCTTAAGGGCTTCGTTATTATCAACTTTTTGTGCTTGGGTGTGGTGTTTTTAGTGGAGATGCTGTCCCATTTACGTTTTGTGACAGTAGAAGTCCAAGTTGAGCTTTAATGGTGGGATTCATGTACATGAAGCAAATCAAACTGTACAGTGCTTTCGGAGAAGGAATGGAATCTTTACTACTACTTTAATCCTCCTGTTAACTTTGAGATTGCAATCAGTCGTGTGTTGTGCTCCTCACTGGACGGGATTCTCTTTCCTGTACTCTTTTCTGGAGGCTTTTGGGACAACTTACTCGGCGATTCTGCCTCAAACACTTTTGTATCTCTTGTAGCTTTTTCAACATACCGAGGGAGAGAGAAAGAGTGATAGTTACATGGCATGTCAGCTCAAAGCAACCATGTGGACGAGCCACCTTCTTAAGTTTCCCTTTTTATTCTGTACTGTGTTTACAAATGCTCCTCTCTCTCTCTCTCTCTCTCTAACATATGTCTCCTCTCTCTGTGGAATACGGGGAGTTGTCCATTATGGTGTCTTTCTTTTTTCGGCGGGGCAAACGTCAAATCCTTCACCGCCATTAACGACTCGCATACGATTACAGTGAGGTGGAAAATGAGGTGTGACAGGCCTTTGAATTGTTCATGTGAATCGACGCTTGTTGTACGGACCTTTTTCCGAATAGAAGGCACGTACGACTTTATCTTCCACTCAGATGTTAACTTTATGCCGTCATTTACACCACGGTAATTTGCTCATTTTTCGAGAGGAACGAATGGTATAAATTGTGTGTCCAACATCCAATTTACATCTTTTTCGATTATTACCTCAATTTTCGATTATTTCTCACTTGCGTTAAGTCATGCGCATTTATCACGAATTAAGGTCTCAATTTTATCGTCGAGTTGAATTAATTTATTATTATTGCGAAACTTTTAACAAAAAAATTATTTAAATGGTGAAAAGCTTTATTCCAAATTTCCTCCGTTACTCACCATAAATTATTAACCCTTGGTTAATTAGTTCAAAAGTTGAGTTAGGATTACCTTGATAACGTCATTGGAAAGTAAACTCGAAATCATTAGTTTAGACTTTTAGGTCGTTTGTCCAGTTTTCCTATTTCGTTTTCTATAGAGTAGTTTTCAATTCGAGTGTTTTGTTTTTAGTTATTATTTCATTTATGAGGTGATCTCTTGATGCAACATGCGAAAACGTTTTTTGAAATGGAACACTGATATTGCATACATGTAATCAATATGTCGTTTGTCAAGGGGAGCCAGATTGGATAATTTTGTTTTGCAATTTAAATTTAAATTGACATGATAATGTTGCAATAAAAATTGAATTGTGATAACTTATTTTCACAAATATGTAATACAGTTGTACATATTTGCAATAAAAAAAATACTCATGAAAGCTCAAGCTTCTTTTGGAGATGGATTAATTTGACGTGCATTACTTACCCTAGAGCTTTTTATATAGCCGCAGTTTGTGTGAGCTGTATTTTACGTTTCACATTTTATGACATAAATGCTATAAATCGAAACTTTCCACAACAACAATCATTTTGTTCCTTGTCGCCATGATGTCATCAAATTTTAATTAAAAATGATATTGGAGTTTATACCATCAACTGATTTACCTGAATTATCTCAGTCTATGATGTTTAATATTGAGATTAAATATCTAGTAGCATATTCTTTTATCTTTTACACACAAAAAAAACTTGAGTTAGACGTCTCACCTTCTTATATTTTGGATTAAAAAAAAGTTCAAAGCCCTGATATAAATAAAAAATTAATGCCATTACCAACATTGTCTAACAATTGAATTATTGGTTAAGGAAGCGAAGCGTGACCTGTCCAGAAGCGGGCTAGCGACCATACGCCGCGTACAAACGGCTCCGATTTATCGCCATGTTTAGAATCTGGGATTAATTAAGACAATTGAAATTAATAACAAAATTATCTTTTATTTAGGAACAAAACACGAGGCAGAAATTACCACGTGCCGCTATTTTTTTTCTTTTTTTTTTTACCCATTGTTCTTGGGTTCCGTAAATACGACAGTGAGCATTTTAGCTCTGCTCGAGGCAGGCGAAAAGTTACAAAAGCAAACAGTTGTTCGTAGGCCATCACTACGATAACAATATTATTGTTGTTTCCTACGTACACTAATTTTAAAGGATTGAAGTCGACTAAACTAGCAAATATTTACTTTAGAGGCATTTGGACGAACAATAATCTTACAGAGAATAAACAAAAAAATATTGTATTTTTGTTATATTCTAGTTTAAAAGGAATAAATTTTAAATATGTAATATTTTATAATTAAAATATTTTATTATAGATACTTGTCATATTATTATTATTATTATTATTATTATTATTATTATTATTATTATTATTATTATTATTATTATTATTATTATTATTATTATTATTATTATTATTATATAAAATAAAAGATATGATAAAAAGGTGAAAACGACAAGAATATCGTTATTCTTTCATTTTGATGAAATATCTGATTTCGTGAGATAACATGGTAGTATTTTAAATTTTTATATGATTTCGATGAAACGAAGTTTGACTAATTTGATTATATTATCAAAATAACTTGTTTATTAGTCAATCAAATGGCTCTCAAAGGTGCTCTCTAGTTTATAGTTAATGTAACATACATAAAATATTCTCGCTGAAAACTTCATCTATGGTAGTCAAATGTATAGTAACTCGAATGATTAATATTTGATCAATGAAGAAAACAATTTCTTAATTATCTCGTAACATAAAATTTAATTATAATACATGAAGACCTCAGGATCTAATCCCCCAACTAACATGGAGAATCTCGACCATCTTAAATGATATTTCAAATTTCTTTCTTTTTTTTTGAAAAATTAATATGTAAATTTGTTAATTGCAAGTGCAACCTTGTCGTAGATTTTTTGGCTTTCTGAACATTAGATTACTTTTGAGAGGAGTATTCTCTTGGGGGACTTCCCAAACATCTTGTATTCAGACTTTAATTCTCGAGCTCTAATAAAACTTCATAAAAAAAATTTCTCAAGTAAACTATACCAATAATACTTGTTTGAATATTTTCGTCAATTATAATTTTTGACATTTTTTTATATTTTTTTTGTTAATCCAAGGCTGTAATATTTTTGTTGACATTGGAAGACGAATAACTAGTGAATAAGTTGGTTTATTCCCCAAACCAGTTGAAAAAAAATAAGAAAGACTAACTATCCAGTCAAAACTAATTATTATACATTGAAATTTGAAAAAGCTAAGATTTACGACGAATAACTATTCTTTTCATTTTTTCTATCATATTCAACATTTTTTTACTTTATCTTCCTCCCATCCAAATAAATTTTCTTCTTCTTATTTTTTAATAAGACAATGTATAATAAAATCACCTGAATAATAAGATCCATTTCATGAATAATAATTCGGCTTCCAGTTCCAAACACATATCCCTCCCCCCCTGTATGAGGCAGATAAATAGATTGTGGTGGTAGGAACAAGAATACTGCACGAATAATATAAAAACAGATAATTCAGTGGTGCATTATGATGAGTCGTTTTCTATGCAATCTCTCACATATAATATGCCTCTCAGAAGGTTTGGTGCATGCTTTGGTTGGGCATTAGGCTGCGTGGCTTGCTATTTGTAAATAGTTTAGTAGCCTCCCTCTCATGTCTCCTCAGTCTTCACTTTGTTCTAATATATATGTTTTGTTGTCTTTGGGCATCATAGTAGGGTATCGTAGTAATGTTTAGTGTTCCTTGTGTTGTCAAGCGAATCTTTTTCTTAGGTCCCTTGCCGGCTGGCGATGTCATTTTTTGCATCATGCATCATTATAGCAATTGGCATCAAATGCCAAAGGCCTGTGGGTTCCATCACCCCCCAGTCTGTGTATTTTGGGGTATCTTTGACTCATCATGCATGAGAGGAGTGGTTGTGTATAAAGAATTCAGGTTTTTGGAAATGTATCTGATAACTAATATAATTATGTCCATTAGAAGAAAGAAATCATGTCATTACGATGACTAATTAGGGTTTTGAGCCATATTTTACAGAAACAAACCAAATGCAGTACTTTAAGTGATATAAGTACAAATGCTATATAGAGACATGAAAAGAGAGCAAAAAAAAAATCATACTGCGTCCTTGTTCAGTGGACCACCAGCTTTGATTGGTAACAAACCACCAAAAAATATGTATATAACTTGGAAACATATTCATAACCATATGTAATTTTGGTTGTATAATAGATTCGATGTCTCCACCAAATGAAAAGAGAAAAAAATATAAATAAAATAAAATAAAATAAAAACAGGAATTGGTCCTGCAGTGACGTTAAGTTAATTAATAACCAGTGCATCAATTGAAGCTAATATTCAAATTAGTAAAATTTAATTGGAGCAGCTTACCGTAATTATTAACAGTCGATTAATCAACTAATTAAGTAGAGCGCCGAACTCTAAAATAAGCATGTGTCAAATTACTTAATTATAAATATCGTACGGACGTCACTATTCCAACTCCAAGAGTCTGAATTAGACTAATGGGAAAAAAAAGTCGACAATTGAGAGGTAGAATTGCTTACACGTCGCCGGCCCGCTGCTGGGTTTTTAGGATGTTTTCGAAAATGTTGATAATTAATGTCCGGAATATTTGAAGATTTCAAATGTACGTAGTTTTGATGCAAAGATGTTCCCGATGCTTCACTGCCGGGACAACAAGTTGAGGGTTGAGGTCAACGGGATTCCACCCTGCCATATGGGGCCTCCTAATTTTGAAGTTATCTTAATTTTATATTTTATGATAATTGTGCTCGCTCTTGTTATTTATTAAGGGAGCACTTATATAGAATTTCACATTATATATATATATATTATATTATATAATAGTGTTAGGATTTCAGCACGAGAGAAATTATGCACCACGAAAAAAATTCGAGAAATTTAGGACAACGCAGAGTTTTATTAGATGGAAGAAACATAAGAGAATTACATAATTATGTTACTTTTATTTGGACCCTTAGGAAGTTTACATAAGGATTCACTGTTCGAGAACTCATAAGGAAAATTTGCTGAAGCGTTTTACTAAGAAAGGAGATCATATATGATTACAACTCAACTGAGTTCAAATTTAAGACATTATTAACAAATAAAAAAAATATCATATTTTATCTCTTGTCGAGATTGAAATATTCAAAACTAATTACTATTCCCAAATGATCTAAATCATTGTAGCTCAACTAATAGTGAACACAACAAACATGAGTGTCATCTTTTTTTTTCGTGTTTCTTCTCGTTTGATAGAGGAAAAAGAAAAGTATATTAGGTTTCTAGTTTTTTTATACTCTGACGAAATTTTTGGTGTTGAAAATCTGTTAATACTTGATTACTTACGTTTCTATTTGACTAAGTTGATAAGTAGATAAAATTTATTAATAGATAAGTTAAAAAAGTATTTTAGTGTGTGATAATTTTATAATATGACAAATAGCACTTTTAATTCCTGCAAAATCAAATTTTAAAATGTGTCTTAATAAATAATAAATTGCTTGAAAAGTCATTTATTATATTCTCAATTTTTAACGTGATTAAGATTAAGAATATGTCGAGCATAAACAGTCATAATAAATAATTTAGGTCCTAAAATAAAAAAACCTGTTGGGAAATTAAGTCCATTTACTCATGTGTTTGTCAACATGAATTGGCTGAAGTTAAGTTCTTGATTTCAACTATCACATGATGTGATTAGTGCTAAAAATCGAAATGAAATAAAAAAAACTATCAAATTTTTTCCTTCACATCAATTGTAATCGTGTATTTAATTTTATTCAAATACATTAAAATTAATTTTCCAATTTAATTACTGATCAAGAACTAAAAAACTAACATCTCAAACCATTATCTTGGAATGTGCAGGATATTTTTCCCTTTTTAGCATGGTAAATGTGCAGAATCTCGTAATATTATATAGCTTACACTCGTACAGAGAATTTATAAGGAAAATGAACGAGACGTGACTGGTTCGCCCCATTATTGGATGACTACTCTCTGAGGTGTAAAGTGTGGAATTTATTATTCATGGAATAGACTACTAATAATTAAGATTGTACCTACCATACATAAAATCTGATTTACCAGCTAGAGATATTATAATTTGTCATCATATTACCAATTTTTTTTACAGAGCAATCTGATCAAAGGTAACCAATTTAAATGAAAACTCTTGGGGCCCTTCAAGAATTAAATCAACTTCTTAGGATGATAATTAATTGACCGTTTGGTTTGAAAGAATAAAGATTAATTCTTTTTTATTTTGTCTTGTTCTGTCAAACACTTCTTCAAAAAGTGTAAAAGACAAAGTTATCATTTTGAGAAATATTAACCTTGTGAACAGTAACTTTTTTAGAACCGTCGTATTTAGAAATATGTTACCATTGACTCAAATCCCCCCGAAAGTTTAATCCGTCAGAATTATTGTGCTTATTCTCATCATACATATTTCTAAACCAAACAATAGAGTTATAAGTGCACATTGAGTTTGATTTTGTTAAGAATATAAAATTAATGATGTTACTTAACGATTTAAACTTTTAAAAAAATTAATTAACATATTAAATTTAACATAGTATCAAAAATCAGAAGTCCTGAATTCAAACATCGTTAAGTTCTTATTAAAAAGTAATTTCCTCTATTAGTTGTTTATGTGTTGAACTTGAGTTAGACAAAAAATTATCAATCCCTCACAAGTGAGGGGGAGGAAGAGTGTTAATAATATAAAATTAATGATGTTACTCTTCTTAATAATTTAAGCTTTTAGAAAAATTGATTAGCATATCAACTTTAACATATTTTATGCCTTTGTTTTTTTTATTTCTAATTGTCATTCCTTGTTGGGTCATTTGGGGAAAAAGATAGATGAATGTATACCTCATTTTAGCTCATACACGCATAAAGACCACCCACACATGTATAAAGCGAGGCAGAGAGTCTTGAAGAAACAATGCCTTAGTTGCATTAAGGAATCTCGTTACAAAATTCACATGGAAAACTGGAAAAAAAAATTGCCGTCAAACGCATTCTTAATATCAACAGAACTACCAAACTCAAACTGTATCGAAGAGCATTATAATTTTTCCAAATATGAACTTTATGAAAAAGAAATCACCGAATGACATATAAACTTGTATATTATGTAATTAACTTGTAATTATGGATTAGCTATAATTAGAGAACACTAATTGGTAGGCCAAGTAAAAAATATGTTATAGCACTTTACCACATATGTGATACCTAATTTCTAATCAACCATTTGCAAGGACGAGAATGTTCGTAGCTGTTCTATTCATGCCACGAACCGTACGCTTAAAAAGGGATATATTAATCAGAGATTTCTCTAATTTGATTAATCAGAAGATTAAGCACGTCCAAATTTAAAATTATCAGTAGAATCAAGCATGGTACATCTTACATATAAACTAAAGCGCAAGAGGCAATAAAATGTTGTACTAGTATCTTATTGTCCACAGCAAGCTACCTACACCCACATGACGACATATATAATGTACGCAATACAAATGTAGTAGTTGGAGGAACAAAGTTGTGCGAATGGGCACGTAACGTTATTCTAGTTTCCTTACCTAAAACAACATATAAGAACAAGAGCAAGGATGTGATAACTTATATTAGTGTTTCATTCTCCTCCCCACATGAAACACACATATATCAAAATTATTGTCTCAATGGTACTCCAAGCGTATGAATTATAGGTGAAGGGAAGTTGGAAATTTAAGGAGAAAAATTAACATTTTTTTTCAAAAATAGATATCTTATATATTTAGGTTGTGTTTGGAAATAGAACAATAGTTCCTCCTAAGTTTTTGATGAATAGTTGAATTGACAGAACCATAGTTCCTCGTAAGTTCTCGATGAATAGTTGAATTGATAGATTAGTTTGAGATACGTTTGGATTGAGTGAAACTGATGAGAAATCAGGATGTTGATGCGATAGAAAAAAGTTGATGTGATGAATGAATTTTTGATGGATTTTGAATTAAAAATGATTATTATAATCATGAAGTATACTTTTATTGTTAATAAAAATAAAATTATAAAATAAAAAAATTCATGGAAATTTTTTTGTTAAAAATATACTATTTAAATATAGAAAATGTTTTTTGAATTAATTATATTTAATGAAATATTCATTTTTTAAATGAAATAATAAATAATATTATACTAAACCTTTATTGAAATTATTTTATATTTATTAAATAATTTATTGTATGGGGAAATGTGTGAGAGAAAAGAAAAACGAAAAAAAAAATGTCGCGTAAAAAAAAAGGTTCCTAGCTACAATGCCCCGATGGTCCACCAAAAAGGTGGAACCGGGCTATTGAAACCAGATCACAAGATTACCTGATTTTAGTTTTCGATTCCAACATTGGAATAAGATTTCAGGTGAGTGTTTGGTGGAACCAAGGCCTGATTCCTTTGCCAACCGCAAAAGAGATCCATGGCAAATAAAATGGGATCGAAAATTGGTCATATTTCTTGTTTCCGCTTGGGATACTAAGAAGAAGAAGAACAAGAATTTTTTACGGTCACAATAGTCAAAAGTTTCAACGAACTTTCGACGGTCATAATCGTCGGAACATTCGACGGATCATGATCTATCGAAACTTAAGATGATTATAATCATCAGACTTTAAATTAAATATATTATATTATCTTCTTCGTGCGATTAAATTCATATATTTTAGTGGAGATTTCCCAACGGTGCGGACCGTGAGAAGTTATCGGAACCTTCGCGGTTGTGACCGTCGGTATTCAATTTTAATATATTATATAGTAAAGTGTACATTTAATGTATTATATTTTAGAGGTTCTAACGGCTAGAATCACCGGAACTTTCGACGATTATGAACATTGGTATTTAAATTTGTAAGGCATAATACAACTTTATAAATTTCAAAGATTCCGACAATTAAACTTGTAAGGCATAATACAACTTTATGAATATAAGTAAGTCCATATTTTTCTATGATATTTTTAACACACTCGCTCACATATGAATTTGTGACAATTTTGATTTAATCTAATTCATCATGTGAACAATAAAGTCAAGAAAATATTTTTTTAACGAAAACTTAATGAGATTTAAATTCAGAACCTTTGACTTTGATACTAAGTTAAATTTAATGTGCTAACCAATTTTTTAAAAAATTTAAATTATTAGATAGAACAATATCATTTATTTATATTCTTAACAGCTAATCATTCTTCTTAAAGACTTTAGAATAATACGAATGATTTTATATTCTTAATGAAATCTAAGAGATAAAAAGGTTGCAATATGGGCAGACTTTAGAATAGAACACGACTGTGCTGGTCCTTGAATTGGATGTGACGGAACAATCAACCTTAATTATATATCTAGGGCTCGCGCCGGGCAGGGCAGTAGGGGTGTAACAAAAACTTGATCACTTTGAAAAAACCGCACCAAAAAAATGAAAATTAGAAGCCTAAATATAATTTAGGATAATTTTTAATAAATTAAAATTCCTTCATTAAAATTAAGATTTCATCCGAAATATCGTAGGATCCTGACTTTTATTTATGATATTTATGTAGATAATTAATATATATGTTATTAATTCTTTTATTATAGATGTAATATTTTTATATAAAATTTCATATTTTTCTATCACATTATCAACTCTAATTTAATAACTTTAATAGTATATTTTATATTTAATATAAAATTAAATATTTTTATATTAATTTTAAGTTATTAAATATTTTTTAAAAATATAATTATATAAAAGTAGGGTTCAAAAAAAATCGATTCGTTAGAAGGTGGTTTTTATTTTTTTCAAAATGAATTTAGAATGGTCTTTGTATTTTAAAAACTGACCCAAAAAAATAACATTTAATTTTTTAAAACCAAAAATTTAATCCGATCCGAACTATTTTCACCCCTACCGGGCAGTCATGTCTGAAAACTTGATGAGCTTATATTTTTTTAGATGCAAAATTAAACCCAATGAGCACAATGCCTAGAAAGACATTGATTATTTACAAGGAAATCAAATAATAAATTTAGATGAATTCGGTGATCCTGACTTACAAGATAAAATTTATTTGTCCTAGTCTTCGATTAGTTGGAACGATTAGATAGTTGGATGAAATTAATTCGTAATTATACATATTTATCTACACGCTCAAATTGATAACCTGAAAGAGGGCTCCGATCGTTTGTTTTATCCCTTTACTTTTATATGGATTACATACAAAAGGTTTTTTAATCAGTGACTAGTTGTCTACTGAAACTCCTGTAGACAACGTGTTCTCAGGGCCATTTTTTTGGATGTATACTGAAGAAGACATTACAACAACAAATAGTGTTAGTGTAGAAGATGTGGACTTGTCACGGCGCACGAGTTTTTTTGTCGACCATATAACAGTAGTTCTCCACCTTTTCTGATAAGCCAAAGAGGAACATAATGGCAGTCCAAATCAAATGAGATCGAATAGGAAGTCATTAGATCTGTGAATGCATGTAGTGGTCATGCAGGAATATTTTATATTTGTGACATGGGGAAATATCTCCAAATTCAACTTCCACGAGAAGTTGTATGCGCCACCAACTAGCTGCCAGCTCTCCAGTTGCTCACTATACATTACTATTTTTTTTATATCCAAGTTAGACTATTTTACATTATCAAAATGACAAACTCCTACATATGAAATCATTCTTTCTAGATCTTACATTGCACCAATTAATTAATTGATTTATGGCAGAAACCTCACAAACAAGCGTCTGCAAATTGGGCATGGTTGGTCGTCCAATTTGTTTTTAGTTTTGCGGGCATAAACTTATTAGACAATAGATCTAGATATATAGTTCATTAGAAGCATGCACAGTCTTTAAAAGTTTCCAGTTGGAGGTACATCTGCCGACATGGTTTATTGACGTGCAAATAATTGTGTTCTTGATTTGTTTGATTGAAAGCTCGGTTTCCAAGTTGTGATTTACAGATCATGTCCGACACAGTTACTATGGCATGGATATGGTCATATTAAGATACAAAAATCGTACGTGCACATATGGAATTGATCAGTTGATGTAGAGAAAGCAAATTGTGTAATGGAGTTTTCAAATGTGTCATTTTCCATATTCGAACACAGATCATTTTCCAACTATAATTAAAGTTGTTTATCACTTTCAACCGAGAAAAAAAATGTTTTTTTATCACTTGAGTCATCTTAAAGTTTTTAGAGGAATGCTCCAAAACCTAGTTCATCAACATAAAACAATAAACATACCAGTGTTCAATTGTTTGATTAACAATTAAAAATGGGAATGGTTTATTACAGAAGAATGAACATGAATGAGAACAAAAACTAAGTATTATATATGTAAGAGAAATAAATAATTACACACAAAAAAAGTATATGAACGTTCGCATACCATGCATAGTCATAGCATACACCTATCCGTCTAACCCATTAAGGACTAGCAAATACATGTGCGTCGACAGAAATATATATATATATATATATATATATATATATGTTATTATTATTGTCCACTTTTGCCTACATGTCGCTTTCCACATTGAATTATTGGCTCCGCTCAATCGCCATCACTTTTTGAACTCCCATGGATTGCTGTCTATTTTTAACAATGGGAATAAGTTGTTAGGATTGAAGCCTCGATGCACGGGGTTTGTGTGATTTTCCTTTTTTTTCCGGTTACATGAAAAGGCACAAAGCCTAATATGTGTGATTTCTTATGCCGACTGATAAAGGCACTGTATCGGAACTGTAACATTACATGATATATGAGTGATGCAGAGACAGAATAGTGTTATCAGGATCAGTTAATTGGCAATGAATCATGATATATGAGATAAAAATGACACTTAAAAGAAAACAAACAAAAGGGCTTTGTCATTTAAAATGCGTCAAGTTCAAGGAAGGGACCGGCTGCTAGTCTAGACATTTGACAATGCTTAAAAGCAAGTACAATTATAATTACGTAATCTAGGGGTCAAATATACCAATCATCTCGGCAAAGTTTCAAATTCCAAAGTCATTAAATATAACATAAAAGCCTTTCAAAATTAGCTACCTCATTTTCATTTTATTAGCAGATGGGTTAAAAATAGTGGGAATATATATGATTAGAATGAAACACCCCTTTCATGAATAAGAAATTCTGTAGTCTGACGCAGGAACAAGGCCAATTAGTCCGCATCTTTTTTCCACGGTGGCCCAATGCAGGATTTTTATGGTCTCAATCACTTTTTCTTTAAAAAGGCAAAATCAAATATATAAAACTCGTGCATAACCCTACCTCACTATGCATGCATGCACATATAATATCTGCAGACTTTTCATTTTTTTTTCCGTAACATGAGACCATGAACCACATTTATGGGATGTTGCGTGTCTCCGATGCACAGTGGCCTGCCGTCCTGCCAACAGTACTGGGCGATGCTGTGCTCAATGATCGACGACGATCCCTGATAGGGTTCATGTTTTCTAGACCTTCTTATTGGTGAGCAAAGTGGGGATATCCCTTAGGTGGTGGCCGTCGATTGGATGCCAATGTAGCTTTAGGCCTGTCGCCTGTGGCTGTGGAGATGCAACATAGTACTCAAAGTCTTCTTGTAATTGCTTGCTAAAGCCAAGAGAGTACTTTAGCGGGCATGGAAAGCTGGCAACCAATTCCTTTGTTGGGAAAAATGATGAACAGTACAGATGTGGTTGAGGTATATGATTAAAAAAATGAATAAATTGTCTCATTTACGAATTGAATTTTTTTTTTCTTAGAAAAAAATTGATTGACGACGAAATTTAAGATTCTTGGACAAAAGTTGTCCTAATTAATTATTTCGCCAACCCCTGGCCACAAGTGCATGCATGCATGGAGCCAATCAAACGTGGTTGGTGGTGCTTAAAAGCTGGTGGATCCTACATGTTCCCCACACAGAAGATTTTTTTCATTTCCTTTTTACTTGTAAAAGGAAAGGATAGAATTTACGGCCCTACTCAGATCTCCTAGATTTTGCTTGAATGATAGGGCTACGATAGATGGCGACCTCCACCCTCTGTCCAATGCTAGCTGGTGAGATAATAAATCTGTTAAGCAATTAGAGCGATGAGATAACCGTAAGAAAATTCCATCAACTTTCTACAACCTTACAAATTAACCCAAAAAAAAAACACCGCCAACAAGTGATCAGAACCCTACTAATAAGATGATTAATTCGACAGGGAAATTCAAAATTTTCATGAATTAACATAACTTTTCCAATGTTTGATAGTGATTATAATGATGATGTCTTAGTATAGTACTAAGATTTACTAATGAAGACAGGATCCATCCACAAATTCATTGTCATAATGAAGACAGAATCCGCCCACAAATTCATGGTCAAAAGCTGCAAATCAAATTGAATCATCCTTTTAAGCGATTGCATTGCAGTCATCCTGACTATATAAATCAAAGTTCGCGGATCTCAATCAACATATATGCTTGTGGACTCACTACTGTTTGAATCTACACTTAATAGCTGCCGACCATATCAACAACTGTATCGAATAATTTAATCATCCCAGTTGGTCCCATAATGATTTTAATTCATATTGATTAAAGGTACCGAATATGAATATCCAAATAGAGTCGTCAATACTATCGTTCTTTAGAAAATTAGCAATAACATATGTGTGGCCATATTAATTTTGCGGCGGTATGAGTTGCAACTAGATTGTTTTTCGTCTTGCAGAATATAATCAGGTATCCAAGTCGTAAACCATTTCATCGAGGGAAGTTGCTATCGGCAGGGAAACCTTGATTAATTAAAAGCTTGCACCCACAGTTTCATGGTCTAATGCTTTCATTGCTATGATGATTTAATTAACGTCATAATCAATTTGCAAGCAAGGCGTCCGTAATGTCATGATTACTCCAAAATGTTTAGGAAAATAAATCTAAAAAAATGATAACCAGCACTCGAAACAAATTACTTGAATTGAATCTTATTGTACTTCAATAAAAGTTGCACAAGTCGATGAATAATTAATTTTCCTAGTAACTCCATTAATGCAGAAATTTCTTCCTGAAGACGTCAGTCGTCATGTTGCCCGGATGAACTTATACTCGAATCTAAGATTAGTGCGCATAATTTTTAACTTGAACGATCCACATCGCTTTTGATATGTGTCATGTGGCAACTCAAAAAATAATTCTCTTTGATCTCTTTGATCAATAATGATAGTTGTCTTCAATATTAATACTTCTCTTATATACGTAGACAAATGACAACGTCAACATTTTTTAAATAAGAGCTCCGTCGATTTTTTATTATAATCTCAAAATTCAAAGTAGAAAAAAATAACTAAGATTATGATGATGTACATAATTAGGAACAGCAAAAGGTAACAAAAATGTTGAAAAGAGTACTTCATCAAAAGCAATTTAAGGTCTTGATCGTCATTTAAATTAATAGAACTTAGATTCCAACAATTCAGAGTTTTGTCCAAAATTAGTTTGATAGTAGAGTTTAATATTCGAGACAAAAAAAAAATTCGAACGCATTCACTAATTGGATATCTTTGGGTCAAGCTCCCTTACAATAAGTTTTGAGTAGTGGATTAACAAATAATATACGCATGGCATGACACGATAAATAAAAACTGGTCTGTTTGGCTAGCAAGAATAAAGATTTATTCTACTTTATTCGAACTTAATTTCCAAGCACTAAATTTATTCTTCAAAAATTACAATAGATAAAAGTATCATTTTAAGAAATATTAACCCTATGAATAGTAACTTTCCGAAAGTAAATTTATTCTTCTAGAATGATAGAATATTTTACTGTCGACTCAATTTTTTTAAAAAAAATAATCCACCAGAATGTGTCTTTAATTTCATCCTAAATTTTGAGTCCTACTTTTTTTTTTCCACCGAACAGTCGCAAAGTTTAACATTAATGATTCAAAACTGGTGCTTCGGATGGAATCCCGAGATAATGTGCGGGACGTAAAGGTGGATCCACTGTCGGACGAAAAATCCTTGTCAAATACAGCGTTCTGAAAGCGACTGTCGGCACACCAACTGCTCGACACGTGTCCACAATCGGACAAGGGGTACCCCGACCAGCTCGAGGTGCTGTTTGTTGCATGGGGGCCATCTTGCCTTTTATTAACCAGTCTTTCAAACACCTGTTTACCTTTTTTTTCCCCTCAAGATTCGCCGAAATAATATTATTATTGTTTTACCAAAAATTATATCTAAGCCTGAGAAAAATCTTTTTTTTTTGTCTGTTCTAAAATGTTTGGATCTAATCCCACATTCGTGAGGCTTATAAAAAATTGAAAATGAAATAAATAAAATAAAGAGAATAAGAATTGTGTGAAAAAAAGTGATTCGTATATATAAGTTATCATTGAATTATGATCCGGTAATTCATTTTTTGTGAACTATTATATCATAATTCAACGGTGATCCAGATTTTATTCACGTAATTCTTATCCGCTAAAATAAATTAAGACAACCTATATTATTATAATTAAGTGTTTAAGTAAATTAATGCATTATTATAATTATATCTTTGATTATGAAGCTAGAATGAAACAAAGATCGGGAACTCCAATTTTTTTATCCGGATCAAGACCAATATAATAAAGTTATATTACTATAATTATACTTTATTTTTAATTAGGTTCAATCAAGTTCTTGTTAACATTAAGATTTAGTACAAATCTTATTTAGCAAAGTTAGCAATTTGATTAGAGGATAATAATTCGAACATAAAATAATGATTTAATTAGAGTATAATGATTAGATATTAGCGGATATTAGATAGCGATTTTTTTTATAAATTTAATAAAAATTATTTGGTAAACATAATAGTTAAAATAGTGTATCCAATAAAATGATAAAAGTAAACGTGTTCATTTTTATACCCATCATAATCATAATAATTAATTTATAATATTTTATTTTGAATACTAATATTTTTTAAAATAATATTTTAATATAAAATATTAATTATTTCAAAATAAAAAAATTGGGTTGTAAGTATAATTAAATATATGATATATTAAAATAAAAATAATATATGATAATATAATAGGAAAAAACTATGAAATCACTATTTTTATATTTTATAAACTAGTAGAAGTAGCTTATAACATTTTGTATTCAAACATTTAAACACTAGTAAAAAATAAATATCAAACATTTATAATAACGTCTTGATTGTAATAAAATATTATTTACTATTAAATAATATTTACGTGCAGCTAACGTGTCAAAATAGCTTCCACCAAACCGGATTAGTGCGCTCTTTTAAATTGACTTCGACCGAGTTAATCCCTTGTTATATTTGAGGGATTAAATGATTCTTCAGTTCTGTTTATTATAATTTTTTATCTTTATCAATTTTCCAGATTTTGTGTGTAATCTTATTATTGGTGCAACAAGTTTCTCATATTTCATATAGTTATTTTTAAAGAAAAAACTCCCTATCGTCCCCAAAAGCAAATTTAGGTCACGTCGCAACAATCAATCTTCAACTCTTACATATCAGTAAGACTAATAAATAAGGATAAAATAACAAAAAGAAGATAATCATAAAGTAAAAAATGAATAGTTTAATAAAAAAAATCTTAAATATCATGGATGAAAAGCACTATTCTTACTATATGAAAATTCACAAAATTATAAAAAGAAAGGAGTTCCTAAGTTGATATGCATTATCAATCGTCTAATCATCCGCCCATTATTGATTTGTCCCTGCATAATTTAAATATATTATCTTCTAACCTTTGCAAGTAATAGTGTAACATCCCAAAAATATTTTTGAATTAACTAAATAGATAAATAAAATAATTAATTATTTTTGAAAATATTTTAAATAAAAGATAATTAGAGTAAAAAAGAAAAAAGAGGAAGTTAAGTATGCATAAGAGTTTGGACAAAAGAAAGAAAGAAAGAAAAGAAATAAAGCAATTACTTATAATAATTAAATATAGTTATAGAAAAGGTTCAAAAATAGATTTAGATGTGGTTAAACATCTAATCTCATATTTAAGAAATAATTTCAATCATAGTCAGCTCCTTCCTCAACCCAACCTGCCCCTATATTGAAAAATTGAGCTTTACCCCAATTTTAGAGCCTTAGTGTTTCTTTTTTCGATGCACGTGCATGGGTACTACAATCTAACATACTTTCGTGATTATTTTCCTTACGATAGAACTTTGAATTCATCATCGAAAACTTCATTGTCTTCTAAAAAAACATGCATAAAGTCTCGGGTTGAGGTAATTCTATTTGAACAAGGTACGTATACATTTGAGTTCACTTTTGAATATAATATCTTAATAAAATAAATAAGATAGAAAGACTAAAGTAAATATTATGTTCTCTTATGATTCATCAATAATTTATAATTGATTCCATGCCAAAAGCCCATGTAGACTGATCTAAAAGTACCTTCATAGTTTCGAAAAATTGGCACTAATGTTTCGTTGTATAAGTACTCGGCTCGGATTCTTCAATAATTAGAAAAATCTAGCTTGCCTTAGCCAAATTCCACTAGCGACCCAACCGGGACTATAGGGGACCCAGCATGAATTCCTCCTCGATGAATCCAACCAACTCGGCACGAGCTCTAAGTACACCCAGCCCAAATTTTGAAGACAGAAAAAATAGATTTAGAATTTTCAACACTTGTTCTGAGATCCCTCAAAATCTTATCTAAGCTCCCTCGAAACTCAGCTAATGTTTCGGTGATGAAAGGTTATAGTGGTAAGATATTGGACCAGGTCTAAATCTCCCTCGATCCGACTCATGTGCATGACAAATTTGCCCTAGGTTTGATCTTACTTGGCCCATTTTTTATTGATTTTATAAAAGTGATTTCCTATTTATTTGTTAAAGTGTTAAATTGTATTTTTTTTCCTTATAATGATTTGTGCTAAACTTAAAGTTGCAAGGATAGGTAAGCAGGTAAAAGGATAAAAACTGTAAAATGATATTCTTCATGTGCATTAATTATTTAAAGTTAATAATGGGGAGTTTTTACAGGCCTAATAAAGTTAAAGAATGGAGGTTCTACAACCTTGGGTATCTTTGTGATCCCAAATTTTATTTTTCTAAGATCTTAATTGTTCACATGGTCCTAATTTCATCCCCCTCAATCATTATAGTCACTTAAATGAAATTCTTAATTTCATCCCCCTCAATCAAAGTCATGATGTGGTTCAAAATAAATGAAGTTGAACTCGTTTAGGACAACATATATATAAGTTCTTAGGAATTATCTAAAATAAAAAATGTAGTGCAACTCACTAAAGAAAAATTAATAACAACAGAAAGAATGACAAAGAATGAAAGTAGAGATTTGTTTCTTGATTTATATTATTATAACATGATTATGCTTAAAAGTTAAATTACTTAAATTTAAGTCATTTCATTTGTTTGTATTATCTTGTGTACTGGACATAATTATTCATGAATATTTCATGTCTCTATGTTTGAACCCCACATGTAATTGAAGTCAAGATAGAAGTATGGGCAACAACAAAATTTGTGGTGATGCAAATGTGCATGAAATTTGATTCTCATTATTATTGTTACTTTGATGTAATAGATACATGATTATATATTATAGCTGAAAGATTGTTAGGAACAAAGTATACGTTAGCTTCCACATTCTAATAAAATAAGTTTCTTATTATAATTTATCATTGTTTTCATATTAGATTATGAACGTCCTAGAAAAGGTAAGTGTAGTTAATGTTGGCTTAAAATAAACCTATCACCACCTAACAGTAGCGTAAAATTTGGAGGCATTACAATGGAAGAAAAAAACATAAAGATTCCTAAGTTCGTATGCATTATCATCCCACCCATCATCTCTCCTTAAAAGGTAAGTGTAGTTTTGCAGGACAAATAATAATAGCAACAGTGAATAACTTTTTATAATAAAATAAATAGCAAATCATTATAAGAAGTATTAATTTCACTAAGACAAGGTAAAGAGCCCATGATAACATATGGGATATATTTTTAAGTAAGAAATAAATTGATATGATAAATGTTGATATTTGATAACATTCAATGACCCAACAAAGATGACAATTAATTATCTCGTTGTCAATAATGTTCAATGCAATGTCTTTTAAATTTTTTACCTTTCACTATCATGAAATGAGTTATTTATCTTATTGTAGGATCACATATTGTAACAATACAAACTCATGTCAATGATTGATAATTGATCAGACTACGACAAATGTCCTATTTTTAAAGGAAGGGTACAACACACAATTTAAGTGGACCATTTCTTTTGCTTAACATGGTGACTCATTTTTTGTCTTTAATCTTATTAATTTATTCATCATCTTTGCATTAGTTTATAATATGATGCTCAATGTTAGATGCATTAGGATTACCATACATAATTTAGTTTCACAAGCCTTTACGATAAATCAATAAATCTGATTTGAAATCAAATTTTTAAAAGGTCAGTACATTGAAAATCAAATATATGATTATATGGTAGAGAAATTCGGGCCGAACTAAGAGAAACCCGAGTTGGATTTCGATCTTTGCAAAAATCTATGGCAAATGGATCAACATGGGGCCTAGGCTGGGTTCTAAAATCTACAATTATGTATTAGAAAAATAGATAAAATTTGTGCCAAGTATGTAGGGAACTGAGACTAGATTCTAAAAATGGCATCAATGTCGAGTTTGGTATGACAATTAACCCGGACAGAATAAGAAGGAACCTAGATCGAGTTCAAAGAGCTAGCAAATACATTTGTTGGTGATCTAACTCGGGTCAAAAATTCGAATGAATTCGGCTCAATTTTGTGACAAACACCTGGCTAAACCCAAAATTGTGTATTTTGACGAAAAGCTCAAAATTTGATCAATGCTATTCTAGGTTATAAAATTAATAGCATCAATATAGGAAAAGGGGACTCCAAGTATGACATGTGAACACTCTCATAACAAGGACGCTACTTGAAATGATTTAGCATATTCTACCCATCTAATAAATAGAATATGTAAAATAATAATATCATAGTTGGAACAAGATGCATTATGAACCATAAACAACACCACATGTTACAACCATGTAACTTTATCTAATTGAATATCACAGTACATCAATTTCTATGATACCTTTTGTAAGATTAACACACAACATGAGTTTAATCTTAGAAAAATCAATAAGTAAGGTCAACTTTAGTCATGCATCTAAAGTCTGTAAAAGAATCTTATATTCATATAAACAACTAACACACACAAGGTTAATGCAACCTAACATCACACAATGATTCAAAATACACATGCATTACACTTATGTTTAGAACAATACAAAGAGATTAATTTACATAATAACACATTATAGATCAGTCCATCAAATAAGCAAATCAAATCCAACCTAATGGCAATAACTTTATAACTCCGATACTAAGGAGTCTCATGAGGAAATGACCAATTAGATTTAAATATGATTTCTTCTAGCTAATTGAAGAAACATTCAAAGTGATTCCTGTGTGCCTATCTATTTTATGTGTCGTTCGTCATGCATTTTTTAGGAATAATATTTCCTTTTGCCTTGGTCATGTGATGGTGTGTTCCCTTCTCCAATCGATCCTTTAAGTGCTGCACTTTGTGGACAAGGGGAACAATGAGATGCTGTGAGAGAGAGAAAAAAATACAAGAGGAGGTGCAAATAGGAGGCACAACTAGGTTATATGAAGAAGAGGAGAGGAGTCATTGAGAGGGTTTCCACTACGTTTTATCAAGCACATGACCAAAACACCCCTATCATGTGATTCTTGGCAAGTTGCGCAATAAGACTTCATTGATCCTCATAAAAGGAGTTTGTCTACATTGCTAACACCTCTAGACATCACATGGGATCATCACATATGATTAGCTTTACCATGAAGGGCTCATTCAAAAGTATTCATCTTTAATGTAAAATGTTGGTGCAAACAACATATTAACCTCCAAGGTATTAAAGAAGGCGGAAACAAATACATGATTAAAAATAAAAACTTTATTAACGACTAATAAAAAATTTATGTTTGAAGATAAAATTAAAAAAATACTAACTAAAATAAAATACGATGAAAGATAAAGTAAGTATTAATATTGTTTAGTCAATCGTGCTGGTTATCGAATTATAATCCTTTCAATCTCCAATCCAAATCAAAATGTTTTGGTTCAAAACTTTAATCAAAAACTTTTTTAATGGAGCAGAGTCATTTGACTGGATTGGACATGTGCTCAATCCTAGATTTATCCCAAGGGGCTCCAAATTTTTCCAAAGGATTTCAAAGTATACATATTCCATGTAAAACATTGGTGGACTCAATAATTATCCCAAAGGGTTCCGAACTATACATATTCCATGTAAAACATTGGTGTGTACAACATATTGACTTCCATGTTGAATGTTAGCTAAGGTATTTCGTATTTCTCCTTTTTTATATTAAGGGTGTCACTTTTGAAACTCCAAAATTTTATTAGCATTCTAGTGTTGAGCATAACATAAATTAAAATCAATGGCCCTGAATAAATCAGGAATAAAATCGAGTCAAGTTGTTATTGTCCTATTTTATTAATTTAAATACATTGAGTAGGACAATAAATTATTTACTCTCAAATTTTAAGAGGTAATTGAGATCATTTGAATTGAAGACAAGGCATGGAGCAAGGTCTTGTTCTCAATATTTTAACCAAGCACTTTTCTTTGTACATGAGACCCATGAGTGACACTATTATTATTTCAAAAATATTATTGTCACTTTATTTTTTAGAAAAGAATACAAATATCCGCTACTCATATGAATAAGTGATAATGATATTTTTCAAGTGACAATAGTAATGTCAATAAGAAACTTTTATTTGATCTATCTTGGAATAACTTTAGTGGGAGCAACTATTGATTTTAATCGAGCAAACATCCAAACGGTTGAAAAAGTATTATGTAACTAATAGGTAAAAAAATAAAGTATTAAAGTGCATCCAAGCATAGTAAAACCAAAGGAAAGTGTATGATTATATTGTACTAATAAGTTTTTGAATTATATGAAATAATATAACCATGATTAATGTGTATAGTCATCTTTAGGTACACCTTATTTTTACTCATGATTAGAGGTCTATTAGGCGCAACCATTGCATCGTGCAATCCCATAGTCATGAACCTTTATATTAGAATTATTTTAATCCAAACATTCATATTGCTTGTGTTTTCAATCGTTGGATTAAAATGATATTCATCTAAAAGTCCAAAGTTATGGAATTAACCGAGTGATTGCATCATAATTTAACTGGTATATATACATAAGTAGAGGTAAAAGCACGATGTTGTGACAAGTGACGAAATACCACAACGACATGTGCCAAATTATATGATTTAACTCATTTAAGAAAGTTTAAATTATAAAGTTTTTTAAATAAGGTGATAGGATATAGGATTGAAAATTAACAATATATTATACATGAAAAAAGTAAGATAAACAAAAGTATTTTAAAAAATCTTCAATTCCAGCAAGGCACAATGGATCAAGACCTTAATATTTAAATATAAGAAAATTATTTTCAAAAAAATCTAATTTGTGTAGAAGTTAGATTATTTGATTAAAATAATTATAAGCATAAAAAATATAATGTTATTTAAAGTATAATTGTTTTAATTAAACAAAGAAATACATTAATTAAAAATAACTATATAAGATTATTTATACATCTAAAAAATAACATATATATGACCAATTATTATTTTTGTAATTTTTAAAATATCTTATAGTAAAAGTTTGTTGATTCAATTTAAAAGTTAAAATTAATTTAATTAGATGTAGAATTCTTTGTTCAACTAAAATATTTATAAGCGTAAAAGTAAAAGGAGATCAATATATAGGTCCGCAACAAAACCAACAAAGATTGAGATTATCCCATATGGGTTATCTACATAAAAGCGTTTAAAATCAAATAAGACTTTAGGGAATATATTTCAGATGTTACTTAAATAAATGTGTTTTGAAAAACAATGAAATTTAATTAACAACAGCACTTGGTAATAAAATTAACACAAATATAAGATCTGCATCCTAATCCTAATATTATACTATTATTTTAAAATCAGATAAAAAAAACTAATATCCAGAAAACAAGATAACATCATATGTAATTAAAACATGTCCGATTACATGGAACATATAACATATACTAGCTATATTAAGATAATAATATATGTAGAACATAAAATAAAATGAGAATAATTATAAAAAAAGTAATGTTAAATTAAATAGAAGTATGAGTTTTGGTTTTATTAAATTTAGGGAAATTGATTAATATTTGAAATAAAAAGGTCAATATATTAAATAAGAAAATTAAATTTGAATAGATAATGGAATGCTGGAAATTTTATCTATTTAGTTTTACCAAAAATAGTAGTTTTGAAAATTTCCTTCAATTAAAAATGAGTTAGACTATATATAAAACAAAAAGTAAATAAATTGGGCTATAAGTGAGGTCTTGGTAGAATAAAATAAATTGATGAAATAACTTAAATTAAAGTAAATATCAAAGTGAATTTAATTTGAGTGATGTATGAGTTTTAGAATTTTTTATTAGTTTAAAGAAAAAAAATTTAATAATGAAATTTTATATAAGATACTAATATATGCATAATTGACAACTAAATGAGATTAAACATAAAAGGTTAATTTAATTTGAGTATAAGTAGGAGTTTTGATTTGATTAATCAAGAAAAAATAGATAAATAATTTGAAACTAAATTATACTAGATATAAAAATTTAATTTAATTTTAGTAAGAGTAGGAGTTTTAAACATATTTAGAACTAATAAGATACATCAAAATATTTTAAACTTTGTGTGTCGTATTATTTTCTAATTATAATAATAAATACAGTTAACATACAAAATATAAAATAAGATAATCAAGTTTGGTTGGCACAACTATTTAATATGATTGTGTCACAATGAGTCACTATGAACTTGTAGCCCTATGCTGGATTCCTCAAGTCACCACTTGGTCAAAGGAATACTGTTTTCTTTTTTCCCCGACTCTGAATTAGTCAAGTGCTAATAATCTTAGATACCGAGACCCCGAGTGGATATCTCAAAAGATATAAAATATGACACAATATATTTTTCTATTATTTTAACACATCTTATAAATAAAATAAAAATAATGAATCTAAAAGATGAATCACAATTTTGTCTATAGGTAGAGGCATTGTTCACCTTCGGGGGTATGATTTATAATTTCCAATTTTTATTTTATATTTTCTTCATGAATTTGATGTTAATTCTTCTTATTATGTTATGGTCTAATCGTTACAAGAAGACTAGGTTGATCGATTTTATCTTAATATATTTTATTATTTAGACTTTTGAGAACATGATAACTATTTAATTCTTGGATATAATGGATGTCCAACCCATTTTAATAAGGTGAATACTCTCACCTAGACCGTACACCCTCCGATCTAGATCTGATGACAAAGTTTGAAGAAGTGGTTCAGTGTTCAGTTCAGGTCATAGCATGGGCACTTCAGTGCGGTGGGACGAAAAAGAAAATCGACCGATTCGTGGGACTCTGTCTCACCACCCTCGTCGCCTGCTCGAAGTGAGACCTCACCACCTGCTCAGAGTGAGACCTCACCACCCTTGCCACTTGCTCAAAATTCGGTCGCCTCACCTCTTCCCTCCTTGAGCTGCGCCATCTCCGACCCTCGCCGCTTGCTCGGAAGTTGTCTGCCTCACCTCTTCCCTCCCTCAAGCTCCACCATCTCTGACCCTCGTCGAGCTTGATGCCTGCTCAAAACTTGGCCACCCAATTTCCCCCAATATCTCCTTTGCTCCACCCGCTTCGCCCAACTCTTGTCGGATCCTCTCGCAGCCCACAACCGAGTAGATCAGTAGCGATTGAGCAGGCAACGTAGATGGCGAGAGGGCGAGCGCGAGTGTGGCAACCCGATTGAGCGGGCACATCTAGGGTGTGGGTCATACCTAGGGCAGAAAATGTTGAACCGTCACCTCACTAAATTCTGAATTGTCACATGAACCGACGCTAAATCGCGTCTTTGATCTCTGCCCTCATATCTTGTTCGGGATCTAGGTGGGAGCATCCACTCATTTTAATGGGGTGACGCTCATTAAATTCTTAATGCTTTATCTAAATTTAATAGTTTGTTGCATAAATGTATATAATTTTGCATGATAAACGCAAGAGAAAGTTAATCAATTTGCACTTCTCTTGTGCGGAGAACCCGAGCCGGATAGAAATATAGGATCCAATACAGGCCGGGTTACTTTCTTATTTTTCATGGATTAAAATTTAGTCACAACCTAGGCCAAGTTCTATTTGTGTGATATTATTGTTAGTAAATTAATTTTAGTTGCTTACAATTGTGTCATTAAACGAATGTTTGCAACTTAAAGCATCTTATATAAGTTCAAGTTGATCAAATTTTTGATGTCTTTAACTTCTATTTAGGATAACTAAGTTCTGAAAAATTTAAGCCCTTTACTTTAAGCAACTTTTTACACTAATCGATCTTAGCTAAGACTATATTAAAGTAGATTTAGTTTTCAATGTGTCTCGATTATATTATTAACTTGGGTAGTTAGGTCTTCAAATTTTTTAGTCACATATATTTTATCCGATTTCTTTTTAATACAAATTCTATACTTGAATAATTAATAATTAAGATATTACGATAGAGACATGAACTTTAACTCTCTGACACACATAATTTAAGGGCATCATTCTTTATGATTATCATCACTTTGAATTATTTTCATTTGAAATCATAATTTTTCCAAATTAATAAACTAGATTGAAATATAAGAATTTAGAGTAGTCTTTTTAGATTATGTTATTTAATATTATAGTTTTGGTTTGGTTTAAATAGAGATATTAATACTAATAATCTGATATATAAAATAATAATATATGTACAGTTAAAAGTAAATGAGATTAAATATAAAAAAAAGTATAACTTCATTTTAATAGAAGTGACTTTGATTTGAATAAATAAAAAAATAAAGAACTAAATTAGATTTAGCATATTAAGGAAATCTTAATTTAAGTAAAAGTAGAAGTTAAGCACGTCTAATTACACTGAGAAAACTAAGATATATAAAATTGTTTTAAAATTGTGTAATTTTATTAGCTAATTAATGCTAATAAAATTTATTGCCAAGTATAAAATATAATATCACATTTTCTGAAAATTCAACTAAATTAAATATCACTAAGTACATAATTTCATCTGAGATTAAGATACAATTTTTTTTCAGTGCATGATTTCATGTAACTCAATCAGGAAAGGTGCTGAGTTTCTGACTTCATTCATGTTAATTGCATCAAATATCTAATCCTCGAGTACGGAATCACAATCACGAGTTTACATATGGATCGATACATTTGGAAATAAGATCCATATGGGGCAAATACTAAATTCATATGTATGAGATGTCAGTGGATCATCATCTAAGGATTCATAAATAGATAATTATTTATAAAAATTTTGGGTGTGCTTATTTATGAATTGTCAAATTATTATTCAACGATAATCCATAAGTATAAGTCAGTTTTTGCTTCACATAATTTTTATTCTCTTATATGTAACTATACAATATATCAAATCTAAAAGGGTTACGCATTTGTTTTGTTGTCATCTCAATGTTAAAAAACGATATTGATTCAATCTACACGACCTTAAAAATTATGCTTATTGATCACAACTTGAAGTCTCAGTTCATAATTAAGTTTGACTAATTTAATGTGAGCAATATCTGACTATGAATGAGACTTCAAATAAATTTTTTTCGTGTTCACTTCGAACTTAATACACTATCCACTCCATCCGAACTGGTATAAGTGCAAAAAAAAGTTGTAATTTTATCCTACAACGATTATTATCCATTTGTGCCGTCCAATGGACGCATGATAACATGCAAGCAAAAGGTTATGAGAAGCGCCAAATGAGCAGAAACCTGATCGATGGATTTGTGACAGCCACAACCACCTGACAGGCCTAATTACTTGTGACTCATTGATATATTTCGATAATTATTAACTGATGGGGCTCACATTGTTCTGTGATCACCAGCCAAGATGCGAAATGATTCCGGTTTATATATTAATTGCATGTTCATCTCCTATATTCAAACTAACATAAAAAGACGTCGTTTGCAGCACATTTAATTAATTAACTAGTCCTTAACAATCGGTCTCTGGATTTAATCTTGTTTTGAGCCTAAAGTAGATATCGGAATATATATACATGCTGATGGAATCAGCATTGCTGACTTGATCACTTTGTTTTGGTGTGTTTTCTGATTGTTGCCGCAATTAGGTAAAGATTCTTATTCGAAGTAAAGTTTGCTTTAGCAAAAGCCATGGATGATTAGTTAATTCTCCCTGCATGCCACGTTCGTATATCCTATAATTAATCTACTGTGGAAGATAATTAAGATATGAGCTCATCTATTACGTAGCCGGACGTCAATTAATTGATTCCTTAGTAGGTAACAGAAAAATGTTATCAACTGCATTTTTTTTTGGTATAGTCACACCAACATCCTAAAGTTGCTACATACATGAAGAGGCAACATATTTGTTGATTAACTAATTTCTCGATTTCTTTAATGTCTTATTGAGTTTGCACTGTGGGAATATGTGGCTTCCCATTCGCCACATTAATATCTTCACACCGTGATAACGGAACCTTAATGTGACATGAATTAGTTGTCATTATCTTCCCCATTAAAGATTTATGAAATCAAGTTATACGTTGGTCTCGATCTTCTACAAGATAGTCTGCTAGATTTTATGCATTCTTCATGATATCATCATGCAAAAAAAAAAACCCCAAATTCTTAATCAATATTTATAAGCATTCTAGAATAAGGACGTGATCGTGTGATACACTTCTTGATTTGTATATCAAGAAGTCTTCACTTTTGAAATTTAAAATTGCATTGGGTGTACTTTTGTTTTCTAATCAACCTGCTTTTTGTATTTGACATTTAAACATCCAAAGTGTGAAGAAGGCTTGGTTGACTAAGAAAACTGACTGACCGGATCTCAAAATCGACTATAATAAAAAGATATTGGTGTATCGGTCAAATTTTAGATCGGCCGGTTCAATTTTCTTAGCAATAATTATTTTTTTTATCGGGCCTACTTTTGTATTAGGCCACTTTATATTTTTTATTCCAGTATGTGAAATCTATTACGTGAGATATGAGACTGAAATATTGAAACAATAATATTTTTTCTTTCCTCCGTATTTATAATTTACTCATGCTTATATGAAATTAAAAACTTATAATAAAACATTAACCTCTTCTCCTGGTATCTTCTAATTATTAATAAACCTTAAATGAATAAAAAATATCAAATTTAAACTCTTTTATCTCTCACAATGCTTAAAATAATATGAGATTAAAAAAATACAATGTGCTTCATGTATTTTAGTTCAATTTTATATATTTATATTATTTGCTTATGATAACGTCGTGCATTTGTAGTTAGTTATTATATCTTATTACTATCCAATTTAATTGGTTCGACAATCTGACTTAACATATGATTTTTTTTATCAATATTCGGTAGGGTACTAGCAATCTCGGTTTTACGACTTATGAGTACATTAATATATAACCTATCAGGACTTGATCGTAAAGGCAAATTCAAGTCACATATTAATTAGTGATCTGTGCGTTATAGGTGGAAGCAACTTGTTACCCCCTAATCATAATCAATAGGGCATGTTAGTTCATCGAGGAGATCAATGTATGCAAATATTTCTCTTTTTAGCTAGAAAAAATGTAACGCCCCGAGACACACGTGACTTTCACGTGCTCAGAGTCGTCCCAGAGGCGCTACTCAATTTTCTATAAAATATTTTTGCGGAATAAAATCTATAAAGTGAGAAATATAAAACATAAATGCGGAAGACTTTTCAAAAATAATAACTAATAATCCATAATAATCGAAATGCTAAAACATCCATGAGTTTACAATTCTAATAAGTGCGGAAATAATAAAACTAAATCACTAGTTCTAATGCCATGTGCAACATCTGTCTGTCACTGAGCGTAGCCACCTGCAGGACCATCATCTATAGCTCTCTCACCTGCACGGATCCAGGTACAGGGAAATATCCACGAGTATAAAAATACTCAGTATGTAAGATCTAAAAGACAATTAATATGCTCAATAAAAAATAAGATAAAATCAATAATGAGTCGATTGAGCAGTCAATACAATAATCAATTAATAATTTATCAATATGAATAATATATCAGACTATGGTCAACAGACCAATGTAAATCAATAACAATTGTTCCAATTAATAATTATCAATTGCCTGATTAATAGATCAATATTCAATTAACAATTTTTAATTCAATAATCAATGATCATTGGCCAATAACAATTCAATTCAATAGGGCAATAATAATTGCCAACTCCATGCCAATATATCCAAATGACCATGATTTAATTCTATTCACTTCAATTCCAATTTCAATTCAATTCAATTCGATTCGATTTTCAATGTTCGGAGTTATCCAATTCAATGAGGAGCGCTCAGTCAATTAAGGGACACCATGCTACTTTCATGCAGGCCAGTGTGCCACGGCAAGCCCGATACAATTCAATGGGTTCGTGTATGGTGGGGGACGAGTGGCCATACACGGGACAGCCATAGCTTTTACACTATCTGCCCCATTCAATTCAATTCAATTCAATTGGTCCCGGCTTAGTGACAATCAGTAGACATGGGCCCAGTAGCTTTCGACTTTTATCTTGTTTACCTAAAATGTCTATCTTTAATAAATTATCAATTTGGTTAGACAAATTCTGAATACAAAACTAAGTAGATCAACAATACAATCAAAATCAAAGTTCATCATAATATAAACAGAACAATCGCCCCAACAATATAATTAATACATCAAATTAATTAATAATAATAATCAGTAATTAGAGATTTATTCAAAAATAACTCTCGACAGTGTCCTCTCTTCTTCTATATATATATATATATATATATATATATATATATTAAATCTCTTTTCTTGCTAGCCGAAGAGTTCAAGAAAGAAAATTTCAAAAGAAAAAAAATCCTTTCCACCTCTCTCCTATTCTCTTTATTTCTTTCTATCTCTCTCCTATTCTCTCTAATCTGGCATTACGACTAATCTGTTTTCACCTCTAATTCTTTTTTTTTCTTGATTTTACTCCTTTCCATCTCTAGTGAATCTTGTCTTTTCATTACGCCCTTTTTTTTCTTATTTCTTCTCTCGCCAAATCCATCCCTTATCCTTTACGGCCGTCAACTCGATTCTTTTCCCTTTTTTTTAACCTTTCTCTCTCTACTTCTCTCTATCCCTTTACGGCCGTAAATCTTAAACTCTTTCCTTTTTTTTCTCTTCTACGTTTGTTGACCGAGATAACCATGGGGGTTCTCGCACGTTATGATTTGTCAAACGTACTCTAACACATCAATTCCAAAATTAACTCATCACACGATGACAAACAAATCCCCCCTACGTACCTACGCGACTTGTTCTCTGACGTCGCCGAAGACGAAGCCGAAAATCACGCAGACGAAGCCAAAACGTTCGTACCCCCCTATTCTTATTTATAGTGTTTACAGATTTTTAATTATTCTCTAACCATATTATCTAATCTCATTCAAATTAAATCCTCTAATTTATCCTTTTAACCACTCCCTATTTATTCTAATATTTAATTAGATAAATTACGAAATTAATTGAATAATCCTATCCCTAATCAAACTCCTCTCAATTTTTATTTTTATTTTTATTTTCAGAATTATTAAATATAGTAATATTAATAACAATATTTTTCAAAATAATATACTAAAATATCCATTTATTAAATCCTGAAAAATCAGGGTCGTTACATCATAACCTCCTTAAAAATAAATTCGTCCTCGAATTTGAATAAAAGAAATTATATTATCTCATCTAAATAATTCTGGAAAATCTCTTCTCATTTCTTTTTCCAGTTCCCAGGTGGCATCTTCATCTCTATGATGTGTCCAAGCCACCCTCACAATGGGTACCATTTTATTCTTCATATGCTTAGTTTGATACTCCAAAACTTCTATAGGCTGCTCAGCATATGTCAGATCTACATTCAAATTTGGTTCCTCCATATTCATCACATTAGCATCATCATGTTGGTACTTGCGCAACATTGACACGTGAAAGACATTATGCACGTGTCCATATGATGGAGGCAACGCCAACATGCAAGCTGCATCTCCGATCAATGCAAATACTTCGAAGGGGCCAACATATCTTGGACTCAACTTACCCTTCTTGCTGAATCTCATTACCCCTTTCATTGGAGAAACTTTTAACATAACTCGATCTCCCACTTTAAAAATTTGTTCTCTTCTCTTCTTGTCAGCATATGTTTTCTGTCTTGTGAATGCTGTTTTCAACCTCTCTCTAATAAGGCGAACTTTTTCAGCATCTTCCTTGGTTTGCTTCATTAACTCATCTGATAAGAATTGTCGTCCTCCCACCTCACTCCAACAGATGGGGGAGCGACAAGGCCTTCCATACATGGCTGCAAATGGGCCATGCCTATGCTGGAGTGGTAACTGTTATTGTATGCGAACTCGATCAGTGGGAGGTGCGTGTCCCAACTGCCACTCCAGTCCAATGCACATGCACGGAGCATGTCTTCTAACGTCTGAATCGTTCGTTCAGATTGCTCGTCTGTCTGAGGATGGAACGCAGTACTGAAATTTAATTTTGTTCCAAAAGCACTCTGGATGCTCTGCCAAAATTTGGCCGTAAATCGTGGATCTCTATCCGACACAATGGAGACTGTCACTCCATGTAGTCGGATAACCTCCTTAATATAAATGTCCATCAGTCTTTCGACAGACTGTTTCCATTTGACGGGGATGAAATGGGCTGCCTTGCTAAACCGGTCCACCACCACCCATATTGCATCATGGCCTTGTTGAGTTCTTGGAAGCCCAGTGACGAAATCCATAGTCACCTTTTCCCATTTCCATTGTGGGATTCCAAGTTCTTGTAGTACATCGTAAGGTCTCTGATGTTTCACTTTCACTTGTTGGCATACTAGGCATCTTGCAACGTACTCAGCCACATCCTTCTTCATATTATTCCACCAGAAGGTCCGTTGCAAGTTTTTGAACATCTTCGTACTTCCAGGATGAATGACGAATTCTGACTTGTGGCACTCATCCAACACTTGTCTTCTCAATGCCTCATACTCAGGGACCCACAATCGTCCCCTATATCTGATCACTCCATCTGTGACCGTAAAATCTGTAGGAATCTTTTCACACAACTTGAGTAGGTGGTTGTACTCGTTATCGTTTGGTTGTGCTTTGCCTATCTTCAATAGTAGCTCGGGTTGCATGCCGAGGTGTGCCATAATTCGTACACCGTCGCTGCTGGTCACTTGACTGACCTGGATAATGCAGTCAATCATGTTCCAACGACTCACTATCAGACATGCGAGTGATCATCCCCATTTTCTACTAAGTGCGTCAGCAACTGAGTTTGCCTTCCCTGGATGGTAGCTGATAGCAAACTCATAATCCTTTAGAAACTCAATTCACCTCCTCTGATGCATATTCAAGTCTTTTTGAGAGAATATGTATTTCAAGCTCTTGTGGTCTGTGAAGATTTCGAACTCTTCGCCATATAAATAGTATCACCAAATTTTGAGGGCGAAGACCACAGCTGCTAATTCGAGATCATGCGTCGGATAATTCTTCTCATGCTTCTTTAATTGTCTTGATGCATATGCAATGACCTTCCCGTGTTGCATCAAGACGCATCCCAAACCAGTGCCGCATGCGTCGCTATATATGACATAACCTCCTTGGCCTAAAGGTATGGTCAGAATGGGCGTCGTTGTCAGTCTCTTCTTTAACTCTTGAAAACTATCTACACACCTCTGTGATCATTCATATTTGATGCCTTTCTTAGTGAGATTTGTTAGTGGCGATGCAATTTTGGAAAAGTCCTGAATGAATCTCCTGTAATATTCAGCAAGTCCAAGAAAGCTTCTAATCTCTTACGCATTTTTCGGTTGCGCCCAGTTGGCAACTGCTTCTACCTTTGCAGGATCTATCGATATTCCATTTTCACTGATAATATGCCCGAGGAACATAATCTCTTTCAACCAAAACTCACATTTTGAGAATTTGGCGTATAATTTGTGCTCCCGTAAGGTTTGTAGCACAACTCTTAGATGTTCCTCGTGTTCTTCTGGGCTCGACGAATATATAAGAATGTCGTCGACGAAGACGATTACGAACTTGTCCAAGTATGGCCTGAATACTCTATTCATCAAGTTCATGAAGGCTGCGGGAGCATTGGTCAGTCCAAATGACATCACTAAGAACTCATAATGACCGTATCTTGTTCTGAAAGCGGTCTTCGGCACATCATCATCAGTGATTCGTAGTTGATGATAGCCACTTTTCAGATCAATCTTCGAGAATACCTTTGCCGAAGACAATTGGTCGAACATGTCATCGATTCTTGGTAGTGGATACTTGTTCTTGATTGTGACCTTGTTCAACATCCGATAGTCTATGCACAGCCTCATCGATCCGTCCTTCTTCTTTACAAACAATACCGGAGCGCCCCATGAAAAAACGCTCGGTCGAATGAATTCCTTATCCAGCAACTCCTGTATTTGGGTCTTCAATTCTAGCATTTCCGCTGGAGCCATTCGATAAGGAGCCTTTTATATAGGTGCCGTGCCTGGCACCAAGTCAATGCGGAATTCAATCTCCCGTTGGTGGCAATCCTGAAACGTCATCTGGAAAGACGTCTGGAAACTTCTTTACCACAGCAATGCTATCTCGATCTACTTCAACTCTGTCTGTCTTGATCACACTTGCCAGGAAACCTCGGCATCCTTTCTTCAACATCTTTTGTGCCTTTAAAGCTGACACTAGGATCTTGACCCTCTCTAGTGGTGTACCTCCGATCAGTATCTTTTTTGCTCGGCAATATAGGTAAGCGTCATGGTAGGACAACCAGTCCATACCCAACACCGCATCGTAGTCCCTGATCGGAATAATGATAAGGTCTGCGGAGAAGTTCTTGCCTTCCACTTCGACCGGCACCATGGGGATGTACTTCTGGGTAACGATGGACCCCAGAGGTGTGCCAATGTCAAGTGGAAAACTAGTCGCTTATGACTTTATGCTCAATAACGGAGCGAATTGCTCCGAAATGAACGAATGTGTAGCACCTGAATCAAAAAGAATATTAGCATGAACACCATCAATTTTTAGCGTACCTTGAATGGTGTCATTCGCTCTTTGCTTGTCTGCAGGCTTCATGTTGTATACTCGGCCTTGCACCATTCTAGATGGTCCGTCGTTACGTTGCGGAGGAGGTCCAGCACGCCTTGACTCTTTACAGTCTCTAGCGAAATGGCTCACCTTACCACAGTTCAAGCACGCTCCAGTTCTCCGGTAGCACTCACTGGGATGCATTCTGTGGCAGTAGTTGCATGGTGTTCTAGGCGGTTGAGGCTCATTCCTATCTGGATATGGTCTTCCCCGATTGCGATCATTTCTGCGGTGGGGATCTCGCCTAGCCTGCCTTCTATCTCTGTTTTCATATCTGTTCTGATACTGATTGGCCGGTGCTTGGCTTTGTTGCTTGTCAGTTGTCTTATCACCATCTTCTAGATAAATGGCGAATTTTCCAGCAAATTGGAGGGTCTGACAGTTACCCCCTTTACCCTTTCTCTGAGGTTGGGTTTCAGGCTATCCACGCAACGCTTCACTCGATCAAGTTCCGACTGCTATAAAGTGGAGTACTTCTCTAGGCTTAGAAACTTGGAAAGGTACTGCTTTATAATCATAGTACCCTGTTGGAGTGTCAGGTACTCCTTCTGCTTCCTGCCCTTTCATAGGCTGGTATGTAGCGATTCTCGAACGCCTTCTTGAATTCTCCCCAAGTGATGTGGTCCTGGCTGGAGAACGTAGTAAGCTTGGTGGCCTTCCACCAATCTCTGGCATCTGCCGTCAGTTTTCTTGTGGCGTAGATCATCTTGCGGTCCTCGCCGCAATCCATCTCAAGGAATATCTGTTCTATCTCCTCAATCCATTCCTCTGCATCCTCAAAGTCACCCTTCCGGTTGAACCGAGGGGGCTGCAACCTGAGGAACCGCCCAATGGTGTCTGTACGATCATGATGTGGTGGCACATTGGGACTCGAGTATTCAGTGTGCACAGAGTGGAAATCCGATGGTAGTAGTCCCTGTCTCAGTTGTTCCTCTCGGTACCCGTTAGCCTGGGCCTGATCCACCTGGAAGCCGTGTACTTGTTGTCTACTCATTTCTTGGTTCAGAGCACGTTGTTCATTAAGTTGAGAACCTTGGGCCTTCTGACCGGCCCACTGTAACACACTTCTGGGAGCTCGTGGTATCTGATTCGGAAATACCATCTTAGGAGGAATCTGTTCTCACACAACAATAATAATAAAATTCATGAGTGTGAGCTCAATAATATATAGCACAATTCAATACTTACTTGACCCTACTGGATGACTGCAGTGGTTGCTCGTGACAGTTACACATAGACTCAATTCTACCTATTTAGAGACAGCTAAGAAGTGCATCTCCTTAGGCTTTGATATCTTCTGTAACGCCCCGAGACACACGTGACTTTCACGTGCTCAGAGTCGTCCCAGAGACGCTACTCAATTTTCTATAAAATATTTTTGCGAAATAAAATCTATAAAGTGAGGAATATAAAACATAAATGCGGAAGACTTTTCAAAAATAATAACTAATAATCCGTAATAATCGAAATGCTAAAACATCCATGAGTTTACAATTCTAATAAGTGCGAAAATAATAAAACTAAATCACTAGTTCTAATGCCATGTGCAACATCTGTCTGTCACTGAGCGTAGCCACCTGTAGGACCATCATCTATAGCTCTCTCACCTGCACGGATCCAGGTACAGGAAAATATCCACGAGTATAAAAATACTCAGTATGTAAGATCTAAAAGACAATCAATATGCTCAATCGAAAATAAGATAAAATCAATAATGAGTCGATTGAGCAGTCAATACAATAATCAATTAACAATTTATCAATATGAACAATATATTAGGCTATGGTCAACAGACCAATGTAAATCAATAATAATTGTTCCAATTAATAATTATCAATTGTCTGATTAATAGATCAATATTCAATTAATAATTTCCAATTCAATAATCAATGGTCATTGACCAATAACAATTCAATTCAATAGGGCAATAATAATTGCCAACTCCATGCCAATATATCCAAATGACCATGATTTAATTCTATTCACTTCAATTCCAATTTCAATTCGATTCGATTTTCAATGTTCGGAGTTATCCAATTCAATGAGGAGCGCTCAGTCAATTAAGGGACACCTTGCCACTTTCATGCAGGCCAGTGGGGATCAGTGCCACGGCAAGCCCGATACAATTCAATGGGTTCGTGTATGGTGGGGGACGAGTGGCCATACACGGGACAGCCATAGCTTTTACACTATCTGCTCCATTCAATTCAATTCAATTCAATTGGTCCCGACTTAGTGGCAATCAGTAGACATGGGCCCAGTAGCTTTCGACTTTTATCTTATTTACCTAAAATGTCTATCTTTAATAAATTATCAATTTGGTTAGATAAATTTTGAACTCAAAACTAAGTAGATCAACAATACAATCCTAATCAAAGTTCATCATAATATAAACCGAACAATCACCAATAATATAATTAATACATCAAATTAATTAATAATAATAATAATCAGTAATTAGAGATTTATTCAAAAATAACTCTCGTCAGTGTCCTCTCTTCTTCTATATATATATATATATTAAATCTCTTTTCTTGCTGGCCGAAGAGTTCAAGAAAGAAAATTTCAAAAGAAAAAAAAAATCCTTTCCACCTCTCTCCTATTCTCTTTATTTCTTTCTATCTCTCTCCTATTCTCTCTAATCTGGCATTACGACCAATCTGTTTTCACCTCTAATTCTTTTTTTTCTTGATTTTACTCCTTTCCATCTCTAGTGAATCTTGTCTTTTCATTACGCCCTTTTTTTCTTATTTCTTCTCTCGCCAAATACATCCCTTATCCTTTACGGCCGTCAACTCGATTCTTTTCCCTTTTTTTTTACCTTTCTCTCTCTATTTCTCTCTATCCCTTTACGATCGTAAATCTTAAACTCTTTTCTTTTTTTTTCTCTTCTACGTTTGTTGATCGAGATAACCATGGGATTCTCGCACGTTATGATTTGTCAAACGTACTCTAACACATCAATTCCAAAATTAACTCATCGCACGATGACAAACAAATCCCCCTACGTACCTGCGCGCCTTGCTCTCTGACGTCGCCGAAGACGAAGCCGAAAATCACGCAGACGAAACCAAAACGTTCGTACCCCCTATTCTTATTTATAGTGTTTACAGATTTTTAATTATTCTCTAACCATATTATCTAATCTCATTCAAATTAAATCCTCTAATTTATCCTTTTAACCACCCCCTATTTATTCTAATATTTAATTAGATAAATTACGAAATTAATTGAATAATCCTATCCCTAATCAAACTCCTCTCAATTTTTATTTTTATTTTTATTTTCGGAATTATTAAATATAGTAATATTAATAACAATATTTTTCAAAATAATATACTAAAATATCCATTTATTAAATCCTGAAAAATCAGGGTCGTTACAAAAAAAAGTTCACAAGTCGAGAATAAGGTTTTAAAAAATTTCGCGTTTGATTTTTAAGTTATGCTCTTTTTTATTTTTGTTTTACTATTTATCTTCCTTAGGTTTCAGGGCCTCTTTTAAAAAAAATCACAAATATAATAAAACATAACTATATAAAAAAATTGCAATACACACGTGCCATTAGAATGTCAAGCCTTCAATAATTTGATCAAGTACTAAATAATTAATTTTGTTGAAGTACATTTCGAATTCAAGATTATGTGATGCACAATATTGTTATTGAGTCTCATGCACCAACCCCTGAATAATCTAATTTAGTCGGAATAATAAAATAATAATAATAATTGAATATCTTTCCAACTACCTCAGAATATATATATATATATATATATATATATATATATATATATCGTGGTGGTAGAAAAGAAAATGGAGACCCTATTTTCAATGCTACAACATGTAGTCCGGTACGCTTACAAATTGTCAAACTGATGCATAAATATTTTTTTATTCTCGTTTCTGTTTAGGGAATATATATATATATATATATATATATATATATATATATATATATATATATAAGGAAGACTTTATCAAAATGTCCCAATTCAGTGATATATGTGCTAAACGCTTTGTTTATTGATGTTAAAAATTGGTGTTCAATTGGTGGGTCAGGGAACAAAGATTCGGTGCCTACAAATGAGGCGCATAAAGAAATATACTCTATACTAGAACATATGGTGGTAGCTAGACAAGTGCTTAGGCATGTTTATGCATATTTTAAACTTTCCAAGCACTAAGATAATATGGGTTTGGGTCAAGTATATCTCAATTATATATATCTAGTTTAATTATTGGTAACATCATTATTATATATTAATGGTTAAACTGATTGTTATTAAAAATTTAGGACGAAAAAGAAATTGCACACAAAAGAGCAACATAATGTTAGGTTCAACATTGAGCTGGGTGACAAACAGAATATTATCAGAGGGTAGATTTTGAAAAGCATAAACACAATAATTAGTCGTCGCATATGCACGAAGGATCCATTTGAGTGATCAAAATTAATAAGTTTACACCTCAATACTAAAAATTGATCCTAAATGCAGGGATGTAGGTGGTTCGGATTGGGTTTAGTTGAAAAAAAAATCCACCTTTAAATTTTGGATAGTTTTTTTAAAAATATAAGAGACCATCTTAATTTTTTCGGAGAAAAAAAATGACCTATCTGATCTCTTTTTTGGGGGATTGGCGGCCTACTTTTAAATATATTTAAAATTATAAACATTAAATATATCACATTAATTAGATATTTTAAAAGTAAATTTTAACTTTAAGTTCAACTTTTTTTACGTAAATGAACAAAGTATCGCATTATTACATTATAATTAAAAAATATTCTAGTTAATTTATATAAACTTTGCTAAATAGATCAGTAATTTAATTATATTCAAGTTCAATTAAACAGTATACCTAATCTAATAAATACAATTATATGGGTAAAAGAAAAAAATGACATATTATTTGAAAGTTAAAATAAATTTTAATTAAAATATTTTAAAATTATATTAAATTCAGGTTGGGTTCTTCAATCTTTTTTATTAGGAACTCCTTGAAAAGGGTGATTTTACTTATTTTAAAAGTCGGCCTAATTTTTAATCGAACTAAGTTTTTTTTATTTTTTTAACTCGATTTTTTGAGTTGATTAAATTTTTTGGACGGTTAAGATTTTCCTTACATCCCTATCCATATGTATAACACTTTTCAGTAAGATATTATTCACTTTGAAATTTTGATCCATACGAATTTAAAATATGTCTTAATAGATGAATGAAGTAGTTAAATATAAGCTCAGACTATTCAATCAAACTATCTTGATCCTTATATTTCATATCATCACAATATTTTTTTAAGGGCTCAACGTTCTCGTCGAATGATTCGTATTGACCCATGTGAGATTCGAATCATCCTTAAATCCATTGTCCTTACACTATGCACATATCATATATAACAATTCAAATTAGTTTCTTTTTCTCTTATCGAATTTGTGTCATTAATTCTAATATGAGCATGTCACTCCATTTTATCTCATAATGATAAAAACATTCAACACTTTCAATTCTCACACGATGAAATGATAATATATTTTTGAGTGGAAATATGCAGCCCTTCCCACATATGTAACAAATAGGCGTCATATGTTTTAAACTTCTTTTCTTTTCGTTCTAGCTTGTGGTAGATATATTTCCCTACAGTCACAAGTATGTAACTGAGAAAGATTGGAAGGTGACACGACTGATCCGAATCAACTGTCTGAGTGATCCTTGTATAGTTGTATGTCCTTTATTGTTACATTGTATACAAGGCGTGGTGAAGATTTTATTGGGCCACACGATCTCCAAAGTCTTTCTAGGTTCTTGTTCAACCCTAAGATAGATATAGTTGTTGATACGTCGAAAAGGCTCACAGCCAACACTAATGCAACAAATATGCTAATCTACATAGATTAAGCCAACATATCAAATACAACGAAAAATGGGTTTATATATTTCAGTCTGTCTGTCTCGCATGAATCAACTGTTGATTTGCATATTAAAGTCAGTCATGAGGTAAACCCACTTGAAATTTCATGTGCGTATAATTCATAATAATATATGGAATATGTTTGCATTGCAAAGTTGAGCATCCATTATATATATATAAATTTTCCCTCATCTAAAGTGATCATAAAGAAGCGACACTTGACAATTACAATGATAGCTGAACCATTAAGCATCCGAGTGGGAATCTAGTATATCTTCAACCCTAAACATGCTTACCATCCTATGCCTAGTCTAATTGACCTAACCCTAGCTCTGAAAAGATTCAAGCTGTCATTTTTGTCCGTTTTATATATTTAATTCGGGTCTTATATGTCTCCGCAACTTTTGGATATATAATGTAACGAAAGAAAAAGCCTTATGGATATAATCTATTTATAATTTGTCCAACTAGATTAATCATAGAATTACGTGTTAATGTACTTGTTTAATAACCTGCTAATCGAACCAATACTTGAAGAAAACAATGTAGGGCATTGACTTAAGACTAAGTAATTATGGCCAGTGTTGTTGGACTTGGAATCAGCATAAACACGTCCGTCACGAGTAATTCTCATGGCCAACCACCTCCATAATTAAGCACATCAAATTGTTCTTTGTGACAACAATGATACTAATCAAATCAAACTCCATTAATTGCAGGCTGACCCCTCTTTACTATTTATTTATTGCCTATCGGTTCTTTTGATACACTCGAGCCTTCGTAATAAAAAATATAAATTGAATATGGGATTAACATATATCATGAAATGTGAAAAGAAAAGCATCTCATGCATGATGGTATCATCAATTTCGTCTTGTTGTGGCACACTCAATTATTTAGCTTCCCCTTTTTGTGTTCATTAATTGGTGTTATTTTTTTATTTTTTTATAATATTATAAATTTATAATTGCTATGTGGAAGACGAGTGCAGAGTGACGTAGGAGTCGGACCCTACATGTAAATAATATATATATATATATATAAAGGGTGGTAAAAATTATATAAAATATATTCATAACAGGTTGTGGGGTCTTGATTACTACAACGTTATGGGGTCCGCATTTGATGGTTCATGTTGGATTCTCATGCGTCCACCACGTGTCACGCTTGACCCGTTCATGAATAGATTTTGTCCGCTAACGAGGCAGATCGCTACCACGATGGGACCCACGACGAGTTGTCTCCCATCGTGGCACTGTTCCCACTGTATCAGATGTTTCAGTACTCGGCTTTAAAACAGATAGGAAAAATATATTATCTTTAAAAAGTTATAATATCCATTAATAATTAAGTAATAAATAAAATGTATGTTGTTAAAAACTAATTTTGAGTAATTAGAGAATACAGAATAGCATTTAATTTGTCTCACGTAAATACAGAGGATGTAATGATTCTTAAGGATGACGTTGAGATATGAGGAGTGAAGTGGGTGGGTGGGGGGGGGGGATAAATTCCAAGTTTGGTTTTTGAGCTTATTTATTTGAATAAAGATATTACGGATATTGACAAAACAAAACAAAAGTTATAGTATTCCATCTAGAACATGTGTAGAAGCAAATTTTCACATTAAATTAATAACATAATTATATCCTAATTTATTTTATTAGTCAAGTTCAAGACTATTTGATTAATTGATATTTTTAATGAAATTTTAATATATATGATTAAGGGTTTAATTCTTATGCTACCAACTTAAGTGGGTAGCATTTTGCTACCCGAATCCCGCCCGCTCGTTCCATCATCGACAATTGATATGATTTTAACAATTTTGACCGTTCGATTCAAGATCAACGTTCGAGATTACGCTCATTTTTTTTACATTTTTTTTCCTAATAACCTTACAAACCACGACATATCCTCTATCCTCTTTGTCTCAATCCGCCGTGGCCCGCTCGATCGACGTCCGACAGCCGACATCGCCAGCCACCGACGCCCAATCTCTCATCCAGATCCCTCACCGCCGCCGCCGCCCGCTCTCTCGACTCTTTCGTCCAGATCTCGTGCCGAGATCATCCGCTGCTGGCGATCCCTCGCCGTCGCCGCCCGATCTAGCGTTCGCCGTCGACGCCCGCTCCCTCACCTCCGCCGCCAGGTCTCGCGTCGAGATCCCTCGTCGCCACCGTCAGATCTCGCGCCGAGATCGTCCGCCGCGCCCGATCTCGCACCCAGATCGTCCGCCGCCGATGCTCGTTCTCCCTCCGAGATCCCTCACCACCGTCGACCGCTCTCTTGCCGAACTCGACTACCGTCGCCGACCCCTCTCTCTCCAACCTTCCCCCGCCCGCTCTATCGTCGAGGTTGCTTGCAACCGAACCTGCTCCAATCTCACCTCCTCACACGAACAATCGACGTCACCGCCTACAGCCTTCGCCTCCGCCGACCACACCGCAACCTTGTGGTATACCACCTAACTGATAATGAAATTAATTTTTATTTCAATTTCATAATACAATTCTACGCATAACTTGTGAATTAAATTAATTTATTATATTTCAGGTATAAATGGATGATGTTGAATTTATTGAAGAAGTTGACAATCAGAGTCTTCGTGAACATATTGAAGGTGGAGAAATAACGAGGAGGTGAATGTTTCTGAATCCCAACATTCAAATTATGTAAAAACCTATGAGATATTCAAACCTAGAGTTGGCATGACATTCGATACAGATGATGGAGCATATAATTATTATAATATGTATGCTAAATTAGTGGGATTCTCTGTTAGAAAATATGCTTCACATAAGTCTGCAGCTACAAGAAAAGTTACAAATAGAACTTCCGTTTGTTTAAAAGAAGGTCATAAGTCTGTGAAGCAAGGGTTTGAAAAAAATTTAAACAAACAAGAAAGGTTAGAGATGGTTGTCTTGCTCATTTATATGTTACACAGAACATGATGGCAAGTGGGAGATAAGAAAATTTCATGATGAACATAGTCATTCTTTCACAACTCCTTCGAAAGTTAAATATTTACGATCTCAAAAAGAAATCTCGGCAACCTCGAAAGAGGCTATTGAAAACCTACACAAATTTGACATGGGTCCATCGCAGATAGCAAGAGCACTTAATATGTCTGGTGAGCCCCTTCTAACAACTCAATATTGTATTAATCATCTCAGAACAAAAAGAAAAGCAAACTTCTCATCTGAATGCCTAAATATCATATCTTATTTTACAAAAAGGCATGTGTTGATTCGGATTTTTTTATAGATGGGAGTTGAATGCAGATGGAACTATAATGATTTTTTTTCTCATGTCCGATCAAGGAATAGTTATTTAACATTTGGGGATGCCGGTGTATTTGATACTACATATCAAACCAATAATTTAAGAATTCCATTTGCTCCATTCACTGAAATTAATCATCATATGAGATCATGTTTATTTGGATGTGCTCTACTTGCTGATGAAACTGATGAGACATTTACTTGGTTGTTCTCTACATGGTCTGAATGCATGTATGGAAAGCATTCAACTTGCATAATTACTGATCAAGATATTGTCATGGGGAATGCTATACGAAATGTTTTCCAAACACTCGTCATATATTTGCACTTGGCACATTGTGAGAAATGCAATAACTCAGCTACAAGACTTGTATGCACGTGACACTTTTAAAGTAGAATATAACAAGTGGCTATACGAATTTGCAAGCATAGATGCATTCGAAGAGGGTTGGTTCTATTTGATAAGAAAATTTAATATCTCAGATGGTCATTGGTTAGAGGGTATGTACAATAAGCGTAGTCAGTGGATTTCATTATACTTTAAATATCTTTTCATTGCAAGCATGCATACTACTCAAAGGGCAGAAAGCATAAATACTTTTTTTGTTGGATTTGTTAATGCAAATACTTCACTCTTAGAGTTTGTCCAACAATATGACAAAGCAATTCAAAGCCAACGTGGAGATGAAGAACGAGAAGATTTTCACACTATGAATTGTACTCTTGTCTGTCTTACACATAATTCATAGAGTGGTATGATTTTTAAGGACGCTGAAAAAATATTCTACTCAGTGTATCTAGTAGGAGGTGTAGATGAAGGTAAGAATATTGTAGAGTTTAGTCATGATGAAAGAATCTTTATAAAATGTTCATGCAAAAACTATGAACAAGAAGGCATTTTTTGTTGCCACATCATAACAATTCTTCACAAAAAAAGGTGTGGGATATTTACTTGAGCAATATATTCTTCATCGTTGGACAATAAATACAAGGTATTCAAATGTGTGTTCAAACTACCTGAGCATTATATCCTGCAGTGATAATGACATAACTCCACTAGAAAAATTGGCTTGCAAAGTAATGCGTGACGAGTAGAAGAAATGAATTTATTGTCCAAGAAGTATTTACATTTTGGGAAGCCAATGATGGACGATTTTGTAAGTAAATTTATGACATTTCATATGACAAATACATCTATCGATGTAATTCAATCAAGTACTAGTGAAATGCCTATAAGTAAAGCAAGCTCTGTCAACATACAAGAACCTCAATTTGTCATTCATGATCCTCTTCATGTCAAAGTCAAAGGTAGACCAAGAAATGTATCTAGGATAATATCAGGAGTTAAAATTTTCATGAAAAAGGATTCCAAGAAGAGAAGTTGTGAAGCTTGCGGAAAGAGTGGACATGACAAATGGAAATGCACTTTGATTAAGGTATGATACATTTTTATGTCAACTTATATAATCAATTTTAATTAATTCTCATTTTGCAGGCTACCGACGATCAAGACAACCGAGATGGCATGTAGATCATTGGGTTCGGGATCTATTTAGATAGGTGTGGGTATGTTCTGAATTTTTGTTTGATATATCTGATTTTTCCAAGTGATAATAAGAAAATGCTAAAGTGACTCATTTCTTGGTTCCTAGTTCTACATAATGTCATAATCTGAAAATTCAATACTAGTTATTCAAAGCTCAGGATTCGTGTGTAGAGATATTACATGAAGAATTGTCTTTGAATCATTTGCATTCTTCTTACTATACAAACATGGTTGCATATACATCAGGTGTCTAGCACGAAGTGTTTCATCTCAGATGTTACATTTTTCAATATGTAAAGTTCCATTATATTAATAATTGCATTCTTATGTAACAGCTCGAGGATGACACATGAAGTTCAAGAGTTTGCGCCTTCTTTTTTCCATTTTCTGTAATTGCACCAAACATCCCAGCCATTTGAACACTGTCAATATTCGACTGAATGATTCAACAATTGCAAGTCTGAAATATGTGGAAGTCATATTTTGTTATCCTGTGAATGTATGTCTTGTCATCCCACTTTTATTGCTTTATGTCAATTGCTTGTATTAAGGTACATGTAGGCATGTACCCTTTTCTGCATGTGGGAGCTTATGGCTGTAATATTGTATGTGATGTTGATGGGAGCTTATCCCTTTGAAGATCCCAATGACATTGTGTGAAAAGTATTTGTATTTCCTTTCTTTTCACACAATAAAAAACCTGTTACAAAAAGAAAAAAAATCTGTATGATTCCTTCCAAGTTTGTCATATAATTCCTCTGGATATTCTGACTGAAGTTCATGTTATGAAATATGGCATCCAATTTGACTCTAAGCGCTACAACGATACTCGGCCTTGAATTAAAGCAACTACAAAGAATTCTCTGCATTGCGCTCATCAGAAGCTAACTTGAAAAATAGACTTGGCATAAGTATTTTCCGTATTGAATTCATGAAAATACAAATCTTGAAAATAGCGACTTTGCATATTACATTCATAGATAAGCGTACACATATTATATCGTACACATTACATTTAACACATATTACATCTTCATATGAAAATAAAGACAATGATGACAAGAATCAATATAACAAAGCATTTGAAGCATAACTTCTCCACAATAACATCATGTCAATACCATATTACTAAATATTAATGAAATTTTAATCGCTAATACAAGTTCAACTAATCAATATTAATAAAATTTTAATCAAATTATAACTTTTATGACCCGCGACGGCGACGGCAGGGCGCGAGATCAGCGGCGGAGGAGGACGGGCTTAGCGGCGGCGGCGGCGGGGGGGGGGGGGGGGGGGATAGAGCGGCGGTGGGGGGCGAGAGAGCAGGCGGCGATGAGGCGAGAGAGTGGCGGTAGGGGGCGAGAAAGCGAGCGGCGGCGGGTGAGAGAGAGGGCAACGAGGGGGCGAGAGGGCGGCGGTGGGACGAGAGAGCGGCGAAGCTTAGAGGGGGGGCCGACGACACACGGAAGCGTGTCAACGGCGAAACGAGGAGGATGCGTAGATCTGGCTGAAGAACGCGTAGATCTTGCCGGGGGACGAAGATCTGCACGAGATCTAGTAGGAGATCGTGTGGGTAGCCGGATCGCGCGTCGACTGCGGACGATCTCGGAGAGAGAGCAGAAGGCAAGTGTGCGGGCGATCTTGGCGACTTCGACGGGCGATGTTGGGGGACGACGAGAGATCAGGCGATCTCGGCAACGGTAGCAGGCGACCTCGGCTGGCAGAGGGTGAGAAAGGGCACGGCGGCGGGGAGACGAAGAGGAGAGAGATTGTTGCGCAGATGTCGTGGTTTGTAAGGTTATTAGGAAAAATGTAAAAAAAATGGACGTAATCTCGGCCGTTGATCTTGAATCAGACGGCCAAAATCGTTGAAATCATATCAATTGTCGATGATGGAACGAGCGGGCGGGATTCAGGTAGCAAAATGCTACCAACTTAAGTTGGTAGCATAGGAATTAAACCCTATGATTAATTCAGTTTTCATGATTTATTTATTCTTAAATAACTATATATTAATTTATCTGTATATAATTTTTAAAATCATAAAACAATAACAAATAGCCATTTATATTAAAATATAGAATGAGGCGCTCTACATATTCAATTCTATGTTACCATGGCTATGTTTTTCGATTTATACTGTACTATAGTGTAATAAGAAGAATAAGAAGATCCAAAAAAAGAATATCAAGATATGTACCGATAATTTATTTATTTATTTTTTTTTGTAAAATTGGAGTTTATTAGGCATAGAAGGTTTATGAATTGAATTAAACTGAAAGATATGTAGCATTACACATTAGTGATGTTTTGATTTTCAGATGGTATATAAATTTCATGTGATAGATACATATGAAAAGAGATATAGGTAGAGTAATAAGAAAGATGCATCAGTGTGCATACGTACATAACAAAAAAAATAATGCACTACTTTACTATTGTTAACGTAGGTGCGAACTATTTTTCGTATGAAGTGTGTGTTAAACGGTTTTACACATATTTTTTTATAGCTTTCTTCATTAATAATTTAGATGATAATTGATGATAACAAAATATAATTCAAATCGTCAACAACAATTATATTCATCATTCTCAAAATTTTACAAATTTATGCACACTATTATCCTTCATAATATATATAACTATTTTTTTATAATTTCTATGTTATAAAATTATTTTTTATTATGATTTTCTAAATTATTGATGAAGAAAGATATTAAAAAATTAAAAAAAATACGCCAAATTGTTTGGCGTGCGTTTCACACGAAAAGGTGCTTTATATATATAAGAGAAATTAGGGTGAGATCAACTCACCCTAAAATCATTTGATCATGGCCGTTATAATGGTGATTGAGTTGATTTGACGTTTCAGATCACACAATGGCTGATCGAGCTAAACCAAATCTTTATAGAAAATAGGGAGCTCAATCGGTTCAGCAATTGGGTCTTTGTCCACTCTCACAACAATCGCCATCTCTCTTTTTTTCTCCCTCTCCGTTGATGACGCAATGGCTTCCGAAAGAACACAATCTCTTGGATGATGATGAAAAAGAGATCCGCGTCTCCCTTCTGGACGACAAAGTATAGATCTGCCCTTCCCTTAGCATGATTTCCTTTCGTCTCCTAACCTTTAGGACGAGCATGGGAAGTTTGGCAAAAGAGAGGAAAGCATGGAGAAAATTCACAAAGTGGAAGTACAACAATTTTCTCCATCACCTGAGAATGCTTTAGTGACTAAGAGTGATAATGAATGCAGTTATTTTGCTGCGTCGTTGTTTCCTTTTAGCAATGGAACTTCCTAGCCTTTGCATTTAGTGTGTCATCTTCACTCTGCATTTTCTCTGTAAATTGCTTGATTTCGATATTGGCATTTGATTTCATTGATGGAAGTTGCAAAGCCCATATCTCTTACACATATCCATTCAATTCAATGAACAAATAGGGGAGTTATTTTATTGGAAATAAACATGCACTTCCCTCAAGCGAAATCTGGTAAGGAATCTGCAACTATTTTCAGAATAACGGAAAATCATTTACCATTTTTATGTGCACAAAAGGACATAAACTACTGGTATTAGGAAAAGATGAAGCAAAGTAACATGAATTGAGCATAAAATGGATTGAGAGAAGAAGATGATGTCCTCTGGCATTCGACGTTAGCCTTCCTCGAGAAGAAATCACGCCAAAGAAAAAGGTGAGAAATCACTTTGCCATCATCCAAGAGATTGCAGCTTTCATACTTCAAGAGATTGTGGCATCTTGTCCATCAAGTGAGTGCGGGATCGCATCGTTGTTGAAAAGGGAGAAAAAAAAAGATCAATATGTCACAGTTCCTCTTTTGTTGAACCGATGTTTATTTCATCGAACCAATGTTCTAATCATTTGCTTTGAACTGGTTCAACGAGATCACCTGTTGGAGGGATCTGGAGCATCAAACCAGATCAATCGCCACTATAACGGCCAGGATCAAATGATTTTAGGGTGAGATCAAATTTTCTGATCTCACCCTAATATATATATGTAGCATCCTGCACTCACACATCCAGAATCATCCAATTTGAGATGGACGGATTAGATGTGTGCGCGTCGGTTCAATAGAGTTCATTCGGTTCAATAGCGTTGGTTCACATGGCAGACATCCGGTTCGTAAGGTATTTGTCTGGTTTGCGCCTCTCCCACTCTACGCAAATCAATAAAAAATACTTGTTTGTCCTAAAAAATAATTAGAATACACTTGCCATTTAGAACTGCGTGCGAGTTTGATGAGTTTTAGCTAATATTATTAGAGCCCGATGTCGGAATCATTGTACCGAAAATTTTGAAATAGAACAACTTGAGGTTCCGATTTTATAATTCCATCAAAATAGTGAAATTGTCCGTCTGCTTCCATTTCTTTCGTTTTTGCTTTACGCATTTTTTTTTCACTTTACCAAAACAAAAAATGTCATCCTTCAAACTCTACATACTTGGTCTCCATTTCAAATTATACTTCTATTAAAACACCCATCCTCTTGGTTTCCAATTTTTATTGTAGTTTTTTCAAACAAACAATTAATTATAACTAATCTATAAAATTTAAAAACTACAGGAAAAAAATTATCAATACAAATGTCATTCTCAATTAGGGAAAAAAATTAAAAGGATAAATAAGTTTTATAAGAGTTTAAATTCCTCTTCCCTACATCTATTCTTTGAGAATAGTTCTCATCCTTAGTTTGTCCATAACCTAACAAGATTTCGATATCAAATCTAACATACATCCACGTGTACATTCTTGGTAGTAAGGTTATCAAGATCTTGATTTAGATCTTCATATCTTACGATTTTACTACTCATAACTGATTTTGATCTTATTTTTAAGATGTGTAAGATCTTAATTTTGGTCCCACGATCTTATGGTCTTATACGATTTCATAGATTAATGTAATCATTTAAATAATAATAAAACTATATATTTATGACAACAATAATTGATTTATAAAAGTTTAATATATTTTTTATTTTTAATATGTTTTGACGTAATTTTACTTAAGAAACAATAATAGTATTATTGAATCCTATGTTTTGATGATAACAAATTAAAATGGATATAAAAGTTACTAATCTATGCTCAAATGATGATAATGCAGGTGTAGGATTGATATGACCAGATTCACAGAAGAAATCGTCAAATTAAATTGAAAGAAAAAGTTTTTCAACACACGACTGATCGACCCATCGGTCGACTGGCCATGGCACCGGTCGATTGATATTCAGTGGAAGAAAAGATGAGATTATACTAGTCGACGTCAAGACTATACCGGTCGACAATGATATGTACCGGTCGACATCGAGACATTACCGGTCGATGTATCGGTCGAAGGACTGGTCGTTCGGACAACGTCAAAATGCAGAAAATGAGACAACGGTCACATAGATCGGTCAACCGGCCCATCGCAGCGATCGACTGGCCTCCCGGTCAAATGAACAGTAACGGCTATTATTTTGAGGAGAAAATTGTGAAAGATTTTTTAAACGAATTCTCACCTCTAGGAGCTTATAAAAAGAGTGTCAAAGCCTGAAGAAAAATCATCCAAGCAAGCAAGAACATCCAAGAACTCCTCTCAAGTTTTTTAGCACAAAATTATAAATTTCTTCCCTTTTCTTTTCTTAGTCTTCAGTGTGAGAAAAATTTTGTAAAAGAAAAGAGTTAGAGGGAAACATTTTCTTTCCAATCTAGTGAGATTGAGAGCTCTTTGTATAAGAGGTGTGACTTGTCTCTTGAGCGAAGAAGAATGTTTGTTGTGTAAAGAGGGTTGTCCTCTCCCTATAAGAAAAGAGAAAGATAGTGGATCTCCGACGGTCTCGAGGATGAGAAGTCGGAGCGGGGACGTAGGCTAAAGAGTTGAGACCGAACCTCGTCATCATATTGTGTCTCCTTGCGTTTATTCTTTATCTTTCACTTACGTCTTATTTGCTTGTGATCATTTTTATTCATCTTTCCAAAAGTGAATTTTTGATAATATTTTTTATACACCAATTCATCCCCCTCTCTTGGTGTTTTTGAGCCAAGTTGCTCTAGTTTTAAGATTTAAAACATCTTTAGAGCTATGGCATCAAGTGGTTTCAGTTTTTCGAATGTCAATCTATTAATCGTCCTCCACTTTTCAATGCCTCAAATTTTGCATATTGAAAAATTAGGATGCAAGCATATGTTTGTTCTATTGATATTGATATGTGGTATATTATTCAAAATGATTTTAATTTAAGTAAGAAAAAACCTTCAGAATATACTGAAAGAGAGACTTTTAGTAAAACTAAATTGGAAAGCTAAAAATATTTTTTATTGTGCTTTGAATTCAACGGAGTTTAATCGGATTTCTAATTGTGAAAGTGCTAATGATATTTGGAAGAAACTTATTATTACTCATGAAGGAACGGATAAAGTTAAGGAGTCTAGATTAAATATTTTAAATCATCAATATGATTTTTTCAAAATGCTTGAAAATGAATCTATAAATGAGATGATTGTTCACTTTAATGATATTATAAATGGCTTAGCCTCTTTGGGCGAGCCAAGGACTAACTCTCAAAAAGTGAAAAAATTTCTCAGGTCTCCCTCCTTCAAATGACATACAAAGAGGACGACAATTGACTAAAAGGACTTAAACAAGTTAGAATTTGATGATCTTATAGGTTAACTCTTAACCTATGAGATCGGGATCAAGGAGGATGAAGAAGCAAATACTCTAAAAAGGAAAACATTTGTATTGAAGGCAAATAAAGATGAAGAAGATACAAGTTAACAGGATGAGTATCTTGATGAAAAGAAGCTTTCCCTATATGCAAAGAAGCTCGACAAATATCTCAGATTTGCTAAGCAAAAGAAGAAAAAAGGCTTCACCAAGAGAATATCATCATTAAGCAAAAGTCAAATAACTTGCTTTGAATGCAAAAAAGTTGGACACTAAAAAAATGAATGTCCAAATTTGGTCAAAAAGGAGAAAAATGGAGAAAGCTCAAGAAGGAAGAAAAAGACTCTTCAAGCCACTTGGGATGAAAGCGAAGATAAAGAGAATGACTCCAACACATCCTCTAGTGACGACGAAGAAGCTTACATATGTCTAATGTCTAATAGCCATGATGTATCATCTAATTCTTCCAACTATAGTGATAGTGAATCTTTCAATGTGCATAAGGAGTTTAGAATTCTTATTAATAAATATGGATGCTTGAAAAGAAATACGATGAAATAAAAATAGAGCTTGAAAATTTGTAAAAGAAAAATAAGAATGTTAAAACATGTGAAAAGTGTGATATATTGAATGAAGAAAATTCTAGTTTGAAATTCTCAATTGAAGAATTGAAAATGGAAAATAGTGCACTAAAATCGTTATGTGAGAAACAAAATGTAGAAAGTGCATACTTGAACAAAGAAATTAATAAATTGAAAGTTGAACTTGAAAAATTCTCAAATGGAAGTAAAATATTAGATGTCATGCTTAGTGGATCTAGAACATCTTTAAACAAAAAGGGACTTGATTTCAATTTTTTTGAAAATAAGGATGCAAAAGAATTTTATTTGTTAAAGTATCGTATGATTACATAAGATCACATATTATTTGTTTTTCATTATGGATATGAAGGACATTATTCTTACGATTGCAGAATTAAGAAAGGAATAAGTAAATTGATGAAAAAAATTTGGGTTCCGAAAAGCACCATGACTAACCAAGATGAACCCAAGCAAGTTTGAGTACCAAAAAGTTGAAACTCCTAATTTCTTTCTTGTAGGAAGCTTCTAAGTACAATAAAGGTAAATGGTATTTGAATAATGGATGCTCGAGATATATGACCGGCGATGCCTCAAATTTTATTAATCTGAAAAAGAAAAATGGAGGAAAAATCACTTTTAGAGACAATAGCAAAGGAAGAGTAATTAGTATAGGTAATATTGGTAAGAATGACAAAGTGTATCTAGAAAATATTTGGCTTGTTGAAAATTTAAAACATAATCTAATTAGCATGAGTCAACTATGCGATAAAAATTATTTAGTCAAATTTGTAAAGGACAAATGTTTGATACTAGATGAAAATAACAAAATTTTACATATGGATTTTAGGCACAATAATGTATACAAAATTAATTTTGATAACTTGAAAAATGAAAAATATCTTAATGTAATGCATGATGACATAAACTTATGACATAGAAGATTAGGACATGCAAATTATAAATTGCTAAATAAACTTTCAAATCTTGAATTGGTTAGATGCTTGCCTAAGATCAAATTTAAGAAAAACAATGTTTGCGATTCATGTCTAAAATGTAGACAAATCAAAAGTTCTTTTAAATTAAAATGAGTTATTAGTACATATAGAGCTTTGAAACTTTTACATCTTGACTTGTTTGGACCTATTGATGTGACAAGTTTAAGAGGAAAAAGATATGTATTTATGATTGTTGATGATTTCTCTCATTTCACCTGAACTATTTTTCTCGCAAGTAAAGATGAAATGTTAAACATGTTTTCTAAATTTGCAAAAAGAATTCAAAACGAATTTGAACAAGATATTTCAAAAATTAGAAGTGACCATGGAGAAGAATTTTAAAATAATAAATTTGAGTTATTTTGCGAAGGAAATAGAATCACTCATAATTTTTTCACTCATAGAACACCTCAATAAAATGGAGTAGTAGAAAGAAAAAATATGACTATACAAGAAATGGCTAGAACAATTTTAAATAAAAAGAAGTTACCAAAATATTTTTGAGCAGAAGTCGTAAACACATCATGCTATGTTCTCAATAGGATCCTACTTAAACCCCTTGAGAAGAAAACTTGTTTTGAAGTATTATTTTGTAAGAAATCAAATATCTCTTATTTCTAAGTCTTTGAATGTAAATGTTATATTCTGAATGTCAAAGATAAACTAGGCAAATTTGATGACAAATGTGATGATGATATTTTTCTTGTGTATTCTAGTACAAGTAAAGCTTATAGAGTGTATAACAAAAGAACATTAGTTGTTGAAGAAGCTAATAATGTTAAATTCAACGAAACTAACGATTTTTTGAACAAGAAAGTATATGATGATGAAGAAGTAATTGAAGTACAATGACAATTTGAAGTTGTGGGCATAGAGGAAGCAAAAGCTTGCACTTCAAAGGTGGAAGAAATGGAAGAACTTCAAAAAGAGTATAATCAAATCATCCCAAGAAATTGGCGACATGCCTCATCACACTCACTTGATCAAGTTATAGGAAATATAAATGAAAGTATAAAAATTAGAAATTCTTTAAAAAAGCTATGTGTTTTTTCGGCTTTCCTTACAAATTTTGAGCCCAACAATATAGATAAAGCACTTGAAGAACCAAATTGAATAAATGCAATGTATGAGGAATTAAATAATTTTGAAGAAATCAAGTGTGGAAACTTGTGGAAAAACCCAATGACCATCCTATCATTGGAACGGTCTTTTGGACCAAGTTAGATAAAAATGATGTCACTGTGAGAAACAAGGTTAGATTAGTGACCAAGGGTTACTCACAAATTGAAGGAATTGATTTTGATGAAATTTTTGCTCCCATTGTTTGACTTGAGGCAATTCGAATGTTTTTTACTTTTGCATGTTATAAAGGTTTTAAACTTTTTCAAATGGATATTAAATCGGTTTTCTTGAATGATTTTATAAATGAGGAAGTTTATGTTGAACAACCTCAAGGTTTTGAAAATTCAGATTTTTCGTATCATGTTTTTAAGCTCTCAAAAGCTTTTTATGGATTGAAGCAAAACCCTTGAGCTTGGTATGAAAGATTGATTTCATTTTTAATTGAAAATAGTTTTCAAAAAGGAAAAGTTGACACCACATTATTTTTAAAACATTTTAAAAATGATATTTTAATAGTTCACATTTATGTTGATGATATCGCTTATGGTGCTACTAATGAATGCCTATGCAAAGAGTTTGAAACTCTTATGCAACAAGAATTTGAGATGGGTCTTGTAGGAGAGCTCACCTTCTTTATAGGCCTACAAGTGAAACAATTAAGGAATGTATTTTTCTCAATCAAGAAAAATATACAAGGAAGATACTCAAAAGATTCGAAATGAACGAATGTAAGCCGAGCACAACTCCTATGAGCACTAGTACAAAATTGGATAAAGATGAAAAATGCAAGTTCATTGATAAAAAAGGTACAGAGGTATGACTGGTAGTTTGCTCTATTTAACGACATCTAAACCAGATATAATGTTTAGTGTGTGTTTGTGTGCTAGGTTTCAATTCGCTACCAAAGAATCACACTTAATCGCCGTAAAAAGGATAATGCACTATTTAAAGCATACAAGTGAATTAGGCATTTGGTACGATAGAAATTTCTCATTTGAATTGCATGCCTACACTGATGCAGATTTTGTCGGATATAAAGTTGATAGAAAAAGCACTAGTCGGATGTGTTATTTTCTTGGTAGTTCTCTCATTTCATGGGCTTGCAAGAAACAAAACTCCATCGCACTTTCTACCGCCGAGGTCAAATATATAGCCGCTAGTAGTTGTTGTGCACAAATATTATGGGTAAAATAATAATTGCTTGATTATGATGTAAATTGTTCCAATGTACCCATGAAGTGCGATAACACAAGTGCTATAGAAATGATCAAAAATTTAATTCAACACTCTAGGACTAAATACATTGACTTGCGATATTATTTCATTAGAGAACATGTGACCCTTAAGGACATTGTCATTGAACATGTGTCCACTGAAGTTTAACTTGCAGACATATTTACAAAACCTTTGAATGAAGAATGATTTTGCATGCTTAGAAGGGAATTATGAATGATTAACTCTTGATTGCATATCAATTCAAAGTAAAAGTGACTTAGTTATGCAATATCACTTTTGACATGAATTGAACATGAAAAGTGTTGGACAACACTTACATTTTATGATATCTCCGGAACATGATTTTAATAGTTCAAATTTTGAAAAATACAAGGATCGGTCGACCGACTAGAAGGACCGGTCGACCGCTGTGAAATTTACAAATGCGCATAATCGTCAGACAACGATCGATCGACCGATATGATACACCAGTCGATCGATATATGACTGCGTCCAACTGACATCTATTGACCGATGGATAATTCATTTGGAAAAGAACTGTCCGGTCGACCGGTATATGCCAAAATCGCGACATATAAGAAATCGACCGCTCCATCGGTCGACCAATTTTTTTTTACGTGACCGCTGCCCTTGCCATGTCCGCGACTTCACCCCAAACTCCGGCTAGCCGACCAAACCCTCCCCTCCGACGAACCCTACAGCTGCCATCGACTCTAGCGATCGGCCGCTCTCTTTTTTCGATGACAGCCGTCAGCTGTCTCGACCGCCACCTCCGTCGGCCGCCTCTTCCTTCGACGATCGCCGTCAGCCGTCTCGACCGTCTCCTCCGCCGGTTGCCCTCTCTTTCTCTCCTCTCTCATCGTTCGTTCCTCTGCTCTTCGGCAACCTCTCTCCGTCGGTCGTCCTGCTTCTCTCTCACTCTTCTCTCATCAATCGTTCACTGGCCGGCCACTCTTTCTCTCTCTGTCGTCATACCTATCGCCGCTCGTTCTTTTCTCACTCTTTCATTCGAGTAACGTTCTGTTGTCTCTGCTGTCATTGTCACTGTCTCTTCGGTCGTCCTCCTCTCTCCGTCAACCGCTTTCTTCTCATCAAATTCTTCTCGCCCATCGTACTTCTCTCCTCCGATCGTTTCCTCCTATCTCTTCATCACAGCTTTCTTCATCTCTCTCACTCTTGACCGCCCAGTTTCAAGCGTCAAATTTCCTTCCGGCACCTCTTTCAATGACCAGACCTTCCGACCATCATTGTTGAATCCATGGCCGATGATGATGGGTATTCACGTCGGATGGTCTTTCAACGTCGTCGTCGCTTCCCTGACTCCGGTGGTACCATTCATATCCTCCCAAGTGAACCTGAACAGGAAATCAAATCCGAGCCCGTTCGACGTGGACGAGGCCGTGGACGAGGACGATCCCATGGACGTACTCGTCAACCGTCTTCCCTCGAGTCCACTTATTTTGATAGTCATCTTTTTGTCACTAGGGACGTCTCTGCTAGTTTCGAAGCCTTGTACGCCTCACGCGAAGTCCGACGTGCCTATACCATTGATTGGGACGCTCTGAACATTTTGGATGTTCAGGAGTTGTTTGCAATCATCGGTTGGTTACCATTTCTCTCACACACAGAGCATGTGTATCCTCGTCTTGTTCGTCATTTTTATGCGAACATGACAATCACTCGAGAGGCCATCATCACCTATGTCCTTGGTATATCCATTCGCATTGATCCGGACCATCTTTGTCACATCTTTGGCATTGTGTGCCCCTTACCTGATTTTTATTCATTTGTCACTCATGGCTGGCCTTCCGATTATCTTCCAATCTCGGATGGCATTCGTACAAATTATGCTGGACAAGACGTCCATTATACCGTCGAAACGGCCTATCGACATCTTCATCCAATCATGAAAATGGCTCATCACATTCTTAGTTGCATGATCACTCCTCGAGCTGGGCACTATACAAAGGTCACTCACTTTGATATCTTCTTTCTTCACTGTCTCTGCATCCATGATGTCTCATTTCTTTATTTTGACCATTTTGTCTTCTATCACATGAACTACACATTCCAGAAGATCTCTTCTGATGCTCGTGGTCAGTACCACTTATATTTTGATGCTTGGATCAGAGATTTTACTCTATTTTGGTGTCGAGATTCCTGCAGACGAGGAGTACATTCGACCTCGCCCCGCTGACGTCATTGGTTCCGGGACTTTGCACCGAAAAGGTCTTACGTTTGGTGAGCATGCATCGATGGACTCTGACGATAGAGATGATGCCACTAATGGAGAGCCAGCGCCGATGAACACTCAGGACGCACCGGAGGCTGACCCTAGCTTCCCTTCACCTTCGGCGCCCGCTGAACATATTGGACCTTCCCAGCACGCTAACTCGAATTCTTATGGCACATATGATTTCGCGACTCTTTCACAGCAGGTGGCTGCCATAGACCATTGTGTGACTTAGATGGATCGTCGTGCTTGACGGATGGAGCGTGACTTCCGATACTTTGTTGGATCCCTATAGGCCTACTATGCATTGTAGGATTTTATTCCGCCCGTAACTCGTGAGGATGATAATCCTGATGAGGAGTAGTTGAGTTGTCTCCCTCTTTGATGATGTCAAAAGGGAGAAAAATTTAGGACGATGTTATGATGCTATGATGTTATGTGTTTACATTTGTACTAGTGTATTGCATCATTTTGTAGTGATGCTATGAATGTAATGTGATGATTTTTTCTTCATGATGAAGTGCCTTTTGATTTTTTTTTATTTCTTTCTCGCCATATGTTCATATTGTCCCAAGTTATTATGAGAATATAAATGCTACCTATTTAGGGAGAGAAAATGTGAAATATGCATAAATGTAGGGGGAGTTTGTTCACTACTTTCTATCTAAACTTATGTTTCATTTTCTTTCTTTTTCTTTCTCCTTATCGTTCAATTAATTTGCCATCATAAAAAAGGGGGAGATTGTTGAATACTATATTTTGACGATAACAAATTAAAATGGACATAAAAGTTACTAATCTATGCTCAAGTGATGATAATGCATGTGTAGAATTGATATGACCAGATTCGCAGAAGAAGTCGCCAAATTAAATTGGAAGAAAAAGTTTTTCAACACACAACGGTCAACCGGCCATGGCACCAGTCGATTGATACTTAGTGAAAGAAAAGACGAAATTATATCGGTCGACGTCGAGACTATACCGGTCGATATACCGATCGACAATGATATGTACCGATCAACGTCGAGACATTACCGATCGATGTATCGATCGAAGGACCGGTCAACCGGATAGCGTCAAAATGCAAAAAATGAGACAACGATCACATAGACTAGTCGACCGGCCCATCGCAGCGGTCGACCGGCCTCACGGTCAAATGAACAGTAACGGTTATGATTTTAAGGAGAAAATTGTGAAAGACTTTTTAACGAATTCTCAACTCTAGGAGCTTATAAAAGGAGTGTCAAAGCCTGAAGGAAAATCATTCAAGCAAATAAGAACATCCTAAAGCTCCTCTCAAGTTTTTGAGCACAAAATTGCAAATTTCTTCTCTTTTTTTTTTCTTAATCTTGAGTGCGAGAAAAATTTTGTAAAAGAAAAGAGTTAGAGGAAAACATTTTCTTTCCACTAGAAATTGAGAGCTCCTTGTATAAGAGGCGTGCCTTGCCTCTTGAGTGAAGAAGAAAAGAGAGTTGTGTAAAGAGAGTTGTTCTCTCCCTACAAGAAAAGAGAAAGATAGTGGATCTCCGGCGGTCTCGAGGTCGAGAAGTCGGAGTGGGGACGTAGGTCAAAGAATTAAAGCCGAACATCATCATCATATTGTGTCTTCTTGCATTTGTTCTTTATCTTTCACTTACATCTTATTTGCTTATGATCATTTTTATTGATATTTTCGAAAGTGAATTTTTGAAAAAAAAAATTTATACATCAATTCACCCTCCATCTTTGTGCTTTTGATCCTACAAATATGACTAAGTAGGATGCAATTTATGATTTAACTATGAAAAACTAATCAAAATGATATTTATTATTTTTAAAGAATATATTTTATTAAAAGTTGGATCTTACAAGTCTCGATTCGATCTTACGATTTTCGATCTTATGACACTTCTCCGATCTTAACTACCTTGCTTGGTAGAATAATTGAAGACCCATATTTTGATTCAAATTGTAGTATTCTGGTTTCTACAAATCTACCTAATATCATGCCCTAAAACTTGTTTTACACACACACATATACTTATCCTTGCTTAAAAAAATCACAAGCGTTTCTTGATAAAACTACTGGGCCTAGGTGATGACTAGGCCACGATGATAAATCCTGTTCGTGTAAATTAAACTTGGCCCAATAACTCGTCTGTGCGGACCATTGTTCACTATTGTTGATTGATCACGAATGGTCAGCGACACGCAGCCCAAAGCTTATAAATGTAAAAAAAGTAAATATAACAACAAAATAATACTTTAACCCGATAAATCAATTGATAGTATAATTAAGCTACTTTTGTTAAATAAATAAGGTTTCCTGCAAAATATTAAAATATTATTCTATTTTGTACCATACAAACATAACCTCGATAGATTACTCTTTTATTGTTCCTTGTGAATCGTGATATCTGATGTACAAATGTCCATAATTTTTTAAGCAATGTGGTTTGAAATTTCTTGAAATCCTATCGTTATTTTCCTCTTATTTTGGAAGATAAGGACATATTTTTTATATACCTTAAACCGAATCAGGGCCGGCGTAAGGCTTAACCAAGTGAATTGAGGCCCAGAACTCAAATGACACCTCCTAATAATTATTAGGATATATACACACATATTATTAATTCGTATTATTTTGTCTTAATGAAAAAAATATACTATCAATAATTTATTTTAGAAGGTCTACTATATTCGCTCATAATAAATAGTAATTTCATTCTTTGTCGTTAATCTAAATCATAATTAGTTCCTTTATTTACTCCACATTCCATAAACACAATCCCCTTAGTATATACTTGTCAATCAAAATTAATTACTCCACTAATTTCTCTTCCATTCTAGAGGTCATTTCCTTATTTCTTTTAAAAATACTTTATTTTTCTCTATTTTCACTTTAATTACTTTCAATTTTTGATAGCATTCATAATTTTCCTTTGAGAAGATAGGGCAGAGGTAAACAATTTCATGAAATGTTTGATCAACATTGTTTAAAAAACACACATTGAAATTTAACAAATAATTCAAAAAAAATAAAAATTTAAACACCTCACGGTACGATTTCGCTTTAGGCCCCCAGGCCCAGTAACCATGGGCCGGTCCTGAACCGAAATTATTTTAGCCAGCTTTTGATAACCTACATTATCAGTGGACAAAACAAAAAATCGCAATATATAAATATTATCTTCTAGATATATAAAAAGTAAAAATCTTTTTATTTTTAAAACTCAACTTGTATAACCAAATAATTTATTTTCTACTATAAACTAAATGTTAAAATAATAATATTAAAGATATTATTCTTTTAATGATTTAAACTTTTTAAAAAATTACTTAGCTCATTCATTTTCACATTATATCAGAATTAGAGGTCAAATTACAATTTTTCAAATATTACTCTTTTTAAATACTTAGTTTTTTTATAAAAATACGTCTATTTTCACACTAACGGACTGATTTGCACATCTAAAAACATCTATATTTAAAAATATTACTCTTTTTAAACCCACATATATTTTGAGCGTTAACCTTGTCATGATGACCTAAAATCCTCTTTTTCGTACATTTTAACTTAAAAATTACTAGACAACAGAAAAACAACTTAAAATCCCATATTTTGAGTCTTAAATAACTTAAAGAGTCTCATGGGACTTGTTGCCAAGTGCATCCCAAGATATGTATACATTGGTGCCTTTTCGACAATCCAATGAATGACAATGCAAGAGCATGTTAACTAATAAGTCAATTAAAATGGCAATAAAATCATAATTTAAGACATTAACAGAAGACCTAATTACTTTGTAAGGAGAAAATGAACCAAATTGATGTTAATAGCCTCATTCTCACTTTGATTACAATGCCTAACTTAAACAATTATATCAAAGAATTACAAGACTTAACTTATACTTAACTTTGGACATGTGCAAGCACCATTCATCATGAATATCATTTGTGATCATTTTATTTATTAACATCTTCAATCATGTTCGTCTACCGAATACGTACAAAAATATTCATCTCTTGAGCTTACTCCCAATATGTAATCAAATTAATATTATCTTCTTAGCATATTCACTTTGAACACAATTCCTGTATGGAGAAAATTAATCATATTGATATTATTGCAATTACCGTTGTTAAGAACTTCACCCAGCAAAATGTTGGCAATACAATGATTATTATGGTGTAATTGTAGTCATGCCGGAGATTTTTTTTGGCAGGTGTATGCTTGTATCACAAAAGCCTAATGGATTCAATGGTTCTATATAATCATGAGAATGATGCAATAGTTACATCATTTATTTATGTCAGATATGATCACGATTGTAACTATTGCATCATTTGAAGCACTTTTTTGACAAATCCGAAATAATGTTGGAGACTTGGAGCCCTCCACCGTAATTGACGAAAGTAGGTAGTGACCACTTACTGCTACATATGCTCAAAGCCTGGCACAATTCGTTGGTTGCAGGCTTGGAATTGTGCCAGGCTTGCAGCTGCCATAAAATCTCAACTAGCCAATGATAAGCGTTATTAATTATTATGTTGTCAACATATTGCTGAACGACGATATTAACAATGGTAATGCCACTGTTGCCTTTATATGCAATAATTTCAGAACTAGGCGACTGGATCGGACCAATTGAGTTCGATCAGATTGAATAAAATTCTATTAAAATAATATTATTTATAATAATTATAAAAATATATTATAAGTTATATGATATAGTTTATTAATATTGTACTAATAAGTAATAACCTATTAATAATATTAAAAATCAATGTAATATAATTTTTATTTATTAAAAGTTTTAATAATAATGATTAACATATAAATATAAATATATTATTATTAATTTAATATCTATTATTTAATGATAATAGATTTTATATTAATAAAATTTTATCTTAAATTATTCTTATTTCTTTTTTTCTTTAACACTTTCCTTTTTATTTCAATACCTTTATTTATGCTCTTTGATATTTTTTTTAATATTATTTAAATTTAAATACTTACATTTTTTATTTCAATTACTATCTAATTTTATTCATATCATATTCCTTACTCTTTAGCTTTCCTTATATTCTTTTCCTTTTTTCTTTTTTTTATCATTTTTTAATTTTTTTTCCAAAATTTGAATTGAACCGATTCAACCAATTTGGTTCAACCGGATTTTTTAGGTTCAATGTCAAAAATGATTTTGACAACTAACCGGATCGGATCATCGACAGGGTCACAATTGAGTCGATCGATTGAACCGATCGATCCGATATTGATAACATTGTTTATATGTGAATATGCTAAAAACACGCACCACGATAATGCTTTATTTCTCTTCGTATATTTAAGCCTACTTAACAACTTCAAAAATTGTGAAGTACTGAAGAAATAAACTTTAACAAATTGAGGTGATTGTGCCCATGTCATCTCATATTTAATACCAAAATTAGAATCCCCTTCATCCTAAAAAAATGAAAATTTGAATCCCAGTAATCTTATTAGACATCTATATCTGATTTCAAAAGCATGCATTTTATGAAACCAATATTGCGTTCTAAATTATTTCGGCTCCGTTCTTGTGCCAAAAAAAAAAAATTTCAAACTAGTTTCAGAACGATGAACATGAACCATACAAATCATCAAAGTTATCAAGATATCGATCTTAAGATCTTACGATTTTACGATCTTACGGACCGCTTTCGATCTTATCTTGAGGATCTTATGTGTAAGATCTTAATACGATCTTAATTTTGATCAAACGATCTTACGATCTTATCCGATCCTATACGATTAATATAATTATTTAAATATTAATTTAAAATATATTTATGATAATAAAAATTAATTTATATGAAGTTAAATATATGTTCTTTTATTTCTAATATGTTTTCATATAATTTGACTTAAGAATCGATAAAAAATATTTTAATGGGATATTATTTAAGATTTCAATACGAAAAATTTGTCAAAACTATATTTATTATTTTAAAATATATTATTTTATTAATAGGTAGGATCTTACGATCCTCGATTCGATCTTACGATCTTCCATCTTATGACCCCCACCGATCTTATATAAGATCCCGATCTTGACAACCTTGCAAATTATTATACACAACTAAATAAAGGAAGCATGGGAACAGTGGGCAATCACCCTGCCAGTTCTAGGATGGGGATGGGTTTCATGGATGTTTTGAATTACATCGACCAAGCGTGGCTTGACACTTTTTATTATCTTTCAACATTGGTAAAGGTTTTCTTATTTTTCATATGATTTTTTTTCTTTTGTCTCCACTTTTATACTTAATCTTTGCATAAGTTGGTGAATCACAAATTTTTAATAAGTACACTTAAAATTATACTTCCCGATAGTTTTTTCTTTTTATTTTTGGGTTAATAAGTATGAATTTAAATCCAAAGAATACTTTGACATATGCCCCTTTGGTCTTTAATCAAATTTTATTTTGATTCATCAATTTAAGTTTATAACTAAAAGATTCTCAAACTTATTTATACAATTTTTTATTATAAGTAGTAAAGATATGCAAGTATATCAATCATTAAAAAATGCCAATACAATTATAAAAAAAATATGTGCTCTAAATCATTCATTCATCAGTTTGAACACATCCTCGACAAATCCTTCATCAAACCTTGCTTCCTTGAATTCTTCCTCCACGTTTCTTAGTCGCACTCGGATGTTAAAAGATTCGACTTCACCCCTCATTAGAATTAGTGATAACTTTATTGTTTCCGTCTTATGTCTCGTCACACAATCTCGCCATATATAAATGGAACCTATGACAAAAATTGTATAAACTTCGAAGATCTTTTATTTACAAACTCAAGTTGAAAGATAAAAAATGAGAATTGATCGAAACTGAAAAAAAATTGAAAATTTCATTTTGAATTTAAACTTAATTATATTATTACTTTATATATTATTATCAAAGCCACATCAGCGCAAAATTAAAAAAAAATGGGATTATATGTAAAAAGAATCTCAAGTGAAAATTATACAAAGTTTGTGTGGTTTTAATTACAAATATAAATTAGAAGAATCAAAATTTTCATATGTAAACATCCTGTTTTGAACGGAACGGAACGGTGTCATTGATGAGAAAGGCAAACCTGCGGACGGCTCCTTTAGGAGTAAGCCTGCGGCAGTCAATCAGGGCCGTCTAACTAAAGTACTGTCCAGCAGCCGAGAGCACAGAGTGGATACATGAAACACTTCTTTTTGTGTGTGTGTGTATGCACATTGCACCCTTTATTTTTCGGTAGTTTCTGTATGCAATCTAATATACCTCTAAGATATAGAGACTTAGAGAGAGATATGAAATCAATTGGTACATCACATACATAATTTTGGAAAGACAAAGGTGTAACACAAGTTTAAACTCCAACGAAATAATTATGTATTTTGAAATATTTATTAATGCATTTCCCAAACCCCTCATACATATATTTCGAGCATTAACCTCCACACGATGACCCAACCTCCTCCATGCCCGCGTCCTCGCCGGCGTAGGCGGCCAGGTTAACGTACTCCTGCTCTTTCCTCTCCCTCCACCGTGCCCTGCACACCACACAGCTCACCCACCTCCTCCCACGGCTCCTCGTCCACCTCGCCATGCACTCTGCATGCAGCCCGTTCCCGCACGTACTGCACTTGACGATCCCGGGAACTCCTCCGGCCATCTCATCTAAGCATACGGGGCAAGTAGCATGGCCGTCTTCTTCCTGCTTGTCCCTCGAGTTGTCGCAGTCGTTGCTGCTGCTGCTGCATGACGAGAGCTCAAGGAACCTCTCCCGTGCGCGAGAGCTGGCCATGACATCCGAGGCCATTGGGGCGTTCAGAAGGTGAACAAGCTGGCATGGCCGGAGGGTCTTCCTCCAAACGCAAGCATCGCCGAGCGAGAGGCCCAGGACGCGGAGGAGGACGAACAGGATGTGCTTGCACGGCGCAATGCGGTCAGGGCAGCTGCAGGAAGGGGCGGCAGAGAGTGTCACCTTGTACACGTTGCCGGTGGCCCCCAGAATGAAGAAGTCGGCACCGGAGCGGTGGAGGAGCTGAAGCCGGTGGCGGAGAGCGCGGATAATCCGGTCAGCTATGTGCTGCAACATGTCATGCCGACCGGCCATGGCGGCGGCTGCAGCTGATGGACTCGTGAACGATGGTGAGTTCGAGCCAACAGATTCCATGGTTCAAGAACAGTTACAGTAAGGATAGACATTGATCAGGAAGATTACTGCTTTGTAGGGGAAGAGGGCGTCCTGGGTTATGCGTTGCGTAACATATAGGTCTGGACAAAGGATGGCGGCTGATGCAGGGATACGTCTACGTAACATTGTATTTAAGACAAGTTTAATAAAAAGGTTCATAAACAACACAAGTATATATGCATGCTCGTTCTCTCTCTCTCTCTATGTGTGTGCATACTACCTATCTAAGCTTAACTGCTAACAAATGACTGGTTAATTGCAGAGCACAAATGGTTTCCTTTGGAATTCTGCAAGCACAGAGCTCACAAATCTTTCGCTGCTTTAAGTAGCAGCAAGTATACGAACGGCCAAATTTTATACAGACAATCCAACTAGTTGTAAGGTTTGCTTTCAAGTTGGAAGATGAAGAATGATCTGTCGTACAAGAAGGGAGAAAACATCAGATTAGCATCACAAATGATAAGAAGGCTGAAGGCATAAAATATTTTTGTAATCGTGAAACATTGCGTATTATCTATTATTGTGTTTGTAATTGCAAATAAACCAAAGTTGGAAAACTAAAAAAATGGGAATTATAAGAAAACGAACGGAACTGGAAGAAAATTGATAAGGCTCCAAATGGAATATGCACTCAAAATAAGTTGACTGCGTCACACAATAATTCAAGAATAAATTCACGGACTAAAACTGCATAAGTAGACTATGTTCCACCAATCAATGTTATAAATTTTGGTTCCAATGGGAAAAAAATAGTTTAATTAGTAAGTATATATCTCATTTTCGAAAAGAAGTTTTCCGTAGAGAAAGAGAGAGAATTTAAAATAGTTCATCAACAGTAAAGTCTCTTCAATTTAGCTTTAATATTTGGGCCGTTTGGAAATTGAAATTAAAGTTTCTTCAAGTTTAAATTAGTTTGGGATATATTTGAATGGAGTAGAATTTGATGACGATGAATAAGTTAATTAATGTGATAAAAAAATAGACGTGACGAATTAATTTTAGTAGGTAATTGAATTAAAAATATGTATTATAAATATCGATTATATATTTTTTTAAAATTTTAAAAATAAATACATATTAAAAAACACGTCAAAAATTTTGTTAAATAATATATTATATAGATATAAAAACATTTTTAAATAATATAAATTTATTGGAAATTAATTTCTTAATGAAATAATAAGTAATAAATAATATTATATTAATATCTTTTATAAAAAATATATATTATATTAATAGATAATTTATTTTAGGAGAAAAATGCAATAGAAAGAAAATAAGAAAAAAAAACAGAAAATGAAAAAAAGTGGTGTAAAAAAAACAAAAAGTAAGGAGACCTATAATGACCTGGTTCCACTCATACCACTGAAACTTCAATTATGTGATCCACACAAACCTACTAAAAACTTATAATTAAAAATAAAAATCCAATTCAAAGAATATTTTAACTGACTTGCCCCTTCAATCAAACAGAATCTAAGCTCTCATTGAATTAGTATGTGGAGATTAATTCAAAATATAAAAACAAAATCTTGAAACAAATCTAGGACTACCTGTGCAATTATGTTGTTATTTATGTTGTAAGAGGTAAAAGTGTAAGAGACAAATCTAGTACAATGGAATTCGTCAAGCTAATTTTTCCTTTAAAAATTTTAAAGAACTAATACATAATACTAATAAAACTTCAAAATGTTCTTCATGTAAACTTGGGATCGTCAACAAAAGTAACCACAAATAAGAAGTGGCTACCTTTTCATTCTCATTTTTTTTACCTTTCCTTTTTTTCGGTGCAATTGGAATCCCAAAATTTTAAAAAAGAAATAGCTCACAGGAAACTACGATGAAATGACGCGCCAAATAAATTGAACCAAACAACAAGAAATCACGAGAATTATATGAGGATGACAACTCCTGCGTCCACTCCTTTTTTTCCTCTCTCATTTCATTACAGAGTCAACACGCGGCTCGTGATCACTTGTTCATGTCTCCGCATATAGAAACCAGACAATTCAGAAGCAGGACATGCAGCAGCAGCATCTGAACGAGTTCGATAGAGGTTCCATGCATTTGCTCTCATCGATGACATGAAAAAATGGAGAAGTTTCGACGTTCCATTGAGATTGAACCCAAAACTTTGAATGAAGGAGAACTGAGTTATTTCAGGGTAAGTCCTCTTCAGCACAGAAAATTTCTGAATTTTCTGTGTTTTCTTTTCAATTTACAGAAAGAGGCCTAAGTTTATTACGGCATAAAAGTAGAACTGCTAACTAAGCAGCATCTTTAGTCTTTAGTTCTTAGAGAGAAAGAGAGATTTGAACTTGCTGCATACATCTTTGATACTTGCTATGAAAGTTCTGAAGCATCATGATTGAGTGCAGGAAGCAGCTGCTGGAACAATACAAAGCAAGGATGCAAAGGAAACTTCGAGCATCTTTACACACGTAATGGTAGGTGAATTTGCAAAATGTTACAACTACTTTGGATGTGAAATTTAGATACAGTACTGCGACGAGTTACCTGAATAAGCATGGATTTTGGAACATTCTCAGATAAAAGGCTACCTGCGAAATATTATTGTGGTCAGTGAGCAAATATATTATTGGATTTCGATGTGAAACTTAGATTGTGACTAGTGACTTCAAAAACATGTATGTTGAGCCCAACTTAACGTCGATTTCTTCAGACTTTAAGATAAAAAGTAGTTCTTTTTCCTGTACTTGACTGTATTATGAAATAAGTATAAAAAAAAGAACAAAGAAAGTTGCAGTGCATGATATGCCCAGCACAGACTTTAGATTTAAATCCAGCCAGTAGGATTGATCTAATTGTGATTGATTGATTTTCCACGTAGACTATTTAATTTAATTGCATGGACTTACAAATGAAATAATTGTTGCAGGGTAAGAGGACTGTGAAGAAAACAGATCAAATGAAAGAGGAATTTAAACAGAATGACCATAAGCTGAAGAAGGACACTGAAGTCTTGAATCAACCTTGGAAATCTTCCTAGTAAAATAGAACTATTGATAAGTTCGGAATAGTTTCTGATAGAATCAGAACAAAGGAGTTCTTATCTGTTCATCACCTATCCCTTATGAAATTGTTAACAATTCTCTATTGTCCATAACAAGCACGCGACTGCAGTATAGGCAAGAATCGAACTGTGTGTACGCTTGTTTACAATTATATTGGCACTTCATGAATTTGTCTATTAGAAATTCAAGTGAGTTTAAAGTGTTGAATTAGTATTTAAATCATGCAACTTTAACAACATAATCAAAATCATCCCTTCTTTTTCAGAGATATAGTTGTAGATCATTCATTTGGTGAACAAAATTTCGCTCATTTTTTCCCTTTATATTATTATTATTATTATTAGTAGTAGATTAGACGTGCTTAAACTCTCTGCTTAATTCACTAATAATCTGATAATTAGAAGCCTTTTATAATACTCAAATTAATTTAACGATGAAACGTCCCAAAATGCTCCCTAACACGATCAAACAATACACCACATGCGGAAGACACAAAATAAATATTTCATTTTATTTACACATTTAAAATATTTAAGATTAATGTCAATTATAGAATCAGGGGTGACTTTATAAATGTTTAAGGAGATCAAAATGTATTATAAAAATATTAAAAAATATTAATAAATATTAGATATTCATATAGAAAGTTAAATAAATAAATTATTGAATGATTTTAACTTAATTTAGAAGGGTCAATATTTTTTATTTAACATTACAAATATAATATTGTACAAATATACATACTTATCAATATGGGTTTTTTTAACATTCATCGAACTATACATTACTTAGATGACAAAATCTATATCCTGAGTTTATTTAAATTTGGCATCTAGATTTTTTGTTAAACTGAATTTAAATTATGTCAATTTTTTTTCCAAATTAATTATGAATTATCATTTTTATCCTTATCTTCTTATCACGATTAAAAAATTTGTTAAAATTAAAATAATTAATATAGGTAAAGCTATTAGTTAATAATAATATTTTGGGCAATATTATGTCATGTTAATAAGTTTTTTACTTTTTTCCCATTAAATAAGTAAGGACAAAAATGATATTTTACTATGATTAAAGAAATAACTTAACAAAACATAGCTTAAATTTAATGAAAGATCTTAAGTGTTAAATTCGAATAAGCTCGAACAAGACTTATAAATTTATAATTTAAAATTAAATATAAAAAATTATATGCCAAAGATGTTAAAGAAATTACCAAATTATATATTATAATTTATACAACGTTAAACTAGGGAGGACCCTTATCTTTAAGACTATCATCTATGTGCACAAATTATCACTGTCATCAATCACAATAGATTACATAAGTGGGGCTTAACATTATAACAACCAAATTAAGAGATTTTTCAAATGTGATCAAAATTTTGATTGGGACTTTTCTCTCTCGTTTTATTCTTTCTTTTTATTTGTAAGTTAACAGTTCTGATATTCCCGAGTGTGACAAAATGATGCCTATTTTTATCTTATTTGTTAAATTGCACAATTGTTAAATTAGTCAACGTCGGGGAGACCTCTATTTATTTATTAATTAATGAAAATTGTACGTTGGACTTTCCGCTCTTTTTCTCATCAAGTTCCCGTCCGACGGCACAGTTTAGGGTTTATAAGAGGCTTCTTCGCCTCGCCGCTTCCGCATTCTTTCAAATAAACCCCACAAATTTTTTCTGTAATAACATCGTAGTAAAAGATGGCTAGTCCCCTGATCCGAAGCTCCCGATCCGAGCGCCGCTCCCCCTTCTTCCGCGACCTCGCCACCCCCGTCTCCGCCCACCGCCACTCCTCGGGCGGCGGGGGAACCGCGGCAGCTACCCCCTCAGGAGGCCGCTTCGCGACTCCCGGTCAAGCAGCAGCCGTTTCAGCTCTCTGGCGCGAGAATTTCTCCTCCGCGGAGCCGCCTCCGCCGCCGGCCTTTACCCTCGAGGACCGCCGCGATTTCTCCCCCGAGCCCGGCCTTCCGCCGCTGCCCTCGCCGGCGGGCTCCCGAACCCCGTCGACTCCCGTCCGCGGATACTTCGCGTCCTCTCCATCCCCTCTCAAGCCCAGGGAAGAGACTAATGGCGACGCTGCTGCCGTCGCGGCCGCCACCCCGGCCTCCGCCGCGGACGGCGGTCTGCAGGTCCTTCGGCAGCAGAGCACCGCTGGGGGTTCCGTATGGTGGTCGCCTGCCAAGAGTGCTGGCGCCGTTGAGCGGAGCGAGAAGGGGAAAGGCTCGCCAGTGGACGGCGTGGTCAATCCGGGGGCGTTGATAGTTCTACCGCCGCCGAGGGAGGTTGCCAAGCCGGAGGTGCAGCAAAATAGCTTTCCCCTGACCGAGGGCATCAAGGATGAGGAGGAATGGGTTACCGTCTTTGGGTATGTGTTTTTATTTTCTGTATTTCCTAAGGTTACTATCTTGCTTTAATTTTCACTATATGAATTTTCAATAGAAGTCACTTTTTTTCTTGTGGAACTACATATGATCAGATGCCCATTCTACTTGATAAGCTAACTTTTCATATGCTTAATTTTCCGGCTAAATACTCTATGAATTCTAAGATTTTGCTTTTTTTTCCTTTTCCTGTGCAATTAACTCTTTATCCTCGAATGTGATGTCTGTGAGGTGATCATTCTAAATCCTTATTCTAAGTTTGGACAATGTAACAAATTTCATTACCAGCTTATTTTTTTTGAAACGATTCCATTACCAGCTTATAACTCGTAACAGAGCATATATGCGTCACTAATGCACTGATTTATTTGCTAAGTCATCTTTATGCATATGAAACATCCTTACAAGCTCATTTGATGCCACTGCCAATTCTTTCAGCACACCTACAACATTTTCCCTTTCAAAAAAAAAAAAAAGAAATCTACATCATGTTCTTATGATCTGTCAACTGGGTGAATTTATTATGTTGAGATACCGAAGAGGAGATGGGTGGAGGTGTTAGGACGGTGGAGTTGAAATTTCAGGAGGGTGCTAAAATCTTATAAGTAGTTAAGGTCCATTCTATCTTCTTATGTTCATTATATTTCCAATTTACTGTGGGCGAGAAAGTGAACCATGTGTAAAACATTTCTATCATGCCTTCTGTTGCTTGTACCTTAGTTTTCTGGCATTGCTTTCACCTTTAATGCACTGCCTTAGAGTGAGAACATCTCGACTAATGTGCTTTGTGGTGGAATTCCTGTTGTGATTCAGTGTAAGTATCATTTGCGTTGTCATCATTGTCTGCATTCACTTTATTGTGGTTTTTTGGTTTCATTGTTGCACTTCCGATTTTAATATTCAGTCTTCATTTATCATTCTTTCTTCGTTCAGATTTTCACTCGGGGACACAAACTTAGTATTACATGAATTTGAGAAATGTGGAGTGATCCTAAAACACGTACTAGGTCCGAGGGACGCCAACTGGATGCATATTTTATACCAGGTACCTAATTTCTCTGATTACATTGGTATGGTTAGAGAAATTGCATGACTTAGCATATTGTTCCATCAGGATTATCTAAACAAATGAGAAGAAAGTGGTGATTTGTTTTGATTTATTTATATATGCATGCAATGATGTGCTTAACTATTCAGATGCTGTAATCAGTGTTTCTAAAAAAATCCAAAATAATTATTGCAGTCTGTTTTGAATTATATTGGACCAAGATTCTTATCTTCTATTATCATTTCTTGTTGATGAAAGCATATGTTGAATCTGCCATCTGCATCACTTAATGAACTTTAATGAACTTGAAATGGAAATAACCAAAAGAAAGTTGGGACTAACCTTCAGTCATTTTTTTTTGCTACAAAGGGAGGTCCATGGACCTGAAGCAAGAAAAATAGGGACATATAAGTCCCACTGATGAGATTCGAATTCGTGATCTCTAGCCCTCGAGTGCACCCTTGTTCCCTAGCCTTCAGTCTTTTTACGCATGATTACTTTAATCAAATAAGAGAGAGGGGAGATCATACACATGTTTGTAAGAGTAATAAGCATATACTTTGTAAAAATATGTTGGTTTTATGTATTTTCTGGTCCAATTGCATATTTCTTCAGAAGACACACATCATATGAATTTGGAAAACATTCTTTAAAATATGAATAAATTGGATTCATAAGGTGTATAGCCTTTTTTGGAGGAAAATCGTAGTCTGTAGTTGAGCTTTAATTTGATAGAGCCATATTCATTTGAATCACATTGAGTTTGACCTTTTTAGGTTTATATTTCCAGAATTATCGAAATTCAATAGTGGCATATGAAGCAAACTATAAAGTCTTTTGATTATCATGCCATAAAAAATCTTTTGCAGTATGTAAAGAAGTTAAAAGTTTACTTACCTACTGATCTCTCTTCCCCTTTCTTGTTTTCTTCAGAGTCGATATGATGCACGGAAGGCATTAGCAAAGCATGGAACCCAGTTAAATAGTGTCTTAATAATTGGGGTGAAGCCTGTGGATTCTCTACAGCGACAATACCTGTACGAGAGCCTGGAGAGCAACAATAATAGGGGTTTCATGGTATCTGTACCTGGGGAATCTGCGGGAACAAGAAGCTATACTGCTGCAAGCCCATTTCATCAAAGCCCTCATCATCATCACCCAAATCTTAAAGACAACACCTTTTGCAAAATCAGCCAAAAAGGTCCTCACCAAACAGGAGCCATTGCATCACCTACGAGATCAGTTGTTTCGAAAGTCATGGACTTGATGTTTGGCATATGAAGATGGTGCAGGGATTGGGCATACAGTTCCTCTGCTACTGCTCTTCCAAGACTTGTTGCTTAGAATCACTGCTGCGCAAACATTATTCACTCAGTACATTGTTGAGACTTAAAAACCGTTTTCACCAGCTTGAATTAGTCCCTGATCCTTCAGCTACAATCAGCGTTTACTGTATCTTTCATATGATCTGATGTTCGATTGTTTTCTTGTACACCATCGATGCTAGAACGATTATTGATCACATATGAATAATTGTTGTTGAGTTCAATGGACGAGCTTGGCCATTCCCAATTTTTGCATTATAAAATTTTACATTCTTTTTTTTTTCTTGTTTTCCTTCCCAAGTGAGCCCATTTCAATCGCATTTATTGATAAATGATATACTTGTGAAATTTTATCTTTCACGATGCAATCGTTGACAAATGAATTGATGGCTAAAAACATTTTGTATCCGATCAAAACATAGGATAATTTTCGTCAACGTATTTTTTCCCTCTAACAAAGAGTGCTTTTGAGGTGCACCAAATTTATAAATAGTTAATCTTAATTTTTAACGTCAGCTTACTTCGATCTTAATTCTTAACGATCTTTTTTATTTGTGTTTAAAGTTATATTGTACGTTTAGTTTAAAAATCTCGGTCTACGAATCTGATATTCTAGAATAGAAGGTTTGATAAAGTAATCACATTTAACGGATTAGCCATTAAAATTTGAGATGAGGAGCCAACGCCACGTGACCTTATTTTCTCTCTTATACAAAATATTTTATTTATTACATGTAATATGTTTATTATAAAATAATTAATTTCATACTATTTACTTTTTATCATTTCATCAACATTTTTCATATTTTGCTAAATATAATGTCTTATAAAGATTATTTTATATTATAATAATATATTGTTTTAACAATATTTGATTTTAATTTATATTCAATATTTATTAATAAACGAAATTATATTTATATTTATATTTTTGATATTTTATTCAAATATTCACTAACATTAATTTATCATATCATATTTTCTAATCTTATTACTACATTTCATTGAAACATATTCAATTAATTTATCAATTTAACTATTTATAAAAAAATTAGAAGAATTACGATTAAGCTGGTCAAACGGCTGTCTTCAAGCTAATCCATTATTACTAATACTTTAACCAAATATATTAAAAGTAGCAGTCTTAAAGTTAAATACCACCTCAAACAATAAAAAAAAGAGCAGATTAACAAAACGACGGTACACAAAATTCTAGAAAAATATTTTATCGTAAGGGCAAGGAGTTGTAATACACTTATCGGAACAATTACTAATTTTATTTGAAGCATTATTTAAAATTATTATAATAATACATTTTAAAATAAAAGTACTAATTAGACACGAATATCAAATGAGCTTTATGCCTAATAGTAATCATAGTAATGATATAACGGTATCCAATATAACGTGATTATCTATGGCTTTCACTTTGGTTACATAGCGGACAAAAAGCCCGTGAAAATATTACCTAAAAGGAAGCCGTCACGCGTAGCGGAGGCGGTGGAAAAGGTCGCCGGTCTCCGCTCTCCGCCTTCGCCATCACAATTACCTCGACCTTCGTCTTCGTCTCCGGAACCAGCTCCGATGTCGGAGGAGCAGCAGACGAAAGAAACGGGGAGGACGATCGCTGGCGGCAATGGCGAGGAGGAGGAGGAGGAGGGCGAGTTGCAGTCGCTGGATCTGACGAGCTTCCAGCTGCATGATCTTGGTGAGGTGGAGATCCCTGAAACCCTCGTGGAGTTGGACCTCACCTCCAACAGACTCACCAAGCTCGATCCCCGCATCGCTCTCCTCTGCCGCCTCCGCAAGCTCTCCCTCCGCCAGAACCTCTTTGACGACGACGGCGTCGAGGCCATCTCTCACTGGCACGCTATTTCCGGCTTACACGTATGAGCAATTGCGCCCCAGTCTTTCTCTCTTCCATTTTTCCTTTTATAACATGATTTAGGCGGAAGGGAATTTTCGGGATTATTTTTCTTATGCGTTTGGCTGAAAGTTTCCTCTTTTTCTCTACTAAACTCGGCTACTTTGGATAAAAGTGGTCTTGAAACGATTCAGACGACCGTTTGCTCTAACGTCTCGGGGACGTCTTGAAGAAAACTTGACATCCATGAAGCCTTGTGTGCAGGGGAGGTTGCTTCTCATGCGCAACGGATGTTTGATTAAATGGTTGACAAGAAGGAAATATTCAAACTTGATGCAGCTTCCATAGTTAATGTATGTCGAATATGATTGCATGTGCAATCTGTAACTTAAATATATATTCCTAATTTAATTACAAATTTATTGTGTTTCGGTATCCTTAGATTATGCAGATGAGAATCACATGACAGGAGAAAGCCTCCATGAACTTTTAAGGATAAAGTGAAGGGATTTATGTAGTGATAGTGAGTGAAGAAGTTTTAGGTAATGATACCTTAGCACTTGTACATATGTTGGGATGATTCCCTACTGAAATGACATATCGAACACTATTAAGGAAGAGTTATTTCCTCAAAAATAAAAAGTAGGCAGTAGAAAAAGGACAAAAACACAAGGAAGAGGCTAAACAAGATGGTGATAGGATATGAAATACAAAATAAATTTTATGCAGTTAAAACTGCTTGCAACTGGACTGAATCAAAATTTTCTTTTCTTTTTGTTGTTTTCGTTTTTCATTCTAATCTTTCATGGTTAGAAAATTGTCATCCGGTCAGGCCTTAACCTTAACAATACATATAAATAATTATGCTAAAATATGATCAAATTATCTTCATGATTTGTTATTGAGTGTTTGTAGGATACTTACATTGAGTTTCCATCTCAATAACAAATCTTCATTTTCCGAAAGACGACAAATCTTCATATTGTCTTTTTTCACTTAGGTTATCAAGTATAGGTCCCTATATGATTCCAATGTGAAAAGATGGACTTGAGGCTTTTGTGGAATGTAGAATGAACGTCTTGGAGTGTCTTTTAAGATGCAGTATGAATGAGCTACAACTTTAGATGGTACAATAGTGTCAGATATGATATCTATTTTCATATATCTTTGTATTAACTTGGGAAATATCCCAATCAAGTACAAATCTGTATGCGATGTTCCTGTTAAGCGAAACCAGCCAATGTATCAATTGGATTCCAGATGAGGCTCTCTGAATAAAAAATATAGTTACATATGTTGATGTATATTTCCATCCAATTCGCTTCAATCTTCAGGCAGTTCATGTATACATATTGCATTGAATCATTGTGATGGTAAATTCACATGGATACTAGTTCTTTTATGGAGTGTATAAGAGAAGTTTATGCCAGACCTTGCTTACTAATACCAGAAAGTGTAGATAGTTGTTCTTTTGGAAAGAACTTGTGAAGAAACATGCATCCTATTTTTAGGGTAGAAACATGTATCATTGAGGTTTTCTTATTCATGCTTATATAAGCATCATTAGTTTTCTGACCAGATTAATTGTGCATTTTGTTTCTTATGGTTGAAGAACTGGGTAGTGTCGTGCATATGTATGTGAAGCATTCTTTCAGGAAAAAAATGTACTTGAAGCATAATCACAAATGAGATATGGACTATTTAGGCACTGAGCTGTGGGATATCTAGGTATCAAGGAATTGAGAGACTTGCATGAGTCTATTTTATTGGAATCTTCCTTTATTGCTAAAGCTAAGTACTATATGATCTACATTTTCCTGATACAACGCAATTTTTCCAAATACTGAATGTCATTTTACTCTTGAGAGTTATTTTCTTTAGGATGTGTGCATATCTAAATTTATCAAATTATATTAGTTAGTTTGTCTACAGTTATCTTAGAAGCTTAGATAGCTTTTTTCCAAGGTCATCCAAAGGCTTTATGCAGTGAGAAACTTGCACTCCTTTGAGGTGGTGTGTTCTTTATGTTGTCGATAACTTGGATGTACCTAACATTGGTAGTTGACCTAGTTTGTCAAACCTGGAATGTGCTGTCCTTCTCTTCTCTCGCAATGACCTGAACTAACTTGAAAATATTTCAAGTTTTGGGGTAACACAAATGCTTCAAGTATTTTATATGCAACAAAAATCAAGTTAATGTTTCTTGTAAATAGAATATAACAAAATCTTTTCATGCAGGAGCTCATATTCCGGGACAACAAGCTCAGTAAACTTCCAGATGTCAGCATTTTCAAGAATCTTCAGGTGTTTGATGTCTCATTCAACGAGATATCTTCACTGCATGGTTTGTCGAAGGTTTCAAGTACACTCAAGGAGCTTTACGTCTCAAAGAATGAAGTTACCAAAATGGAAGAACTTGAACACTTGCATAAACTACAGATTCTTGAGCTTGGTTCAAATAAATTAAGGGTGGGTTCTGTTTTTGTGATGGCTTCTTGAATAAAAAAAGTTGCTGTACCACAATGTTATATTTGAGCTTTTGCAGAGTACATTTTTGTTATCAGCTTTATCAGATTGTTGTCATTTATTGTTTTTTTGAAAGTGAGTTGTCATTTATTGTTGATTCCCTATTGTCTGTCAGATTATGGAGAACTTGCAAACGCTTCAAAACTTGCAAGAGCTATGGCTGGGGCGAAATCGTATTAAAATGGTTAACTTGTGTGGGCTAAAATGTATCCGAAAACTAAGTTTGCAGAGCAACCGGTTAACTTCCATGATCGGCTTTCAAGTAATTTCTTTGTGGCAATTTGTTTCCTTTGCATATAGTAGGGTGGCCGTTAAACCTTTGTGTGTATATTTCATAATGCTTCCATTTTTTCAGGACTGCATAGCGCTTGAAGAATTGTATCTTAGCCATAATGGCATCCAGAAGATGGAAGGCTTGTCGGCCCTAGAGAACCTTCGTGTTTTGGATATTTCATCTAATAAACTCACTTCTATTACTGATATTGAAAAGTTAACAAAGTATGTAGCACTTCTTTGATGTGTTTACTCTTCTTGATTTTCTTTATTGAGTTATTGTGGTTTCAGACTGGAGGACATATGGCTTAATGATAATCAAATAGCTTCATTGGAAGGGATAGATGATGCTATATCTGGTTCAAGGGAAAAACTTTCAACTATTTACCTTGAGCGGAATCCATGCGTATGTTTCTCAAATTCTTTTGGGTTATGCTTTATTGTAGATAATGTTGTCATATTTGTAAAAGAATCATGGCTAATACTCCTTTATTTAGATTCTTTCTTTCACCCAAAATGTTAATTTGCTAGGCTGATGAAGTATTTTGTTATGTTAGTCTCTTGAATGAAAAATGAAATATTTTGCTAGGCTGCTGATTTTTTTTTTCAAGCGGTCTGTTAGGCGGATGTTGCCCCTGAAAATGCCAGTTAACATCCCTCTTCAAGGGGTGTGCTATCTTCTAGTTTTAATCATGCTTAGTGTTTGGTTGAGTATTAGTCAATTGACCAGCACACACGAGGAATGTGCTCTATCTTCATGTCAGTATAGGATTCAGGATTGATAGTACTTGTACGATTCAAATGATTGCGTACTTCACCTGATGAATGATGATTTCTATCTCATTTTCCACAACAATTATGTCGGAGTACAAACTGAACTGACATCTACCATTTATAGACCACAAACTGGCTGCTTTGAAGCAAGCCCTTGTTTTTCTTTATGTTGCATACAACGATACGAAACTCTGCCTATTTTTTCCTTTGCGTGATGATGTTTATTCAATCGGACAGCACTGTCATGTCATAATAATGACCCCTTTAGGAAAAAGAAAGAAATACTTTATTGTGATATTGGGAAGGATTTCAAGGAATAAGAATACAAAGGTAATTGCTTACATCAGTATATCTCAAATATCAATAACAAGAACTTGTGACATGCTTGATGTGAGTAACGCATAGCATTTGGCCTTCCAAAGATCAATTTTTTCCCCTGGCTTTAAAGCTTATAAAAATGTTTCAATTGAGTCTGACTTAGTGCAAGTCTCTATATTTACATTCTCATTGTTATTTTGGCCTGCAGGCTCGTTCACCTGAATACTCTGCTACTTTGAGACGGATATTTCCAAATCTGCAACAGATTGATTCCGATATATTTATGTGAGAGATAATGGAAAAAGGTAGCTACCCAGCATGTTGAGGAATGCTCTTACAGCTTAATCAAGCTGCTGTTCTGCCCCTGATTTTCTAGCTTTTACAGCATGCATACATCTTTTGTCAACTGTTTATGAACTCTCATCTTCCCTGTGGTATACACCTAGCTGGTGTTTTAGTGAGGACTGATCATTTGTGATACATTCTTATCGAGGAATACGGAGTTCAGGGTGGACTATAATAACTTTCTTGATGACCTCTCTGCTGGAGGGTTTGTAAATCTATCCTGCATAGCAACTTCGTATTTATGTGGGATCATTTTCAAACCATTTAGCCATAGATGGTTGCTTGTATTTTGGAAATAAAGAATGGCTGATACTGACATCAATTTGTGATGAAGGAAAATGCAAACAGTTTTCTTTTATCCGTGTTTAAATTCTCGTTATATGGAATGGAGATCCTTGTAGGTGCCACATGATTTGGAAACTTTTTTCCACTGTTTATATGCCATGTTTTTGCAAAATCTTGTATGCCTATGATAACTAAGCTGAACAGTTCATAATGGATTTGGATCTGAAACTTTTTTTAATAAGGAGATGATGGTGCAAATAATATATATTTCTTATGATGTCCTTATAACGTGTATTTGAAAAGATACACATTTCTTATTATACATTTATTGACAAATTACAACAGGACGCCACTGCATAAAGAAAAAATTCATGTCATGAATAGAATTGCAAGTTAAGCAAAGGATGCAGTAAAATGAGAAGTAAACAGATACATGATTTGACATGATAAATTTTGAGTTACTGGTTATCGAACACTGAAGTCTGTTGGAATATGTTTACCGCAAGAAATACCCTTGTAGAGTCCCTTTTCATGGTTTTGAAAAAGGAAATAATTAAGCGTGATGAATAAAGAGTCACACAGTTAAATTTGTTCCGCAGTATATAATAATAATAACCACAATAAAAGTAAGATTTGGAATTACTATTCGCAATATCTGAAGCCTTCTGGAAATAAAAGAACTTTGAATTCTTCCGTTATTTTATTAGTTATTCTTCCGTTATATATTTATATTATATAATATTTTTCTAAAGATATAACTGAGTAGAAAAAGAATTTATGCAATTTTCCTCAAAAGAAAAGTCACTGAGATTTCCTTAAAAGATGACATGTTTCTTGCCTCCTGTGTTTTCTTTCTGCAGAAGTCCTGGGGATCACGGCCATAGAAGAAGAGGAACTTGTGCTTTTGCTAATGGAGCTTTATTATTATTATGTACACGATAAGCTTGAATAAAACAATCTCATGTAACCGATGTTAGAAAATCTCATGTATGGAGATTCAATCAATTTACCATTTTTGTTATTTTCTATTGTCTTCTTGATGGCCACCCATGCTTTTAGTTTTAATACAATCCAAAATATTTTGGTTCCATATTGCCAAACTTACTTATACTGTATGTGCTTTTTCTTTAATTAGTTTTTCTGTCTGCTTAAATATTATTTTGGGAGTCTATTTCTCCATCTTGATTGAACGTCAATTTGCTTACATCTTACAAAAGTTTGAAATTAATATGCATTTGTTTTACTATTTCTGTTAGTATGTATTATCTATTTTAACATATTAATGATAAGTATATATGTCAAAATAACGATAAATAAATTGTTTGATTGGTTGCAACATTATTTTTCTTCTTTTAAATACAATTACGTACACAATATTTATATTTTTTTATTTATAATCAAGGTTTACATAACAATTTAACTAAAATTTAATATCATTATTCGTTAATTAACTTTCCTATAGGGATTAAGCAAATCATCTCCTAATTATGGTAATTAATTAGGTGGCTAGTACCCATGATGTTACTACCGATTTTGTGAAGCATCGATCGTTTAAATTCACATCCGCCGGTTTGCTTGAGCATGAAAAGCTACGACCACGTTCTCCACTTCAACCTGCCCAATAAAACCGCCTTGTAAACGGCCATGCACTACCTCCCACCACCTCTCGTCCCCCTCTTATATTTACTCTTCGCGTCGCTGACAGATCTGAAGTCTCATCGCTCTCCTTCCTGAAACAACTTTCTCAGGCGGCTTTCCACTGTTCGATCGCGTGTGCGCGTCCTTGACAGCAGACAAGAACAATGGCTTCTTCCTCCTCACGTCCTGTTCTGTCTGCAGCAATATTGGTGATGGCTGTCATGGCCGCCCTCACTGGGGCCTCAACAGCAAGTTACTACAAGGTTGGCGACGCCGATGGGTGGCACGTCCCCGGAGAAGACGAGGATGCTGGCATGTACGAGACGTGGGCCAACCAGTACTCCTTCTACGTCGGCGATTCACTCAGTTAGTGTGCTCTTCTTTCTGCACGCCTTTAGTGCTAGCTCTCAAGTTTTCATGCATCGAATCGCCATGTAAGTGCCCTTTCCGTGCGTGCAGTTTTCGAGTACAAGAACGACTCCGTGGTGAGGGTCGGCAAACGAGGCTACTACCACTGCAACGAGACGGGAGGGCGAGCCAAGTACGAGGACGGCAAGACGGTGTTCCTGCTCGACAAGCCCGGATTCCACTACTTCTCCAGCGGCGACGTCGGGCACTGCAGGAGCGGCCAGAGGCTGATGATCGAAGCGTCGGAGGACTCCTCCCACGATGCACCGCCGTATCCCGCCGCCCCTTCGCCGGCGCCGCTGCCAAGCGCTGCGGTCTCGTCGTGGGACGCTGCATCTTTCTCCGGTTTGCTCATGACCGCCTTCAGCGCGGCCGCGCTCATGGCCTTCGACCGCTCCCTTGCCTAAAGAACAGATGGATGACTGGTCATAATTTAAATTTCATATATTGCATGCGTCTGTCGTATTGAGACAATGAGCCTGTCTTAGTTTTCTTACGCGGCCTTGGATCAAGTAACTTCGTTGTATTCTCAATTTAATTCGTAAATGCTTCTTTTTCTTATTATGGTTAAGTTTATGCATGCGCTATTCCGTTTCTTGTTTTTTTTTTTAAAATATATTAATTGGATGAATAATACTTCTTGCCAACTTATCAGAGAAAAAAAAAAGAAACTTTCTGCCAACACTTCATGTAAATTATAAATTTCATAATCGAGATCGAGATTTTTTAACTTCACGATTTCATGGCAACCTAGTTGTCGACTTAATGCGTACTCCTTAGCCTCGTTCTAAAAGCTTCAAACTTTTGGCATATTTTATAAACTAATTAAAATATATCATTGTTCTCCAGCTATTTCAATTATATTAAAATGTACTCAATATATATTTTTTGGGTAAAAAAAAACTATCACATAAAGCGCTCTCCAAAATTTGAACAATGTGGAGAATATTCGAACTATCTTAGTCCAGAATTTTGTTTCTACTGTTTCATAAAAATAAAGTCAATATGTATTTATAATAAGAAATTAAAATTTGCATATTGCGCACGGAGGTTCCAAATTACCAATTATTTATCATGCATTTTAATAAAATATCCATTCCATAATTATTAATAAATAAATATTTTTTAACTACAACTCCTTTATTATTTGAAATCTTTTATAAATAACTTTTAATTTTGCATCATCTTATTTTATATATATGATAAACATGTAAAATAATTTTAGAAATATTTTTGTTCTCTAATTATTTTTATTATTTTTAAATTATCAATATTTGTCAAACATTATAACGTTATATTATTGATAATTTAAATAATAACAATTTATTTAAATAATGATCTTAATTATTGATTAATTAAATTATAATGCACATTATAACGACTGACTGATGAGTTCTAAAAACAACTTCAATTTAGGATACTTTTTCGAAAGTAATGTTGAAATTTTATCCGAGTTAGCAATTATCCGAAAAAGTGGGAAAAATACCACAACGAGCAGAAAAAAATATTTAAACTCAAATTTTATGTAAATTTATTTATGATTTAAGTTTGAATATCAATGAAAAATAATTTCCATAGAAATACCAAATACAACATAAAATAAAAAAGTGCTCGAGATCGTTTTTGTCCTAGAAATCATTGTTCCACAAAAACCCATTAAAATCTGTGAGTTGTACTAACCCTCGAGACCAATGCGGCAGATCTCCAAATCTTAGTGGATCTCTGACGAGTTTGATCGGAATTTAGAAGCGGGGGGATGAAACCGTCAAAGCGGTCGGAGGCAGCAATCATGGCGGCGCCAACGGCCGGAAATGGGAGAACAGGCGTCAGCGGCGGTCTCCTGCTGCAGTGGTTGAACATAGTGGTGATGGAGCCTTTCTACCTCCTCCATTTGTTCGTCTTCTTCTCTTACTTCGTCGCCCGTGGCTCCGCCGCACAGTCCTTCTCTCCCGATTTCTCACATCGTCTCCTCCGCCGGGTACCGTAATTTTCTCTATTGCTAATCCCTCGAGTTTTTTTTTTCCTTGCCAAAGACCGAATGTTTCTTTCTTTTTTTCTCTTTCTGGTTTCCATTAATCGACGTAAGTGTTATATTTTAGTTTCTTACATCTGATTTGAATGCCACAGGAAATCCAGGCAGTGTTAACATTTCTGATGCTCGCGGCCATAAAGGTCAGATCACTTGGATTTTTTTTCGCCAAGATTTTTAGGGATGCTTTGGCCAATAATGACTTTAATTTAGAGTTTAGGAGACAACGCAGAATCCTTTATTGCTCAACGTGGTGGATCTTTTAAAAATGGTCAATTAGTCACTTTTCTTCTGAAATTTTGATGGAACTTTTTATCAGTGATGGATTTAAATTGAAATTTATAACTCTAGAAAGTTCTGCTGCTCAAACGAGTAGCTTCATTGTAGATGTAGGCAGGAGGACGACTAAGTTGATGATTCAATCTGTGTGCATTTTGGAGACGTGAGTAACTAGTCAAGTTTGACAGTCTAATAATTTAATCTACTTTGGCTAACTTCAAAACTAATTCTTTTGATTGTTCGTAAGATCTAATTGTGGCATTCATTACCTTTTTCTGGTTCTTGGATGTAAATTTAATGAATGCAAAATTAGCTGATGTTGATCGAACAGTTATGGAATCCACGCCAAATTTATAAAAAAATCCAAAGGTGATCAGAAACTGTGGAATCCGCTCCAAAATTATAAAATGAAAATTGGAGGCGTCCATGACATTCATCTGCCAAAACATGTTCCCTTTTGTACTTTGGAATACTTTATGTGAAAGCAAACGTTAGACACTTCTCAACCTAATCATTGCTGTGAAAGCAAGCATGTAGATTATCATATGCTTGGCATTTCACAGATGTTTCAATGGTTCCTCGGTCTTTTCTGTCTCGTACTGATTTCTAATTTCTTCAATTGTCATTAAGAACAAACCAATGTGCTGATGGCTAAAAACTATACGAATCAACAGTATTACTTTAGATTGATATCATATCCATCTGCTCCAAAATCTACAATCAAATGCCACAGAGGCGAATCTGTGTGAACTTGCATTAACCATCATGCCTTGTTAAAATTTTAAAGTCACATAACTTGAGGACCTAAGGCTATATGTATTTAAAGAACTTCTTGTGTTTTCTCAAGCTAGGCATGTCCGTCAAATATATGGCATATCTAATATCACTATTATCAACGGACAAATCAGTTTTGAGATGGGTCATTGATGTTCTGAAACCACGTGTGATGAAGAAATTTTGCCAACTATGCCCATTTTTTCCGAGTTCAAAGAATTACAAATAAGTTGGAAATCATGTAATATGTTGATAATGCCTTGAATATGAATCCAGTTGTAACCCTACATGATCCCCCATCTTAGTCAGACGCTTCAATAAATTTCCCCAACGGAGGGTCTTGCCGCCAGTTAGCGGGGCTGTGGGAGGTCAAGGGGGGGATCCCCCTGCGGGTGAAAATTTTTAGGGGTATTTTGTATATGATTCGAAACTCCGCCTATGTTTTATAGCCGGTCCCAAGCCCGGATAAAGGAGGAGGGTTGTGTTAGGCCCCGACAGCCAGCGTAAAACTTTGTCGAATCTCATGAACATGGATCAACGAATGCGGAATGGCGTCGTATGAACCATGTAGTCGACCCCATCTAGTGGGATAAGGCTTTGTTGTTGTTGTATTTTGTATATGATTCGAAATTGATTTATTTCCTTATCATGAGATATGTGTCTTATTTTGAGGGATTAATTCAGAGTACCAGTCGGTCTATAATTCCTATCATCTGTAAAAGGAAGTGCCTCCATGACTGTTGAGTTATTTTGTATCCTTGCAATCAGGGGCGGACCCAGACTTCAAAAATGAGGGGGCCAAAAAAAAAAAGAATGTAGCCAGGTTTGAACCTACGATCTTTAGAATTGTCACAAAGTGAGCAAACCACCACACTAAAGCTAAGTATTTGCTTGAACTCCATACATATTTTATTTGAGGGGGGGCCAAATGTTATTTATAACCTTAAAATTTATATATTAATAAATATACTTAATAAAATTTTAAAAATTTGAGGGGGGCCAAGCCCCCCCTCATGATGTACTTGGGTCCGCCCCTGCTTGCAATCATTATTATTCCATAACAAATAATCCGATTTAGGGTGAACTTCGTAAATCTCCGTGTCCGTATGTGTTCGTGCGATCTCTCTCTCCCTCTTTTCGTAACATAATCCATGGCTAGAAAGATGATACACATGGAAATTAAAGCAAAAGGTGGAAACAAACTGTCCTGGCTGTCCACTACAAGTTTATTCCCCACTTCCCAAAAGGTGTTCCTCCATGATGTACAATGTTATCGATAAGATACCAATTTGTATTAGTTAGTGGTTGGTTAATTAAGTTGTGGATAGTTAGAAGATACCACTTTGTATGAGTTAGTGGCTAGTAGAAAGTAGTGGATAGTTAGTTATATTTGTATTTTTGTTACAGTTATTGTAACCACCTTTGCATGTTATAAATACATGCATGGGTTTTAGATTTAAGGTAGCCTTTGAAATGTGTTGATCAATGCCATCTTTGATATTGAGTAGTGTGATGTGTCGTTTTGTTCTCATGGCCCTCTGTTGGCCTTTCTATTAAACTTCTTTTGTAATTTACAATATTATTAATGGAACTTTTGGATGACTACCTTCTTGCTAGTCGTTCTTTCTCGTTTCAAAAAAAATTATGTATTTGGAGTTTGGTCCATTCCATACGAACTTATGGAGATTTGTCATCTCGAATTGACAAATTATTAATAGTAATTGTGTTTAAGATTCTTACACTTTTACTACTAATAATAGTTATTCTACTTTTATTTTAGTTGTATTTTCAGTTTGTATCAGTTATCCACTGTGTATGTTGCATGGATACACCAGTTTGCTTTAGGTACTTGTACTTTTATACGCCATCAGGGTACTCACTAGGTACGTCCAAATACGTATCCAATATTAAAAAAAAAAAAGAACTGGGTACATTGGTAGACCTTGTGTACAATCTTGGGTACGTAGAATAAAAATTTTACCTCTATCAAAATGTAGACGAGCAACAATGGTGACTGATAGAAGCCCCAACCATAACAAGAGAGCGTGATGGCTACAGGCAATGGCAAGAGAAGCAAGAAGCACCCAAAGGCGTAAAGGCATCAAGGGAAGCATCGGTGGCTAGAGGCAATGACAAGAGAAGCAAGAAGCAGCCAGAGGCATAAAGGTGTCAAGGGAAGCACCGATGTCAAAGATGGTGGCAGATTGAGGGGGAAAAATAAAGAATAAAATATCGTTAACTTTGCCACAAAATCTTTACTTGAAATCCTTTACTTCCAACTTGGAAACAACATTTCCACTTTTGGTAAAAAAGGAATGGGGAACGCGACGTGAAATAACTCATTTAATGGAGGCAGGCGGGCAGCTCACCTCAGTTTAAAAGCAGCTCACCTCTGCTTTTGACATTTTGACAACTGTTTCCCACCTATTAATCTTTTAATAAGGAGATGTATTTTTTGTTAAGTTATTCTTTGTCAAAATATTAGGGATTTAGAATTCTGAAATAATTGCTTATTTTCTTTAAAGTTCTTATGATAACTATCTCATTTCAAATCATTTATATGGTTTTAGTTACCATATGCCATATTTATATTATTATCTACAATGTTTTATCTTATAAAATCCTATTTTTTATATTATATATAATATATTCAAATATATGTTGATGTATCCATGACCTAGTTTTTTAAAAAGTGACGTTACTGGTACCCGTACACATACCCTGTACTGGTTCCATACCAGATTTTTTTCTTCCCTTTGAACTCATTCCTATAATGCTTTTAGTTTCCTTGACAGGTGTGATTACTATGTCTCGTCAATAGTAATAAATATTTAGAAAAGAATTAAAGGAAAATTTTACTTATGCACCTCACACGGCTTGCTCCCCAAGTATGATTTATTATGAAATATGGAAAGGTCTAAATGCATATAATTCTAGTATTTTGCTTAAAAGAGCGTAATGAACTCCCAAGTTTGAAAGACAAGGCACTTGTGATATATGGTGGTTAATGTAAATGCATATTATTCAAGAACTGGTTATTTCAAGCGGTCAGATGATTGAACCTTAAATGGGAGTTATGAGGATCAAACCTGGAGTCGCCATTACTAGGAGATGTTTAAGCATTTACACTTCCCACTCCATACTGGGTTAGGCAGAGGCTAGTAGTCTTCTGAATACCAAGTTTGACACTAAGGTGTGTGTGTGTGAGGGAGGGAGGGAGGGAGGGAGGGAGGGGGGGGGGGGGGGGGGAGGGGGGGAGGGAGAGAGAGAGAGAGTGAAATTATTATTTTCTACCATTTATATCACACGAAACTGAGATATTTAGAGATATTAAAAGTTGACGATTCAATTAGACAGATATACAAGTTTTCCTTTTAAGATAATTGTCTGGTTACCACCATTAGAGCCTATCTTTCAAGTATAATATATGCACTTTAAGGTAACTTATTATCCAGCTTATCTTTTATATTATTTGCTCATGTTGTTAAGGGTCCTTCAACATCATGATGAAAGATGCTTTAGCAGTTAAATCTGAGATTTTGCTTGAATCACTTGCTACTGAACTGGAATGAGAAGTTTAGCTTTTCCTTCTTTAGCAGATGGTTAGGGAGGAAACCTGGGAAGCCTTTATTGCTGATATCTTGCTTTATGCAAAGGTATGTTCATGTTTTTTTCCTGAACCACTAAACATAAGAGAAAACATGCTAGCAACATTTCATTTCCTTTCAGTGTACAATGGTTTTCCAGACACTTAATGCCACAATGTCACACTTTGGATATGTATTAATATTTTCTTAAGTCTGTGGCTTTGTGTCCTGTTCCACTATCAGCATATATAGTCCTTTCTGTATTTCTTTGCAGGGCTTTCTCTTCGCCGTTACTTTAATGGTTGACTATCACTTGGCACTATGTTACTTATTGAGTTTTCTAGGTAATGAAAATTAACTCTGCTTTACTTCTGCATAAGTTGTTTGTTTATCAGTTTACACTTCTCTAATAAATTGATTCCATCATAGTGGTTCATTTGAACCTCGCGCTACATGACCCTATCAGTGGACCTATGTGAATCTCCACAGCTATACATACAATTTCCTTTCATTGACTGGTATAGATTCTAAAGGACCAGAATCTCTTGTCCCAAACCTTCCTTTGAATTCTATTGTATGTAGAAGACATGATAGATGAAACTTATACAACAACAACAACAACAAAGCCTTATCCCACTAGGTGGGGTCGGCTACATGGATCATACGACGCCATTCCGCTCTATTAGTAACCAAACCTTTCGGTATATTATTCACCAATAGATCTTGCTCTATTAGTTCGCCAAGTGTCCGCCTTGGCCTCCCTCTCCCTCTTTTAATCGGACTCCAGATTATTTGATCTACTCTTCTTACTGGCGCATCTAATGGTCTTCTCTGAACATGACCAAACCATCTCAAACGATTCTCTACCATTTTCTCACTAATAGGAGCCACTCCGACTCGTTCACGTATATGGTCATTCCTAATCTTATCTAATCTTGTATGACCACACATCCATCTCAACATCCTCATTTCGGCTACCCCTACTTTACGTTCATGTTGTCCCTTCATAGCCCAACATTCACTACCATATAACACTGCTGACCTTATAGCAGTACGATAGAATTTTCCTTTAACTTTATTGGGTACTTTTCTATCACAAAGAACTCCAGTGGCTTTCCTCCACTTACACCAACCAGCTTGAATTCTATGATTAACATCGTCATCAATCTCACCATCTTGTCTTACAACAACAACAACAACAACAACAAAGCCTTATCCCACTAGGTGGGGTCGGCTACATGGATCATACGACGCTTCGTTGATCCATGTTCATGAGATTCGAGCGTCGTATGATCCATGTTCATGAGATTCGACAGGGTTTTACACTGGCTGTCGGGGCCTAACACAACCCTCCTCCTTTATCCGGGCTTGGGACCGGCTATAAAACATAGGCGGAGTTCAAAATCAGAAGAAAATAAATCCCCAAAAATGAAATCACAGGATTGAGAGCTACATGTCAAATGCAATGCTTTCTTTGCTATATCCTGAGATTTCCTTTTCAGTCGAGTCATTCTTCTTTTTCATTACATTTTTGAGGATAGTTGAATCACTATTCATGAAGAGAACATTACCTTGCTACTCTTCACACCATCAGAAGCTTGGGCTGTTTCTCGCTTGAGTCCATCAGCAATAAGTTCCAATTTCCTTGTTAGAAACTTGTTTGCCTTTTACGAAATAGCATAGTGGCAAACTGGCTCTTCTGCAATCTGAACCCAACTATACCCAGGATCCTTTCTTTCTTCAACTTTTAGTCCCCTCCTAACATTTTTTGCATCTTGTCTTACAATTGATCCTAAATATTTAAACTTTGTCACTTGAGGAATTATATCCTCCCCTAACCTAACTTTCAAATCGTCTCTAAGTTGTTTATTTGTGAAATTGCTATGCATATATTCTGTTTTATTCCTACTTAAACGAAAACCCTTTGACTCCAACGCATTTCTCCATATTTCCAATTTTGTATTAATCTCTTCTCTTGAATCCGCTAAAAGTACTATATCATCCGCAAATAGCATGCACTTAGGTACCTCCTCTGTGATACTCTCGGTTATAGCATCGATAACTAAGTTAAATAGATACGGGCTTAAAGCTGATCCTTGATGTAGGCCAATTCCTATAGGAAATTCATTTGTCTCACCTCCGGGTGTCCTAACCCTAGTCAATGCCCCATCGTACATATCTTGTATTACCTTAATGTAGGCAACATTCACCCTCTTCTTTTGCAAGGCTTTCCAAAGTACATCCCTTGGTACCCGATCATACGCCTTCTCTAAGTCAATGAAAGCCATATGTAAGTCTCTTCTCCTACTTCGATACTTCTCCATCATCCCCCTTAGTAAATAAATCGCCTCTGTAGTGGATCTTCCTGGCATGAACCCAAATTGTCTCTCAGAAATACTAGTCTCCATTCTCAATCTATGCTCAATCACTTTTTCCCATAATTTCATAGTGTGACTCATAAGTTTAATCCCTCTATAATTTGCACAATTCTGAATATCCCCTTTATTTTTGTAAATAGGAACTAATGTACTTAATCTCCAAGAGATTTTCATTTACGATGGATCAAATAGCCAGTAAGGAACTTTGCAATCTGGTTTGAATTTCAGCTCCAAGAAATACCATTAAGCAATGAAGAAGGAAATCCTTCCCTTATTTGTGTTCTGATGTCAACATCAGCATATAAATTTTTATTGCTTACTTATTGTAGTTATTGTGGTGATTCTTGGTTATTGTAGTTAAATACTTCATGATAGTATATGCTGTTAAGTTATTATTTCTCACTTATGTCAATTATTGTAGGTCAAATGTGTATGTTTTGCAGCATCTACTGAGCATCCGTTCTCATGTATGTCTTTGGTTATGTCTTGCAGTTATATCCATAGTAGCTCAACAGTCACCATATGATGGTTTAGGTATGGTTTTATACTTATAATTCTATAGTGTTGGTTAGCAACATGTTACTAACCTTTCTGTACATGTTCTGAATGTGATTGTAAAGTATGATGTGAGACCATGAAAGTACATCCTATCCAGTTATGAGTTCCTTGCCTCTTTGACTAAGAAATTTTGTGAACTGTGTATTACTAGAACCAAAAAATGGTTATGTGCTCTTTTTGGTTGTTTCTTAGGTGATTGCAGCCATTTGACTCCTTTACAACTGGAAAGTCTACTTATTGAAGGAAGCACCTCAAGGTTTTGGCTGGTTAGTTCCTCATGTCTACTGGCATACATGTCTTCATAGCATCAGAATAAGTGGATCTTCTCGTTATCAACATATCAGATTCCTCTCTCTACCCATATGCAGAGAAATAATTGATAACTGATCATAGATAATCATAAAACCAAGTTGGTTATTAAGTATCTTTTCCTTTGTTGGTCTATTTTTCTGTGATGCATTTTTCATGGAAAAATTACATCGACCAACATATAGCTTACATTTGGTTAACGGTTTCTGATACAATTTAGTGGATCATACTTGTTGCATAGTTTGAGGACTACACGAAAGTGTTCGTGTTAGTTATGATGTTACACTGCTATTTTTCTGTGATGCATTTTTTGTGGAAAAAATCACATCGACCATCATAGAGCTTACATTTGGTTAATGGCTTCTGATACAATTTAGTGGATCATAATTGTCGCATAGTAAGGACTACATGAAAGTTTTAGTATTAGCCGTGACATTACACTATGTCATTCCATTACTATTTTAAATAACCTTCTTTATCAGGAAATAAAGAATCTGATGGGATCTATTTTCGATAATGCGTCTTTATTATCCAAAAAAATTGTATAATTGAGATTGTCTTTTCTGATTTCTGATGATAAATCATGCATAACAGGTTGAGTTCCGTACTTCATTCTTTTCAACATGCGTTCACACAAGTCGAGTTTTTCCTGATCTTTCCACAATGTGAGTTTCGTATTCTGCTAGAAATTTGTTAGTTTAACTTAGATAATCATAATGGTATTCAATATTCTTGATAACACATCTAAAGCGCCTTTCTTGTATGCACGTGATCACAGTGTTCTTGTACATGATATATACATATAAGATTTTTTCTGAACTTGCTATACCATTGCTTGATTAAATGTATCTCTTTTATGATAGACAAGATATATCTTCTTACTGATATACGCTACAGATACTCAAATAAAATGATTTCATTTGGAATAGTCGATCTTGGGCATTTTCCAAATGCTGCAGAGAAATTCGGAATATCTTTGCATGGTAATAACTGTTTCTTAGTAGATCAAATAATCTGGAGTCCGATTAAAAGAAGGAGAGGGAGGCCAAGGCGGACACTTGGCGAACTAATAGAGCAAGATCTATTGGTGAATAATATACCGAAAGGTTTGGTTACTAATAGAGCGGAATGGCGTCGTATGATCCATGTAGTCAACCCCACCTAGTGGGATAAGGCTTTGTTGTTGTTGTTGGTAATAACTGTTTCTTCTTTCCTTGACTTGTATGCTTATGGTTCAGTATTCTTTGCATTCTGTTTTCCTTGCGATTAACGTCCACTTGTATGTTCAGGTCGGCTCCCTTCTTATATTTTATTCGATAATGCAGTTGAAGTTGCTCGTCTTCCTGAGTCAAATTATGAGTTTGATGTTTTCGCTCCACATATTAGCAAGGTTATTTTTCTCAATTGAATCTGATATTTCTGTTCAATGATTTCCCACATATTCCCAAAAATAATAGTCATGACTTTAACATTGGATTCAGACTGACGCTTATTAGCTGCCTCGTGACTTCGATAATAGGTCAACAGAAATCTTGAGAGTGTCGTTTTAGTTATGTGGCTATAAATGTCTATCATCTTATAGGAGGATATGTAGATCACAGAATGATACTTCAATATTGATGAGTAATCTTTCTTATACCCTTTCATCATTTTGTCTCCTCGCCGATGTAAATTCTCAAATTTTTAAGCATATAAAACCCAACATCCTTTCTGGTTAAATACTGGTTAGGACTGACTAATAGTTTTCTAAATGAAATTTTTACCCAGAGAACTTACATACTAGTACAATGATCTGACAAGTTGTAGATAAAATATTTTACTTTCCTGTAGAAATGTGAGTTCTTTTATCACCTCAACTACAATTGTCATTTTGTTGCTAAAAGACGGTATCCTAAATTTTGAGATGTACAGGGTTTGGGGATGGGTAGAAGACATATTGTCTTCAAATGATTCTCTGTTAAAGATTTAGATCTAATTGTATTTAATATTCTTTTTCATTTTTTGAAAGTAAATATGTTAGGTTGCATCTGTTAAAAGACAACTCAATTCAGTGGCAGTAGTTGGAGTTTGTTCTTTAATCAAAATTTTATTTCAACTGCAGAAACTTCTTTGTCAACATTTTGAGCTTGACAGACGCCTAATTGATTACGTGGCTTCTTAGAGCCTCATGCGATAAACAATACACGAGAGACACTCGTTGATTACTTTCTCCTTCCCCTTTTTACCAAAGAGAAAATGTACGTGATGGCCTGATGGGCATTAGAAACAATGATGAGAACCAGGAGGTGAGAAATATTCTGATTAACATTTATGTAGCTAGATTTTGTCCTGTAAAACTAAAAATAAATGAATTGTTCTTGAATTACTTGATTTGGCATAATTGTACTATGAACAGTGGCTGAAAGAACAAAGATGAAATTCTGATACATTACAAAGCTAATATGACAGTTTTACTAGTTTGATTTTCTTTACATTACTGTCAAACTAAAATCCATTCTTTTCATTTGACGTCTAGTGGAAAGATGTTCAGACTTCTTGGTTTACTCTGAAGAAAGATATGTTTGCAGTTTATTATGCAATTTTGTTTCTTTTATTTCTAATGAGTTTCTGGCGCAAAACCCGAATGCAATATGATAATCTTAAGTTTAACATGTTGGTTTGATTCTGTGATAAATGTGATGGCACCGAAGAATGCGTGGAGAAACTATGTAAGTGTTAACTCTTTGCTGTTGCATAGGTTAAAATTGTGCTGCTTTTATGGAAGAAGAAAGTAACAACATTAAAATATCGATCAAAGGAAAAGTTAGGAACAGTGCACAGTGATCTTTTCTAGTCAATCCACAGGCCAAAGGCAAGAACAATATGTTTCATTGTTTCTGCGAGCTGTTGATGCAGAAACTTTAAGTATGTCAAACAAAGCTATGGCTGTCAAATGCCGACATCCTGTGTTCATTGTTTACAGAGCTGGCATAAAGATAACACTGCAAAAGGATTCAAATGTTGAGATGGGAGCCTACGGTGACGCTTACTGTTGTGGATCTGATCTGTTCGACTTTTATGTGTTGCAAATAGATCTGATAAGCTATTGCAAATCCAGCATGACCAACCACCACCACACCATGCATTTTTGTAGTCAATAGCTTGACTGTTTGGAGAGCATTCTGCAGAGGTCATCAACCATATCAACCACTATTTTAATAGGGACATCTAATAGAAAATTCTGATGATTGACCGCCAATGGATTAGATGCAAATTACAAGGCTGATGGAGTGGATTAATGTTAGTGGAAGTGGTAGTGGAAGCAATGTGCTAAATACATATAATACAGCATCACATAGGCCACATCTGTCCAATCTGTGTGCCATGATTCCACATGTCCAAGCAAATCTACAACACTGACTCCAAATCTAATGGATAGCTTGGTTGATTCATCTGCTTAAGGAATTTGAAAATTTTTAACTGAGCCATAAGAAGCCAGTAGTTCCCAATTCAAACTTCGAAATCACCAAAATGAAAAGAAGACATTTAATTGCAATTGCTTTGTTCGACATAATGATAAAAATAATCTGTTGTTTCTTTCTGCCGGTGCACAAACAACCACCACCTATATTTGCACCAGTCCTCCACTACCACTAACAATTCTTTCTTTTCTATGTGCCTATAGAAGACTAAAATAGATCGACCAGGTTAGAGAAAGCTATTAGAATAACCAAATCATGCACACATATAGGCAACTCTGCGTCCAAAGTAGGGGAGGCGACAAGTGCAAGATTTTTCGCTTTGGCGCCGCGCAAGGGTCCTCTCTCTCTCTCTCTCTCTCCAACTTTATTTAGCTTCGCTCTTTGGTACTTAAAATTTTATGATTACTTGATCTTTCCATGCTTTTGATGATATAATGATACACTGAGACACTGGAGAGAAGGGTTGAAGGCGACGACCATTTTGGATGGCGTTGTCGGCTCACGCAATGCCTCCACTGCACTGACAAAATCTTGCTGTCTCCTCCACTCCCTAATTTGGCGTGGCCTGCCTCCCCCTCCCTACATTCCCCGCCTCTCCTTTCAAAGTACTTGCCACCTTTTCTTTTGTTTTCTTTAATCCCTTGGGCATGCACGCTTGCATGCATGACTCCTCTTCTTCTTCTTCTCTAGATAGATACATGCATATGGCCATTCATGCATATTGTATGGCATGCTTTACCTCGAGTCAGATTGAGCTATCCAAAGGCAAGGGTTGGTTATGACCTATAAATTTCATGATATCCTGAATACAATTCGTGCTACAGGAAACAATTGTATGCTTATAGTTGTCCTCATTCTAGCTATAAGATTGTGTACGTAAGTTACACGGGCAAGAGAACAACAACTGGATACGCACAAAATTAAAGCTGCTTGAGCGTGAACGGGCACTGAAAAAAGGCCAAGAAGTTATAAGGACGAATTATGTCCCACTTAGATTACTAGAATAAAGTGGATAATAATAATAATAATAATAATAATAATAATAATAATAATAATAATAATAATAATAATAATAATAATAATAATAATAATCTTAGTCCTTAAAAATTGTGTGGTAAGTATACCGATTGAACAGATGACACTGAAAATGATACAAAATAATCATTTACACAGTTTACTTTACGATACATATTTGAATTGCTTTCGAATTATACCAGTCCAAAGGAAAAAAAAAACTAGAATATATCTGGAGGGGGAGAGAGAGAGTTGAATTCGGATACATATGGAATGAGATGAGGACGACCCCGGCCATGGTCCGAACTCTGAAAAGAGGAGGAAGGCGCACAGCGCACGCATCGATACGTGCGTTGGGTTAAAAGCGAGCCCCCTCGGCCGTCACGCGCGTGTCCCCACTCGCCGCACGAGAAACAAAAAGGGCGTGGACCGCACGCGTGAACGTAGGCAGCAGATACGTGCCAGCTGCTCCAACGATCGAGCCCAATGCATTTTTGTGTCGTCTCCTTGCAGCAATATTATTCCACTCGCCACGTTAATGGCAATTCGAAAATGTCCATTTACTTCACTTATATAGTTTAGAGATTTGAAGTCGAAGGATTTGCGAAAGGCCCCAGTTTCCAGAAAACAATGAAAATAATATTTTAATTAAAAAACAGATGATAAATTTGAAGTTTGAAAAGAAAAAAAATGAGAGTTTGAAAGGAGTGGGATTAAATTAAGATTATGAATTCAAATTAGGAGTAGTTAAAAATTTTAGTTAGTATTAAATTATAATTAGTTTTTATCAAGAATTTAATAGACATGCTACCCACTTAAATGGACAGCATGATGCTCCCTAGATTTGCAGCCGTCCGATATAAAATATATGGCAGATTAAAAGAGGTGCAATTTACTATAGCAATCCGCACGGAATTGGTTCAACATGTTTTCTCTCCAGTTCACCATGATTGTCGAGTGCTTCTCCCTCGGCCTCGGCATGCCACTCGCCGTTCACTCCGACCTCTCCATTGTCGGAAACATTGGAGGGGGATCCGGCAGCCTCGCTGTCGCCGACATAGAGGAAGGGGTCGGTGCCATAGTGAGATTCAAGGAAAAGGCCACCGCCCGTGAAATCGCGACATCGTCATACCATCTCGCCGCCTGCATTGTCTTCTCGTTGCGAAATCGCAAGACCTCGTTTCCCACCTCGCCACCGCCCATGGAATCGCGACGTTGTTGTATGACCTCGTTGCCTGCATTGGCATCTCGCCATGAAATCACTGAATCTCGCTTCCTACCTCACCACCACCCGTGAAATCGCGACGTCATCGTACAATCTCACCGCCTGCACTGCCATTTCGCCGAAATCGCGAAGTCGCCAGACATCGCTTCCTACCTTGCCATCACCCGCAAAATCACGTAGTCGCCGCACCATCTCACCGTCTTCTCTGCCATCTCGCCACTGAAAATTGTGAAGTCGCCGAACCTCGCTTCCTGCCTCATGACAGCCCACCAAATCACGAAGTCTCCGCACCATCTCATCTTTCAAATCTCAAGATCCATATATGAAATCGGTGAACCGCCTCACTTCGTCCCATGGTTGGTTCACCCATTTCGGTGAAATCGCATGATTCCTACCTCGTCGTTGTTATCTCATTGTTTCAATCTCGTTACCTTGCCGATGCAACCTCATCATCACACCACACGTTTTCCATCTCCGAGCGTTCACCTTGCCATCATCGCCACACCACGCACTCGCCTTGCCGCCTCGATCACCTCGCCGCAGATCATCGAACGATCGTTTGGCCGCCTCACCGACATCACCTGAGCGACTCATCATCCATATCTAAACCAACTGTGAACCGTGATTTTCTACAGTGAACTAGGCGAGTGCTATAGTGAACCGCGCTTTTTTTTAATATGTCATAGATTTTACATCGGATGGCTACAGATCTAGGGAGCATCGTGCTACCCACTTTCCCATTAAATCCTTTTATCAATAGGTTCTAACTATTGAGATTTTTTCCTCTCACGATCACACACACCTCCTCTCTCTCTCTCTCTCCCTCCATTTGAAACTAAAATTTCATTTGTGGTCATTAAAATGTCATCCTTTTAGGACTAATGAAAAAATTTGGTTACTAAGTACTTTTAATGACTAGCATGTAGGAACCATGGGGGGACCAAGAAATTTTGGTCCCAAAAAATATTAAAGATTACAATTGAAGTTTTAGCGACTAATGTGTTTGATTTCTAACAAGTTTTTTTTATGTAGTGGCACATGACACAGGTTCTCACCATGTCACTTAATAGATTTTCTCTTCTCTTGACTCTAGTACTCACAACATGAAAGATGAAGTTGTCACACCAAGATATGTGTGGTACTCACAATAGTTGGTACTCTTCTCTTGATTCTATGTGTGCTGTAATTGATGATGGTCACAACATTCTTTATTTTATTTTTTATCAAGTCAACATGTTAGTAGTAATTCTAAGCGAGTTACAACTTCGAAATGTGAAAGTTGTGACCAAGTACGACACGGACCTTATTCAAATAACATGGCCTATGTTCTCAATAAGGCTTGTGTTCGAACAACATTGCATGTGTTCTTAACTTATGTTCACCTTAAAATGATAATATTTTCTTATATATAATCATAAATTATTGTATGGTTGTTTATTATTATGATTAATTGATGTGATCGTTAGCCATGTTGTCATATTGAATTACCAACATATAAAGGAAAAAATATTTCCATAAAAAAATGTTTATAAAAAGAACAAATATAGATATCATGAGATAAATAAGATTAAAGTTGGAAGTTATGGAACATCAATCTATTGATTGTTTTGGGATTAATAGATAATTGTTATTGAATTGAATGAATAAGTGAGCATAATTGGAGTATGTTTTAGCAAATACAATTGTTCGATTGTGTAGTCCCCGACCTTTTGTATAACGAATCTCAAAGGATTTCAAAGGAGAATTCTTCACTTTGAGTAAAGTAGGTCACACCCATCATTGGGCATTCATGTAAGAAAGTATACATGATGTGTTCAATTGAAAAATCTGGTAAGAGCTATCCCCCATTGATTGATAAAATAAAAAAATAACCTCCACAATAATAATTAAATTAATCATTGATATTAATAGTTGACATTGATATCAATTGGCAAATGATATGGATAAATCGATACTTTTGATTGTTGATTATTAGGATCATGCTCATTGATAATAGTTAATGATATTGATCGATATATTAAAAGTTCTTGATAATTATTCTATTCATTCTTAATTGATTTTTTATGATTATTTATAGTGCTTAACTAATTCATATTGATAATTTTTGATCGAGAATATGATTGATTTTTTATTCTATGTACTGAATATTCTATACTCACATAACTTTTTCATGTACTTGAGTCCATGCAAGTGAGCTAGCACCATGGATGGAGATGGTAATGTTGGTGATGGACATGGGCATAAAATTGTTTTAGTTTAGTTTATTTTGGAGTTGATTTTTTTATTATAGATAATATTATTTTTCTATGAAAGTTATAGTATTTTATTTCAATTTTTCAACTATGTTTATTTAAGGTTGATTAGTTAAGATGGAAAATAAAATAAAATTGAATCATACAATCAAGTACTGCCTCTGAAGGGATCTTCTGACTACATGTTTGGGGCGACACTCTTTACTTGTCACTAGTATGATAGAATCAATGTGCAAATCATCATGAGCAATCATCACTCCAACAAGTTAGATTCAAGTAAGTTCCTATTAGCGTGTTTATTTTTATGTTTTTATGGTTTATATATGATAAGTTCTTTTATAAGGCTAATATAAGATTGACACGATGTTTTATGCTTTTGATCATGAATGTTTTGTGACTGAAGATATGTTTCTTCATGACTTAGATGATCTAATGATTCAATTTATATGATAAGATCAATATAATTTAAAGTTTGATTATACCAGTTTTGTAGACTCTATTTCAAATATACATTGGATATATAATATACTACCCAAATAGTATCTACATGTAAATGGATCAATAGTCTCAAAGTCTATTTACAACATAAAGAAAGTTACAAAAAAAATGTTGAATTATTATCATGTTGATTCCAGTTGACAGATTTTGTATACCTACTTATATGAATGATGGGATAAGATGCAAAAGTCTAAAAATTATGTATCTTATGTAGATAGATAGCATTTGAAGTTTGGTGTTAATAGAAATTGATCTCATACTTGATTCTCTCTCTCTCTCTCATGAGTATGACTCAATTAAGTGTGGGTATGATAGCATCATTTGACCTTGTTCCTCATGAGTTGCACGGGCACATTACACAAAGGTTCCAAAGCAAGACACTTGGTTGGTCTTCCCTTCTCTCGACACCCATAATCACGATATGAAAAGCAAAGTTGTAATTCCCTGTGTGTATGGACTAGTGATGATATGACATTTTTTGTTTAATTTTTTAGTGATGGAAAAAAGTAATATAGTAGTTATGATTCGGATTGCAAAGCTTGTAACAGTGATTTATGGATTGTTTGTGACTAGGTAATTGTGAGCATGAACACAAATTTATCACGATAAATAGGTCGCGATGAGGCCACAATCGATCACGAGTAGTCGCAACCTATTCAAGTATTGTGTGATTATCGAGAAAGTCATGATTTTCATGTCACAACTTTGGAGGCCATGGTGGTTGTAACAAGGGAGTCAGGACTTTGAAGAGTAAGTCATGACTAGATATCTTTTGCGAAGGGTAGGAGAAAAATATATGATTCTAAAAGTGGATATGGAAAAAGTATTCAACAAGGTATCTTGGTCAACTATCACATACATTATGCATGTGATGGATTTTCATCCCAAATTCATTGGAGTATGGCTTGTGTGAAATATTCTATTTTTTTCCTGCATTATTAGTGGATTTACCTCACAATTCTTTTGGATCCACAAGGGCACAAGGCAAGATGATCTCGTTTCTCCCTACTCCTTGGGGAACTCTAATACTAACCATCGTATGCATGCTAATGACCTTGTTTTGCCTTGCTTTGCATCATATCTTCCACAATTATGAAAGACTTACTAATCAGAGTCAATTATACAAAATCTAAAATATTTTTCCCACCACGACTCTTTAGAAGCAGAAAATTATTGATAAAAATATAAAAAGGGTTCCTTCCTGCCTTTCTTTTGGAACCGTGGTAGTGGGGGTGGGGGTGGGGGGGGGGGGGGGGGATGGGGCTTACCTAATAAATAGGAAACATTCAATTGTCAAAATCGCTAGGGTACTTGGGTGTAAGAATTTTTTAAAACATCCATGTTGGTTAAAAGGATCCTTGATTTGTTGAATCATATGGATAGCCCTTGGGCAAACTTGAGACCGCTAAGTATGGAGAATTACATCCATGAAGAATTCCAATAGTATTAGGCCTGAAGCTGAAAACTTATCCTATAGGAAATTCGGCTGGGCATCCAAAAGGGTATAGGAAATGGTAGGACCACTTCTGTGCCACATGATTTCTATTATCTGGAAACCCACTTATGTCAATGTCGATCCTTATTTAGACTCCATAATGGTTTGCTGGAAAAATTTTTTTGGTCAGGATTTGATTACGTACATTTTATCTATTTATATTTCTTTTCATGCCTGTGATGACTCGTAGTTATGGATGGCAGATATCCAAGGTACGATGAGAACAAGTCTATGTACAAATTCATTGTAGGCCCCTTCTTTATCGCCACATTTACCTGGACGACTACCTTGGCAGTCCATATGAAAGCTCTCACTTCCTCCTAAAATAAATGTATTTTTGTGAAAGATTTTACACAACAAACTTCCAACCTTGGATGTTTTGTGTTTCAATCCATCCATCGATGCATCTTATAAACTATGTGGTTGTTAGATGAAAACATTTGTTCATCTTTTTTTTTCTCTTGTACTTATGTGTCTCAACTTTAGTCAATCTTTCAAAATGAGTTAAACTATAATTTTAAGTTCATGCATTCTCAACATTTCGAGTCTAGGAGTTTTGAGGGTTGTGACCAATTTTAATGAATACGTTGATTTGCACTTTTCTAAGGCACCACCCTCAAGACCACTTGCTAGTCTGGTGGGTGCCCCTACTCTCGGTCGAATCAAGATGAATATAGATGATTCTTCATCGGGGATGGGAAGGTAGGGTGAGGGATTTATTTGATATCACAATTACGATTTCTTGACTGTAGGGACTCTTTGTAGACCCGGCTAATTTGTTTTGGAGCTGGAGGCGATGACACTACTTGAGGGGATAAGATGTAGTTGGCAAATGGGACTTCACAAGATAATCGTTGAATCGAACTCGAAAGCGCTTTTGAGCATCATCCTAAGCAAATCAAAAAGCTCGTGGCACATCAAGAACACCATATAATAAAAACGGCACGAGATGGCTCATGTGCGGACAATACGATCAACGTTCCATTATATTTTCATACATTTAAATTGCTATTTTATAGTCTTGACTATTTAAATTATATTGTTTGTTTTTATGATTCATTCTTGTGATTGTTAGTAATATTTTATATTAATCAAATTAAATGCATAAACAACACAAAGAGACATCATAACATAAAAAAGATAAATGTAAAAAATTATGAATTCTCATGTTTACCAATTGTTGCTGAGGTTGATATATAATTGATATTGAAATGATGGAGTTTGGTTCATCAACCTTCTTCCCTTCACCCCATTTTACAACAAATTCCAATGTTCCTCAAAGAGAAATTCTTCACTTAAGTGTCGAGCCGCCCCGGTGTTGTACTTGATGCATAAAAGTAAGATTATGACTTAGATGGTTGAAGTGGTATGGTCGCAAATATTGTTCTAAATTTTCCAAATATTTAATTCTTGTTTTTTTTTGAAATTTCACCAAGTGAAACACGATTTTTTTTAAAGAAATGAAATTATAGAAAAACAATTGGTTATAAGTAAAATTATAAAAAAAATCTTAAAATAAAATTAATATTAATGCATATTTAAAAATATTTATATAACGGTACTTCATAGTAATCATATTATTGTTAATGCATATTATACTATTACTCACATAAGATATTTACGTTCGTATGAAATATTAATAAGAAAGTAGTTAAATAAATATAATCTATAATATAAACTATTAAAAATATTTTTAATATAATTTTATATCTTGAAATACGTTTTTTCTAATATATAGGTATATAAAACTTTATGATCTTCCATCCTAGGAAACCTAAGACTTCCATCTTAACTATTTGCTCAGGAGACATCCCACATTAAGCTTTAGGGCTAATTTTGAAAGAAAAAAAAATATTTTTAAGCTTCCATTATAAATATATTTAGGATGAATTTTAAGCTTAAACCATAGGAAATATCCAATAAGAACTTTTTAAGCCGGAAAAAGAACTACTCAGGCTAATATTAATATATTTTTTTTAAAAAACGGGATCATATGAGATCATCATGCAAGACATGATGAATGGGTTTTATTTCGTGATGCTTTTTGTTAATAATAAAATTATCCTTTTGGTAGTAGAGCCACCCCAAAAGTTGAATGGATGGATGTGGGAGGCATCTGTGCATCATTTAGACTCTTCCATCAAAAACATCTTTATGTGACACTGATTAGACCAAAAGGCATCCACCAGGGCATATAAATATAGAAATTTATATACATATATATACGATATATAATTATATATACGCACACCAAAATTTGTTACTATTAACTATTTCCGAAAAATGGTTTTAATTAATATTCCATTTGAGGTTTTCCTCTCCAGGCCTCGACGAATTTGCTACCCACAATCATAGCCACGTTCAGATCACCATCACCCGGCAGTCACATCCAATTCTCCTTTTTATTAATGAACCCCTTTAGCCGTACCCCCCAATATTGTATTGTATTGTACATGACACCTGCCCTCCATCTCTTTTCTTCATAGTGCTCTCTCTCTCTCTCTCTCTCTGCTACATGTGGAAAATAAAATTAAAATCAAGTTTACTACCATTATCCTCAAATTTCCTCGCCTGCAGTACAAATTCTTGATAAATTTATACGAGATCACATGGACTTCAACCATGTGGCTAGTTATGTACTACGAGAGGAATCTTCCAAGAAATCCATACAAGTAATTAAAATTTTGTGACATCATAGAAGAAGAAGGAAAAAAAAAACGTTTTCAGTTCATTGCCATTCCAAATGGAATACCTTCTAACCCTAAACCACATATGTATGATGATGCATGGACGCATAGCTACTCACGGAATCCATCGTCAAAATCCCTTTGCATGCATGCATGTTTTATGTGTGCGCGCGCCTGATGCTCCCATGGGATGGGACCCCGAGTTGCTTGTAAAATTCCTTATAGTTAATTAATTAATTAGGCCGTAGATGCCATAATGTAAAATTATATCGTAAAATTTACCTTATGATATGTTTCGGTACTTTTTTGTTGAGGAAGAGAGGAGAGAGGAGAGAGAGAGAGGGGCGAAGAAAACGAGGAGGAGGCGCATGCGAATACTCTCATAATGCTGTCGTCTCTGAGGCACGCAACCCTCCACGCCATCGCTTTTACGTGATTCATTGTTCCGCCCACCTTTCCGTACCAACAAAAATGCCCTCGGACTTGCAACAAATTTATTTTTTGCAATCACCGAATTTGGAGAGAGAAATTATATGACTTATAATATTGTTAATTCCTATTTTTAAAATGGTTTTCATATATATATATATATAATATTTGTATTGGAAAGGAAGGAGAGAAAAAAAAGAAGTTGACGATATTTTTCTATGATGATTTTACATTATTTCACCTTTACCCTCGTTTTTCACCTATCATCCATTCATGATATCTCTCGTAAGGACTCATTTCTTATGTATGCTCGTATTCTCGTCGAGCTCTCTTTTCATTTATATTTTTTATTATGAAAACAAGCAGACGTACTGATTAGAAGTTTAATATGTACCAACATTCATATGACAAAAATTATATCATATTCTTCTTTTATATATATATATATATATATATATATATATATGACATCCTATTATCATTTAAAATTTATTATTATTATTTCATTTTATTTTACAAAATTAAAAATATTCAGCACTCACGTGAATGATAATAATGTGTTTTGAAATAAAAATAGCAATGCCAATATATATATATATCATTTTTCCATAAAAATATCCCTCATTATTATTAATTATAAACAAACATTATTCTATAATTATTTATAACTAAATATACTCGTCGTTAAAGATTAGATATTTCTTTAAAAAATACTTTACTATATAATTATTTTAAAATTTGATAAACACACAAATTAATATGAACACATTTAATTTTATTAATTGATATAAAATATAACACTAAAATTGTAAAGATATCAAAGAAGAGGTACATAATGTGATTGAGAAATATTAAATTATAAAAATATTTTATTAATAATAAACAGTAACTATTTATTAATCAGTAATATAAATAAATCTTTTATAAATACTTACTTTTAAGTTTTTTTCTCAGATGGGACTATAATTTGAAAGTCACATTTATTAACTAAAAGGTATTTTAAAATATATTTGAAGTCATTTTAATTTTGATTTTTCCATATTGAGTAGATTTATGTGTTGTGTTTTTTTTACTGTCTCATGAACTAAAGATTTACCAATATTTTTAATGTTATAGTAAAAAGACTCATTTTTCTCTCTATAATATTTTTTTATAGTTAATCACATGCATTTAGGAAGTGGTGCCGATTATCAAATCTGATCATGAAAGATCGATTCATCATGCAGTCCAATTAATCTTATAAGATTATTTCAAATTTTATTTTTAACCATAACAAATGAAACTCAATAAAAGTTTTGACAAAAATTTATTTGATTCTACACTTTGTTTAAGAGGAGCCCCTAAAGTTCTACTCCAAATCTCGTTGGTAATAATGTTTATATCTGACGTAGTAGTAGAAATGAACTGAAAGGGGCTAATAATGTCACTTTACCGCCGGTCTAAAAAAAATTTACTAGCTGTCACGGAGACAATGATGGCTCAGCGGAATTTGTCGGCTAACGCAGGGCATTTTCGTCAAGTAACTTTTCTATATAACGATTACGGTCCATGGGAGAGCTCGCAGCTCGGGCGCTAGGCAAAACTCTGCTATACGACATCTGAGAAGCAAGAGCGATCGATAGGAATATAGTGACGGAAAACAAGAGAAAATATAAGAATTTAATCCCAGGAAAAAGAACGCTTGATCTTTGGAATCCGCTGCTCCTGCGCTTCCGAACGAAGTAGAAGTCGACACAGCGTTCCGCCATGCGGAAAAGGCCGAGCTTCGATCAGAGACCCCAGCTTTACGTCAATCCGGTTCCCGTTAATTGATTCAAAGCTGCCTCCTCTCGCCCCCTCTGCTTCGCTCTCTTCTCCACAGCACACTCTTAACAGAGTTCGGGATACAAGGGAGGAAAAGGCATCGCTTTCCTGCGTACGAGTTCAGCTGCAATGGTTCCTGCTTCGAGCTGAAGTGCTGAACCCCAGAGGGGACGAGCGATAGCCGGTACGAATCGCTGCCAATTATTTAATGCTTTGGTGTTCAGATTTCTTTTTCATGCTTGAATAGTTTCGTTTTTTTCTCTGCAAGAAAGATTGGATTTTGGCGACGATCCGAGGAAAAAAGCTGCGATCTCAGAGGGTTTGCGCCTTTAATCGAGCTCCAGAAGCCGAGAAATCATTTCAAGTTTCTCCCGTAGATTCTCATTCGTATCGTTGAAAAGAACAACGGGTGACTGCGATTTGTAGCGTCCCCAACACCCTCAAATCTCGAGAAAGGTAACGGAGGTGGTGTTTTCTGGATTCCTTCCTCTTTACAGTGCCTCTCGGCTTCGTCTTCTTCTTCTTTCCCGCTCCATCCGTATGGCTTTGGATTGAGGGAGTCACTAGGCCTTTTAAAAACTAAGAGCAAAGAAGAAAGAAGAAGAGAACTGGGAAAAGAAAAAGAAAACTAGACGAAAAGGAAAAAAAAGTAAAAGAAAGGTAGGAAGAATCTTTAAAAGCTATCAGATAAAACTGTTCAATTATTTGAGGTCTTCGGCGCTCTTGCACGCTGTGGTTTATACTATTAGCTGTCCAGTGTTCTCGTGTTAGTGAGTGAGGTCTTTTCGAGATCGCCGATCTCGTAAAGTGCTCGGCTTTTCTTGTGCTTGCTGTTGTCTGGATATATGAGGAAAGGGGCTCCGGCATTTGTGAGAAGAAACAGACAACCTGTGGCTTGGGTTTCCGAGCTTTTTTGAGTTCTACAACTGCGATTGCTCTTGGACGGTTGATGAAAGTTTCATCTTTTATGCTGCGGATGCTAAAACGGAAGAGAATCAGAGTTTTCGTGTGGCATCTGAGTTAATTCACAATCAAAGAGGGATCTCTTAGACGGTTGAGAATTTTGTCTGCATTACTTGGATAAGATGATATCGGAGATGATGACTGTTACTTCCTGCAAGGATGGGAAGGGGGGAATCGATCCAGGGAAGTATGTTCGCTACACGCCCGAGCAGGTCGAAGCTCTGGAGCGGCTCTACCATGAGTGCCCCAAGCCGAGTTCGATGAGGCGGCAACAGCTTATTAAGGAGTGCCCCATCCTTTCCAATATCGAGCCCAAGCAAATCAAAGTTTGGTTTCAGAATAGGAGGTATTACTTGCGTGCAATTAATTTGGTGTCTTTGGGTGTTCATCCATTAACACTCGTTTTGTTTTGCATCTTCCTTTCAGGTGTCGAGAAAAGCAGCGGAAGGAAGCACTGCGACTTCAGGCTGTAAATAGGAAGCTTACTGCGATGAATAAGCTTTTGATGGAGGAGAATGAGCGGTTGCAGAAGCAGGTGTCTCAATTGGTCTACGAGAATGGGTACTTTAGGCAGCAGACACAAAATGTCAGTTGCAATGCTAATTTGTTCGGTGATGGAATTCTTGTTCTGTATCTTTTTCCCACTTTGAGTTCGTAACTTGCAATTCGGTTCTTCTGCTGAACAGACTGCATTAACCACCACAGACACTAGTTGTGAGTCTGTAGTGACGAGTAGCCAGCATCATTTGACTCCTCAACATCCGCCTAGGGATGGTAGTCCTGCTGGGTATGAATTCCTGACCTTGTTTTCAATTTTATGGATTTTGAGTGATGTGCAGATGATTTTATGTGGTAATGGAGTTTGTTTTGACTTGTTGTAGACTTATATCCATTGCGGAGGAAACTTTAACAGAGTTTCTATCAAAGGCCACTGGAACTGCTGTGGAGTGGGTCCAAATGCCTGGGATGAAGGTTTGGCTGCTTGCTTTCTTTGTTGTCAGACGATAACTTTTCTGAAAAACAGATAATCTAGATTGCAGATGACAAAATTGACTTGCATTTTTCTGTTACGTGTTTTTCAGTTTTTGATTATTAATACAAGTTTCCTTCAAGCTAATATCAACAATTCTCATTGATTTGCAGCCTGGTCCGGATTCCATTGGAATCATTTCTATCTCACATGGTTGCCCTGGTGTGGCAACGCGAGCTTGTGGTCTTATAAGCCTTGAACCCACAAGGGTATGCACCAACATTTTAATTTTTGATAGTTGGTCGCATCCTTAGGTTTAACCTGATGAATTTGCTCCAGGTTGCAGAAATCCTGAAAGATCGGACATCATGGTTTCGTGATTGTCGATCTGTGGAAATAATTAATGTGATGCCTACTGCAAATGGTGGAACCATTGAACTGCTCTATATGCAGGTATGTGCGGGTAGATGAGTGCACGATGTATGGGTACTTATGTAACAAGCTGGGGTTGCTAACCAAATCTTTGTTCAATTTGTAGCTTTATGCTCCAACAACACTCGCACCTGCTCGTGACTTCTGGTTACTAAGATATACTTCAGCCCTGGAAGATGGAAATTTGGTTGTAAGTTAGAACTATTGGCGCTGTCTGCTCAGCTAGTCATATATTAGCTCACATGAATCTTTTATAGTTTTTGTTTCTTGTTATTAATGTCATTTACCTAAATACTTAAGGTTTGCGAAAGATCACTGAGTTCTACAAAAGGAGGTCCAAACATGCCCCCCGTGCAACCATTTGTAAGGGCAGAAATGATGGCTAGTGGTTACTTGATTAGACCATGCGAAGGTGGCGGATCTGTTATTCACATTGTTGACCACATGGACTTGGAGGTTTGACAAATACTCTTTTCTCAGTTAACAAGCTTCATGTCTTTGTTTAATTCCTACATGTGTGTTATTTCATGTTTACTGATGTTAGATAGTTTATCCATGATCCAGCCGTGGAGTGTACCAGAAGTTCTGAGACCATTATATGAATCAAATACAGTGCTCGCTCAGAAGACAACAATGGCGGTTAGAGCCACTACTTTGATTTACACATTCCTATTTAAATTTAAGGAAAACAGGAAAATATAAGGCTACACACCTGAACACATATTATCTGCTCACTGAAAATTGTGCTTGAGCACAAAATCAACACTGGTCTATTCGATCATAACAGCCTCTAATTTCAGGCTTTGCGCCAGCTAAGGCAAATTGCACATGAAGTTTCCCACACTACTGTGGCTGGATGGGGTAGGAGACCAGCGGCCTTGAGAGCGCTTAGTCAAAGACTCATTAGGTTGCAGCTTTGTTTTGTTTGGCTTGATGTTTTTGCCTTTGTTCTCATAAATCTTGTCAGGAGCTAACTGATGTGTATTTGCAGGGGTTTTAATGAGGCTGTTAATGGCTTTACAGATGATGGTTGGTCAATGGTTAGTTGTGATGGCATGGATGATGTAACAGTTCTTGTAAACTCATGTCCTAGCAAAACAATGGGCTTAAGCCTTGGTTTCACAAATGAGTTTCCTGCAACAAACACCATATCTATCCTTTGTGTCAAGGCATCCATGCTTTTACAGGTTAGTGTGCCCAACACAAGTGTTCTCTCTTTTTGGCTAGCTTGAAAGTCACAATTATACTTATAAAATAAAAAGTCTTATATTACATGATGGTACTAGTTTGGCATTCTTGATGGCCTTTGTTATTTTTCCGTACCTACAGAATGTATCTCCGCAATTGCTTATAAGGTTTCTGCGAGAACACCGTTCTGAATGGGCTGACAGTAATATAGATGCCTACTCTGCTGCCGCTATCAAGGCTGGCCCGTTCACTTTGCCTTCTGGATGCTTTGGAAGTCAGGTCATACTTCCTTTGGCTCATACAATCGAACATGAAGAAGTAAGGGACTCTGTCTTGCTTGTTCTGCTAGTGTGTTCCAAAAAACTATTTGCTAACTGTACCTCATTAGTGTTAGTAGTTTTGTGATTAAATAAGTTCTTATTGCCATCCTTGTATTCCTTTTTTCAGTTCTTGGAGGTAATCAAATTGGAAAACATGGGGCACACTCAGGAGGCTCTTATGCGCCGAGATCTTTTTATGTTACAAGTAAGCATATTTGGCATAACTGAGATATTTGGTGATCAAAAGTCATGATTCTTTTGTGACAATTTTGATGGAGAAAAGAAACTGGACCTGGAGATAAAGTTGAATTCAAATTATGTTAAGTTAATGCTTGAATTATCATTATAATGCATTTATCGAGGTCTTCTCATGAAGTTAGGTTGTTAAACTGTACTACATATGTTAATTTCAACTCTCTTTCCAACAGGCTGAGCTTACCTTGCCAATTTGCATCTCTTGATTAACACAAATAAGATTGTGATTCTCTTTGAGAAACTCTTTTTGATTCTTATATAAGGCAGACTCTTTGTTTTATCACTTCCATGGTTTACTTATTTGTTATCCTCTGGAAAACTGTAATTTTCTCATGATCTGACACCTGAAAGAAAATATTGATTGTGGCATTTATCATGTCAGCTCTGCAATGGAGTCGATGAGAATGCTGTGGGCACCTTCTCGGAACTTGTGTTTGCTCCAATAGATGCATCTTTTGCTGATGATGCCCCTCTATTACCATCTGGGTTTCGCATCATTCCTCTGGACTCTATGATGGTAAGTACCCCCTGTATAGAAGTATACCTGAAAAGTACTAGCTTTTCCTTCTGTGCCACAGAGCATTCATGGATTATCTCTTCATACCTATATCTCTATCTGCAGGATACCTCTAGCCCTAATCGAACTCTAGACTTGGCTTCTGCACTTGATGTTGGATCAACAGGAAACCAAACATCTGATGACTATTCTGCCAACCGTGCAAGAATTAGATCTGTAATGACTATAGCTTTTCAATTTGCCTTTGAGAGCCATTCGCAGGCCAACATGGCATCCATGGCATGTCAATACATTCGGACCATCATAGCCTCTGTCCAGCGGTTTGCATTAGCTCTCTCACCCTCACGTCTTGGTTCTCATGCTGCTATGCACCTACCACCAGGAAGTCTAGAAGCTCTGACGCTTGCTCGTCAGATTTGTCACAGCTACAGGTCCGTAATATGTTTATCTGATATAGTTTTATATGTATTTCCATTTGGAAAAAAAGTTTTATATGTATTTCCATGTGACTGCTGCTTGGAAACCTTTGAATAGTGCCGAAGATTATCCTATGTTTGCTTTATTGCCACTTCCATTCTTTAACAATTAAGAACAATCTTTTCACATGGGTATCAATAACCATTTGAGACTCGACTTTTACTGATAATATGTCATTGCTTTGTCATGCAAGAGGTACAATTCATGAGACTTTTTACCTTTTGTAGAATGATTTTTAAACAACTCTTATTTATGAATAATTTCATTCTTCTGATTTTCTTTATGATGAGGAATCATAGGTTTTACCTTTTTTTCCCTTATTCTACAAACAAAAATATTTGTCTATCTACAGGGCTCATTCAGGGTTGGAACTTCTCAAGTCTTCCTCCGATGGCAGCGACTCACTTCTGAAATTACTTTGGCAACATGCTGATGCTATAGTTTGTTGCTCTGTGAAGGTGTGTCTTGCTCTTCAGTTTTTCCTGTAGTTCCCCTTGTTGAGTGAGTTATTATCCTTTTTGTGGTAAATTGCTATATCAAATTCTAGAATCAATATAAAACTGTGTGCATGAGATGATTTCCTCTTTTCTGTTTACATAATCTGAAATACTCTTATAGAATAGTATTTTCAGTTTGGAAAAATTGTTGCATTTCAGCCATATCATTGGCAAAATAATAATATTAGGGTAAGATGATATCTCTGGTGGCTCAGAATACATTGGGAGTTGGGACCATTCACTGTATTGGTTCTATTTGAAAGAATGTGATATACTCTGTTTTAGTAAGCTAATAATACAGGCACTCTTATTGTGTGTTATGTAAAGATCATTTTAGTCGGGCACATGGAGCCGTTAGTTTCACTCAGGCGTAAAAGTTTGGAAGTATCTTTGGGCATTGATGAACATGTAGTTTACCAGCTTTCATATTGGAAGACATCCATCTAAAACAAGCATAAAAAAATAGATTTCCATCTATGCAGGTGTGGAGTCAGAAGTTGCTTTATACCTCTAAACTACTGTTTGATCCAGAATAATCACTTTATCTTATATTACTTTGTTATAGTACTTTTGTGTTTAATGGTGATGAACATGCTGGTGATGAAAATATTTTGAAGATCAACCAAGCCGGTCCCAAGCCCGGATAAAGGAGGAGGGTTGTGTTAGGCCCGACAGCCAGCGTAAAACCCTGTCGAATCTCATGAATATGGATCAACGAATATAGCGGAATGGCATCGTATGATCCATGTAGCCGACCCCATCTAGTGGGATAAGGCTTTGTTGTTGTTGTTGTTGTTGTTGTTTTGTTTGTTTCACTGAAAATAAGTTCAAGACAAAAATTACTCTGAGAATAGCATTTTCTGAAACTATTGTCGCCTATGTTTGATTTTATCAAAAAAAGAAGTTAACAAATTTGGTGGCTAGATTTCATGTTTTCATGAATGGAAAAAAAATAATACAACATCTTGATTAATCAGAAATATTTTCTGGCCAAGATTTTCTTATTTGTCAAACATAGAAAGAAAAATGAACACTTTCAATGTAGTCATAATGTTGATTTTTGTGCAGGCTATGCCACTTTTCACCTTCGCAAATCAGGCTGGTCTTGATATGCTTGAGACCACATTAGTTGCTCTTCAAGAAATAACTTTGGAAAAGATTTTTGATGATCAAGGAAGGAAAACTCTCTGTTCAGAGCTTCCACATATAATACAGCAGGTTTGTAGCCTCTAAGAATCTATTCCTATTGTTTAGCTGTTACCTTTTTGTTAGGTATTAAGTTCAAAGTATGAAATGAATTATAGATGTCAAAACACATTGTGGATGATTTATTACACTAAATCTGTCCACTACAAGTTAGACCTTGAGAATGCTGGATAAAGAAACCTAGTTACAGCTTCGGTAACTTCATTATGATTCTGTTATTATGGTTATATTGATAAACAAGAGTCTCCTTTCAAAGAAGAAAGTCTTGCACTTTCCATGCTTAACATGGCATTCATCCACTTTGTTCTGTATGCAGGGTTTTATCTGCCTTCAGGCTGGTATGTGCATGTCAAGCATGGGTAGGCCTGTTTCTTATGAGAGAGCGGTAGCATGGAAGGTGGTCAATGATGATGAAGAAGCTAACTACATATGCTTCATGTTTGTTAATTGGTCTTTTGTCTGAATACTCTGTTAAATTGAATAAGATATCCTTATCTTTTCTATCAAAATTCCAGACTTCATTTCACTTGTCTACTTATCTGGTTCCGATGATTTCCAGGAGTTATAATCTAGGCATTGATAAAACCACCTCCATGTCGTTGTTTAGGTATCTTGATGTTCATCAGCCTGGGCCTAGTTATTGCCTACTCAATTCTAAAGCCAAAAGTCTTGAGAAGCATTTTGTTGAGCTTATCACTTTTTCCTACTTGGGCATCAAATGATCTCCGCTTGATCAATCTCTGCAAACAAGCAATAAGACTGGAATTCAGTGATACTTCAGAGATGATTAGAAATTGAAGACTAACATTACAGGCAATCCCTTGGCCGATGAGTCTGTTTAATGAGTTTCTTTTCGTTGAGATTGAAGATAACTGCTAAAATCTTTGGTGCATCGGGTGTTAGAAACTGGAGATATATACAACTTTAGTTAATGTTGCAGAAGACACGAGGAATAAGTAATGAGCTTGTTCTAATTTAACCTTCGTACAGCACCAGAAATACTACCATAACTGAACAACAGTTCAAAGGAATTGTGAAATGCATGTGCATTCTCCATCAGATTAAAGTCCTTGAAAACTCCTGTGTAAAACCTGTTTCATATAAGTCTATGCATCAGCACACAATCCAACCGGTGGAAGCGACCTGTCACAAGCTTTCCTCCATCTGCAGGTTTTGTTCACTGGTTACTGCTCTCCACTCTCCTCGTCCTCTTTTTCTTCCTCCCTTCATGAGCGTGAACTCCTTTTCCTGTCATAGTGCCGTCTATGTCACCCCAAAGCACGCTTGTTGGTGTCCCCTCCTTCTCGATCACCTTTCTATCTAACTTTTTCAGGTCTCGTTTGATTGACCTCTTTCTTTCGGGCAGGTTGTCTTTCTTTTTTCAGGTCTTTATGGACTTCTGATTACTAGTGGAGTACTACTCTCTATCACCACCAACGTTCAAAGATTACTTAACGTACAGGTTGGATAGAAGGGAAGGTGGTCAACTTGTTTTTTCTTTGTTATATTTTTAGCTCTGATGTTAGTGCAACAGGTACAAACGTGGAGAACGGAATCCACACAGAATTTGGTGAATCAAATTTGATGGATGATTTGAGTTATATTATGGAGGTAATTAGGTGCTAGTAATCATATATTCGATTATCAAAATCATTATTTTAATTAGAATTTATTCATATCGTTGTCGTCCAAACATCGGATTAGTAATTTTGGACACCTAGAATGATTCACTCAAAATAGTTTATAAATTTAATCTCAAGTTGGGAGAATATAATAGCGTTAACTTGCTAGTAATAGTAGTTCAACGTATATAATTTTTTTTTTCAAAAAAATATTTCGTTACAAAATAAGATTTGAAATTAACTCCGCCTATATTTTATAGCCGGTCCCAAGCCCGGATAAAGGAGGAGGGTTGTGTTAGGTCCCGACAGCCAGCATAAAATCATGTCGAATCTTATGAACATGGATCAACGAATATATTGTGATACCGAAAGGTTTGGTTACTAATAGAGCGGAATGGCGTCGTATGATCCATGTAGCCGACCCCACCTAGTGGGATAAGGCTTTGTTGTTGTTGTTGTTGTAAAATAAGATTTGAAATTAGAATTCAGATAAATCGTATACTAGTGAAAATTTACCTTTAGAAAGTTAATGCGCAGCATGATGCTTGGTTATTTTCTTCTTTTGATAAGATGCTTATTGGTTAGTTGGTCCCAACCATATGAGTGCTCAACTAATGGTTTATCTAATTGTTGATTTCATTTCTGCTGCTTAATTGATTAATAATAATAGCATGCAACAAGCACCTTAATTTCTTTTCCGATGGAAAAAAATACTAACATTTTGTCATGGGGGACATCAAACATCAGATCAAACGCATGAGGCATAAGAGGTCACGTCCCAAAATAGAGACAATTTCTAGACTCAAAAAGGGGCTATTCAGCAAAAAAATATCGAGATCAACAATTCGACACATATTTTAAAAAATTTTGGATGATTTCAAAGTCTAATCAAAGTTTATTCTGAATTTTATTATTTTAACATAAAAAAATTTCAATCAAATCAAAATTTTATCAAAATTCTTGAGACATAAGAGACTATAAATAGAAGCTCTAAGTGATAGAAAAACGTGTGCTTGAGACCTTCATATTGTAGAGGATGAATTTGGAAGCATGAAGATCATCTGAAGGAGAAGGCTGCACAGTAACTCGTCAATTGTGTTATGCAACGTCCAGAAATCCCAAAGGCTAAGAGTTTCTTACATTTTTATTTGGATATTTTTTTACCTAGTTCTTATAGTTTATTATTTCTGTAATAGAAATTTTGTATTCTTTTCAAAAAGGGAGGACTGCTTGAACCTTGTTATTGTTGAGTTAATTAAACTTTTGATTTCTTTTGATTATGCATGCTAAGTTCATTGTCTTTTGATAAGTGATTTGATTTCTCAGATTAGATTACAAACATAGGAAGAGTGATTAGTTTCAGGAATTATTATTATTTTGAAAAATAATATTTTACTTTTAAGTTCACAACGTGCGTTTAGTAACTCGTTATTTGCGTCGAATTTCGTGCGATCTATTTTTTTGTTTAGATTTATGGGTGAATAATACTATATAAAATACATATTAATGCATCTTAATTCTCTATAAAATTAATAATTGACTTATCATTTTGCGGTTGTTAATTTTACTAGAAGTTAAGATACTTTGGTTTACTCGTCTCAAAGGTCAATACTTTAGTTACTCCTAATCCGTATTAAAAATCGAATCTATTATTTTCTATTATAACTCAGCTATTACAAAGAATTATACACATTTATCTTTACATTAATCATCCGTAATTCTCAAGGTTCAACAACAATTTTTTTATTTGTTTATCATTTATTTTATGCACCTTTAATTTTTTGTTTTCACCACAAAATCATTTACTTCTCTTAATAGATTATTGAGATAGATTATATTTAACTAGTTCCTCGTGGGTTCGATACTTTACTCTCTACTTTATTACTTGATACGACTAGTACACTTGCTAACAAATTTATTTTTTACAAATTCAATGCATCATTGTCCTTTTATTTTCTAATTTATCTTTCCTTATATTAGGCCTTTCGGCCTATTTTGTAACAAAAGAAATCCATTAACCCGAGATGTAGGAAAAACACAAGTCAAGGCTATCAAGTTCGAGTAGAATTTGAAACGTAGTCTCATTTCGTAAATTCATAGAATTTATGTACATATTAAATTAAAATACAAAATAATTAATATAATGTTAATATAAAATAAATTCTTATTATTTTTTTCAAATAATAACATAATCATCAAAAGTAATCGCAAAGATAATAAAGAACTAAATTCAAATACCATTTTAGTTTAGTCCTAAAGACCATAAAAGTATTTGAAAAAATGAAATTCTAATACCTTAAAATTTTACCCACATAATATAAACTAGAAGCATGTATAATTAAACATGTATAGTATTGCACACATACATAGTCTTTTATTTTAATGAATCATAAATGAATAATTTGTATATTAAGATGCATAATTTACCTGTTGCATACATCATTTGTAATTCTTCACTTCAAAATTTAAATTAAATACACACATAATCCATAAAGAAATTTCAAATAAAACATAATATAGTGCAAAACTAAAGCATTGATCATATAAGGTATTTCAAACAAACTAAACTAAACCAATGTTACAGAAAATAAAATAAATTGTCGGATTTGGAAGCAAAACATATTATCATTGGAAAAGTTGCAAAAAATTCAAATATCCAAGGATGAGGAGATGGTAGAAGAACTAAGAGCAAGAATAACGTAAAAGATAACCTGGTTGAATAAGAAAAAGTTATGGTTCAAAAATAGGTGAAATATATTTTTGGGCTCCTTAACATGGATTATGGTATATCTGTCGAATCCACGAGTTAGTTCGACCGAGTTTATCGATTTAGCAATTTTAACAAGTCAGTACTCGAATATACCAATTCTACTCCAAAATCCGATTTTGCGATGAATTAATTTCGATATATGTCATAAACTCTTAAACTCGTACGAGTTAGTTCACGATTTTAATAGCCTTGACGTAGGTCATATTTTACTCAAGAGATTATTTCCGAACATCACACCGGAGAATTTGAGGGGAATTGACATCACAATTTTCAAACACATTAATGGATAAGATACAACAATTTACAATTCTTTTAAGGGTCAAGCTAAATGATGATGGGTCTTTAAGGGCCCTAAAGAGGTGGGTGAGATTGGATTTCTTATTCAAACTGATACTGTCTATTTTTATGCAGGAACTCTCAGAAGACATGTTTGATTAGTCCTCGATCTCAAGACTTGGGAGCTATTTGAAGGTTTTTTTTTCTTTTGAGAGGATACTTGAAGGAAAGGGTTAAAGAGTTGTAGGCAAAAAGAAGTAACACACAACCTTATTCATACTGACTCAGAGCTTCTAGCGAGCATTATCCATGAGCAGGCTTCATGGAGAATTAAAAATCTTGTTCACAACATCTGGAATGTTCTTCCTCTACACCTAGTGTTTGTAGAACATTGCTACCATGAAATAAACTGTGGTATGGATGTTTTGGCAAACAATGCCTATTGTGGTAGTCAGGATTCCTTTAGGGAGAATTACCCTCCTCCGAGACTTTTCCATATCTTGTATGAGGACTGAAACTTTTATCAATAGATATGCAATGAACTTTCTTTTCATAAAAAAATTTCTTTTACCCTTTCATTAAAGGGGTGACCATATGATATACTTGAATTATTCTTATGGTAGAGGCCCTAGGTTGGCAATCAATCCATTGTTTCTCGAGTTACTCAAGAGTAACAGCATCAACATGCTCAATCTCTACTGTTAATCACATCTAGCTTACCCAACAAAAGAAAATGATATTTTTACTGGGTTGAAGTCTGTAAGCAGCCCTTAATAAAAGGTAACCAACACAAAAATGTCCTAACCTTTTCGTGAATTCCTGGACCGTGTCACCATCATTAAAATCTCTCACGACCACGATGCTAGAAGAACTGAACTCTGGCGGATCCAAGGTCACAACTTTTATAACCAATTGGCTTGCCAATTGGCACAACATTTTGCCCAACTGCCCTCCTCCGAGAACACCTACCACTGTATCCAATACTCCCCGAACCATGACTTCTTCCAGTCTGCATTGGTTCAGAAAAGGAAGAAAAGACTTCATTACATGAAGACCAAAATTTTAATACAGGGAAAAGAAATAAAAATCAAAACAATATGAACTGATTGGTAGAGCCGTCGCCTTGATAGGTGCTCAAAGACAGAACCACTATCGATCGATCCAAAGAAGTAGAGGAAGCAAAAGACAACATCACGGAGATCTTATTCTTGTCGCAGGGATGCAACAGGGCCATTAATCCCACCCGGAATTGTACACTATTTTTAGTATAAACTAGGGAAGAGGAATGGTGGTGGAACGCAATGACGAAGTGGGCCGGGGAAGACAGACGCAAGGACATCATCCAACAATGAGATAAGCACTCCAACACCACGCTTTGGTGACGGCGACGACAAGGGCGAAGGGGATGGAGACGACTGCGAGCAGCACTTCGATTGGAGAGAAAGGAGAGTAATATAGAAGATGCACAATTGGAGATGTATATGGGTGTGGCTCTTTAACGAAGGATTAATTGTGAAGAATACATCTGACCAGAGGCATTGAATCGATGTACAAGTACACATGGACGAATTGATTCCAGTTAGCAGCCATTGGGCAAGTGAAAGCTAGTGAGCTCGTTCCTTTGGGCCTTCTCTTCTTGGGCGGGGGCAACTCGTTGTTTCAACTTTAGCTTCTCCGGATCCTTCGGATTATTCGAGAGGCCGATAGAAAGATCCAGATTTGGACTCGATGGGCCGGTGAGGGTGGGCTGTGGGAGTGCCAGTGACAGTACCAATATCCACTAATCGTTGTTTTCAGATACGGTTGCCGGTTGACATCTCTTCTAATTCGTCGATATGAGAATCAAATTATTGTGTGGAGGACCGACTCAAACTTAGAAGTCGAAAGGCTATAAGCTTTGAGCTTAAGAACAACGTCATTTTCAGACACAAGATCACGTGCATCGATTAGACGAAAGGGCCTAGTTCGATGTCTTCATGTTGCATATGGTTGCAATATAGATTCATCCATCCTTCAAATGACTATCTCACACTTGATGGTCATTTGATATTCGACAGTTCTTCGATGAGACATCTTAGAACTTGTCTATTTCAAGTCATTGTTGGGAGCGACAAGAGTCTTTCCACGTTCACTATGGACTTGACTTGATTTTCCTATCTCGATGTTCCTTGCTTTTGTCTTGATAATCTAGCTTTCCTTCTTGCGACTTGAATTTCTCTCATCCACCATTGCTCTTGCCTAAGAGCTTTGGTGGTGTGGTGTTCATTTTGGTATATTCCATGAACGATCCAACAGCAATGAAAGTTGGGATAATCTCATTGCTCCAACTCCATCCTAGTCCAAGACTTAAAAATTCAAACCCTTAATGAGGACTACCAATAACATGTCTTCGCCCACGTGGGACTTTTGTAGGCGAAGCTCGGTGAATTCTTTTACGTACTCTTTCAACATGCTCCTTTTCACTAATATTGAACAATGTAATCTTCAGATTCAGTCCCGACAAGATAGGGCAGAAATAATTGATGAGCAAACATCTGAATTCGTCCCACGTTTCAATGGAATCAATATTGCCACGTTCCATATCGTCGCAGTGGCATTGCCATCGTAAGCTCATCACATCTTGCATAATTTCTTGGGATGTGCTTTTTTCGATCTTAAGACCTCACTTTGAAGCTTTGGCAACACCTTTAGATATGAACAAGGCAATCATAATGTTAGATAATGCACCTTTGATATTTGTTCATCTGCAGTTCGGACAAAGTGATGTCATTATGCTTGTCGACAAAGATCGTGCATTTTTTCATACTTATCCACCAAGCACTCTTGCGGAAGAGTAGATGTTTGAGTCTTCACCAATTCACAAGGATGCTCATGAAGACGCTCGAGTTGATGGCAAGCGGATTGATGTTGGAGAACTCATGTCAAGAGCTCCTAACTTCACCTTCATCTTCGTGCAAAAGGACGATGATGCGTAAAATGATGTAGCAAAATAAAATCACTAACAAGTGCACTAGTCGCTCAAGTAATATAAAAAAATAGGAGTAAGAGTGTCAAACCCACGAAGAATATTATTAATTCAATATCTGAATTTATAAATTAATAAGAGAGAAAAAAATATGGAATTTTGGAAAAGGGTTTTGTAATTATAAAATAAAATAAAGAAAATAAGATAAGATAAGATAATGGTGTTGAAGTTAGGCCTTAGGATGAAAATAAATCATGATAAATATTTGAACCATAAAACGATAAATTTAATTTTTAAAGATGGATTAGAGTCTCCCTAAAATAATTTAACATGATTAACTTGTGGTCTCCATGGCTGACATCCCTCAATCTAAGAATGTAAAACTATCTTAAATTAATAAGAATTGATCTCTCCACGACTGGTACCCTCAAATCATATTAAAATTAAGATGCATTAATTTGGATTCTCTAGACTATTAATCACTCCACAAACTGGTATAGATTAATAGACCACACAAACTTGATTCTCCACACTCTAGTTATCAAATTTATGTCAATTATTAATTTCATATAAAATCAATTAAAATTAGTATAATAAATTATGAAATTAAACACTCCACAAACTAGTATAGCCTAATTCAGAAATTCAATTAACTAACATAAAAGCATTAAGCATAATTAATAATTGATCAAAAAAGATTAAAATAAATAAAATAGGGTCCAAACATTTCCCTTCAATTAATAATCTCCTAAAATATAAAATCTAAAAACATGGAGTTCATCCTAGAAATATTGGAGAGATAATAAAATACATATGCTAAAAAAATGGAAGAATTACACCCAAAGTAAAATCAGGATTCTCGAATTTGGGCAAACAGTCGGGCAGCATCTCGGACTTCCAGTCGTCGCACCTTTCTCCTTTCGGTCGTAGCCTACAGAGTTCACGACTCGTCATGAAAGAAAACCTGAACCTCAAAGCACGAATTGGGACGACGGTTTCTTCACGTATTTATAGGTGCGGACGACCTTCAATTTGATCACAATCGTAACATCGTACGACCAACTTTAAATTCGTGAGATAAACTTTATGATGTCGATAAAACTTTGGTTAATGATAAAAGATTATCCGTTTTGCACCTTTTCGTTCCCGGCCACAAAGTGATAAACTTCTCTTCGTTCTCGACCAAAACATATATCATTACGCCCAAAATGTATGGATTCTTCTTTACCCCCTTCATGGAATCTTGGCCAAAACGAAGATTCTTTTATCTTTACGCCCAAAAGCATAAACTCTTTTATCTTCCTTCTTGAGTTATCGGCCAAAACATAGATCATTATGCCCAAAGATTTGAGTTATCGGCCGATAAAATGATATCACTTTCTGAATCTCGGCCACAAAACTCTTTTACGCCCAAGAATCTTGGTAGATAAGGATAAAACATTGGATTTTGCGGCCGATAAATTTATTGATAATGAATTCTCGGCCGATACATCTTGGTTAAGGATAGATTTTTGGTGTTGGATTTATCGGTCGATAATCTCCATCTATATGTTGTTTTGCCCAAGATAGAGTTATCGGCCGATACGATCTTTGGGATTGGAGTTCTCGGCCGATACTTCCATTCTTGATCAAATATAATCCCTGGATAATCATGTATTCAATTTTTCCTGCAAAATAATTATCAAAATTTAATTAATGCATCCACAATTAAAATATTCAAAGAATTAACAATAAAAATCGACAAATCCGGAATTAAGACTAAAAATGGTCTAAAATGATGCATGCCATGATCAAATTACAGAAAAATTAATTAAAATATTAATATAAAATATGTTGTATTTTGCATGCATCAGACGACATCGATAATGTGTCTTTCAAATCTTGGACTTTGATCTTTGGAGGACACTTTGATTACTCAAGGAATTAGCCGAATGAAAATGTAAACATTCAGTTGGTGGTGGAACACTTGGCAACAACATGCCAAGATTCGTCAAATCCTCGACGCTTAGATCATTTACTAGATTGGTCATTGAAGTTCAGGCGTCAGTTTGTGTTGGCATGCAACAAGTTTGTCCCAACTCTCGATAGGTGACATTACGTTGCTTGCCGGATGACATTTGAAGAGCTAGGATAGGCCGATAGTTCGTCCCAGAGTATTTGCAAGGGATCGATGATTTGCCCCATTTGTGGAAGTCATCTTGATGCAACAGACTGGGTTGACGGCATGGTAAGATGCTTGTGAATGATATTCCGTAGATGAAAGGGACATTTAACCTTTTGATGCTTGACATTGAGCCAACTTGGCCACTTCATGTTGCATGAATGGACATGTGATATGTTATTACAAAGCGTTGAGTGATGCTAGATTGCCATGGCTGGGCATGACGATAGTCTCTGAATGTGACACGGGACATGATTGGACATGTAATGCGACCTCGTGGTATGAGTGATGCAAGATCATCATGGCTGGGCACTCTTCTTGATGCAGCGCGTTACTTCAAGATTCTCGACAATACATGTGAGTGGTGATTTGCTCGAATGAACGACACATAATCGTCCCCGTTTGATGGGTGCATGGCAGGCATTCCTTGACATGACATGAATGTATGATGAACTTGATGTGGAGCACAATTGGGCGTATGACGATGAATCTTACTAAGCATTCGTCGTTGACATCCATGATCAGGGACCATGCCACCAGTGCACTTGGGCATACTGGTGGTTTTCGAGCGGAATGGCACATTGCGACGACACAGTTGGGTTATCATCACATGGATCCGAGCAGGATGAACTGCTCTGACACCACTTGTCACGGGAGCATTTTCAAACACAAGATCACAGTGACGATTAGACGAATGGGACACCTAGTCAAGCCTATTTTGAGTATGTAGCATAAGTTTTATGATCGAGACGACTATGTCGAGAGTCACTCTTGTAGACTTTCAATCACGGACATAACGAGAGTGTTCGACGAGTCATCATGGGATCATGACATTATTGCGTTGAGGTACTAATGTAAACATTTGAACACTTAATGTCTGAAGGGGCATCCGAGGAACCATGCACGGAGCACCGAAAAGAGTCATCGATATGAGTTGTCACCCCACACTCAAGGCCAGATATTAGAATTAAAAAAACTTATTGTATTATATAAAAACATAGAATACATCTGGGCCTAAGAAAGGGACTCCTCTCTAATGTACCGCAAATAAGAGAGTTTCAATACAACTGCATGAGCGACCGAAAGCTTAAGTTGAAAGGCATTGGCTCCACGAGGCTTTGTGCATCGTGTCTCGAAAAAATGCCCCGTGACACAATCTCAAAGAAAAAAGATGTAATGGGCTGGTTGTCCCTGTATGCAGTTGAAAAGTTTATATTATTTTTCCTCTTCATTAATTTTCAGATGTGTTCACAATCTTTAATAAACAAAAAAAAGAAAAGATCACAATAGTACATATAAAAATAACTGAAAACTTATATATCGTATTACGTATAAAGATACATATATTGAAATAAAATAAAAACAAAAGATAAAAAAGGAAAATTTATTAGTTAGACAATAGTTATTTTCAAAGTATTGGAATATTGGTTTTCAAATAGTTGTCAGCAAACGGTAGCAAGTATTAATTAAGAAAAGTGAAATAAATAAATAATATATATATATATTTGGTTGATATTTTAGTGCAAAAAGTATATATATATATATATATATATATATTGAAGGAAATTTCTTATACTAGATTTTATTATGTGTATATACGTATGGATGTATGTATTAATGTATTTCAATTGTAACCAAACCATACGTAGAAAAGAACTTGAATGTGTTTCACCAAATTGAGTGGTATTTTACCGGATCTTAACAAATTAATGCACTTTCCTAAATTTGATTAGGTGACTTTTGGGAGATTCAAATGATTTGTTATCTTGATACATTTAATTATGAAGTACATTAAAAATCCTTGTGTCCACTACTATAGAGTCTGACTATTGTCACCTTTAAAGAATGTATATAATATTATTACTAGTTCTGTTGCATTATATATATATATATATGTGTGTGTGTGTGGATAAAATGAAGGTGTTCTCTAATTCACCTTGTTCCATCTATATATCTATCTATATATATAAAAACAGAGGTAGAAATACCACGTGTCGAACTCTCATAAATTCTGAGCTCATTGAACTTAGCTTGTCAAATTCTGATTTGGTTGGTGCGTTACTCATTTTGCTAGTCTTCTTTGGCTCTAAAACACTTGAAAACACAAAGCAATGTAAATCGTATGCACGTGCAATGGGTTCAGTTTCTGCAACGTTTCACATTCGTTGTTAAACATAAGACTGGGAGTCATAATCGAGTTGCTAATGCACTTAGTAGGAGAGCTTCACTACCGTCCATCCTACGTTTAGAAATTGTAGGTTTTGAGGTCCTTAAGGATCTATACTAGAATGATCCTGAATTGGGCTTATACTAGGAAAAGTGTCAACTTCATCAAGCTACTGATAATTTTCATATTCAGGAAGGATATTTATTTCGGGGCAATCAACTATGTATTCCCAAATCTTCTCTTCATGAACAGCTGATACGAGAGCTACATGCTGGAGGACTAGCAGGCCATTTTGGTCGTGACAAAACAATTGCTGCAGTAGAACATCGATATTTTTGGCCACACTTGAAACAGGATGTAGCGCGATTTGTGAAAAGATGTCCTACGTGCCAAACTACTAACAAGCACAAAATACTAGGTCGTACACACTTCTTCCCACTCCTAAAGCTCCCTGAGACGACATCACTATGGATTTTATCCTAAGATTGCCTCGAACTCAACGCGGCTTTGATTCTATCTTTGTGGTTGTTGACATGTTTTCTAAAATTGCTCATTTTATTCCCTGCGCAAGACCTCGAATCTAGTCACATTGCTGCATTGTTTTTCGTGAAGTTGTGCGCTTACACGGAATTCCGAAATCAATCACCTCTGACCGTGATAGAAAATTCTTATCACATTTTTGGAGAGTCTTATGGACTCATTTTGACACCTCTCTTAATTTCATAACCACGTGCCATCCTCAGACGGATGGTCAATCGGAGGTTGTGAATAGGTCAGTGGGCAATCTGTTACGTACTCTCTCTGGTGCAAAACCAAAGTTTTGGGACCTAGTGATATCACAAGTTGAATTTGCATACAATATTATGCTCAACCGAACTACAAAGAGCTCTCCTTTTGAAATTGTGTATGGAAGACTCCCGCGGCAAGTGCTAGATCTTGCAACACTTCAAACTGCTGGGAAGATTTCACAAGTTGATGACCTGGTAGTTAAATTAGTTCATATTCATGAAGACACACGCCAACATATTGAATCCTCCAACATACAGTACAAACTCTCTGCAGAAAAACACAAATGTTCAAAGGTGTTTCATGAGGGAGATCTCGTCATGGTTTTTCTACGCAAGGCAAGATTTCCGACTAGAACCTACTCCAAGCTTAAAGACAGAAAATATGGACCTTGCAGAATCCTCAAGAAAATCAATGATAATGCTTATGTTGTGGATCTTCCTGAGGGGCTTGGCATTTCTCCCACTTTTAATGTTTCCGATTTGACGAAATACTATTCTTCAGCTTCAAGCTCGAGATCGAGCTCTTCTCATGGAAGAGAGACTGTTGCAAAGTAATTAGTTTTCGATCAAGTGGTTAGTTAGTTAGTTAGAATTCTGATGGTGATTTCTGTTAGTGCTCCTTAACTTTCTGATGGTGATTTCTATTAGTGCTCTTTATCTTTATTTTGTTTTAGTTACGTTCGATAGGAGTGGTATGGTGTTGGAGTCATATAGGCTTATATAAACTTTTACTGAAGGATAGCTTTTGATTCCAACTTTTACTTGTGTCTTACTTTGTGAAACGATGAAATCTGGCGAGTCGTCGTGCTGTTCCTGTTCAGCACACATTGAAGAGTTCTTAAGCCACAGAGTCATTCCTCTGCTACTACCTGGACTCGTGATAGGCCATTCCCTATCACTACAACTCTTTTTATTTGTTTAGTCTTCCAACTATTCGATCCTTCGCCGCGTCAAGTGGTATTGAATGTATAAAATGATAATCTTAATTATATAATCATAGATACTCAAAAGTTAGTTATTAAAATTATATAATTCTATTCATTTATGTTTTTAAATTATACATTTGTAACTATAAATAAAAATATTTTTAGTTTTTATTTTCATATTTTTAGTTAGTTGTTAAGTATATAAATTTTTATTTATTCATGTTTTAAAATTTCAGAGGGGCTTTCACTTTCTCAAAGTTAGTTATTCAGTATATATAATTCCATTTATGCTTTTAAATTCCGTATTTGAGAGGCTTTCAGTTTTCATTTGCATACTCTACGTCCTCTTCGAAGACGAAGAGTATGTGCGAACTTACAAATATAGGTTTGTGCGCAATAAAAAAAATATAACTTTTTTATCTAATAAAAATATTAAATGTGGTAAGAAAAAATACTTATCTTTATCTAATAAAAGATATTAAATATTATAAGAAGCTTTCATTTTTTTATTTGCATACTCGGCGTTCTCTTTGAAGACAATGAGTGCATGCATACCTACAAATATTTGTTTGTGTGTGATAAAAAATACTTATATATCTTTTGTGCTCATATTTATACTTATATATTATGTATACTAATAAATTTTAGTTGTATATAGTTATTTTTTGTTGCTATTCTATGGTAGAAGACTATATATATATATATATATATATCATTTTACAATATCAAAACAACTATAATTCATAATTATTTTATTATTGTTGAATAGTTTGTTATAATCAATGCATGATACCTAATCAGCAAAAAACAAAATAATCAACCAAATTTAATTATTTTATTATTACTTGTAGTTTGTTAATTTATTATTATATGTATATCTATATGTCATAATTCATTATAAATCAATATAAGATTAATCAGTTAACAATAAAATAATCAACCAAATTAAATAATTTTCTTTTATTATTGTTAGCATTTTGTTAATTTATTATTATTATTATTATATCTTTATGTTTATATATATATATATATATATATATATAAGTAGAAGTTAAACAAATTATTCAATTAATATAAATAAAAGTTTTTTTACGTAATCAATAATATATGAAGTAGATGATATAATTTTGTGTTAATAATATTTATAATCGTACATTATTTATGATAACAATTTTTAATTGTATACAATTATATTTTATTGTTGTCAAGTTGTCATTCTATTAAAGTGATAAAAGACTTAACTTAGATTCATAATCACTTTGTTATTGGATATCTCAATATAAATTAATATAAGATATGTAATCAAATTAATAAAAAAATATTCAACAAAACTTACTTATTATGTTATTATTATTAATAGTTTGTTAATTGATTAAGATATTCTAATGTACTAATAACAAAATTTTCAACTGCTATAAATGAAAGACTTTTTTCTAGAAATAGTAATATGATACTCAATAATATATGAAATAAATGATATATTTTGTGCTAATATTATTTATAATTATATATTATTTATGGTAAGAATTTTTAGTTGTGCATAATTATTTTTTTGTTGTTATTCTATAAAAATTAAGAAGATCTAATACTCATGTATATCAACAGTTTTATAATATCAAACAATTAGTATTCGTAATCTTTTATTATATAATAAGCTAATAATAAAATTTTTTGAAAGTTTTTTCAGTAACTAGCAATATGATAATCATAATATATGAAATAAATGATATATTTAAATTATAATATATTTATAACCATATATATTATTTATTATAACAATTTTTAGTTCTATATAGTTATTTTTTTTGGTTATTGTATCAAGGAAATAGAAGACTTAATATATCAATCATTTTAGAATATCAAATAACTAGGTTTCATAATAATTATTTTATTAGATAGTTCGTTATAAATTAATATGTAATCAGTTAATAATAAAGTATTCAAATAAACTTAAACATTTTGTTATTTTTACTAACAATTTATTAATTAATTAAGATATTCTAATGAACTAATAATAAATTATTTAACTAGTATAAATGAAATATTTTTTGTAACAAATTATTCAACTACTATAAATGAAAAAAAAATCTATCATTATCTACCTGATATATAAAGTCTTAATAATTATTATTAGCTCTAACAAAGAAAAGACATGGCCAAAACGATAATAGAAAGAAACATTTACATACATGTTAGTATTTTTTTTTACTTAATTTATACATCTTTATCTTTTTTTTCTATGGAACAATAGTTATCGATACTTTTTCTGTATCATCTTTGAAATCATATTTTTCACATTGCTCTCACAAGTAATTATTATTTTCACTTATGTTTTTACAACTTTAGTCACAAATTTCTATATTTCAATCTCAACCGAGCATTTCCTAACGAGTTATTTATGAATTTTTTAGTAGAGGCTTTTTCATTTTTATTTTCTTTCGTTGATAACAATTGTCAATAAATAAAACTAGGATATAAATAATTCCTATCTCATTAAATAAGGTATCTTATATTCAAATTTTTTGTAAAATATTTTTTGTGACGTGATGTTTTTTTATTGATAGCACATAAGTTGTATATGATTTAAAATTATTTGATAAATTAAATATCTTTTTTGATGTTTTTTGATGTAGCATGACTGAAAATAGTGACTTCATCTCTTAAATCTAATTAAGATTAATGAAATCTCAAAGTGTATGTGATTAGATCGTACAATGTTCTCGATTATACAATACGCGCTCCAGCGAAATGATATTAGAAGATGAAAAGGTATCAATAGAAATATATTATTATATTAAAAGTATAAAATTATATTTTAAAATCTATAAATTTTGAACTATTTTTTGTCATTTTGCAAAGAGTCCGTGTTATCTCATATGAGATTATTTCTAAAAAATAAGTGTTTACATATGGACAATAAGTTATTTCATAGTTAACAAATAAAAAGGGTCTTAAAATTTTGTCCTATGATGATAGATAGACAAATAACAAATGAGATCATAAGTATATTGTACAAAAAATTGAAATTTATCTTGAGACATTATAATATTGTTTTTTCATTTATTTTGTTTTATAGCTGCATAACTTTTTTGCACCATTAATATCAATTTTAAATTTTTTATATGAATAATTTGTTATGCTCACTGGACCTTATACTTATATATAGAGAGAGTGCGCGTATTAAAATTCTTAGTACCGGAGATTATATATATATATATATATATATATATATATATATATATTCAACTTTTTGTCTATTATCATTAGTTCTGTTGTTTATTACAGATCGCTGTTTCTGGATTATAGGAAGGGAGAGGACAAACAGTAACAGCAATAATAAACTAGAATTAATAGCATCCCATCCATTACCACCAGTATAAAATATGATACATGTACATATCCAATGTTCATTACATACAAGGACCCCGGCGCTTCCTTAAATCTGATTAAAATCAAACTACTTGACCGCTCGTCCTCCACGAATATGATCATGCATAAAAACGTCTACATGGGCTCATAAGTGGTTCAAAAGAGCAGTACTACTGACAGAACAGAACCCCAGTGTTTATGGAGCAAACAAAACCCCAATGGAGACATGCAAGATGACGAAAGGGGATCTGGCCATGCATATTGATCCAAGATCACCCCTCAAAAACACACTCCATTAGAGAAAAGCTTGACCGCATAGGGTTGCATGAACACTCACACACCCAACAAAAAAAAAAAAGGAAAAAAAGGAAAGAAAGAGCAGAAATAAATATGATGGATGATGCTTGGCACTGCCAACAAAAAAAACCCTATTAGGCAATTAGCTGCCTGGGTAATCTTCTTGGCCGTGTCAACCAAAACATCATGCAACTACGTAGGAATAGAACGTTTGGAGCGAGATGCTTATATTTACAGGACTCGTGCAGAAAAACGCATGAAGCCCTTACTCTATTCTCCTATAAACAGCCAAATGATCAGGCTGCAAAATATATGGTTTTAGTGAGCCCTTCAGCGTAGCAGTCTTTGATCAGTCATCTCCTTTGTTATGGCCGGAATGCAACTAGAGCTCCTGGTGATCACTCCCTTCTTCACGGCTTGCTCCCTTGATTCCCTGGGGCTGCTAGACTTCGCCCTCGCCCTAGATGACTTCCTCAGGATCTGTTTCATGGCCTCGGCTTGGGACAGCACTGGGTGCACCCTGCCGACGCGGTTGAACCTGACGCAGACGCCCATGTGCGCGTCCAGGGCCTCCTGAAGTCGCCCCCCGTTCTTGTCCATCTCCCCCTTAACGGCCTCCGAGCAGAGGCCGCACACCCACCGCCCCGCGAACTTGTCGCGCACGCGGCGGATGTATTCCGGCGTGCACTCCTCGGACATGCCGCAGCACTCGCACTTGGCATCCTCGACCTCGGAGATGGGCGGCAGTTTGGGCTCAGCTGCCAGCTGGGCCTCCTTGCTTAGCTCGAATGAGAGATCGGACAGTGCTCGCTGGAGGCCCTCCATGGAGATCCTTCGTGCCTTCTGCGGGTTGTCGAACGCACCAGCCGAGAAGGGAGCTACGAGCGTTTCTCCGTTTGGAGCCATGTCAATTGATCGCAGTCTAGACAAGAGATCGCAGTAGGAAGCTTGCAACTTAACTGGACACGAGAGAACACTTGAACAAGCTTAAGCTTTCGAGAGATGGGTAGGTCTCCTTAGGTTCCACATAATGAAGGGAGTTAGCTAAACCTGGAATCATATTTATAGCAGTTGTCAGTAGCTCAAAAAGTTAGCACCAGAGAACCCTAGATTTTTCGTGACCCTAAGGAAGAAGCTAAAATAAATTAACCACACATATTGTAATATGCATTATACAGATATCTAAGAAACTTTGATTTGTAATGCATGGACAGGAATGTGCGCGACAGATATCATGAGTATACTACTGTGTTCTTAACCGCAATATTTTTAGTGGTACAGTAGTGCTTGTGGCCTTAAGCGTGCAACTTTTTAACTGGATTATGTGGATCCCTTTTGCAATCCACGTGAACTTTGATGTTAACGTTGTTTAAGACGATGTGGACGACACACATCTCCTTCATATTAGATGACGAGGCCATTCAGTGAACCATGAAAACATAATTTTAATGATGGAGTTGAAGTTGCATGTAGTCAAAATATATGTACAGTGTATCCTTAGTTATAATATATGCAGTGGCTAAGTGCGCCTGCGTGCATATGTCATGGGGCGTTTCCCGTGACACGAAGCGTGAAGCCTCGCGACACCAGTGCCGCTCAACTTATAATCCTCGGCCGCTCAGCGTCGAAAACATGGAATACATGCAGTCGCCTCGCACTGCGTAATATTGCGGAGTATCAAGTTATCCGTCCTTAGGGCATTTATCTTGTAAGGTCGTCCTTATGAATGGCCAAGTAGGTGACATTTCCGTAGGATGTCTTTTGCATCTTCAATATGTAACAAGACTCCTATACCTACGGTACACTGGGAGGAGTTCACTAGTGCCTTCCGAGGCCCAATTGTATGTTATGTTTCATCATATTTAATACAAGTAAGCTTTCCTTTAATTCTAGTGTCATGACCTTGAGCGTGGGGTGGCAACCCACATCGGTGTCCCTTCGTGGCGTCCCGTGGTCCCTTTGTCGCTCCTTCGGACTTTAAGCGTCCAAGCGCCTACATTAGTGCCGCAACGCGCTAATGTCACGGTCTCGTGACGAGTAGTCCAACACTCTAATCATGTCCGTGATTGAATGCCTATAAGAGCGACTCTCGGCAAAGTCGTCTCGACCATAAAACTTCCGCTGCAAACTCAAAATTAGGCTTGGCTAGGTGCCTATCCGCCTAGTCGCCGCACGTGGTCTAGTGTCCGAGAATGACCCCGTGACAAATGGTATCAGAGCAGTTCTTCTTGCTCGGATTACCCAACGACGATGATTCGCTTGTGTCGTCGCAACGTGCCCTGGCGTAGAAAATGTGCTTCCGCTCAAATACTCCATCACGCCCAGGCGCACTGGTACCATGGTCTTTGATCGTGGACGCCAACGAGGAAGGCATGGCAAGCCTCCTCGCCGCACGCTCAGTCATGCCCCGCAGCATGTTCCTCATACACCCGTGTCGTGTCAAGGAACGCCCGTCATGCATCATGATGGCGGATTGATCGCCCCGCCTAATCGGGACGGTCATGCGTCGCTCACTCGAGCAGATCAATCACCCCAGATATACAGTCAAAAATCCTGAGGTGTCGCACTGCGTCAAAGAGTGGCCATATGCTCCGCATGATGGTCTTGCGCTGCTCATATCATGAGATCGCTTACACAAACATCGTGTAACTCGGAGGACCCGTATCACATTCAGGGACTGTCGGTCATGCACTATCATGACGACCTGGCGCTGCTCGGTATTTCGTGACGTCGCATCCCATGCCCAGTCATGAAACGTGAAGTGCACAACCGCTTCACGGGAGAAGTTGGCTTAAAGACAAATATCAAGGTTCAGGGTCCCTTTTCGGCCAAAGAATATCATCCTTTCGGCCAAGGAGCATCAATCACAAGCATCTTGTCGTGTCGCAGCATTGCCTGCCATGCCACGATGACTTTTGGGAATGGAGCAAAGCGTTGATTACTTGCAAACACTCATGGACGAACTGTCAGCCTTGCCTGCCTCGTCAAGTGTCGCACCGCAAGCGGCGTGATGCCATCCATCGAGGAGTGGGACGAACCTGATACATGCCAACGCAAATCGACGCCTCAACTCAGTGACCAATTTGTCAAATGGTCTGAGCGTCGAGCATTGGCGAACCTTGACATGCTGTTATCAAGCGTTCTGCCGCCAACCGAAGGAATGAGTGCCCTTTCCTTTCGGACATCGCCTCGAGTAATCGAAGCGACCTCTAAGGATCATAATGCGAAAGTTTTGAAGGACACATTGGCGATGTCGTCCCTTCGAATGGAGATGGAGGTAATGTTGGGAGCTCATGCCACGAGTTCACCAACCACAGTCCGTTTATCTAAGCGGAGCGTCTTCACAAGCATCCGCCCGGATTAGTGAAGGCCCGGAACGGCTACTCTTTTGCAAGGGTCAAGCCGCCCGGTGGGCGAGTATGTCAAATGTGTATGATCTAGGATGACAAGCACAGTGACATTACTTTGTCCAAGGTGCGGACGGACGAGCATCTAAGGTGCATTCTCTTCGTGAATGAGCACAACGATCTCGCCCCGTCCATACCCCAAAGGGAATGTCAAAGCTTCAAAGGAGGTCCCAGGATCGGAAGAAGACATATCCCAAGAACCCTGCAAGATGTGGCAAACTCAGGATGGTGTTGCCATCGCGACAATGTGGAATGTGGCAAACATGCATTCCAGACATGGGACGGAAGAATTGGCAGTTCATCAATTATGCAAGCCCTGACAAGTGGGGACTGGAGGTCAAGATCGCATTGTTCAGCATCGGCCAGATGAGCATGTTGAAGGAGGAAGTGAAAGGAATCACCGAGCTCCGCCTACAGTGTTCTCAGGAGGATGAAGACCCAGTGTTGGCGCTCTTCAAGCAGAGGGGTTAGAAGCTTTGAACTAGGAAGGAGTTGGAATGACCGGATCGTCCAATCTCCGCTCACTAGTCGACGCTGCCAAGTTAATCGGAACCAGTGCCATACCACCAAAGCCCTTGGGCAAGGGCAATGGTGGGGAGAGAAGCTCAAGTCGCAAGGAGGAAGCTACTTATGCCGAAGATAAAGATCGCCCATCGAAGCAGGAGAAACGAGTCGAACCACAGGCACATGTGGGGAGACCATCATCGTCGCTCACTGCAGCGACTGGGAGTGGACAAGGTGCGGAATGTTATACCAAAGAACCTTGCTCCACCTCAAACCGTCGAAATATCTCTTGTCCACCAAGGGGAAGGTGGAGCTGTTCTCAAGGCTCGGCGGATGAAGGACTCAACGTTGCAGCCATCTGCAACTTGGAGATAGCGAGTTGAACCACAAGGGAACGTGGGGAGACTCGTCGCCCACTATGGCGACTTGGATGAACAAGGCATGGATTGTCAGATCAAAGAACTTTGTCCCGCCTCAAGACTGCCGAAATATCAGGTGATCACCAAGGAGGAGGTGGTTCTGCGCTTTTCGTTCGGCAGAGGTATGAAAGACTCTACGTTGCAATCATTTGCAACATAGAGACATTGAGTCAAGCCCACAAAGAGACCTAAAGCGTCCCAGAGTATCCGTGGAAAGACTCTTGTCGCTCATCATAGCGACCCCAGGCACTCGAAGCAGACAAGCTACAAGCATCGACATCGGAGAGCTTGTGCTGTTTCAAGCCGTCGAAATTCAAGAATGATCATCGAGGGTGAGATGGTCCCGCACTTCGCATTCGACGGAAGGGAGACCTTATGCTGCGGCCATCCGCAACATGAAGGCATCGAGTCAAGTCATGCAGGTCGAATGGCGAGACTCTTCATCGTGTTCTACACGACCCTGAAGCAACTCTTCTCCGCGCTATTCCCGAAGGCATACAAGAGTTATTTCACCCCCAAAGAAGCCAAACCACACAAGTTGACGCTGCGCAAGTCGAAGAGAAGTGAAGCCAACAGAGACTTGATGGACGGATAGTTGCTTGATGAAGTCAGACCGCACATGGCGGACTCCACTGGCGCTGCACAAGTGATGACCCCGGATTGGACGAAGGATCAGCGAGCGAAGCAGGCCTGAGGGAGGAGTCCTCAGCGAGACCCCAAGGAGCGGGCATTCCTGGCATTGCGTGATGCTGGCGAAGTTGAAGTCAAGGCAAAGAAGGCAGAATTGAACGAGACAAGCGAAGACAAGACTCAAGAGAAGGCCCCGAAGAAGCCCGGACAACGGCGGCGGGGGCGTCGCCGACTTTGGTGGGGGAGAATGTCACGGGGTGTTTCCCGTGACACGAAGCGTGAAGCCTCGCGGCACCAGTGCCGCTCAACTTATAGCCCTCGGCCGCTCAGCGCCGAAAACATGGAACACATGCAGCCGCCCCGCACTGCGTAATATTGCGGAGTACCAAGTTATCCGCCCTTAGGGCATTTATCTTATAAGGCCGTCCTTATGAATGACCAAGTAGGTGACGTTCCCGTAGGATATGTCTTTTGCATCTTCAATATGTAACAAGACTCCTATACCTATGGTACACTAGGAGGAGTTCACTAGTGCCTTCCGAGGCCCAATTGTATGTTATGTTTCATCATATTTAATACAAGTAAGCTTTCCTTTAATTCTAGTGTCATGGCCTTGAGCGTGGGGTGGCAACCCACATCGGTGTCCCTTCGTGGCGTCCCGTGGTCCCTTCGTCGCCCCTTCGGACTTTAAGCGTCCAAGCGCCTACATTAGTGCCGCAACGCGCTAATGTCACGGTCTCGTGACGAGTAGTCCAACACTCTAGTCATGTCCGTGATTGAATGCCTGTAAGAGCGACTCTCGGCAAAGTCGTCTCGACCATAAAACTTCCGCTGCAAACTCAAAATTAGGCTTGGCTAGGTGCCTATCCGCCTAGTCGCCGCACGTGGTCTAGTGTCCTAGAATGACCCCGTGACACGCACATCCATTTTGAGCTAGCTTTTAATTGGTTTTTATGGCTATTAAAAATAAATTGGTTTTTCCCATGTATTACTCTTTCTTCGTTAGAATTTAGCATATCGGAACTCAAATGTGGACTGCATTAATCTTCATTTTAACAAAATATTCAAATGTAACACGCGATTTTAATAAAATAACGATCCATGAATAGTTCAAAGTATGGTGCATGTGTTGACAAACAATTTTGCCACGTAGCTTAATCAGTCATCATACGTAATTCGCATAAAAATGAATCAACGCCATCAATGTGGTGTTGGCCATACCTTATCGCGAAAAGGCAAAAGTTGTAAGTTATATAGGTTGTTGAATGGTAGCTACTTGATAAGAATAAGAGATGGACTAGTCATATAACTGTAGCAAAGTGAAAATTAAATGCGCAAGGTGACTAATCATATTACTGTAGCATGCAACTTTTGGCACACAAGCTTTGTTATATGCTGTATTATAATTACCAAAAGTTGGGCATGATATAAAGATGCCTCAACTTTCACGTGCAGAACTCTTCCACCACTTGGATCAAAATACTAGCTAGAAATCTGCAGAGGCTTATGGTTCCCTCTCGACCACTGACAGATTAATGTTAATTATGGATGGATGCGGCTCGTTTCACGAGATTAAGCTACGAGACAGAGAGAGAGAGAGAGAGAGAGAGAGAGAGTAGGAGAGATTCGATCCTACTCATTGAAACTCTGAACTTGGACTTGAATGCATGGATGGAGTTCTAAAGCTATTAAGGAAACATTGTTCTTCTAAGTGCATGAAAGCAATAGATTATTAACGCTATGCAAAGATTCAGATGTATCTACGCACTTAGGCATATAAAGAAGATGTGAAATTAAACATCGTAGATAGAACATCGCTCTTATCTTCTTCTCCTTTTCATAATAACAGGGATCGAAAAAGGTGCTTCTTTTGTTGTTCTATCTTGGATGAGATGTCAAGGGATGACATTTGTTGTTCTAGCACTATGAAGGGTCACATGTTGTGCTCGTAAATATACGTGTGAATGCTACTTTCTTCACATGGATATGACCGTGTCTCGTAGGGTCGAAGGTACTGTACATGCATGTCTATATGTCACCTGGGAGACCAAGAACAAGTTGTCATGATGTGGCCACATCAACAGGTTTGCAAGTGATTGACATTTGTGACAACTTAAACGATTGAGCTGGGTTAGCGGATCCCAATTGTAGTCATGGGTCAATGCGTCTTAGTTGTTCAATTGTAAACATATATATGATCTCATCGGGCATGCATTGAATGCCACAATATGTGATTCGTTTTTTTTTTCGACCAGAAAAGGGATGTTTCGTCATATCCACCACAAATAAGGGAGGAATAAGTTATCAACCCTTCATATCATATTCCTCACATAGTATTTTTGCTAGTTCATCAACAAATATATTAGACGAAGTGATAATATTCAATTTGAACAGGGTTTAACAGTGGTTGGTCACTTAGTTGTTGTAACCTGAAAAATGATGGCCGAGTTTATATATATATATATATATATATATATATATATATATATATATATATATATATTATTGAGAATGATAGTGGCACGAATTTCTATGTGATCATGTTGTAACACTCCGATAAATTTTCTTTTGACTGCCCAGAAGACTATCTCGATGACGCAACTTTGACCGGTCAACGCAAAAGACTTAAATACAATAATTCTTATAATATACGAAAGTTATTTATACAATATCTAATTATATGTGAGTTAGGTCCCACGTCTATATAATAATGGACCCTATACTTATGCGCATGTCACCCATCACAGGAGTCACCAATCGTCTTACTATCTTCATCACCACCTGGACGGATCCAAGTACAGGGGCAAAGCCCAATGAAATAATTCATTTCGTAGAGTCACCCATACAATAAATAATATGAACCATCATCAATATCAATATCAATAGTATCAATGAATAATTATTCATAACAATATATGATTGATCATGACAAATAACAATTAGCAACAATCAATAAATCATAAATAATTCGATCAATCATAGTAATTATCCATATCATCAGTTATTAATGACCTATCGATTTTCAATTATCTATAATCAATAACATCTCAATACAATTTAATAATGATTATTAATTAAATACTAATTACCTTTAATTAATCACTAATTGGTCAGAGGTCAATGAAGGCCACAATTCAACAATCGATAATTCAATTAACAATTATCAATTTTCAATTGGTCAAAGGTCGGTGAAGGCCACAATAACAATTATCAATTTATCTATGAGACACAAAGGTCACAATTTATTATCCATGAACAATAAAGACACAATTTGATTATCCATCAACCACAAGGATGAAATCAATAGTTCATCAGCCATTATGGCGAAATCAATTATCCATCAGCCACTATGGTGTAATTTATTATCAATTTAATTCGATTATCAATTCAATCTTTAGAGTTACGATCAACCCTTTCGAACGCAATATGAGAACTATCTATATTAAGGGACATCATATCACTTCATGTCAATCAATAAGTTCAAGCATGATGAGGGGCGAAGGACCACACCCAGTACAATCATAGTTTTTACGTTATCTGCCCAATTCAACTCAATTATCCATCAATCCGAAGGCGCAATTAGCCCAAAGCCTCTATCAGTCCGAAGACACAATATTAGTCCGAAGGTATATCAACCCAAAGACGCAATTAGCTCAAAGATCATATCAGCCCGAAGGCATAATATTAGCCCGAAGATTCTATCAATATCAAGAACAATAAGTAGACATGGGTCCAACAATTTTAGCTTTTATTTCAAATATGTAAGATATTTATCTTTAACAATTTATCTTATGTTAAACATGATCCGATCAGAAAATTAATGATTCAATATTACAATCAATGATCAAATATGATGATAATCAATCGTATATGATAACAATTTGACCAGAGTTAATCAATAACAATGTTTATATATCAATATAATAATCAACCATAAGGTCAGTGATAATAATAGGATAAGATACAATGATAATATGATCAGATATGATTTGAGTCAATCAACAATTATATCAATATATTCTGATATGATAGCAATATGATTAGGTACCACAATAATATAATTAAGGACAAACAATATCGATAACCATACATTTAAATATATTTAAATATTCAAAATACACTGATCTTCTAAAACTCGATCAGTATCGTGGGGAACCCGGACTGTGTTCTAAATCCATAAATCACCTCAGTCAAACCAAACTCGGGTCAAGTGTGATATGAACCCGGGCCGAGTTGTCCCGCTTCACTCCAATTCATACTTTAATGCCAGAATTCGAACTATGTTAACTTGGGTTGTGTTTTCCCTATAACTCGGGCCAAGTCCTCGACACGGGATGTGTTCATGGAACACGGTCCATTTTCTTATTCAATTCGGTCCAAGTTTTATGAAAGTCGGTCCGTGTCAATAACTAATTGGATCGTGTTAAATGAAACCCGGGTCGTGTCAGCGGGTTTTGTCACTGTCAGGAATTTTCGGCAATCTTATGTATCTCATACGATATCAATCGATGCAAATAATATATCAATGTAACCTCTATATAACGGAGAAGAGTACAATCTAGGGGCCATGTCACGAAAAATCGATGTCATGGGAATCCCCTTACGTATCTTAAGTTGGTTGAAAAACTAACTATATTCCTATTGTCTGTGGATTGCACGGATGTCGTGACTTTGGCCGACGATGCCTCCCTATTGACTTCTAAAAATCTTCTGCTACCACTTGAATATTTTTCTCCTCTGTCGAGACTTTGAAATGGTATATCGCTTGCGCTCTCAAGTGTCTCAATTTCTGAGAAAATGAAGGAGAAAGAGGGGCTCTCGTGCAGAAATTCTGTGGATGCAAATAATACTTTCTAACCATCCTTTAGGCAGCTCTCAAGTAGAATTTTTTACTCCTATTGGGTCTTGGCTATTTCTCCATCAATCATGATTAAATATCATTTTTTAAATATTTAAATTTAATTGAATTATTTATTCCGTAACCATACTTATGTCTATTCAAATTCATTTTTATCTCTTCCATAACTTCTTTCAATCAAAATCTACTTTCACCTTTTCCTTTTATTTCTTTCTTTTATCTAATTTTCGTAATTATTTAATATGATAATATTTTATCATCTAATTTTCAGAATGATTTAATACCATAATATTTTATCACCTAATTTTCAAATTAAAATAATAATAAATATTATTTTAACGGATGAAATATTTTTAAGCCATAAGACTCTCAATCATATCCTATTTAGAAGTTCTATGTCCATTAAATATCCTTTTGGATATCAAATCAAATTGAAATATCAAATTTCAATCTAATTATAATTCTCACTCCCAATAGAATTTAATCTTCTTTTCTTTTCCTTTTCAACCATACCTTTAATCCTACTTAAATTCTAATTCCTTCTCCAAGTAGAATTAATCTTTTTTTCTATTCCTATTCCTTATCAAATTCTCCTTTAATCTTCTTTGACCCATTAAAACATGGATGTCATTTGACAAATTACTTTATTGCCCTTTTGTAAAATCATGGGGTGTTACACATGTTTGAACATTGTTATATATATATATATATATATATATATATATATATATATATATATATCACATTTTTTAGCTTGACTTTATGAATCCGCCAGGTCTGTTCATTATTCTCAATGTTGTAAGGCGAAAAGACCGAGTGAAGTTGACCCGGGGCACATGTTTATTCACAACCATCTATTCCTGCTTTCTTGTCTGTCCCTGCTTTCCCTTCGCCCTTGATTGGCATATGTTAGTCGCCCCATGGGAAATGCACTTTGACGGTGCCTCCCGAATGAATAGACGAAAAGAAGAGTATATATATATATATATATATATATATATATATATTTGGTTCATGTATGAATGCACAAAAGCTACTGTGCCCTAGTGATGAAATTACCCGTATATCTACATCATGTCAATATTAGCTAAGCTCATATATAACTCTGATTGACTTTGTTGAGTAAGAATTTTATTTGGTAACTCAATCGTTATTTAACTTTATATATATATGGATTAATAGGGTGTAACCCCCTTGGGTGAAATTTGGTGCAGCGCCTTAATCTGGACGTGTAGATCATTTTATATTTTTTTCTATCTTTACTCTCACACACTCTCTCTCTTCTCTGTGATCGGCGACGATCGACAGGATGACGACGGTGGGCAGCAGGACGACGACAGAAGAAAGGGGCAACGCGGGGCGGTCATGGATCGATGGGGAAGAGAGGGCATGCGGCACAGATCGATAGGTGTGGATCGACGAAGAAGAGAGGAGATCCGGCTCGACAATGGGGGCAGATTGATGGCGAGGTAGGGGATCAATGGTGAGAGAGGGGCGGATCGACGACGAGAGAGGGGTGGATCAACAACTTGTGTGCTCTTAGGGGGGAGCGGCGATCAAAGGCTTGTGTGCTCGCGATCGGCGGCTCGAAGGCTTGTGTGCTCATGAGGGGTGGATCGACGACTTATCTGCTCATGATCGACGACGCTCGAAGGCTGGCAGTGACTGTAGGAACAGAAGGCACGAGTCAGGAAACAATGGGGAGGAGAGAGAGAGAGAGGAGAGGAAAGTAGGAAGCAATGATCAGGACTGCTGATTTAAATCAGACGGTCCAGATTAGGGCGTTGCATACATATATATATATATATATATATATATAATCAGATTATGTTAAATACCCTCTAACATTAGGCACTATCTTGGTGATATCCTCAAACTTTATTTTATAACAAGACCATCCTCCATCTTTTAACTTCTTTCACCGAATGTCCTTTTCACATGCTATCGGTCGTTTTTCGATCGCGCCACTGACGTGGCACCCATGTGACATTCTTCTCTCTCATCCACACAAGAAATTTTATCAACGTGACAATATTAATAAGACAAAATAATAATTAAAATTTTTTTAAAAAATGCCATAGTCGTCGGGAGGGACAACACCCCACTGCCTGGAGGAGGGGGCTACCCCACTATGCATGGCTGGCGCAGAAAAGGGGTCCCCCCATCCTCCGACAAGCATCGAAGGTCGTAGAGGGGGGAGAGGCCCCCCGTTCTCTACGTGCGTCGGTGCAAAGTACACCCCTCCACTCTGCGTCCTCCACGTCGACGCACACATCGCTCCCTAGAGGACGCAAAGGAGGGCGAGCCCCCCACCCCCACATGCAAGGGGAGGGGCGCCGCCCCCTTCCTCCTCTCCTCTCCGGGGGTGGGCGACGCCCCTCCCCCGCATGCAGAGGGGGAGGGCTGCCTCCCCCTCTCCGGAGGTGGACGGCTGCCCTCCCCCTCGCGTAGAGGGGGAGGCGACCCTCCCCCTCTGCACGCACATAGATCGCGCCCCCTCTTCTCTCCTGCATCGGAGATTAGCGGGGGAGGGGGGCGGCGCCCCTCCCCTCGCGCGCAGAGGAGGAGTGTTACCTCCCCCCTCTCCCTCTTTCTCACCGAAGAAGAGAGGGGGAGGGGGGAGGTGGCCCTCCCATCCTCTGTGCAACCTCTTCGGTGTCGAAGAGGACTGTCCGCCAGAGGAAAAGAAAGGGGATCACTCTTTTTTCTATTTTAATATAATTTTATTATTTCATATATTATTTAAAAAAATAAATGTCACATCAATTGATGATCGAGAAATTGTGTATTCCCGATCGAATGGGCATTTCGTGAAATAAATTATAAAATGGAAGGCATTTGTATTACAAATTAAAATTAGAGGATATCGCTGAGTAAATATTTTCAAGAGCATTTGTCATAATTTATTCCTAATATATCAATAAAGTTCTAAAAAATTAAGGGGGTCAGCCCCCGTAGTTATGACTTGGGTCTGCCCCTATTCTAACCGGTAATAAAACTCAGAGTCTACTCACAGTCTTCTCCATGTTATATTGATTCTCCACTCGAGGTACTTTTGTGTCCCTCTTTTGACATTATATTAATCCTATAATAATTGATATCACAACAACATCCATTTTTCTCAAAATTGTTTTGATGTCTTTCAATTTGCGTGCAACAAAAACATTGTATCACGCACTCATTGGGTCTAGCCCAAGACCTCGAGCAAACCCCAAGCTAGCATCGCATGCAAGCCCAGGCCTGCCTATACACTCGAGCTGGCCCAGTCTAGCACTGCACACACTAATTGGGCCACACTCGATGCGGCACAACAACCTTTTCCCATTTTTTTCCCTTTTATAAAATGGAATAAATTTTTAAATTGATTAAAAATGTAAAGATAAAAAACTTTTTCTTTCTAAATTATTTTATATGAATATATTTCATTAAATTTTTTAAGGTTTTTTTATGAAATTAATCTATTCAGTATAAAACTGGATGCGTGCACAAAAGAAAATTAATCTTTTTGCATGGGTGCTACAAAAGAATGTGTGTCATTTATGTCCATGAAATTATATGATTATTTTAATTTGATTTTTTTTTCATAACTCACATGATATTTAATTACTCAAAATCTTAGGGAAGTAATGATTATTCATAAATGATGTCAACGCACGTGGTTTGTAAATTATTGCTTTAATTTACACATGAAAATTAATCACACAATCACTTCACATGTAAGAAATTATAATTGATTTTCAAAATAATTACTCAAGCATTTATTAAATTATAAATTTACTTTGAATTAAATTTACATCCTAAATTAATTTTGGAAAATTAATCAGAAATTCACGTTGAGCTAATTAAAAATGATGATTTTGAGATACTTTATAATTAGTTAATTCCTATATAATGATATCATTGTACTCGCATGTTTGCTTTATAAAGTTCCTAGTTAATCTTTTATGATAAATTATATTTAAAAAAACATCATACCATGTGAAATATGTCATGAGAACTATATTTGATTGATACATGGAACCATTAGTAACCTAACTACTTGAATCTAGGTTAAATAAAAATTAAACAAATGGAATTCTCATTAGTATCTTACACTAAAATATAATTAAAATTTGACAAAATATATTTGAAAATTGATTCTAGTGTCTACTTACACAAAAAGATATGGGGAAACTGCAACAAAACTAATATGTTTAAAAATTTCACATGAACTCAAGAAAAAAATAGAATGTAAGAAAGTTGATACTAATTTGTTCACTGCCTCTGATAATATTTTAAAGAAATAAGTAGATATATATAATATTGATATCGTAAGTAATCCAAACTTATAATATGATAAAGTTGTAAATTACTGAAATCACACCGCACACACAAGAAGTATTCAAATTATTCGAAAATATGTCATTCAGTAGTCATTATAGTTTAAAATTTAAACATAAGAAATCATAGAAAAAGATTTTCTTATTTTACAATTGTAGAATCCCAAAGGGCAACAAGAGGAGAAAATTAGTGTTCAATCGAAAATATCGATTTCACAAATATCGTTGCGGAAGCACAAAACCAATTCTTTAAAACCTTTTAAAATAAAGCAATTCAGATCATAAGCATAATATGAACGAGGAGAGGGAGAGAAAATCAAACACAAAGACACGATAGTTGTTGACGAGGTTCGGCCACATCTTGGCCTACGTCTCCGCTCCGACTTCTCGATCTTGAGACCGTCGGAGATTCCACTAATCCCTTATTTTGTTTCAAATGGGGTAAGGAAGAAAGCCCTTTACATCAACCATATTTTCTCCGCTTCGAGAGACAAAAGAAAGCCCTTTACATCAACCATATTTTCTCCGCTTCGAGAGACAAAGCAACCCCCTCCTAGAAAGCTAATCTATTTCTCTCGAACAAGAGGTAAAATTTTAAACATATTTTACATAGGAGCTCTATCAGTATTTTTGAATAAAAGTGTTTATCTCTTTTACAAATCTATGCTCATAAGAAGAGAAGAGAGAAAGAAGAGAAAGCTATAAAATGAAAATTTCAACAAATAATTTTTCTTTGATAACTTGAAATTTTTCTTCAATGAGTGAATGAGTGTTTTTGCCTCTGACTTTGGCACTCCTTTTATAGCCTTTAGTATGTGAAAAATTCATCTAAAAATTATTCCACAAATTCCTCCTTCAAATTTGACCATTATTGTTCATTTGACTCGGAGGCCGATCGACCGCACATCTGGACCAGTCGATTGGTCTATGTGACCGTTGCATGATTTCTTCAATTTTTGCACTTGATCGGTCGATCGGTCCGTCAACCGATACATCGATAGGTATCGGCTCGAAGTCATCTGGAGAAGGCTTAGTATTTGTCGATCGACCGATATCTTTTATTCGGTCGACCGGTATCATCTCGACCGGTCTTCTTTGCTTCGACCGGCAGGTTGATCGACCTGCACCCTTTTGATCATAACTTTCTGCATAGTTATCCAAATTAGATAATGGATAGCTAATAGGATTCTCTACAAATTTGATGTTTACATTCATCCAAAATATAATATTTCTTTGTTAACTTGAAATTTTTCTTCAATGAATGAATGAGTGCATTTGCCTCTAGCTTTGGCACTCCTTTTATAGCCTTCAGTATGTAAAAAACTCCTTCAAAATTTGCTTCACAAATTCCTTCTTCAAATTTGACCGTTATTGTTCATTTGACTCGGAGGCTGGTCGACCACACATCTGGACTGGTCGACCAGTCCATGTGACTGTTGCGCAATTTCTTCTTTGCACTTGATCCGTCGACTGATACATCGACCGGTATTGGCTCGACGTCGTCCGGGGCAAGCTCAGTATTTGTCGGTCGATTGACATCTTCTATTTGGTCGACCAGTATCATCTCGACCGATCTTCTTTACTTCGACCGACAGGTTGACTGACATGCATTCTTTTTTATCATAACTTTCTGCATAGTTATCCAAATTAGATAATTTTAGATTCCATGGATAGCTAACATGATCCTCTACAACTTTGATGTTTATTATTTATCCAAAATCTAATCATATCATAGTCAATTATGCAATCAAAATTTGTGCATAAAATTATTTCTTTTTCTTAAACTTTTTCCACATTTTAATTTTAATCTTTTGAGGTTTGTTTCATCAAAATATAATTTTATATGTTATTAAAACTTTGACTCAATAATCTTCTCTTTTTTATGAAGATAAACTGAGAAATATGAAAAATATATAAGTTGTCAAAAAAATTGTAAAATCTTGTAAAAAACAATTTTACTTCTCCTAACACTTAACTTTCCGTACAATTGGAGATCTTCATATAAATACTAATTGTAAGATATTTCTCTTATAGTTCTCCCCATTTTGTTTCATAAAAAAGTAGTTTGTAAATGAAGCATATAAGAAATCATATGCATATAAGAAATCATATGTAACTCCCCCTTAATCAATTTTTCAAAAAAATTATTCTTCTCTCTTTTCTCATATAATAGACACATAGAGTATTGCAAGTTTTGAAAAATAACTCCCCTTAAATTTATGGTTATTTTATAATGAAAATCAATTTATGAAAGCCAAAACAAAAATATAAGAATCAAAATATGTCATAAAACTTTGATTCAACAATGATGTCCATTATATGTCAAAATAAAATTTAATCATGCTCCTCCTATCACTATTACCAATATTTATTTATATGTTCCTCTTTTCAAAAAATAGTAGTTTAGAATTTTTGAGTGACATCAAAAAATAGATGATACTTTTACCATAACATTTGTGCCTTCACATTTCCACTTCCATATGTCTTTTGCATGTGAGGCACACTTGAAAAATAATCAAGTAACTTTTGTTACCCAAACTTCTTTGGGTCTGATTTTGGTAGATAATGTTCCTTTCGGAACTCAAATTATGCCATGTTGTGTTGATTTTCTTATTTTTACATTGAAATGCATAATGACCATAAGAGCCACATGAAAAACATTTGAAATGAGATTTTTTATTAAAGGGATGATTAGATTTCCAATAAGAGTTTTTATGTCCAAAATGATTTCTAAGATTATTTTTTATTAGTTGAGAAATAGTCTTATTTTGTGTATTTTTCAAAAAAATTTACTTTTTTTTTCAAAGAACATGTTAGTTTTACAACTTCACATGTATGTGTGATTTCCAAAATATCAATTTCATTTTTTTAGTTTTTCATTTTCCAAAAAGTATGTATTCTTTTCTTCTTTTAATTTTTCAATTTCGTGTATTAATATTTTATTTTTCCTCTTTAATTAAAAAATATCTTTTTATAAGAGAGAAGAATCTTTATTCACATCTAAAGAAAAAATTTCTTCGAAAGAATTCGATGAGTCATAATTTGAAGAATTAGAAATTATCTTATCGTCGTGTGTCATCAAGCATATGTATGCTTCATCACTAGAAGAGCTCGATGAACTATTTGTTTCACTAGACTCTTCATATTTTTTTTCTTTTTACTTTTCTAGGATTTTTCTTTTTTGTGGTGTTTGTATGATTTTCTTGTTGGCTTCTCGTTCCTGTCTTTCTTTTTAACCAACTTGAAATGCTTATCTAATTTTCTTGAGTAGAGTGCAAGTTTCTTTTCATCCACTTTCTCTTCACTTAAATATTCTTCTATCGTATTTGCCTTCAATGCTAATGTTTTCTTCTTGGGGGTTTTTTCTTCTTGATTTTCTTGGATTGAGATCTCATAGGTTAGAAGTGAACCAATAAGATCATCAAAATCCAATTTGCTCAAATCTTTTTCTTTGATCATGGTCCTCTTCGTATTCCATTTGGAGGAGAGACACATGAGAATCTTTTCCACTTTTGGGGGGTTAGATATTGGCTCATCTAAAAAGGCTAAGACATTCAAAATATCACTAAACTGAGCAACCATATCATTTATGGATTTATTTTCACATATTTTGAAAGAATCATATTGATGGTTTAAAATATTCAATTTAAATTCTTTAACTTTGTCGATTTCTTCATAAGTAGTGATGAGTTTTTCTCAAATCTCGATTGTAGTTTTATAACTTGAAATCCGATTAAACTCCGTTGAATTCAAATCACAATAAAATATATTTTTGGCTTTCCAATCAAGTTTTGAAAAAATCTTTTCTTTTTCTTTAGAACTAGTGGGTAACTTTTCATGAACATAATAACATTTTTCAACTATGTCCCACATGTCGATATCAATAGAACAAATATATGCTTGAATTCTAATTTTTTAGTATGCAAAATTTGATGCATTTAAAAGGGGAGGACGGCTAATTGATTGTCCTTCAACAAAACTAATTTCACTTCGACAACCCGCTCTGATACCAATTGTAGGATCTCAAATGGCACCAAGAGGGGGGTGAATTGGTGTTCAATCAAAAACGTTGATTTCACAAAGATCATCGCGAAAGCACAAAATTGATTCTTTAAAACTTTTAAAATAAAGTAATTCAGATCACAAGCATAATATGAACGAGGAGAGAGAGAAAAAATCAAATGCAAAGACACGGTAGTTGTTGACGAGATTCCGCCACACCTTGACCTACGTCCCCGCTCCGACTTCTTGACCTCGAAATCGTCAGAGATTCCACTAACCTCTTCCTTTGTTCAAAATGGACAAGGAAGAAGACACTTTACATCAACCATCTTTTCTCCGCTTCGAGAGGCAAGACAACTCCTCCTCCTAGAAACTAATCTATTTATAATTTATTTCTCTCGCTCAAGAGGTAAGATTTTGAACCTCCTTTACATAGGAGCTCTTTCAGTATTTTTGAACAAAAGTGTTTCTCTCTTTTACAAATCTATGCTCATAAAAAGAGAAGAGAGAGAGAAGAGAAAGCTATAAAATGAAAACTTCATGAAATAATTTTTCTTTGATAACTTGAAGTTTTTCTTCAATGAGTGAATGAGTGTCTTTGCATCTGGCTTTGGCACTCCTTTTATAGCCTTCAGTACGTGAAAAATTCATTCAGAAATTATTCCACAAATTCCTCCTTCAAATTTGACCGTTTTGTCTCGGAGGCCGATCGGCCGCACATTTGGACCGGTCGACTATGTGACCGTTGCACGATTTCTTCAATTTTTGCACTTGATCGATCGATCGACCGGTTCTCGGTTGATACATCGACCGGTATCGGCTCAACGTCATCCGGGGTAGGCTCAGTAATTGTCGGTCAACCGATATCATCTCGACCGGTCTTCTTTGCTTCGACCGCCAGGTTGACCGACCTGCACTCTTTTAATCATAACTTTCTGCATAATTATCCAAATTAGATAATCTTAGATTCTATGGATAGCTAACATAATTCTCTACAAATTTGATGCTTATCATTCATTCAAAATATAATCATATCATAGTATATTATGTAATCAAATTTTGTGCATAAAGTTATCTTTTTTCTTAAACTTTTTCGGCATTTTAACTTTAATCTTTTGAAGTTTGTTTCATCAAAATATAATTTTATATGTCATTAAAACTTTAACCCAATAATAATTTTAATATTTCTCCTTACATGCGAAATCAAATATGCTACTTATTTTCCTAAAAGTATAAATCATTAGAAAGGACAACATTACACTCCCACGATGAAGGATTTGTTTTTTTTTAAATATGAGCATATGTTAGAATTCAATACCTTTACTTTTAATATCATATGAAAATAGTATGTGACACTCCTTTGAGTGAGGATTTGTTTTCATAAAAGATATAAGCATTAATGAAGTTTAAACCAATACATTTGGCTATAATATTATGTGAAAATAAATTTTCTAACCAATTGTTTAAAAGTTTAAATCATTAGAAATAATCATACTTTTAATTGTACAATCCTAATACTCTGTCTCTCTTATGAGGAAAATACATTTTTAATATAAACATTGACAAAGCTTGAACTGAGGACATTTGATTCCAATATCATGAGAAATTAAATGTATTACCATTTTTAAATTAAGTCAAAAGAAATAGCAACTTCATTATATATATAATTATAAGAACACACATGATAGAAAATACTCTCAACAAAAATGTTATGTGTACATAAAAAATCAATTATGTAACTGATGAAATGGAATTAGGCTACTTATCATCCTAGCTAGTCAAAATTGCTTTATATCTTAATTTTTAAATTAGGAGGTAACAATAATAACTTTGAAGTTGATGTTCAAAATTCAAGGTACAAGATTACAAGTGAGTCATTCAAAGAGAATGCAATTATAATGAATAATGAGCATTCAAAATATAGTAAACTATTTATTATGTATAATTATAAAAACTTGTTGAAGTTGATACACATTAATTCAAATAGGTAAAACAAGTGTAGTGTTCACATCTATATAGGATGAGTTAAATGCAGTGCAATTATTTTTTTTAGGCCTAAGATCTAAGGTCTTATTTCCCATTTTTAGACAAATAACCTCAGTTAGAAGTGTGAAGCCCGCCATAATGATGATAGGTTTATCTATTTTTGTGAGTTTCTGATACTCCAATCATGGGAGCATCTCATGGATTAAGTTATCTTAATCCAATGAGCTTACATTATTTAAAGATAAGGTTTTGTTTGGTAATTTAATGTGGGGGTGAATTAGGGTGGTGGAGTAAAGGTTAGTAAAATTGAATGTGGTAGGTGTTTTTATATCATGTTTGAGTATAAATTTATGCAATGGGTTGGACTAGTTTGGACATAGATTATAATATATGAGTTATGAAATGCTAAGTTACGTAAAACTTTTATTATAAAATTTCTCTACTTTTAATTTGTTTGAAAATAAATAAAGGGTAAAACTGTAAAATTAGTTTTAACCCTTAAAAAGTTACTAATTTGGTAGATTTAATTTTAAGTTATGTGATGAGTTTGTTATCACCAACACAACTTCACTTAAATTTTTAAAAATAATATTAAAATAAGGTTCAGACTTTTAAACTCACCTCATCTCAATTACACCTAACTTATCCCTACTAATTTCTTCACAGCATCTAATAATATTAAAACTATTTGTTATTTAAATTAATCAAATAGCATTCTTGCCTTCTTGATTTGCACAAACTTGATTAGAGTCAGTTCAATAAGTAAATATGTAAGTAATTCCAAAAATGAATTATAAAAGTTATCTTAAAGGTATTGCATATATTAATTGAAATTGACGACACTTCAGATAATTGGTTAATATATTTATAGATCTTGAGGTGACAACAAGATTGGGTCTTGTATTGCTCATGTTGGCCCAGCAAAGGGGAAAAATATGAAATAAGTTTCGGCCCACTGTCCAACGTAAAAATGAAGTGAACTTTTGTTCTTTTGTGAATAATCGTGAACTTTTGAGAAAGATGAAGAAATATTTTTTTCCTAAAACAATAATTCTATTAGAATGATGACGAATTTAAAATTATAATTTACTAACAATTTACAAAATTGCAGTAATATGTCTGGGGTACATATTCTTTTGAGACAATATTAGGTGACTTTCAAAATTATATATTATTATAAAAATATATGATTTTCCGTTAAAGTTGTGTTTTTTTTTGTATGATTTGATTTCATCGTCTCATTTAAATTTATGTATTTTAAAAATAATTATGTAAATACGAGTAAATCCATTTTTTTACTAAGTCTTCCTTGAGAAAATAATAAGCAAAATTATGTTTCTAGACATAAACAAGAAACCAAAATAGTTCTCGGTGGACCTACATGGTGAAGAGAAGTGTTGTCCAAACTCCACACACTTATGTATGAAAATTCCGAGTACAATGCATTAAGTTTATGTTTAAAAAATTGAATTAAGATACTATTTAAATTACCATGTCTGACCAATGAACCACTTGCAAAGAGTAGAAAATAAAATATTAACGCACATATATAAGGATTTAATACTTATGCCAAGGAATCTCAGCTATGTGATACTTCACATTGAGATGGGTAAACAAATATTTGAAATAATTAAATTATCATTTATGTGATCACGTATGGCAAAATAAAAAGAGTGCTTACCAAATATTAAACTCTATAATAGATTAATAAAATTTTTTAGTTGATTTCAAAAGGACATATATTGAACTCGATGTGCTGACCAATTTTTTTTAAAAACTTAAGCCATTAGGAAGAGCAATATCATTGATTTTATATTCTTAACACTTCTCTTCATGTGGGCTGCTCACACCTTTTGATCTAGCCCAAGTCCAACACGTGGACAACTAAGGGAGGAAATTACTTTTTAATAAGAGTTTAATGAGGTTTGAACCCTTGACTTTTGACTCTGATATTATATTAAATTTGATGTGCTGACCAATTTTTTTAAAAGCTTAAGCTACTAAAAAGATCAACATCATTCATTTTATATTCTTAGTAACATAAAATGAATTCAATCTGCGAACGCGGACGGGACTTAATTTTATATTCAACTTTAATTTTCGAAAATTGCAATCTACGAACGCGGACGGGAACTTAATAATAATAAAAAATCGCCACTATAATATTTATTAAGAAAATGACCTAGAATAAAATTTGCAAAATAGTAGGTAAGTTTTCATATCCACATATATAATTTCATGAGTCAATGTAATGCGAAATAAAACATAAAATATACATGATGAAATTTGTTGACAAGTTCAGTATACTAATTAAAGTTATGAGATTAAGGATTAAGTAAATCATGTTTTTCAAACATATGAAATACTTTTAATCTCAATAAAGCGTTGAAATATACTCTACATGTTAAGTTAAGATAATCATATCTCAATTATCACTTTTTAATTGATCATGTTTCATACGTGTGAAAAAAATTCTTTATTCGCCAAGTTGTTTGCAAGTATTGTCCTCCTTGGAGAAATTAAAAAGGTTGAAGAGTTTTTTCCTAAAAAGTTTGTTTCATTTACGATATCCGCCGGCTTATTAATTAATGCACAAAATGAGTTTAAGCATACGTTTGGTTTATCTTAACAAGTTGAAGCATGTAAACAAAATTTTACACACACACACACAAACACACTGTAAAATAAGATTAACCTATTATAATAAAAAATAAACCAAAATTTTCAAATCCATCTCTTTTATAATTTTTATTTTTTTTATCAAAGCAAATAGAGAACGTGATTGCTTCAATACCAATTAATGAAACTTAATACCAATTAATGAGTCAGAATAAGTGGGTGGATGAAGCCTATTTTTTCCAACCCAATGGACCAGGAACATATGAACCAACTTATTTAATTTGATCACCTCCCAGCGAGCCACAATTGCACTTGTGATCACGATTACAACGTAACGACCGAGTCCCAATCGATTGAGTTTCACTCGTTCTTTAATATCATTTTTCTTTTGTTTTGCAACAGGAATCTCAATTGATTAACTTTTGAAGAAAATTTATGTTTCGCATACTCACTTGTTTTATTTATTTAATTAATTAATTAATTAATAATAATAGTAATAGCTTACTTTTAGTTATTCTTTTTTAATAATAACTTACATTTGCTAATTCAATTTGCTGAGAATGCTAACCTTGACAGATCAAGATTTAACCTCGTAATTTATTGTCATAGTTCAACATTTTTTTTATTTTGGCTGATTTGATTGGCTAATTTCAAATTCAAAGTAGAAATTTCATGTTTTTATGCCCTAAAAAAATCCAAAAGCTTTATCATGGATGGAAAAAAGAAGACCTGGTTTACCCCAATTTGACGAGGACAGAGTATCAAGCGATAATGTTAGTCAATTGACGAAATAAATAGGTTAATTAGTTGACGGAATAAGTCAGTTAATGAATCAAAGAGATTGACAAAAAAAATATTTGTTATTCCATTAAAAAACGTTTGGTAACTGATTTTGATTAATTGGTATTTTCGTTTTTATTTGATGTATTCACTAATTTATCCAAAGACATAAGTGATAAATAAAATATATTATTACATAGATAAAGATTGACTTTACGCAAATTTTTTTTTAAAAAGTTATTAAAACGATGAATTAAAAATGAACATAACAATAAATTAATAAATAAATTGGGTAGAAAATGAGATGAGACAACAATATAATCAAATTTGAACTATAAAAATATTGATTAAATAGGTTGATCATGATATTATGAAAGTAAAAAAAGAATATTGAGAATACAATATTTTATCATAAGTACTATAATTTGCACAGAAAAAAAAATTTAATAAATAATTATTTTTTATTTTACTTATTGATTAATATTGATTATTAACCGAATCAATCAAATAGGTATTGATCAACAAAACTTTTACACATTAAGGGGCTGTTTGGCTAAGCTTATAAGTCACTTATAAGTTAGTTTAAAAAAATCTCAGCGTTTTGTAACTTAAAATTTTGACTGATAAGGAGATATCAAATCTACTTATAAGTAAAAAAAATAAGCAGGGGGATGGGTGTTTATTTTTTTCTAAAAAATAAGTCAGTTAGTTGTCTCACAACTAACTAGTTGTTATTAATATAAGTAGTTTTATCCAAACATGTAACTGCTTATTTTTAAAAATAAGTTTCAACTAATAAAATACTTATCAGCACTTCAACTTATTAATTATTCTGTATCAACTAAGCCAAACGGACCCTAACTGAATTGTAACTAAATTTGTTAATTAGTTAATCATGCATGCTTACTCTTAATTTTAAAATAATTTCTGGTCAAATTATCTTTGTTAAGCCTTCTTGGCTACGCTATTATTCAATTGTTTTCCAGATCGATTCATTCATGATTTATCCACAATCACAGATAAGTACGGGTGTGGGAACCCACAACATCTAGGCCTCCCTCCAACCTTATCTTGTCCCAATAAATTTTAATTATATATTTCGATTTTACAATAATTTAACCATCGTCTATACCATAACTCTTTTGAAAAAAAATAAAATATTTTGATAAATTATAATTATTAAGAAGTTGACATCAAATATATCATTATTGATGATGATTTATTCCAAGTAATCTGTCTATCCAAAATTATGTGGCTAGAAATGATGACACAGATTTGAGTCCTAATTTAAAAGTTAAAAAATGGTAACATCTTCATAAAATTATTAATCTCATTAGAAATTACCTTTTTTTGCTTATGGCTTAATAAATAACAGCCTGATGGGCGTGAGTCCCAAATAAGAATAAATAAATAAATACATATTCTTAAAAGTTCATGTCAAATGAGATCTTTCAAGTAATCTTCCAATGACCTATATGATATTTCATTGGAACGTGGAACTTAATTTGTAGTTTGTACTCCTGATCAATTTTTAGTTATTTGATCTCATTTTGTGCGCCTTCGTATTTGCGCCACCACTCTGATACAATTACGTGTTTAAGACGCATCAATTTAATACTGATTCATGTTGGTCTTGTCCGACTTCGCCAATTATGCATTGAGAAGACACATTATAATTAGGAAATCATTTTTTAAAATATAATAAATTTTCGTATATAATTGAATTGATCATAAAACGGTTTTAAATTATACTACTATTTCATTTTAGATCATTCGTCTAATTTTATTATATTTTTTATATTTATTAGAAGATTAAACTATCCTTTCATCGGTTATCTTTTTTTTTAATATTTTTAAAAATAAAAATAATATATAATATAAAAACTGAAAAAATTAAGAAGAGGGGCATCTAGTATTTTTCCTTATTTATTGTTATTTTCTTTTTTCAATATTAAAAGATAAGAATACTACAATGACAATTTAGTCTTTCTATAATCATAAAAAATAAAAGCAAAAGAAAAAGAAAAATAACAAAATCAAATTAGTGAACTAAAATAAAAATCACAGTATAATTAAAAAGCACCATATGATAAATTGTTAGACGCCAAAAATTGTTATACTTCATGCTAGGTATTCAATTAAACAGTTTGAGAAGGTTATAGATAATCTCTTATCTTTCATAATTTATAATATTTTTTTTCAAATTATTCGATCAAATATTGAATGATTGACACATTCTATTCACGTCAAATTAATCCGTGTCAAACGTCTCTCACTGGCAACCTAATGCTAACAAAATAGATAATTATTGGACACAAATATTAAAGCAACATACGACAAAATTTGAATTTGAAACGTATTTATGATTTAGTATTTGTGTCAAACGGTTATGACACTTTAATTTGAAGAACATTATTTTCATTTGATAATATACAAGTAATTTAATTTAATGATTGTGCTACTCTCAATAAGTAGCACCATCAAACGTCTGGAATTGGTGGACGGTGAAAAATACACATTAAATCCTCACCGCACCGTCACCAGAGACAAACTGCATGTGGGTCCCACTCGGGTTCGATGCTTCACAACCGTCAACCTTCTGGATACTTTTTTACTCCCGTCATAAACCAAGCATCAGATCCCTCCCGTTGGAATATTCGCAATGACGTTTCCAACGGTTCAGATCAAGCTACCCATCAAGCCCCCTCTCTGATTTCCACCTTTCAACTCCACCCTCTCATAAAGCCAACGCTCTTTTACGATTTTATTATTATTTTCCGAAACCCACGAGTCCCCCTTCCTCACGTCAAGTTCCACCCGTAACGCTGGACGCGCAAGACGAATCCACGTGGGACCCGGATGATGTGTGGACTGGCACCGAGGTGGGTAGAATTTATATGTCCACAGACGGAGTCCAAACTTTTCCGCCAAGCCCGATATTGTAACCGAGCAAACGGCGGAGAGACCGACTTGTTCGCCAATAAAAGGCGACGACAGCCGCGCGGCAGGAAGGAATCAGAGACCTTGACGCCGTCCGGGAAGAAGCGATGGAGCGCCCGGCGACGGTGGAACTAACGTCCGGCGCCAGCAGCCGCATAATCCCGGTCTTCAGGAACGTCCGCCGATCGTTGCCATCGACGGAGACGCTCGTCCGGTTCTTCGTCTTCCTCCATTCCCTCGTCCTCTGGTTTCTCCTTTTCCTCCGTCGCCGGCGCGCGTTCTCGGGAAAGCCTTCCCCTTCGCCGGTGTCCCCGTTGGCGTCTCCACGCTGGGTTTCGGGTAGCGGAGGAGGGGGATTCCGGCGGGGCCGCGGAAGGGTGTGGAGAGCGTCGTTGGCCAAGGAAGAGGAGGACGCGCTGGTTAGGAGGGCGCTCGCGGAACGGGTGTCGATGGCGAGCGACGGGGAGGGGGGAGAGGAGGAGGCGTACAAGTGGGATAAGTTCGTGTTCGCGGGGCCGCGGAGAAACGCGCTTTTCTGCCGGTCGTGGGTGCCGACGTCCGGGGAGATGAGGTGAGAGATTGTTATTTCAATTTAATTTTCGGGGTTTAATTTCTCATAAATTGTTGCATGTACGTGAGAATATCAGAATTTGCGGCCGGTATTAAGCAATTTAATTTAATATTTGTTTTTTAGCTATGTTCAGAATGGTATTTAGAACGGTAAATGCTTGAATCCATATATTACTTGTCCTGGGATTCTGTCTTCGAAATTAAGGCAAAAGAGATGCATTAATGCGTCTACTTTGTTTTTCTCCCTTTTCGGTGTTTAATAATCAAAATTCATTGTTCGTCTTTGCTAAATTTATGCAGTTAGCATGATAATTTTTTATTACTTTGCATAATGTTTCAATCAGTGAGATTTTAGTGTTAAGCAACAATTGAAATTAACTTAATTTTTTTTTTGCAAATTGTTTATCTCTTTTCATGTATATACCCTTGAGATCGGCATAAATTGATAGCACTTATTGAAAGTTCTCTTTTTGTTTAAAATTAGTGTATTTGCGATCAAGAAATGAAGAGTTTTACTTTCTTTTTTGATGAAATTGGCCACTTTGATATTCACAGATATCTTGTGCGTGATTTTTGACAAATTTTCTTGGTCAGTTTCTTTTGGTGAGAAATATTATCTTATCATTTCTCCATTCAAAGCTCTTAAATGTAATATTCATTTCACGGTCTTCTGGATAATTCCTTTCTATGGACCTTTATGCCAAATCAGTACTAATTTTGTGTGTACTTCTATGCTTTGGCAGACAGGAATAATTAAAATCCATAGACATGACTTAATTGACAAGTCTGTCTCTCAGAGTTCGTGAAACTTTTCTATGGAATGACATTATAATTAGCTTTGAGTCCACTGGACAATCTATTTCTTCATAATCAAGCACTTGAAGTAAATCGATTTTCTTGCCATAAGAAATATTTTGTTATTGTTAATATTATTAACTTTTATAAGCCTTAATTGTGGAGATTCACTGAGAGCACTAACTGATATCCAGTTCTGTATGTTCCAAGTTCTTGGAATGATATTGATAGTGGACTTACTAACTCTTATCTCTTATGCATGAATATGCATGTCATTTTGGCCAAAGTACCCAATATGGGTACACTTGGGTGTCTGCATGTCCATATGTACCCAATATTTAAAATAGCACTAGGGTAAGTAGGATAATAGATCTTGAGGGTGCATCAATGTCTGGAAGACAAGGGCTGAGGCTTTGATCATGGATTCATGCCCTTCAGGTTCTTCTTGGTCCCCCACTTTTTTTCTTCAACTTATTAAAGAAAACTTAGGCTCTCTGCTCTTCTTTTATGGTTGTAAAGGGAAAGGTGAAGCGAGTGGAGAACTTGCAGGTAGGTTGGGCATGTTTGATCACTCGTTTTTGTTTGGATGTGAAGTGATATTGGGCTGAAAGAGTCGGCTTATTTGATTTGTGGCCCATTTAATCTTTAAACTTGTGAGCTCTTTTAAAAATGTTGTTATTGATGTGATGGCATATGGTTGGTTTTTTTTTCTTGTCATATTATTAGCTATAATATTTTTTGCTTGATTTTTACTAACTATTTTATATGTGAAATATTTATTTCATCTATATATTTTTTTTATATTTTCCGTACTCAGATTTGAAACACATGTTATATGTTACACATTGATTAGGCAATGGTAGAAAACCGGGAAGGGGCAGAAACAGGACATGATAGTTCAGTTAAACAATGAGTTATCTTTTTGCAGTCGGAAACTGTAAAAAGTTAAAATTAATATGTAAATGTAAAGGATAATATTAAAACTTAGGTATAAACATGAAAAATGGTGAGTGATAATGAACGATGAATACAATGGGAGAACCTAAAATAACTGTAATTAGAACAAAGGGCCAATTAATGGTTATTGGGGGTTTAGATAGGGTTTTCAAACTTATGCTTATAGATACTAGGAAAGAACGTGCATATTTCAAATTTGAGTACCGAAAGTTGAAAATGTTTCTGATTGAGATACTGGACAAACAATCAGGATTGTTAAATATCATTCTTTCTTAAGTTCAAGTAGGTTTGTATTAGCAGAGACAAATTATCCACTTTACCTCTTATTTATCTCTTGTTCCTAGACACATAATCAATACCATATGTAGGGACAGTATGTCTTAATTTTATATGGATGATCGGGCACTTGCATAGGCGCTTGAGGCTTTTGCTTGCTCCCTTCTATTGTAACTGTACACACTTACCTATATTGTGATTATTATAATAGTTTGGTATAATGTTTGGCTTCTTTACACATATCTACACCTACTGTACTATTTAATTGGATTTTTGTGAAACATTTTCTTCTTCAATAAAAAATGTCAGTTAATTTGATAGCCAGCACATTTGTTTGCCTTATTCTGTGAATGAATATAATCATGATGAAATTCATTAAGTATATGCCTTTAGCACCTAAATCGTTAGATATGATTACTTTTTCTAATTGTAATTATTTTATTATAACTCACAGGGGGATCTTGGTGATTATACATGGACTCAATGAACACAGGTAAAACAGGATTTCATTACTGTAGTTTCTATATTATCATCACCTGCTGAAATGGTGACCTATACATTATTGCTTCTAATTCTGTTTTGTGGCTATGCCTGGTCACAAATTGTACCTTTATTCTACTGTTTCTTTTTTCAAAGGTATTATCTTGTTTTGTTTGGGTTATTACTAGTGTCACAATGCAGGCAAACATGTGTTTGACTAAAGCTGCTTTGTTTCAGTGGACGATACTCCCACTTCGCTAAGCAGCTAACACAGTACAAGTTTGGAGTTTATGCGATGGACTGGATTGGTGAGTTGCTTTAAGTGAATGTTACTTGTTGCGTCTCCTGAAGTTGCTAGTAGCTGATTGCTTATGGTGTTTCTTTAAGTGGATGAGCGTGCCTACATATGACTTGGAAAAGGAGTAGGTGTTCATTTAGTTCTTTGTTTCTCTTATTCTGACAGGCCATGGTGGCAGTGATGGATTGCATGGATATGTCCCATCTCTTGATTATGTTGTTGAGGACATTGTAAGTCAATCACGCCATTTTCTTCTCTAATGAGGTATGATATCTGTAAGTCTACAATTTCATTTATGCTTTTTCTGATTATTCTTAGGGCGCGTTTTTGGAGAAAGTTAAATCTGAGAATGCTGATGTTCCTTGTTTTCTCTTTGGCCACTCAACTGGTGGAGCTGTGGTCTTAAAGGCAAACAATCTTACTCTCAAATTATTTTGGTCGTGTTTTTTGTGCTTTCTTTTTTTTATTACATGCATAAATTATGTTGTTACAGGCAACTTTGTATCGTCATATTATGGCCCTAGTAGAAGGAATCATCTTGACATCTCCAGCATTACGAGTAAAGCCTGCCCATCCAATAGTTGGGGTAATCTATACTTTGCACTTGATTAATTTCCCTTATTCTATGCCTTTAATTTGGATTTATTGATTTTCATCATTCTCCAAGTGTAATAATTTCATACATATTTCTAAAAACTATCTACGTGGGATGAGCCAATATGTCGATTTTGTTCATCAATTGTCGGCCAATATTAATAAACAAATGTCTCCATATTGATGCATCACGTTTGCTAACTTCTGTCATATATACTGGTAATTGTTTACTTATTCTTTGTTCATCATTGCTGCTTTCATTAGTTTCATGAAATTCCATCTTGTATGTTTCCTTTTGTTGTAGTTTATACTATCTGAAAAACAGTATGGAATTAAGGGCAACGAACCTCTCATTATCCTTGAGGACAATGAGAATGACTTTGATCAAGACACGTTGAACAATGATGCAGCCATGGGAGAAAAGACTATACAAAATGATATATCCTTAAGAGGAAATGGTGAAACCCATTTTAATGAGTATAATTGACAACAAGAGGTTCATGATGAAGCACATTTAGATAATTATGCAGTGTTACTTTGTCGATGTCAACATAGGGAAAAATACAAAGTTGACTTCTATTGAGTTGGAATCATGGACAACTGCTATGATGGATGAAATGGACCCAACAAAATGGAATAGATTATAGGCGCTGTGTGATTTGCCAAAAGATAGGCAATTCATAAAGTACAAATAGTTATTTGGAGAAAATATTTTGATAGAAATAAAGTAGGATTAATTGTCAAGGATTTATACTCAATATATTAGAGAAAGCTTTCAAGAAATGTATTTTATGGCTAAGTTTGCAAGAATTAGAAGATCTTAGATGGATTTGGAATTTTATTACAAATGGATGTCAAGGCAACTTTTATGCAAGGAGAACTTTCTTAAGATGTATGCATGTGGAAACCTAAAGGTATTTAGGTTAAAAGTTAGGAGGACAAGTTATCTAAGCTGAAAAAAGTTTTATGATTTTAAAACAATAGTCGTGATAATGATATTGTTAAATTTGATGTGCCGACCAATTTTCCTAAAAGCTTAAGCCGTCAGGAAGAGCAACATCATTAATTTTATATTCTTAACACTCCCCCTCATGTGTGGGCTGTTGCCAACTTTGGTCTAGCCCAAGCTCAACACGTGGACAACAAAGGGAGGAAAATCTTTTTTTTTTTTAAAGAGCTTAACGAGGTTCGAACCCTTGACCTCTGGCTCTGATACCATGTTAAATTTGATGTGCCGACCAATTTTCTTAAAAGCTTAAGCTGTTAGGAAGAACAACATCTTTAATTTTATATTCTAAACATATATTTTAAGTTTTGTACAACAATAATCCAATTTAGTTTTTGACCAAAGAAATTGGGGCAATTTGCTGACAAGATGAGTGGGAGTAATTTCACGATCACTATAGGTTGAGGCAGAAAGGATGTCACAATAATTAATGAAATTAAAGATAAGAAAGGAATTCAAAGAAAACTAGAGATGCATCTTATGTCTAGAAATTTAGATTATTTGCGATAAAACTCAAAAGCATCGAGCTTAAAACAAGAACAATATATTGAGGAAATTCGAATGCTAATTACATTTCGGCATTGACACCATATATGATTGGGAAGAGATTTAGTGTCTCAATGTATGTCAAGATAAATTTATGCAACGGGTAGGTTTGTAACATGTCTGATTTAGGGAATGATATCCTTATACAATGTCTCAGTTGTAACTTTTTTTTCCATCAATTCAAGAAAATAGGATAGCTACAACCTTGGTAGCTATCCTTTCACTTCTCAAAAAAAAAAACTTATTCAATAAGTCTGATTAGTAGATATTAAAGTAATTATGAAAATGTATACTAATATTAAAAGGGTCGTTAGATATCTGAAAGACATAATACTTTTGAGATTGACATATTGAGTCAACTCATTAGAATATGTAGTATATTCATATGTGGATCTCGAAGGTGTCATTGATGATTGAAATTTCACATAGGGACTTATTTATGTTTTGTGGTGTAGCTATTGCTTGGGGTGGTAAAAATAAGATATGTGGTTAGACACATAAAGGAAGTGGAATATATTACCTATACTATGATAATCGCCCACGTTTGGTTAAACATTTTCTTATGAAGTTGAAGCTAAATTTGATAGAAAGATCTCTTCTAATGTACTATGATAGTCAATCCACAATAAGCTTGATAGACAAAAACAAAAATAAATAATTTCAAATGTTAGATTGAGATAGAATATCATTATGTGTAAAGAAAAAAGTGGCTATGAAATAAATGTATATGTAAGCTGATTTCCTTACAAAAGGGAGACTAGTCGAAATGTTTGTCAGACATGTTGATTTGATGGAGCAAAATAATAATTGAGTCAAAGGCAAAGATTCAAATATAGTAGATTTCGGAGATAGTTTCCACCACAAAGAGTGAGTCTGTTGTATAATAGCATCGGGCATGTGAGGAATGTTGGTATATGACCGAAATGCTTAGGCCTGTGATATAGCACATGGCATGTGTGCAATCACCAGAATCATGGCACGCGTGAGGAACGTGATCACCGGAATCTTGGAATTGTGGAAGCCATTAATGGGAGATTCGAAATCACCTATACTTCTCAAGCAAATATGTTGATCACTGGATTCCTATTCGGCTATTAGTGAACATGGATTCTCGGAGCTCAGTCGGCAAGCATGAATGGCGGTAGGGGGGATGGATGAATGTGGCTAATCCCTATATAAATTTGCTTGAAGAAAATGGATAAATACGACATCGGAAGCGCCCTCGAACAACTCTCTATGCTCTCCTTATGCCAATGCTGCAAACTTGCAGTCAAGAATGATATTGTAATATCAGTTTATCTATAACATTATTCTGATTTACAAGATACTGTTGTTGTGTGTTTTATTTTCAACATGTTGATGAAATTAACAATAAGAAATACAGCAATTTAGAGTTTAAATGAGACTTTCAATATCCATCCACCAATGACACTCCACCGCACACCATAATTGCACATGCATACACATTGGTAACAGTAGAAAACTGAAAAGGAAATTTGTTAACTCAAGAGCTATAATGAAAAAGAGTAGATAGTCACCAGAATATGTGGACTGCCTCTTGCTTGTATTTGTCTGTTACCAATGGTAGATAGCATGGAACATCATCAATACTCTTTTGTAGTTAGTATTTGATCAATCAGAAGTAAGACCATATGAACACTGAAACTTATTCTCCTACTTTCTCTTGCAGGCTGTGGCTCCCATATTTTCACTTGTGCTACCCAAGTTTCAATTCAAAGGAGCCAACAAAAGGGGCATTCCTGTTTCAAGAGACCCTGCTGCTATGTTAGCCAAGTACACCGACCCGTTAGTTTATACTGGTCCAATAAGGGTGCGCACCGGCCATGAGATTCTGCGTATATCTTCTTTCCTGCTCCAAAACTTGAAGTTTGTGACGGTCCCTTTCTTGGTCCTGCATGGAACTGCTGATAGAGTCACCGATCCATTGGCATCACAGGATCTTTTCAATGTTGCCTCATCTAAGCACAAAGATATCAAGCTCTACGAGGGCTTCTTGCATGATCTTCTCTTCGAGCCTGAACGAGATGCCATAGGTGCAGACATAATTGACTGGATGCTGACAAGGTTGCAGCACCAGGAGCTATGAAGCTGTTGTCGCAATGATTTTAACCTGCCTGGTTTTAAGAAATTTGAACTAGGATCCCGCGACATTAACGTTCCTTTTCTGGAGGCGTTGAGATTTTGCCAATGACCTCAAAGTGAACGAATACTATATATATTTCTTATTCAACTCAGGCTTCAAGGGCCATATTATATTTCCAATTCAACTCATATAGGGGTCTCAAGGTCCATATTAATCAATGATTCTGTGTCGTAGGGCGTGTGGGAATTCAAACCTTAAGGCAAACGTGGTTTAGTTATGATTCATAATGTTGTCCTATTGAATGCAGTGGAACATTTTCTTTTTTCTAACTACAAAGTTGCGTACCATTCTGTATTGCATTTCATAATACTGTGATGCTTTCCGAACACCTCGATTTATTTCCTCTTATAAACTCCTAGCTAACGTCATTAGTGACAATTATGTTTGAAATGGCTATTTCACCACATTCCATCCTTCACTTCTTTCATTGCTGCGTCTCATAATCCAAACTAGAAGGCTTTGATTATCATGTTTTTTGGTGACGGAACAGAAAAAAGAATGTTTAAATAAGACAATTCCAGAAAAATATTATATCTTAAACTTTTGCATAACAGAACAAGAATTATATTACTGAAAATATTATGTATAAATGTCTTCTAAAATCCTTCACCCATTCGGCAAAGGGGTACCACACTAGCTCTGCAACTGCAACCAGATATCCTTCTTTCTCTCTCTCTCTCTCTCTGTTCTCCGTCCTTTGACGAATGACAACAGAGCTAGACAAATCTTTACTCCACAATAGCATATACTTCGCGAGTCAATAACATCCTTGCTACAAGAACATTTCTGCTGTCACTATTCAGCACTGATTTCAGTGTTGGGACTTTCTTCAGTCTTCAAGTTTTCGGAAGGAATATTGCTGTTGTCGTCTCCTCCTGAATCATTATCTCCTTCAGATTCAGTTGATTCAGTGTTTGGTGTTTCATCATTTGGATTAGAAGCATCCTCAGAGTTTCTCGTCTCCTCGCTTGTTTCTGTGCTGGAATTATCGCCAACATTTTCAGTCCCAAAAGAACTGTCAGTGTGAGATTCAGTTGAGTCCGGGTCAGTCTCCGTATCCGTCTTCTCTGCTTCGGCATCAACACTAGTGGTAGCTTCATTACCTGACGCATCATCACCATGGGATTCAACTGAATCCTTTTCTGTGTTATCATTGTTCTCGAACAATTCTGTGTTTTCCTCTTTGCCGTCAGCTAACGATGTCTTCATGGACTCTCCATCAGATTTTGTGCTCGCATCTTCTTCTACTGAAGGACCAGTCGATTCATTCCGTGAAGTACTCTCAATTGATTCTCTTTTGGGAGCTTCATTCTCAGTAGAATCTGGATTTTTGACGACTTCTTCCTCCGTCTTTGAATCAGAATTTACAGCTTCTGCAACATGGTGATCACTTGCCTCAGAATCAATGGTAATGCTATTTTCAGAATTGAAGTTAGCATTTCCAGAGCCCTCGTTATTATTTGAATCCTCAGTACTCTCTTTGTTCGGAACCGACGCGTGATCGTCATCTGAATTTGCATCGTTTGTGCTATCTTCCATAGTGGTTTCGCCACCATTTCCAGTCTCTTTCTCAGTAGCATCTTCAGAATCAACGGTCACCTTTTCCTTCTCACTTTCTTCACCACCATTTCCATTGTCAGGTTCGCTAGCTCCCTGGGAATCAATAGCCACCTTCTCAACTTCAGTTTCTTCTCCGCCATCTAAGTTATTATCAGAGCTCAAGACAGTCTCTTGTTCGGTTGTAATTGCCTCTTCAGTTGCGTTCTTTATTTCATCAACTGCAACCAAGTCACTTTGCTCACCCTTCCCACTTTCACCTTCATTTTGATCAGAAGAATTTTCATTGTCTCTCTCGCTAGGAAGTTTTAAAATTCCTTCGCGATCATCTGAGCCAACAACGTTGGCATCAGGATCATTATCCTTATTGCTAACCTCATCCTCTTGTGCTTCTTCTTTACCATCAGTTACTGTTAGTTCTTGAGAATCTTCCTGTTCTTTGTCTTGTGAATCTTCTTCATCCTTTTCAGGGCTTTGACTGGGATCTTCACGCTGATCTTCAGCTTCACTTGTTTCAGACACCCCAAAGCTTCCTTTGGATCCATCAAGGATGATGACATTTTCAGATCCAGCTTTCCCTTTCCGACCAATGTCCACATCTACATCTTCAATGTTAAGCTTGATCTCTTCAGATCCAGTGTCTTTCTTGGTGATCTGGTGAAGCAACCATATCACGACAACCAAAAGCAAGGTTGCCTGCAGTGCTCTCTTGACTTTGGACTCTTTGTTTTTCCCATTTCGACTATATGTATGTTGAAACATGGTTACTCCTTCTTATCTAATCCTGCAGTATGACCAATTATACAGTTAGTCAATCAACAATATGTTATTAACGCCCTCGGCAGCACATAGATGTCTTTGTTCTTTCTTTTTGGAATTGAAATTTGAAAGGCATCAGCAATTTTCTCTTTAGCTAGTACAAAATGGCATCTAGATGAAAATTTTACCTGCTTTCTTGATATGTCAAAAAATGGAAGAATCCTTTGTGAATGCAATTAGGCACTTCACATAGTTGGTCCATTGCTCAAAAAATATGCCTTGGAACATAAATGATGGAAATCTTCTTCATGTTTATTGTCAATTACTTATCTATAGAATTTGCATTTGCTAATGGATATGTTTAAAGAAAGAGTAAGAAACAATAAATACAAACATGAATCAGCTAAATTAGAGGCCATCCTTATGCTCCTATTTATTAATGATGATATGTAATATTCTTTTCTTGAACAATTAAGAAGCGGATATAGATCATATTGGTAAGTAACACCCTTTAAAAGCAAACAGATATACATCACATTCAGACAATCTTGGATACAGATTATCTAACGACACTAATGTAATCTGAAAATTGGCTGAGATCCCAAAAGATATATATCAAGTGCATTTCAAGCTTACTCTCTATACAAAAACCACCTTTAGTATGGAACTTATAGATGAAAATGCTACAGTCCGGCACAAATTAAGTAAAGCAGATCTAATCAAGATCTGGTCAGCATTCCAACACATGGGGAACAACATTTCTTCTATCAGAGAATATTGGAAAGCCACCGGGCGAGCAAAAAGAGATATCTAACAGGCATCAAAAACAGAGAAGAACAATCCGACTACAACCACTTCAGAATCACGTACACCAAAAAGAGGAGAAATATAATAGCAACGAGTAGAAAGAAAAAAGATGGAGAAAAGAAAGGGAGAACCTTTGTTCTGTTTGAATTAACCTGCAAAGAGAAGGAGCCCGGAGAATTCGTAGGTGGGAGTTAGAACAGAATGAGATGCCAAAAGCACTTGGAACCACGAGAAAGAGGAGGGAGAAGGGAGGAGGGAGAGAGAGGGGGAGTGAGAACGAACCAGTCGAAAGGGAACAAGAGGCGGAGGGTCCTGTCTAAAGGGAGTAATAAGAACGACCGGTGTTTAAGAGCTCCGAGATCTACCGCTTGCTCTTTTGTCGGTGAATATACAAAATAATAATAATAATAATAATAATAATAATAATAATAATTATTATTATTATTATTATTAAAAAGAGAATCCATCCACCGAAGAAAGAGAGAGAGAGAGAATCCAATCCGAGTCTGTGCAAGATTGTTCCGCTTCCCAAGGTGACAGTTGATTTGTTATGGAGTTTCCCAAACTGACCCAGCATTTTCAGTTAAAAAAAATAGCATCTTCTTTTTTTATTTTATAATAAATAACATATTTTCATTGGAATCGGGGCCAAATATGTAGTAAATACATTCTCGATTGATTAGCAAGCAAATTCAATTAACTATTTAATTATAGCGTATGTGATTGAATTTAAAAATGTATACTTTTAAAGTAATTTGCGTAAACAACTTAACGAAGCATTCCTTTTTCCCAAAAAAAAAATAACGTCTTGAAATGTTCAGTATTTCTTGGAAAGAAAAGAAAAGAAAAGAAAAAAGCTACGAAGATGTGCTTGTCGGTGTGGTGGAGCTATGCATGTGGTCACGAGCGACAACTTACTGCCTTCCTCATTAAATTTCCTCACAAGTCGTCTTGCAAAATGGACAAGAGTTGTCCACACAAAACAAAGTCCTCCAAGAGTCCCAGTGGATGTTTATTATAGCGATGAAGCTTTTAATTAAGGGTTTATCTGAACTATTCTCAATTATCACATTTTTATGCTAAAAAATAAGTGTTATCTATCTAATCTCTTCTGACTTACCACGTTTTTTATTAAGAAAAATATCAGTTCATCCTCTAATCTTTGGTACTTTTTATCTGTCAATCTTTTCGTTTATTTTTTTTATTAACAAAAGATAAAAGAATATATAAAGCCTCGGAGGAATTGCACTAGAAAGAATATAATATCTTCAAATTTGTTGAGCCTATTTTTTTGTAATATATATTTCATAATTTGTATTATATTCTAAATATTTTGTCATTCCATTCTCTTTGGGACAAGGGGATCCCCTCCTCCTGATGCATTTTATGTACTTATTTTTAGATTTAATTTTTTTAGTACGTTGTTGGTGTTATTTTGTGAAATTTTCAGGCTGCGGAACTATTAAGGAAAATTTTCAAAAGATTTGAAGTTAAAGAAAATAGGGGACTATGATTTTCTTTGTCGGGACTTAGGCATATAAAGTCACAATCATGTTGTGACTTTCTACTCACACAAAATCAAATTATAAGTCATTGACATTCAAATTGAGAGTCATGACTTTGAATATTGTAAGTCATGACATACTTTATTCCAAAGCTAAGACAATTAAAGGGCTTAGCTAGAGGTAAACAAAACAACTTATGTCGAACCGGTCACATCGTGTTGATTGTATTACAAATGATATTGTACCGGATTGGCATTACGTTAATTCGTCACGGTTCATGCACAGGTCGGTCTATAGGCCGATCGTCCTGCATCTCGAGCAATTCAATTTTTTGTTCTAAGATTTAGACTAATAAATAATAATATAATATATGATTACTATATATACTAAAATTTGTTACATATAAAATATATAATCAAGTATTTAAGTATATAATATATAATAAAAAAAATCATTCTACGTGGGGTTGGGCGCATGCTCATCAGACCAATTCCTGATTGTCCACAATCTAGCTCAGCATAATCCGACAATTGTGCTCGGAACGGGGCGGACACAAGAAATTTCGTGTGGGTTGCGTGCGCGGCTCGTAAGGAATTCTATGTTTAGGCTCATGATACAAGTTTGTTTGATGACGTAATTTAGTGTAAGTCATGATAAGATGCTGATTTTATCATATGACAAACTCCAAACTGGTACCTTATGACTTGGCCAACCCTAACGATAAAATTTTTATCTCGCATTGATTCTATCTTTTACCTGTATCCCCACTTAGAAAATAATGATGATATGATTTAGCCAATCACAAATTGCGACAATGGCATGCTGCAACTCATCGATTACTCAATCAAATCGTGCTAAAACAAAATTTTATCGTGACAAGTTTAATTTTTTTCCCTGTTATTATTTAACGTGAAGTCATAATGGCAAGTTAGATTCACCTTTCATACATAAGTAGGGCTAGACGCGACCTTCCATTTAAATAGGTCAAGTCTGTTGTAAAATAAAAGTATTTAAATCTGATTTATAATTTGTAATAAGAATATAAATTTAGCCTAGCTTATTTGATTATTTTTTAATGTCTAATCTAGCTTATTAGTCTGTTAAGTCAAATATATTTTTTAATGGTCTACTAAGTTACATATAATAAATCTTATTTATTAAAGAAATGATAGATATAAATTAAATAAAAGAAATATCACTAATATATTTTTTTCTAAACATATAATAAAAATAGTAATATTGAACTCAAAATTAAAGATTTAAAAGATGAAAGATTAAAAATTATATATATAATATATTAATAAATCTTGGCCTAATAAACTATAAAGTTAGACCAATTATTAAGAGGTTAAGCCTCTTTAAGAAAATAAGTTTTATTTAATATTTTAGCCTGACTTATTTTAATAATAAACTAAGTCACGAGTTGCTTACAAACGACTCGAAGAAATCATGAAGTTTGCAAAGTTTGAGAAGAAAGTGTGGCTTGAAGGTTGAAGAGTAAGTAAAATGTTGGAGGTGATGCTTTAGAGTTTTTTCTTCCGTGGAGGCTCTCTATTTTCCTTATTTATCTTGTGATGAAGTCTACGTGCATCTTAGTTTTATTTTATTTTGAAGGGAAAATATTGTTGAACCATCTATTATTAATTAGTTGAGTTATTTAATTTATCAATCATTGGTTTGCTTAATACTTTGATTTAGGGAGAGTGGTTCGGGTTGGATCGATTTTTCCATCTAAAAAAACCATCTATTATTTTTTGGATCGGTTTGTTAAATCACAAAAACTATGCTAAAATCATTTAGGAAAAAGAAAAATCGATTTTTAGCGGGTCATTTTTTTCGGACCCCTATTTTAATAAATAATATTTTTAAATAATACATAATAAACTAAACTTAATATTGACTTATTTAATCTTGTAACTAAATATAGGATATGATATTAGAACTATTATATTAGAGTTTCACAATGTGATAGGAATATATTAAACTATATAAAAATTATTATATCAGTAATAAAATGATTGATTACATCTAAATTAATTATATAAATAAAAATGGGCTCCACGAGCCCCATGCGATTTTTTCGAGTAGACCCTAGTTTAAGCGGGACGATTTTTTTTATTTAAAAGTTACCTTAAATCGTATTTGATCCCCTATTTTTTTATTTTTTTGGATTAGTTTTTTCGGCTCGAATAGATTTCTCGGTTCGGTCAACTTTTTCTTACACCCCTACTTTGATTAGTTAATTAAAAATTTTAATCAATTTATGCTTATTTAAAAGGTGATTAATTCTTATTTTTAATTATGTTAGTTGAACGATTAGTTATTTTTAATGATTGACACAATTTTAATATTTAGTGTGTCAAAGAAGAGAATCCATGTGCATAAAAATCATATTGATCTCTTTTGAAGGGAAAGCATAAAAATTCAAGAAGATAATTAAATAATTATGAAATGTTATTTTGCCTTTACTTTGTAATGAAAAATCGTAAAAAATAAAATATTAACATGAGCATAATGTTTTTTTTCAAGAAGATTTTCACTCGTATTGATCTTTTTTTATTTTAATATTTTTCATTATACTAATAATGAAGTAAGGGCAAACATGATATTTCATAATTATTATAAAAAAATAACAGAATCTGGATTACACTTAATGGAAGGACTTAAGCATAAAATTTAAACAGATTCAAAGGTCAATCGTTATAAACTTATAGTTTAGAGTTATATATGTGAGAAAAAGTGATAGTTAAGTTAAAGAAGAAAAAAAAAAGAAAATATTTAGGCGTTTCCTACCACAAAACTTTATTTCCTATACTCTTTACCATCAAATCTTCATCCAGCAGTGATAAATTATTTGAGATATTCAAATAGACTGTTAGATGGAAATTTGATGGTGGAGATAATAGGAAATAAAATGAGATAGAAAACACTAAAATTATACTCTAAAGAATCTTTTATTGAAGATAAGAAACTTATGGAACAAACTTATTATTACTTTTTTATTTTTGAATTTTTTAAGAAACTGTATCTATCTTGAATTATTTTTATTAGTTAGTTATTGAGATACTAATGCACTTATGAGTGGATTTTATTTTCCACATTATTTTAAGCATCACCCACATGTGGAAGAGGAGGTGGTCCCGACTTTTTTATTTTAAATATTGTACGAGTTAAATACATAAAAAGGAAATTTTAACAAAATAATTAAGATATTGGCCTGATTAATGATTGAACTATAAAAAAATGTAAATGTAAGTCGTAGATTGACATTTTATGTTTCAAAGTAAAATATCAAAATACATGATATTAAAATAACCTTTGATTAAATCGACTCGATGGCCTAGCTCTACCTTCAACCATCAATTTATGTCATGAAACATTGTATATACGATGATGGTTTGATTTAGTGCTCAATATATTTCATATGGGAATAAGAATTATATGAAGCACTAATTGTCTCCATATATATGGGTGCCATGGAGGGGTGAAAAGAGGCATAGTTCATACTCTTTTAATGAGCCGGTTCAGCTATTGCTCCGGCGGCACCCACCCTTCATGTGTTCAGTTTCTCACTTACTCTTATCTCAACTAATCAAATCGATTTTCCTCTCCATCGTCGCCCCAATTCTTAATCAGTGCCATCTCACCTCCGACGATGAATTGAGTCATTAGCATCATTTTTTAAATAAAGTCCTCATACGATTAATCCTTCTATTTATGTATACCTATATATAGATACAAGTTGTGTGTGAATCAATTGCTCATCTATTTGTAGCCCAAGTTGTTAGGACCAAATAAAAGTATTTTTCCAAACTGGGATTCATCTCATTGCCTCCAAATATGTACAAAATTATATGTGGACCTAAGTTGAAGAAGAAGAAGAAGAAGAAGCAATATGATTTATATTTAACACAAATATTAGAGATTTGAGGGAAAAAGATTCAAATGATATAGAGCTTGTCAACATTATGATACATGTTGAGTAAGCCAAAATCACAAAACTATATTCCGTTCTTGTTGCGTATAAAATGTGTCGCTCCTTTTGTTATTTCTTGGTAAAATTTTCTCCGAGACCTTGTGAAGCTTTTTCTAGGTTTAATCTTGTAACACCCACAAAATCATCCCTCCTGTCACGTAGGCAGTCAGGTTGACCCCGGGAGCGCTACACTGTCTATTACACTATTGACCATGACCATTCAGCAAAATAGCATACGTGGCACACTAATATAATAAGGAAATATAATAAAGGACTTAATGCGGAAGTTCAACAGTCAAGATATTATGACAAATGACTTTAATGCAGAAGTTCAATAATCAAAATATCAAATGCATAGTTCATCCACACATGAGATAACCAAATGATAAGAGATCATATATCTCAAGAAGTTCAATAAGCGAAAGGAATGTGATAAGCGGAATAGAATGATGTTTATGGATAACATGAAATTCATAACGCTGAATTCAACTGAAGTAAGCTTGATGATAAAATAGTCATGTGCAGCAATCTTCAAGCTCTGTACCCTCCAACACCTCATTAATTAGTGTTCTCACCTGTAAAATCTCATTGCAGGGGAATCGAATACCCGTGAGCAATAACCCCAGTACAATAGTAAATAGACGGTGAAATAAGGATCAATAATAATCATGTAAATAATATATCAATGATAAACAATACTGTACTCTGATTCCTATACATTGGCTATGATAGGTCAATACATTATTCTTTGACAATATCAATATTTGTGCTTTATTCTTTACGGTAACTATACTTTGTCTTTACTCTACATTATCTTTACCATACTATAATCCATAGTTTACTGCTTTACAATATTCTCTGATTTACTTTACAGTACTCTGCTTTACATTATTTTACTGTGAGTTACACTACGTCTTTTATATTACTATAATATTCTAAAAGTTAGTTGTCCTATGCGAATTCGACTTTATTAGATTGGGATGTCAGGGGTGCCTCTCTAAATCTCTGAAACCAGTGAGCCCAAAAAAGGGAAAAGGGGTGGGTGTTACTACCACACCCATTTCGGAAGATAGGTGGAAGAAATCCTACAATTCAGGAACAATGATCAATTAAGAAACCTGTAGGTTCACTGTCTCCTCAGCTAGCTACATGTCCCTTCTGGCATAATACAATGATCTCTGGGGGAATGAGTGTGACCTTTGCATCACCCTTCATTCGAGATACAGGTGGGAGAAGATCTGAAATCTCAGGAATAGTGGTCATTGAAGACCAATAGCTTCGCTGTCTCCTCAGCTAACTATCTATCCCTTCTTTACTTTAACTCTGATATTTGCTCTATACTTTGAGGGCGGCACATAACGATCTCATGTCTTTGTCTTTACTTTATTTATCTTTGATTATCATGAAATCTATGATTCAAGACCCAACTGGGCATTAATCTCTGTACAATATGACTCAACCAATGTAGGTGAATTGGTTAGAATCTCATATTATGATTTAAAGTTAGAATTGATTCACTGTCTGCATCGGTCGACCGTTTCCTCTGGTTCGGCCGAGCCGATCTGGTGGACTTGAACCGGTCGACCGTCCACTATGGGACCGGTCGACTATTCTAGAATACCGGTCGACCGGTCCTCTAGGATCAATTGACCTTCGGGTGTTTGTGTATCGGTCGATCGCACATGTGAGCCGGTCGACCGGTTACTCAATTGGATCGATCGACCATTTTAAAGATCGGTCGACCGGTTGCAAGGTTTACCAAATTACGCATCGTGCATAGGATCGATCGACCGATCGAAAGTCCGGTCGACCGATCATGAAATTGAATCTGTCTTGTTGCCAGATAGATCGGTCGACCGCCATGGTGAGGTCGGTCGACCGATTAATACGAACTCGTGTGAGTTCTGTGCGTGAATCGGTCGACCGGTACCTGCGATAAAATAGGGCCGCCAGACTTCTTCTCCATTTTCGGCGGTCCTCCGGCCGTCCAACGGCGATGATCACAATACAAAAAATGCTGCTAACTACTTCAGGATCATAATGAATCGAACTTTACGCATCAAACCTTAGTTCATCGTCTATGGGATTTAAACGTGAGAGTACCTTCGTAGTTCTAACGTCGGAGGTCGTCGGCGTTCTGTGGGCTGTTCAACGGTCGTCCTTAGTTGACGAAAAGGTGCGCCTGGTCCTCACGATTGTCAGAGGAGGTTGCAGTGCGTCGAAGAGAGGTCGGGTCGTTCGCCGTTTGCTGTGAACATCGCGCTTTGTTCCTTGTAATCCGTCGGAGTCGCAGAAGACGAAGAGAACGAAGCGGCACGACGGCGGTGGTCAGCTGAAGTTCACAGGGGTGTCGAAGGGGATGCGAAGGCGCCCCTTCGTGTCCTTTTTATAGCATCGGCAGGCCATAGGGCCGGCCGATTATGGGCATGAATCAGGGGAGGATTTACCTCCCCTGTCGGCCGTTGTCGTTTACAACGTTTCTTTTTTTATTCTGAATTCGTTTTGAATTCTACCCATTAATGGCAATTGATTTCCTTTTTGATTGGTTTGATTTGTCATTGATTTTCTTATGATAATTTGCATCTGTTACATTATTACTCTCTTAAAAGAAAATTCGTCATCGAATTTTGATAAGAGTTAGGACTTACTGAATAATTGTAAAAACTTTTCTCGCATCTCTGATTCTACTTCCCAGGTGGCCTCTTTTCTTTGATGGTTCTTCGATGCTACTTTGACTAGTGATACTTTCTTCTTTCCTTGTTGGTGTTCCTAGTATTACAATATCTCTATTGGTTGTTCTTCATATGTCAAATCCTTCTTGAGGTTTTGTTCCTCAATTTGGATTACGTTGACATAATCATGCTTGTACATCCGGAGTAGAGAGACATGGAAGACATTGTGTACTCTAGCATATGCTGGAGGTAGGGCCAACCTGCATACTGAGTCTCCAATCATATCTAAAATTTTGAATGGACATACATATCTTGGACTCAATTTTCCTCGTTTACTAAAATGCATTACTCCTTTGGTGGGGGAGACCTTGAGTAGGACCTGGTCTCCTGCCTTGAAGTTATGTTCTTGACGCTTCTTATCCGCGTAGGCCTTCTAACGATCTTGAGCAGACTTCATTCTCTTATTTATTACTTCGACTCTGTCCGTGTACTCTTGGGTCTGCTTCTGTAATTCAGCGCTCAAGATTTTTCTTTCTCCCACTTCACCCCAACATGTCGAAGAGTGACATGGGCGACCATACAATGCTTCAAAGAGGGACATCTCTATGCTAGCATGGAAACTATTATTGTAAGGGAACTCTATAAAAGGAAGATGTTTGTCCCAGTTGCCATGCCAATCCAGTGCACATGCTTTAAGCATATCTTCTAACGTCTGAATGGTTCTCTCCGATTGGCTGTAGCGAAGCCTTGTCCCAAAAGCATTCTGGAGACTCTTCCAGAATCTTGAGGTGAATCTGAGATCTCTATCAGACACAATGGTCGATGAGATCCCGTGAAGCCTAACAATCTCCTACACGTACACATCCATTAAACTTTCAAGAGATTGTTTTACCTTGATGGGTAGAAAGTGAGCCGATTTAGTAAGTCGGTCCACTATTACCCAAATGACATCATATCCCTTCTGAGTCTGAGGTAAGTCTGTGATGAAGTTCATTGATATTTCTTCCCACTTCCATTGTGGGATGCCCAGACTCTTCAAAGTTCCTTGAGGTTTCTGGTGTTCTACCTTGACCTGTTGGCATATTATGCATTTGGAGACATATTCTGCAATCTCCTTCTTCATATCTGGCCACCAAAAACTCATCTGCACATCCTTATACATTTTTGTACTCCCTGGGTGAATTGCAAACTCTGATTTGTGACATTCATCTAGCACTTCCCTGTGAAGTTCTGGGTTATTCGGTACCCATAGCCGATCGCGGTACCTTATGTCACCATCTGCAGAGACTTTGAAATTTGTTGTCTCGAGACTGGTCTTGATCATCATTGTTTGATAGTTTGTATCTTCTACTTGCGCCTCAATGAGTCTTTCAATCATATCTGGTACTATGCGCTGCATCATCATTAACGATCCGTCATGCCGTACTCTTGATGTCCACTTAAACAATTCCTCCATCATTTCAAATTATCGAAGGCGCATGAAGGCAACAGATCCTTCCCACTTTCGACTAAGTGCATCGGCCACTGAATTTGCTTTACCAGGATGGTAGTTGATAAAGAACTCATAGTCCTTTAAGAACTCCATTCATCTTCTTTGGCGCATATTTAGGTCCTTCTATGTGAAGATGTACTTTAAGCTCTTGTGGTTTGTGTAGACCACAAATTCTTCTCCATTCAGGTAATGTCGTCAAAGTTTGAGAGCAAACACTACTGCTGCCAATTCGAGGTCATGCGTTGGGTAATTGACCTCATGCTTCTTTAGCTGTTTGGATGCGTATGCCACTACTTTCCCATGTTGCATCAGTACGCATCCCAATCCTGTGCCACTAGCATCACCGTAAATTATGTAACCACCGTTGGCCGATGGTAACGTTAGGATTGGCGCTGAAGTTATCCGCTTCTTTAACTCTTGGAAGCTTTCTTCATATTTGGACGATCAGATAAACTTTTCTCCCTTCCTTGTAAGCTTGATCAGTGGCAATGCTATTCTAGAGAAATCTTTCATGAAGCATCTGTAGTAACCTGCTAAACTAAGTAAACTTCTAATCTCGGAGACGTTCTTTGGTTGAGTCCAGTTCGACACTGCTTTCACTTTTGCTGGATCCACTGCAATTCCATCCTTGGAGACGATGTTGCTAAGAAACATCATCTGCTCTAGCTAGAATTCACATTTGGAAAATTTTGCGTACAACTTATTCGCTCGCAAAGTTTCCAAAACTATTCTCAAATGTTCTCTATGCTGCTCTACGCTTGGTGAGTATATGAGGATGTCGTCCACATACACAATTACAAACTTATCCAAGTGTTCTTGAAAAGTTCGATTCATGAAGTCCATGAATGTTGTCGAGGCATTGGTTAACCCAAACGGCATTACTAGGAACTCATAATGCCCATATCTTGATCGGAATGCTGTCTTTAGAATGTCTTTCTCTGCTACCCTTAGCTGATGATATCCGCTCCTTAGATCAATCTTAGAGAACACTTTTGCTTTGGACAGTTGATTAAATAAGTCGTCTGTGCGAGGTAGTGGATACTTGTTCTTTATTGTAACTTTCTTCAACATTCTGTAGTCGATACAAAGCCTCAACGATCCGTCCTTCTTTTTGACAAAAAGGACTGGTGCACCCCATGGCGAAACACTAGGCCTGATGAAACCTTTATCCAGTAGCTCTTGAATCTGGTCCTTCAATTCCTTCATCTCTGCCGGGGCCATGCAGTATGGAGCTTTGGAGATTGGTGTTGTACCAGGTACCGCATCAATATGGAAGTCTATGTCCCTTCTAGGCGATAGATCACTCATGTCATCAAGGAATACATCAGAAAATTCCCTCACCACTTCTATGTCTTGAGGGGTATTCTTTGATTCATCTATTTTAGTCACACTCGCTAGGTAACCTCTAAATCCTTTTGAAATAGTTTATGTGCTTTCATGACAGACACTATGATCCTTGGTTCTTTCTGTGCAATGCCTCTGACTATAACTTTATCTGTACTATGGGTACCTATCATTACCTTCTTTTGTTTGTACAAGATAGAAGCATCATGGGAGGTTAGCCAATCCATGCTCAAAATAATATCATAATCTCTCATAGGGATAATGATAAGATTTGCAGGAAAGTTATTTTTCTCTATCTCTATGAGTACATTAGAGAAGTACTTGATGGTAATCAGGGTTTGGGTCAATATATTCATATTATGTTCTAAATTCATTGCAATTAACCCTAATATTTTGGCACATTCTTTAGTTATAAAGGAATGGGAGGCACCAGAATCAAACAATATTTTTGTAGGTAGATCGGCTACGAATAGCGTACATCGAATGACCTCAGTGTCATTCTGTGGAGCATCCTCTTCTAAATTGAAGAGTCTTCCTTGCACCAACTGTTGTTGTCTGCGTCTCGGACAGTTTACTGCGATGTGGCTCATTCCACCGCAATAATAGCAAGCTCCATACTTCATGCGATATTTCCCAGCGTGGGTTCTGCCACATGTGTTGCATAAAACCCGTTCACCTTGTGCAGGTGATACTTGAGGGGCTCTAGGAGGCTGTTGCCTCTGTTGCTGAGCTGGGCGCCTTGTCGTCTGCTGAGAAGGTAGCTGTTGTTGCTGCTATTGTTGTGGTTGCTATTGCTATGGGGGAGGAGCTTATTGTGGAGGACGGTAGGATTGTTGTTGTGGTCAGTAATTTTGTTGAGGCGCTGGGTATGGACGGTACCGGTTATCCTGTCGTTAGTGTTGTCGGTTGTTCCCACGAAACTGTTGTTGCTGATGGGAACTCTGCCCTACATTCTGTTGGGCCATCTTTTTCTTCAGAAGGTTCTGATGATCCTTCTCGGCCATGGTTGCTAGACTGACCGTCTCATCTAGGGTTTTTCAATTTTCTGGCCTGATTTGAGACCTCGGTTTGGGGCTCAATCCATTCACAAAACGCTTTGTCAGAGCCAATTCGTCCATAATCAAATTTGAGTATTTCTTCAATCGAACGAATTTGGTCACATACTGATCCACTGTCATGGTCCTTTGCTCCAGGTGCAGAAACTCCTTCTGCTTCAGATCCCTTTTGAAGGTAGGGAAGTAGCACGTCTCGAATGCTTGGCGGAAGTCTTCCCATGCTACAGTTCTGTCTCCCTAAAAACTAGTGGCCTTCTTTGCCTTCCACCACTCTTTTGCATCCTTCTAGAGAGTCTCTCCAGCGAATAATACTTTCTTGTTCTCTGAAACGTCGAGGATATCGAACTTCTCTTCTAGAGTCTCTATCCACTGTTCAGCTACTTCTATGCATCCCTCTCCATTGAACGTCGGATGTTTTGACCTCAAAAAATCTTGTACGGTGCACGTGATGGGAGCTTGGCGTTCTTGTTGTGCGGATGATTTAGGTAAGGGAGGGGAAAACGGAGGCGGATACGTTGGAGATGGAGGAACAAAATGGGTCTTCCCTTCGATATACATTTCATTCTCGCTAGTGGATGCTGATACTCTTCTTTGAGAAGACATCTATAAAAAGACCATGACAATATTTGATAAAAGCATATAATCAAGAATCTTTAACCAAAATAAAAATCTTAAATAAAAATTGAGAACTTACGGCTCATTATCCGCTAAAATAAAAGTTAATATCACTGTATGGTTAGCCAAAGCAAAATGATAAATATCTGTCTAAGGCACACTAAGGCCTTCACATTAAGAAGCATTAAGCACTAATCACCACGTCAAGAAGGTTCCCCAGGTTCATTCCCGGGTTTCTTCTCATGTTTCAGAGGATTCGGACATTCATCTTCATAGTGCCCATCTTGATCGCAGAGACTACAATAGGGTTTTGAATCTTCTTCTTCTTCATCAGATGACAGACAAATATGATTGCTGAGGCATCCTCCTATCGTCTGTAAGTGCCTCCTTTGATTTATTTCTTCACGTGTCTTAATGGGTAGGAAGTCGCGTGGGGAGGGTAACTCTAGATCATTACTTCCCACGCTCTCTAGATCCGAATGCTCATGTTCCTCTAGAGCAGGCTGTAGTGGAATTGCATGCCTATCTTCGGGTTCTGGTGCATGTACTACTTCCGGGATTAGAGGATCTAGTGGGCGTGCTCGAGCCCCAACTATATGAACAGCTCTCCTACCTCTACGTACAACTCTGGTTATCATGTGACGTGGAGGCATCTATAATACAAGTTAACTCAATAACATAAGTATGATTCACATAAGAATGTACTTATTACTTACTTGAGGAGTGGAGCCGCAGATGCTTGAGAAGCTTGCATATGACTTTACTTTGGGCTGTGTAACAATATGAACAATAAATATTATGCATGAACATTTGCTCTACTATGATCAATGAAGGAGCCAAGAACTTGGGCTTTGATACCAAACTGTATCACCCCCAAAATCGTCCATCATGCCACGTAGGCAGTTAGGTTGACCCCGGGAGCGCTACACTATCTACTACACTATTGACCATGACCATTCAGCAAAATAGCATACGTGACACACTAATATAATAAGAAAATATAATAAAGGACTTAATGCGGAAGTTCAACATTCAAGATATTATGACAAAGGACTTTAATACGGAAGTTCAATAATCAAAATATCAAATGCATAGTTCACCCACACATGAGATAACCAGATGATAAGAGATCATAGACCTCAAGAAGTTCAATAAGCGAAAGGAATCTGATAAGCTGAATAGCATGATGTCTATGGATAACATGAATTCAACTGAAGTAAGCTTGATGATAAAATAATCATGTGCAGCAATCTCCAAACTCTGTACCCTCCAACACCTCATCAATTAGTGTTCTCACCTATAAAATCTCATTGCAGGGGAATCGAATACCCGTGAGCAATAAGCCCAGTACAATAGCAAATAGACGGTAAAATAAGGATCAATGATAATATGTAAACAATATATCAATGATAAATAATATTGTACTCTGATTCCTATACATTGGCTATGATAGGTCAATACATTATTCTTTGGCAATATCAATATTTGTGCTTTATTCTTTACCGTGACTATACTTTGTCTTTACTCTACATTATCTTTACCATACTATAATCCATACTTTACTGTACTATATTCTTTATTGCATCATGCTTTACTTTATAATGTTCTCTGCTTTACTTTACAGTACTCTGCTTTACATTTCTTTACCATGAGTTACACTCTGTCTTTTACATTACTATAATATCCTAAAAGTTAGTTGTCCTATGCGAGCTCGACTTTATTAGATTGGGACGTCAGGGGTGCCTCTCTGAATCTCTGAAGCCAGTGAGTCCAAAAAAAAGGGAAAAGGGGTGGGTGTTACTACCTCACCCATTTCGGAAGGTAGGTGGAAGAAATCATACAATCCAAGTCAATTAAGAAACATGTAGGTTCACTGTCTTCTCAGCTAGCTACCTGTCCCTTTTGGCACAATACAATGATCTCTGGGGGAAGGAGTGTGACATTTGCATCACCCTTCATTCGAGATATAAGTGAAAGAAGACATGAAATCTCAGGAATAGTGATCATTAAAGATCAGTAGCTTCGTTGTCTCCTCAGCTAACTACATATCCCTCATTTACTTTAACTCTGATCTTTGATCTATACTTTGGGGGCAGCACATAGCGATCCCATATATTTGTTTTTACTTTATTTATCTTTGATTATCATGAAATCTATGATTCAGGACCCAATTGGACATTAATCTCTGTACAATATGACTCAACCAATGTAGGTGAATTGGTTAGAATCTCATGTTATGATTTAAAATTAGAATTGATTCACCGTCTGCATCGGTCGACCGTTTCCTCTGGGTTCGGCCGAGCCGATCTGGTGGACTTGAACCGGTCGACCGTCCACTGTGGGGCCGGTCGACCGTTCTAGAATACCAATCGACCGGTCCTCTAGGATCGATCGACCTTCGGGTGTTTGTGTATCGATCGACCGCACATGTGAGCCGGTCGATCGGTTACTCAATTTGATATGTCGACCGTTCTGGAGATCAGTCGACCGGTTGTAAGATTTACTAAATTGCGCACCGTGCGTAGAATCGGTCGACCGATCGAAAGTCCGGTTGAGCGATCATGAAATCGAATCTGTCTTATTGCCAGATAGATTGATCGACCGTCATGGTGAGGTCGGTCGACCGATTAATACGAACTCGTGTGAGTTCTGTGCGTGAAACGGTCGACCGTTCAAAATATCGATCGACCGGTCCCTGCGATAAAATAAGGCCGCCGAACTTCTTCTCCATTTTCAGCGATCCTCTGGCCGTCCAACGGCGACGATCACAATACGAAAAATATTGCTAACTATTTTAGAATCATAATGAATCAACTTTACGCATCAAATAATCCTTAGTTCGTCGTCTATGGTATTTAAACGCAGAGTACCTTCGTAGTTCTAACGTCGAAGGTCGCCGGCATTCTGTGGGCTGTTCAACGGTCGTCCTTAGTTGACGGAAAGGTGAGCCTGGTTCTCACAATCGTCGGAGGAGGTTGCAGTGCGTCGAAGAGAGGTCGGGTTGTTCGCCGTTTGCTGTGAACGTCGCGCTCTGTTCCCTGTAATCCGTCGAAGTTGCAGAAGACGAAGAGAACGGAGCGGCACGACGGCGGCGGTCGGCTGAAGCTCACAGGGGTGTCGAAGGGGACGCGAGGGCAACCCTTCGCGTCCTTTTTATAGCGCCGATCGTGGGCATAAATCAGAGGAGGATTTACCTCCCCTGTCGACCGTTGCCGTTTGCAACGTTTCTTTTTTTTATTCTGAATTCGTTTTGAATTCTACCCATTAATGGCAATTGATTTCTTTTTTGATTGGTTTGATTTGCCATTGATTTATAATTTGCATCCGTTACAAACCTCCCATTTCTGACTTTTTTTCAACTTTATCAAATAAAAAATCGTCAACTTTTTTTCTTGCCAACTTTAGCAATTTATCATGAAAAGGGCCACTTTGTTGAGCAAGCCAACCCAAGTACATTAAAAGGCATCGAGCGAATACAAGGCCCAATGTTTGCCACTTTGTTGAATAGCCCAAGACATTACGTGTTTTTTTTTTAATATTGACCATATAAGATTGTATTTGTGTGGGACATAATTTTCTTCTATTTTGCAATTGTAAGACGATTAATTGAACATAATTTTTTTTCTTAACCCAAAACTAGAAAGAAAAATCTAAGAAATTTTTTCTATTTAAATTATGTTAGGCCCCGACAGCCAGCGTAAAACTCTGTCGAATCTCATGAACATGGATCAACGATGACATCGTATGAACCATGTAGTCGACCCCAACTAGTGGGATAAGGTTTTGTTATTGTTGTTGTTGTAAATTGTGTTTTGGGAAAAAAATAAAAACAGAAGCTTCGCCTTCAAAAAATCGCTTTCTTCCAACAATTGATGAATTTGCTCCCGTTTTAGTTCTTGAACATGTGAACATGATTTGGCAACTTTATTTCTTACGAGAATTTTAATTTAATCAAGCAATTGCGAGATGCCCACATATGGCCAAGACCCATTCTTCTAATATATATATCGATGGCTTAAGTGTCCCTAATTAATTAAGTCGGCAAGAAATTTCTCATATATATGGTCAAGAAACGCCTAATACATAGAAGTGGTCCAACTTCAATCATTTCATAGCTGCTAAATGATCTTCTTGACGCATGTCCACTCTAATCACCATACACCAAATTAATTATCTTACTTGCACAAATTAACTTAGTTGAATTCATGGTCTACATTTCATGCTATGACAATAATTTTATTCTAGATATTTATTTGCTTTTTTTTATACAAGGGATTCATTTAAGACACGAAAAAACTTTCTGCTTTCTTATACGTATGTGCTTTATTTAATTTGAGCTGTCTCGTATGTGTCCTTGTATCAGCACAATTATAAGGTTAGAGAGATAATGACGGTGCACGAAGTGTCCATGCATAATAATTGAGCCATTGGTCAAGAACGATGGGAAAGGGAGGAGGAGGTTGTGGTGCCAAGTTAAGTTGATGAGGATATTGAGGGCCTCCTGAAGCAAACCCTCATTAAAAGCTCTCTCACTCATAATAATTTTGTTTTATCACAAGTTGCCCTCTCAGCAATAATTTACAATGATTAAAGCTCTTTTTCCTTGGGCAAAACTAATAATCCTCCTAATTCTTTTGTTGTTCTTATCCTCCTCCTCTTCCTTGGCCTTCGCCAATTAATGTATCTCAACCCACTCCATTAAGAAGCACTAAACAATTTTGAAGAATATATATGGGTGAAATGGACCCCTTCTCTGGTGGAAGAGGGAGACACCGATTGAAGGCAGTGGGTCCATGAACCCAAAACCATTGTTTTTGTTATTAATTGCATGCATATTGGCAGGATGATGATGATGATCACTTTGCAATTAGTCGTATGTTTAAGTGATAATAAGTTGTACATATCTTGCATGCATTTGAATAATTTAATTTGACATTATAATTGTATTCTAGCATATTCACTGCTGAGATGCATGGTTTGTGTGTGTGAAGTGTCATATCAACTTAATGCTTTGTATCAAATCATATATAACTTTTTTTGTGTATGTAGGAAATCACCATTACTAGACAATATCGGGCAATTATATGAGTATGCATTGCATCTTAATTAGCCTTTACGTTGCCCTACATATTAAATATATAAGGGCCAGTAGGGCCAGTATTCAATCATATAGAAGGCGGCCATGCGATTTGGTCTTCCATGAATACGTCAAGGACGTCCGGGCTGTTCAGAATTGGCAACTCAACGATCGATATTTGTTCCAAATGAATCTTCACACGTTAGAAAATTTTCTCAAGTTACTTTTGTCTCTGACAAGCTAACTATTATAGATGAATATTAATATTCAAATTCCAAATAATAATAATAATAAAGATTAATTCATAAATAGTGAAAATAATTAGATATTAGAAATTTTTAAAATTTTTCCTGGCAATAATGATGGCATATTCCGCAAACCGTATATAATTCAAGACATATAGTGAAATAAATTCAAATCACAATATATTACATCTTATCAAGATCTCAGGATACTTCTATGGTCTGCTACCGTTATAATCAATACCATAAATAAAAGGACTTGTATGCATAATGTGCTAAACAAATATATGATATTTTCTTTTCATAAAATATGGTATATTCAATATAGTTATAGGTAGTTACTTGGGAATAATAAATGCCCAATTTAAATTTGGTTGTCTAATCATACCTTAATAAGTTTTAATCCATTTAAGAGTTTTTTTTTCGTTTCACGAAGTCAGAGTTAGAACTTAGAAGTAATGAGTTCCCAAAATATTAAAAAAATATTCTTAGTTGTCCTCAACGAGCTAGTTAATCATTTGTTTGTCACACAAGTTTAAGTTTATAGGATGCGGAAAAATTACACAGTATTTTGACGAGTCTATCAAATCAAAGTGTTTACTTTCTCTGGGCAGAAGGAGAGATGTATGTTTACTTTAATTAAACGGGCGAGTCATTTGCATGCATCTTAGTAACTTCCTATTTTTCTACTACTGCCCATATCTGTACAGAATCCTACCAAATCCAGCATTAAAGAGTTCCTAGTAATAAATAACTGTGGATTAGGGAAAAGTAAGACAGAAAGGAGCTTGGCATTATCATTTATAATTCGAGTTTAATTAAACATAACATTAGCAAATGCCAAAGTGCATCTTGATGTGGACAGTACTTGTGAGCTACTTTGGCTCCGCACCACACAGCATAGACACCCAACCACTCATCTTTTCTTTGTAAAGCTAACAACGTTCCCCAACCCTGAAGTAAAAGGAAGGAAGGCTCTCCATTGCATTTTTTTTAACATTTTGTTGAGGTATGGAGGACTAACATGAAAACGTGTATGTACGTGTTTTGGTAATCATTTGCTGAATTTTTAGGTGCCTAAATTATTTCTAGTAAGTGTCATGTTTTGGTAATCATTCTATACAGATTATTTCTAATATGAATTTTTAGGTGCTTAAATTAAATATGCTAAAAACGTGTTCTTAAGTAAGTTACTTTGAGAATAGGGGACGAATCATTCTATATTCAAAGATCGATTGTTCTCACTCTATATTTTCTTTCTTTTTTGGAATCACTTCAAAGTGTCCGCAAAATTGCAATTTCCGAACATAATGTTGTCATTAATTATATCCAGCATTTAATATAAAAAAACAAAAACGACTGTTTAAAAATAGTGATAGCCAAAAAAAAAAAAGAAAGACAAAAAGAAACAGGATCCACCCCAAGAAGCTTACCAAATTATCCACCAGAACAGTGAAAAGTTTGAGCTTTATGTCAACACAAGTGACAGGATGGCAGCTCATTGTCAGTGCAAGAACATTACTATTTTTCCTCCTTTCCTTTCAATTATTTTTTCTTTGTCCAAACAAACAAAGCATGGTTTCACAGACATGTAAGCAAGCTCAATCTCATCAATGTGCTTTAGCCTTTTGCTTATGGATAAGCTCGTAGTAGTATTAGTGCAAAGTGCAAACTCCTTGTAAGCAATAATGCCATTTTAGTATACTGTTATGAGAAGCACATGGCGAAGTGAAGGTTAGGAGGAAGGCAAGTACTTGCTGTGTTGTCCTTGATGGTGCAGTACTGATCAGGTGCTAAACTATGATCAATTATTGGAGGCCAAAAGTTAGGGATGAGAAAAGTTCAAAGAACCCTTGTTCAAGCTAGAAGGATATAAAGATTCTTATGACGCTCATGATCAAGGAATGATGGCAGTTAAATCTCAGTCCAATGCTGTAATTAATTAGTTTTACACAGATACATATATATGCAATCCATTGTTACTTTTTTTATCTTATTTTGCAAAAGAAAAAAATGGGGAATAAAGAGAAACTAAAATTCACTCAAACTTCAAACTAGTCATTCAGTTTTTTATTATAAAGAGAGACATATCACACATGACTTGGTACATGTTTGTGCTCTTATTTTAAGATAACACAGATTTATGAACATTCAAGATGAAGTCTAGTGTACAAAAATTTCTACTCATCTCACTTCCACCAGTAACTTTACAGCTAAACCCTCCTCTGAGTTTCCAATTGGGAATGTAGAAACCATGAATTATAATATGCTGATACATATTGAAGAAGTGATGGGTACCAAAGGTAGGAAAAAGGAACAGGGGGATCTCTGGCTTGTGGTTTGCCATTAGGTCTGAAAGGTCATTGGGGGTGACAGCCAACAGGTGGCAAACATGTTGGGGGCACAAAGCCGGCCACTTGACCACCAAGTCTGCTTTGCCCTACCCAACAGTCTTCTGGACAGTCCAATGCCACAAACCTAAAGCTAGCAAAGCTGTATATATATGCTTCTCCAACAAAATATGAGTACTGCAATGCAATCCAACCCCCCCCCCCCCCCCCCCCCCCCCCCCCCCCTCAGGTAAAGAATGAATCATTCATTCAACAAAGTTCTCAACAGTCCACTTGAAGCCTGCAGCTGGTAAAACTTGCACAGCTAGCTACTTCACTTTTGGCCTTTCTTTTTTCTCTCCTGTACGTCCACCTTCTTCTCCATGACTTTCTTTTCTCTAACAGGAGTTATTGCTAATTTTTTATAATTAAGTGGTATCAGAGAACATTTTTTTAACACAAGATACATGAGCTCAGTGCATGAATGATACAAGAAAAGACATAAAAATCAAACCTCAAGTTATTAATTCACAAATGAATTTTCTTTTGATTGGCAGACAAGTTATAAAAAAGAAGTTGGTCTAAATTTCCAACTTTTTCTTTGAATTTCGCTTTGATCACTTTCGCAATGTCTAAACTGGTGCCTATCTTATTCAAATTTTCGTATTATACTGGTGAAGGCTTTTAAATTGTTTACAAATTAAAATAAACAGTACCAGTACTGTTTAAAATCTTATTAATAATTTAACATTTGTAGTGATAATGGAAAAAATGTCATATCCAGCTTGAATGCAATAATTGTACTAACTAAAGAATGTTCTTTCAAATCAATTTTCAAGCAATTACTATTTAAAACGACAAAAAATCAATTAATTTGCAGAAAGAAAGTTCAAATCGCATGAGTCGTAGCGTGCGTACGTTGAACGTATATGTATTTCCACGCATCCAAGAGGTGATCGGTAGGAGACCTTTATTTGGCTTTTAAATGGGACATCCTCCTATCAAAATTAAGCAATTAAAGGATATATTTGATTCAACAATTAATAATCATATGATCCCTAATTTGATTATCATAATATTTTTTTTTTATTTTTTTTTCTTATACTTACATATAACTCTTTGTAATAAAAAAAATTAACGTCTACCCATGCACGGATGGAAGCCAAGGCTTAAAATTTTATAATATTATCGCATAACATAGTGCAAGAAAATTATGTGCATCCCCTTAAAAGTCTCCTTGAGCTCCGGGCTTTGCCAACTTTTGGCAAAGGAAAAGAGGCCGTGGGGAAAAAGCATAAGCACTTGGACCATGTACATATAACTTTTAAATTAATTTTTTCATTAATAATCAAAATATATGTGTGTTGAACATTATTATATATCAGTGGAATGAAAAAGTAAACTAAGGTAAAAAAAATGAAGATTTTCACCGAATTGATGAATCAAGTGCATGTCAAGGTCGTCCACTTCACAAGTTCATACCTAATGGTCTAAACTTCAATTATTTTATGCTGATTAACGGACTACTTGCATTCACAGTTGAAGTTCGCCAACTTTCAACAGTCACAAAAATCATGATCTAAGGAAAGCATCTTCTAAGCATCAAACTTTTCCATCTATACTAACCATGTTTTTGCTCAAATACCATGCATATAATTCCAAGTATGATGAGAAAAAACACATTAAAATGATAATTTGCCCTAATTTTGTTTATGGCAGAGATGGATGGAGGTGAAGCTCAGAACTAACAAGATTTGGTTCTAATTAAGAGGAGGAACAAAACCAGCAATTCCAGGCTATGACACCATCAACAGTGCAAAACTCCCCTATCAAGCATTATTAAGGGCGTGCCGAGGCGAACACGTCACATTTATAACGGGGCCCACGTGACTGCCACGTGCCCCCATTAGTCGATGCTCTGTTCAATCCTCCTCCTCTCTTCCCACCCCCCCCCCCCCCCCCCCCCCCCTCTCTCTCTCCCCCACCAATTTCTTAATCAGAAAAACCCTACCTTACTTACCATGTAAACCTCCTACAAACCTTTCTCCCTAGTTTGCCCCCGACGATTCCATGTTTTGACCCAGTTTTACGTGTCGAAGTTGCAGTTCAAGTTGTTCAACACAGCCGCCATTTCCAACCCTTCTACGCTTTCAGGTCATATTCGCACAAATCTCTCTCGATTGAGGGCTTTCCAGTAATTTCCGCTCCAATAATTGCAAAATAGTCGACACGGAGCACCCTCTACTTTCGTAAATTTGCAAAACAGATCCCATCTTTATATTTTTTTCCTGGGGCCTCATGCATTTACGTTGCCCTTTAAATACCGCTGCCCATCTTCCCATGTTTCACTCACAGCACAAAGCAAGACATCCTCCCTCTCTCTCTCTCTCTCTCTCACGAAAGGAAAAAAATCCCTGAAAAGAGAAAAAAAGGCTGCAAAAGAGGGAGAGCAACGATTCAGACAAGGTGCAATGGACCAATCTGAGAGCGTAGGGAAGCGGCTGTGGCATATTGTCAGGGTCGTCTACTACATGCTCCGCAAGGGCATCTCCAAGCACAAGCTCATGATGGACCTCAACCTCCTCCTCAAGCGTGGCAAGATCGCCAGCAAAGCCCTCGGTAACCTTATCACCTCCCACGGCCACGGCCACCACCACAATCATCACCACGCCAGCAATACGAATAGCATGTACTCGAGCTTGTCGTGCCGTTCCATGGACCCAAACCTGGCCTTCTACAGTCCCAAGGAGGTGCAGTTCAGCTGCAGCAACACCCCTTCGTACCCTTCCTTCGGCGCCGCCAAGCGCAGGAACCGGCGCGGCGGCGGAGGTGGCCGCCTTGATTACTACTACGACGAAGACATCACGGCCGTGGCCAAGGCATTCGAGCTCCTCAACTCCGAGATGTCCGACAGCGAGTCAATGGTCGCGGCCTCGCCGTCCCCGGCTCCCTTCTGGTACGGCAAGAGCCCGGCGAAGGTCCGGCAGCTGAGGATAACCGACTCCCCGTTCCCGATAAGGGAGGAGGAAGGGGAGGTCGACGGGCACGTCGACGAGCAGGCTGAGGAGTTCATCAGGAGGTTCTACGAGCAGCTCCGCTTCCAGCAGAGGATCCCGGAGACGCCGGACAGCTGGTACTACCGGCGGGAGTCATTGAAAGCACGGGCATGACGGAGTTGATTCAGCTTTCCATAGAGCTTAATTTAGCTTCTGTGAATAAAAAAGGTTTTTACTGTCTAGAGAAGTAGAGGTCTATGTTTGCTTTCAAGTCTGCATTCCATTGCAGTTGCATGTTTACGTCGCCATGATGAGTGATTGAGATATTGGGGTTTTTTGAGAGCTTTGTTGTTCCCTTTATCTTTTCTAACTCATCTCCCTTTCTCTTTAAGCTCTATATACATCATATAGAGATATGCATAAAGAAGAATAGATATATAGAGTAGAGATTGGCATGTTAACTTTGGTTCGAGCTTTAAAGCTAAACAAGCATCAACTTCCAGAAGTAAAAGGAAAAATAAATTATATATAGGAGTATGGTGAAAACCTCATTGTGCTGCTCCTTATTTGTACAAGCAACATAATGCATATATTAGGTTTGGTCATGACTAGTTAGAGGCATGTTGTGATCGCAAATTAATGGCTCTGGTTGACTTGGAACTAGAAGGATGTCCATGCACGTTGTGTACCGCATCTCGGAGTATCGCACTTGACTTGGGTTGTACATGTGGAGCTTTGCTGTGTTCGTCCATATGCTGTCGTCTCGATCCAGGGGGAAATAGTTTAATGATTGGAGATAGGGCGTTAGTGGGCAGCTCGTAGTTCCACTTATTTTTAGCCTAATTCGACTCGATCTATTATTAAAATAAGTTAGACTAAAAAATTAAATAAAGCCTATTTTTTTAAAAAGGCTTAACTTTTTAATAATTGATCTAGCCTTATAGCTTATCAGGTCAAAATTTATTAATATATTATATTATATATATAATTTTTAATTCTTCATTTTTTAAATCTTTAATTTTGAGTTCAATATTATTATTTTTATTATATGTTTAGAAAAAATATATTAATGATATCTCCTTTATTTAGTTCATATTTATTATTTCTTTAGTAAATAAGATTTATTATATTTAATATAGTAGATCATCAAAAAAATATATTTGGCTTAACATGCTAATAAAATAGGTCAGACATTAAAAATTAATAAAACAAGTCAGGCTAAGTTTATCTTCATGGTTTGTTATAGGCTATAAGCCAGGCTTAAATACTTTTATTTTGCAACAGACCTGATCTATTTAAGCAGAAGCTTAGCTCGGTCTAACTCGTGTCCAGCTCTAATTGAAGGAGACTGTTTTGTTTATAAGTAGGAGATTTGAAGTAAGGAGACAGGGTTGGTAAGAGAGATCACATATGTAACACTAAATATGGATGGAATAAGATTGTAAGATACCATAATAAAAGATCCTTTTATTTTCTCCATATATGTTTTCTTTTGTAAACCCAAAAATATTGATAGAAGGGACAAAGAAATGAAAATTTGCTCTTACAACTCTGGAAATCACTTGAGAAAGATTTTGGTTTCGTTAACAATTATAAATTACCACTGGATCAGCCAATGATTTTAAAATCAAGTGAGATTCAAACTAAATCCTCCCCAATGGATTATTTACCAATATTTCGACAATTTCTATCTGCACAACTCTTTTAAATATTCAAGTTTTCCGAAAATTTACTCTAGTTACAACTTTCTATTAACTTTACTCTTATTTATCCAATAACATTTATTTTTAACCTTTGTTTGAATTAAATAAATATAGAGGAAACTTTTATAGCCTACAAACAAGAATGGAAATAATTCGTAGTTTAATCTTCGAAGGTCAAAATAGTTTTTATAAAAAAATATTTTACGATAAAAATATGGGAAATTTTAGCACTAGTTTCCTTTTTGTTAACGTCCGAATTTAAATTGCTTAATTACCAGAAAATTAGTTTAGCAAACGTAGGGTATGTGCGGAGTGCTCTACCATTGTGTGGACCGTCCAATAAGTGCCCTTTTTTAAAAAAAAAAATCAAAACTCATTTTAAATGATTCCATCGACCTTTTGTAATATATCGAAAATTTGAAATTATTACACCATTATTTAAAGCCTCATTGCAACCGGCAATCTCCAGATCAATCTTCAACAATGTTTTCACTTAGAGATGACGTTTTTTTCAATTTTGGTTCATTGGGTACCTCAAAATTATTGGTATATGCAAGAGAGAAATAGTAAATATCGATCAAATTAATGATTCTGGAAACGAATTAAACTTAGACTATTAATTCATTTTAATGTAATTCCCGTAGTTAATTACAATAAAATATCAACACTTTGTTACACTTGAATAACTCCTTTTAAGGAGGCAATGAAGATGCACAAAGCTTCATGTTGCAAAAAAAAAAAACCTGAAATAGGAAAAAAAATGTTGTCTACAGAACGACACGTAGAGCTCGAACAAGTAGAAGGAAAGGTTTGAAAAGCTGCAAAGAGCAAAAGAGACCAGGCACCTAAATGGCCAGTGCTTGCAGGCAATGCATGCACTTCCTCTCTCTCTCTCTCTCATACGTCTTTGGCCTCTCCTTTTCTTTTCTTTTCTCTTCCCGCCGGCGTTGAATCCAAGAAGAGAAAAAGGAACCCTACAGTTCTGCTGCGCCCACGTATTTGCAGTAATAATACTATAATATATTGTCTAGTGTAGTCACTCATGCAACGAAAGTTAATTACTTTGCTTTTAGTTAACACACAAAAGAAAAACGACCTTTTTCGAATGGTTAGTAGGTTGGCAGAGCTTTCATGTGTTCCTCGAGGCATGAAGTGGACGGCAGACGATTGAATCTTCTGATTTGTGTAACCATATATTTGTAATGGAAAAAAATTTGTAATATATATATGGTAATATACACGTAAGAAAAAGAAAAAACATCACTTTTTTAAAAAAAAATTCACATAGATCAATAAATTTACTTGTAGGTGCCCTTAATATTCAGATTTTGCATGCCTCCGTATTTAATTATGACTCTAATTTTATATAATAATAATAAAACTAGATATTTAAATTTTTTAATTTATACTTTAGTACCTTCATATATATATATATATATATATATATATATATATATATATATATATTAATGAATAAGTTGTCGGAGTCCGAGGCCATGACCACAAGGGCGTACAAGTTCCATCTATTACCAGCATCACTTGACCGGCCGATATGCATATGCATGGCATATAAACTTTTAGGACCACATCCTCGATCGAGATCGATTCATTAATTAATCGTGAAGGATCCCAGAGGCTTAATTTGATGGACCCAACTGGTCTCCAAAATTTAAGAACTTGTTTGAATTATTTGGACTGATTGATATGCTGGATTTTAAAAATAAAGTTTCGTTTTTTCATTTTTCTCCTTATAAATTTCAATATCAAAGTTGTCATTATGCATGGAAAATTTATATTTTTACGTGTTTTTATTCAGAATTGAATTAGTTGGTTATTAATCTTCTACCAAATTTAAAACAGATGCGTAAAAGAACTCTATTTACTTCCAATTGAATAAATCATATTCGAATAAACTTATGAGGACAAGAAATTATACAAAAAGAATTAATGTTTACATAGTCGATGTAAATTACGCATAGTGCTATTTGATTGAACGTAGTCGATGTAAATTACGCATAGTGCTATTTGATTGAACGTTTTGTTTCGCAGTTGTATAGTTCACAAATTTCTTTGTTGGGGATGGCATGAAACTTAATTAAAGGCAAATGTATATGATCAAAGAAATATTACACGTGTAGTTGTTTGGCTTCTATAACTAAGCGCGATGGAACAATTTATTTTATCATATGCTTCTCGATAGTATTATAGCAAGTGGAGGGCTCATTTAATTGATTTCTCAAAGTATATATGCGTAAGAGAAAAAAAAACATTCGTCAACGATATCGTAGAAATAATTTAAATTGTATAATCAATAATTAAACAGTATTGATGTGGGATGACTCCATCAAATTAGTTAGACTTGATGGTGGATCACATCCGTAAAATAGTGTGTTCTTTAACACTTTGCGAGTTGAAGATTGAGCCATCTACACCGTTTTCCAAACATACAGGTTAAAAAAATAACTTGCCCTCTGAGTTCCGGATATTTTTCCTAAGTCAAGATCAAGAATTTAATTTTCACATTATTAGTATCTAAACTCAATAATTGAATAGAAACGAAAAGGATAAATTCTGATTAAATAAATGAAAGGACGTAAAATCACTGTTCATTACGACCTAATAAACTATAATTTAATTTTATATGGACTAATTAAGCCAAATTTGCAAGCTGATTTTTTTTTTGGTAGCAACATCCTTCAATTCGATAAGAAACCTCGCCCTGCCACTAGCAATAGAAAATTATATGTTCCAATACAAAAATCTATGCAAATTTTATGTCCTTAATCTTTTTTAGACGCCAAATGAAACTTCAATTCAATTGCTTGGATAACTAAAAAATTAAGTTACTGTTTTCACTTTTCTTGAACGAGATTAATACGAAGTTAATATTATTTTGGATATGAGATTAATAGGAGTACATGTTATCGTTAAGGGCTGATCAATCATGTGAACTATTTATATCAATCCTTAAATGAGTGACCCATAATCGATCAAGTACGTAGAACAATGTTAATCTGAAAACAAAGAGATGGAAACGAAGAGGGGCACTAATTAATTAATCACGAGAAGATAAGCAACACCATAATTTGGATCAATTGGTACATAGAAAAGTTGTATTTGTGCGTGCATGTAAACCGGATTTAAGAGTGGTTTTAGTTTGGAGTACATGGTTTGAATTGGTACGTGTAATAAATGACTCATTCCACTCGTTTCTTCCCTACCCACGATAAGGACACGATCTCTACTGATAAGCACTTCGTGCATGATTGAAGACAAATTCCAATCATGGAAACCCCACCATCACCGTGCACCTGTGCACTTCAGCTGATATGTACACATGACCATGTATGGGAACCCACATGCATGGCATGCATGGCCATCAAAACTATATATATATATATATATATATATATATTGCAATATGATTTTTTAAAATTAAATTCCTTCCTCTAGTAAAAACATGCATACAAGGTGGGTCGATATTGTAATTTCAACATTTAAGCTTTTTCAAGAAAGATATTGTCTTTAAAAAAACATACAAAAATTAACTTTATATGGAATTTCTTCATAATTGAATGTCTTTGTAAAATAAAAAAAAATCAAGCACCTATATATTATTAGAAGGAGCATACCCTCGGAATAAAATAAACGAATTATCTTAATAATTATTATAACTAAAGTAATTATTTTATCATTAAAAGGTACATACTTAGAATTATCTTTAGTGACACTTATAATTAGAACTAACTAAAGTAATAATAATATAGTCCTAAGGAAGATAATCTTAGGATAAAATAAAAAATAAATCAGCATTATTATGCTAAAACTTTTTTCATGATAAAGTTAACAAATATTTGGTTTGAGATCTCCACGTTCATTAGTGTAACAAACAGAATCTTGTTTTATATCTAGTCATATATTGCGTGAACGAAAATAAAGATTATTTTAATGAAATTCTATATATTCTAGATAATAATTTGATAAACCAACAATATTCGTGATGAAAATTTTGTTTTATGCTAACTATAAGTATAATTATTATCAATTAAAACAAGAAATACAAATATATAGTTAAAGGTAAGACGACCTCAGGATAAAATAAAAGTTAAATTAGCTTTCTGTAACTAATATTACAAATTTAGAAGTATGATTACGTTTTGTTTACTTAAAGAATCTAAGAACAAAAAAATCATTTTTCTTAATGTAAATACAAAAATAAGTTATATCTTCAGAAAACAACAATACAAAATAAAAATCATTAGAAACTGAAGATATATAATATTATAAAATATTTTCAAAACAATTTTGGTTATTTTCTCATGAGAGAAATAAAGAGAGAGAGAGAGAGTGGAGAGAAAGGCAGAAGTTAAAGACAATTGGGTGGAGCAACCATTTTCTTTTTTATGTTTTAGATTATTGTTAAAAAATATGAAAACATATCCAACAAATATTTTCTTATTTTTATCATATGAAAATTTTTATTTTGTACTGCTCACGCATCATTCGAATCATTATATTTTTATAAACACCTAAAAACATAGTCCTCGAACAAGGAAGGAAAATTAACTTAATTATAAAACTTAAGTTATTTAATAAAATATTAAATAAACATTGTATGACTAATTATTATCATGTTACAACATTTTAATAAAATATTTTAACACTTTTTTATTGTATGAGATACAATAAATAAGTTATTTATTAAATTTTAATTATCATTTTCTTTAAAAATTTTAAAATATTTGTAGATATAGCCTTCTCACCCACCACTGCCCTATCCCCAATTTCGATTTTTGCAACGAGACTAGTTTTTTTTTTTTTCCTAATCCTTTGGGGCTGTTTGGCATTCATATCCTTGTCTCAGAGACAAAAAAAAATGTGCTCGTTGTATTCTTACAACAAGAACAAATAAGAAATAAAGGTTGCATGGTTCTTAGCATGAGTTAGAACATATTAGTTGTTTCAGCATTTAATGACCTGGGGGCCATGTAAAAAAGATGGGTTACTTAAGAGGTTGTTCCTTGGTTGTTTCCGTCAATGTTTTCATAATCGGATCGGGTTTCTTACCGGATGACGGTTGGACCGATCTGATCGGGTTCGACCGATTTGAATCGAGTTTTATTAAAATAATATTATTTATAATAATTATAAAGATATAATATAAATTACATGATATAATATATGAATATTGTATTAATAACTTATTAAAAATATTAAAAATTAATATAACATATTTTTTATTTATTAAAAGTTTTAATAATGATTAACATATAAATATAAATAAATTATTATTAATTTAATATCTACTACTTATTGATGATAGATGCTATATTAATAAATTTTATCTTAAATTATTCTTATTTCTTTAACACTTTCCTTTTTATCTGCTTTATTTATGCCCTTTAATGATTTCCATTTTAATGTTATTCAATTTTAAATACTTACCTTTTTTATTTTAATTCCTAATTTATTTTATACATGTCATATTCCCTCCTTTTTTACCTTTCTTTATTCTTTTCCTTTTTTCTTTTTTAACTTTCATATTTTCACTATTTTTTAATATATTTTTCAAAATTCAACTTGAATCGGGTTGAACCGGTTTTTCTCGATTCAATGTCAAAAATGATTTTGATATCAAATCGAATCGAGTTTCTGACTAATTTAAGATTAAATCGGTTGAACCGGCCGGTCTGATCCGATTTTAATAACATTAGTTTCCATACCAATTACTAATAGAGCGGAATGGTGTCGTATGATCCATGTAGCCGACCCCACCTAGTGGGATAAGGCTTTGTTGTTGTTGTTGTTGTTGTAGTTTCCACACCAAACAACTCCCTTTGAGTCATCGACTTTAGCAGAGAATCACTAATCTTCATCATTTTATTTATAAAATAATTAATCATTCTAAAAAATAATAAATATATACATTGAAATATAATCAATTAAACATAAATATAATATCTTATTGTACAATATTAAATATCACATATAACATTTTTTTAAATAAATATATAATAATTTCGAGGATCAACAACTGCAAGGCGGAGGCATGTATCACATCCCGTTCCTAATTTTAACTCCCGTGACTAATTTCGGTCTCGCCCTTGTGAGGAGAAAAATTCTTCCGAGCGGAGATCGGAATTACACATGGGCGAAGATTTTTACCATTCGTAGCCTCCGTGGGATACTCTACTATTTGAGGGTATGAAATAACAGGCCATAAATAAATAATATAAAAGTAGTTTCTCCAAACAAACAATATCTTAGTCTTATTTAATTATATTGGATATTAATAAACCTTTCTCTCTCCATCCCAATGTCCAATCTAAAATGATATGCACATAATTATTTCTAAGTTTCTTCCATTCCAGTTCTTGTAATGGAAATGCTCTTGGAGAGAATCCTACTTTTGTTAATTACCTTCCTAGAGTTATATATATATATATATATATATAGCATAAAAGCTAGAAATACATCCTATGAATACAAGGTATATATATAATATATGCAGGCGACTCTCCTCGACCTGTACCAGCATAATCGATCACTGCTCAGTGACCTCAAACTGCATCAGGAAAACTGTTGGTGGAAACAACTTTCCATAAGCATTACATATATAGGAGAATTGACAATTGTTTCCTTCAACTATATATGCATCATGACACCATAGCCATCCACCTGTTGCTCCAAGCCAGTGATCCATAGCGCAGCTTTTAAGCTTCAATGGCCTCAAAGATGTGTTTGCATAGTTGTCATTGGTCTGAACTGAAAGCTTAGGTGCTGCTGTAGGTCATAGAAAAGCTGGGAGAGATGGTGACCCTCATAAAAGAGGCTCCATTTGGACTTGGTGGTGGTGGAGATCATTGTGCATAATTAATTAGAGGAGCGTCTTCTTCATGCATTCAAGGCAGGTTTCTGTCTTCCATTAATGCTAACAAATACTTAAACACTAGCAATAGTCATGTTTATGATGCCTAGTTGCCTAGTAATTTCTTTGCTGATTGAAGACGAACTTTGAATTTGTGAAACGCCCTCTCGTGTATGCAAATCATTGAGAGCACCAATTGAACAAATACATAAACGAGTGTTCCAAATTTGATCCCTAGTAAAAATGGCACATCACAATATGACATGTGATATATAACCAATTTGCATTGCTGACTACGCCATGGTTAACTAATCATGCATGCTTAACACGAGGGGAAACACGTGTCAAGCTGTGGGTATAATAACAACTAACCAAATACGATTAGGGTTAGTGGATCTGACTAGTCTTAATTTTGTGTTCATCTGAATATATCGAATTTGTCAGATGACAATAAATTATTACGCGTTTAATTTCTAACAACTAACTTATGGTTAGAGTTAAATTTTGCTTCATGGTGAAGGCTTGATTAATTAAACAAATCAAAGTGCTCTAGTTGACGGAAAACCTGACTGATGTTAACTAGCATAACAAATGCCTTAAGTCATTATATAATGGTAAAATTGATTTAAAATAAGAAAAAAGAACCTTTGGGGCTCCTTAAAGTTATAGTATCTGATTTTGTTTAGGATATTGCCTCGGAGCTAATGCTGGCCTTTTCCAAGTGATGAACACCACTTGTCTTATAATTAGTAGTAGAATGATGGTCAAATCTTGGGCGCCATTATTAATCGAACACCATGATTAAAGAATTAAAACAACTAGCTCAATTATGGGGCAGTAAAATAATTAAATGGCACGAACATCATGTGGCAAGAACTTGTGATCCAACAAAATATTAGTTGTGAAATTTACCGAAATCTAAACTATATATGTAATATATGTATGTATATGATTAACACGATATTTGATATTATATTTGTTCGATGCGTTAAGCGTGTAAATTTCATGGTTCACTTAGCACACCTGAAAGAAAAGTAGCTGAGGAAGGCTATGCAATGATTCAGTGAACTTCATAAATTAAGACATATTGAACTTATTTTTTTATATTTAATACCAATTTTATATTAGTTAATTAAAAATTTTGGTGACGATGAGAATGTTAGGCACTGAGAATATTTGAAGCTAATCATATTTACAGGGAAAAAAAGTCAAGCTGCAAATTACATTGCAAATGGTCTATTAAAATTTGGCAGGATGAGACCTCTCATGACTTCCTAAGTTTTTTTTTGGTCATATCAAGACACTTCTAATTATTACATCAATAGATGACCTGGTGATTTTTTTATTTTAAAACAATGGAACTGGGTCCATTGATCCAATTGACACGTCGATTCTATAGAAACTTTGGTTGGCTTGGGCTGAATATTGGGCTGTGGCCCAGTGATTTTGGTTACTTTCCAAATTTCTGATTATTCTGTCAACGCACGTCGAAAACAAATTACCAGACTTGTCATCGAAATTGTTGTGCAATATTTCTCTTCGTATAATTTTAAATATGTTCTATTTCTCACTTCCCATAATAAAGTTAAAGTTGGAGATATTAAATTACATGAGTTACTAACAATTAATTAAGCCACCAACACTAGTTGAGATTGAGATGCAAACAATTCATGTTCCTTGTTAATGCAATATATGTGTATATATATATATGATTTAATGTATGTGTTGAGCGTTTTATATGTGAAATGTGCCAAACGACTTTACGTATAGTTTACTTTATTTTTTCGATATCTTTTTTCATAAATAATTTAAATGATCATTGATGATAACAAAAATATGATTCAAATCATTGTCAACAATTATATTCATCATTTTCAAAATTTTACGAACTTATGTACATTATTGTTTTTCATAATAGATATACGTATTTTTCATAATTTTTTACGTTATAAAATTATTTTTTATTGTCATTAATGATCATCTAAACTATTCATAAAGAAAAACATTGAAAAAATAAAGTAAAAACATGTAAAGACGTTTGACACATGCTTCACATGTAAATTGCTCAACATCTACATTAAAACCATATATATTGCAAGTCTCACATTTATTTTAGCTAAGTGCAACATGAAAAATAGGAGAAAAATATTTTTTTATAAGAGCTAAGTTCGAATTCAAAATCTCAATTTTATTTTAATATCATGCTAAATTATATGAGTTTACCAACCATCTTAAGAGTGTGAAAGGTTAAGAAAAATAGCATAGTAATTTTAACACTGGAGCTTAGGATGGAAGAAATAATATTATTAACGCACTTTCTAGTTTTGGGCTTAGGCCCACCCACAATGCCAGCCCAAGATCCCAACTAATATATTTATTGTCATCAATACCAAGAGGGTGAAAAAGAAGAGAACTTTTGGCATGTTCTTGTATTTTAGCATGGCTTCTATGGGTGATGCTTCCCTTCGGGAGTTTAATACTTTTTATATGATTTGCTTCCATTGAACGTTCACCCTTTTTTTTTCCTTTTTATGCTTTCAAATGCTTCCTACCAACTCCGGAAAACTTGGTTTTAGAACAAGAAGAAAAGAGTCCATTTATTTGTTTGCCTTTGCCTGCAGAAAACTTTGGTTAGAACAAGCTGCAATGCTGACTCAGACTATCGTGTGTAGCGCATCTTGAATGCTGCAACTTGCAAGAGTCTATTTCCAGCTATATTAAGCTGAACATTTTGTTGGTGAAAGTTTTGTATACAGTCCATACAGTAAATGATTGATGCCATGTCCCTTGTTCTATTAGCATTTTAGCATGATTTTTTGTTTGAATGGCACCTTACTGTTATGTTCAAGACGCTGTTTCTGCTAAGCTTTGGTTTGACTCGGCCTTAATATCGTGAGTCAGACTCTTAAATTCTTAAGAGTTTAAGTGTTTACAATGCAAAATCGAGTCAACTCTTATTAAAATCGAAAATAGAAGTAAATTCGGATTGATTCGCAAATTAACTCGTTAAACTCGGTTAACTCTTAAGAGTCTACTTGTAAAATTTTAGAGTTTATGTTCCATGTGAAAAAATGATAAAAGTAGCCTTGGATTAAAATATATTAATGATAAATATGAATATAATTGCTTCTCTTCTAAATATTATTTCTATCATAATAATTGAATTTCTTCATTCCTCTAATCACAAAAAATTAATGTTATTATTAAGAAGTTATTTTTTCGAAACTAGTGCAATTTTATAATAGTTTCATTTTTTGTCTCACTACAAATAATTCAACATCATACTTGCTTATTGTATTAATTCACCCTTATTTGATCTTCTCTAGCTTCATGAGCTTACCTTGTCATTGGTAATCTCTTAATCGGATTTTCTCTTTTTTGTATCTTACTTTATTTTCATAAATCTCAATTTCACTATTATATTTTTTTTCTTTTGCATTTACTGAGTTTTGCCTTCAAAATTATCATGCAATCCAAGTTATTAATTTTTTTGTAAGATAAGTATAACCACAACTTAGGATATTCACAAACTTTATTTATTTGTTAGCTGAAATAACTCTTATTTTCAAAAGACAATTATTATCATGTATTTCACTAGCATCACATATTTTATAATAGGATTTATAGTTCAAATTGTTAAAATTTATTGCTTGTCATTTTTTTGTTATATTATCCTATCTCTACTTGGACAATACCATATGCTATAAGTTTTTTAACAAATAAAGTTAACATGTTCACCGTGACTAATTATTAATAATATTAGTCATGGTGAACATGTTAATTTTATTGACAATATTATAATTTTTAATTAAATATATTGAAAATATAAACTATACAAATTTACGATACGATTTCACGATACGAATTTATGAAATTCAGACTCTCGATATTGACAATCTTGAACTCGGCCAAGCTTACCTTGTGCCAGGCTCGGTGGCATGATATAGAACTTGGTCTGGTCCTTTTCTCGGTCTAGTTTTGATATGTATGTACGAGGCATTCCTTGATCTTTGTGCAAGACTCTTATATGTCGTTCTACACTTCTTTTTAAGTTGCTCGAATTAATTACAGCAGAAAATGTTGTGTTCACAACTGCCACAACAAGCTCGAAGGTTTTCTTCATACATAACAGTGATTCCGTATGAGCAATAAGCACTAAATTATTTACAGTATCAAATAAAGTGAAAAACTATAGCGCCAAAAATAAATTAAGTGAAAAAGATAGAAACTTGTAGGCTTTTGCCGTCATCTTTTTTCAGATGAAGCAAATAAACTCTCCACCACCCGAAGGTCTGTTGTGTTTACTCTGCTCCAAAACTCTTGCAATTTTTTCTGCTTCGTAGCCTATCTTTGTTGGAAATTTATTTTCTTTATGCAGTAAGCAAACATGACTGCGAAGAATACGGCAAAGCCAATGAGCACCACAGCAACGACGGGGATGAAGTCACGGTTGTAGCCGAAATAGTCCTTGATGTAATCCTTGATCATTTGGTCGCTCTGGCCAGGTACTGTAATTATGTCCTGCAGATCTCCATACTGTGTTACTATGAGACCATAAACAGTCCACTGCAACGGGCAAATCCAATAGTACCACACCCACCACTTGGGAATTTTCTGCAACCCAATGCACCAGGATATGTTATATGTCATCTGCGAGTAGTGTCGAACTGTGAAGAATTAAGGACTGGTGTGACAAAGGATGAACAACTTACAGGTCTGGGGATGAAGAAGCCTGAGAAGAGGTTGAACACCGAGTAGAACGTGGATGCAAAAATTGCGGCAACTTCATGGTTCGGCGAGATTGAGACGGTCATCATTCCGTAGTAAGTCCAGTAAAGGAAGGTGAAGACAGATACGAAGTAAAACCAAAGGACCTTTTCTGCAGTCCATTCGAAGCTCATCATGGCGTACACTATAAAAACGTAGTACAATGCCTGAAAGAGGACATAAGGAATCTCCACTAGCACCTGCATAGTTCACAATTAAGTTTACTACTACATCATCAAAGGCAATCTTCATGGTGCCATTAATGCTCAAAGTGCCATTAATCTCATGGTGCTTCCAGTGCAGGATAATTGAATTATGCTACATACCTGAGCCATGGCATACGGCATGGCAGAGTACATTCCAGCAGCTCTCTCCCGGTAGAAAACTGTCCTCTCGACGGAAACAATTGGTTGCACCGTTGAGCAGTTGTTAATGCCGATGAATAGTATTGCTGCGTACATCGACCCGATCACAATCCTGAGATCAGTAGAGCTCTCCCTGCATTGTCATGTTGTTCAGAGTTTTAATGGTTTCACAAGAGAAGACTTGAAGGATGGATAAGATAATCAGCTTGTGCATTGAGACTTAAATGCAGTTTGTATGTTACCTCCTCTGACCAATCTTCCAAAATATAGTACCCAGGAGTAAGGCAGTGAAAAAGGTGAAAAATAATCTGACAAGGTTGTAATCAGGACTCCTCCAGTAGGTCCACCACTGCTTCCAGAGGCAGGCCTTGAACTGTGTAAACGTCGGCTGTGCGTATTTTGTGGGGAAGTAAAGATCACTTGTTCCTTCTGCTGGCTTACTTAGCTCATGAATCAACGCCTTGTTACGCCTGTGAATACGTAAAAGAAGTGAATCAACGGTCTAGACTATTGCTCAATGAAATTGCAATCCTGGCAGAAATTGACTGCCCATTTTTTCTTGCGTTATGACATTGTAAGTTCATAGAAGAGTTTTTTGACTTACTGATATAGAGCCGATGATTTGTAGTATTCTGCGAAGTCCATTTCTTGACGTACTTCAGCAGAAATCGAGGTCACTTCAAGCATCCATGCCGCCGGGTTATACTTGTCCCTAATTTTCGTAACTCCAGGAATTGCCTGATACATAATATTATAATAAGGCACTCGATTATGCCATCTATCTGTCATGCACTGATCCTTGAATTGAGAAGTCGGAATCAAGTTCTAATTTCTGTAGTAACAGTATCAACTCATAGTGTTCTGACTGGGTAGTACAACTATTATAATGGAAAGAAAAGGTTGCAGAATGCTGATAGAAAAGCATTTCAGAAAAATAACAATATATGCACATAAGCAAATCAGAAAAAAAATAATAGAAGAAAAAAGCGAAGACCATTAGGAATAGAAGTCAATCATTTACCTCAAAATATTCAATCATCTTATGAGAATTCCTGCCTAAAGGTCCAGAATATATGACCTGACCACCTCTCTTCATCAGCAATAGCTATTGAAAACAAAAAGAAGAAAAAAAGATGTCACAGCTGTGTCTCAATCGATTCCTGAACATTCTGAATTAGAATGAAATTGTTGCAGATGAGAGCAAGTTGAAGTGAAAAACCATCTACCTCATCAAAAGCTTCAAAAATGTCAATGCTTGGTTGATGAATGGTGCAAACAACAGTTCTACCGGTGTCAACTGTGTTTCTGACAGTTCTCATGACTATGGCTGCCGCTCGAGCATCAAGACCCGATGTCGGCTCGTCCATGAAGATGATTGAAGGATTAGCTACCAGCTCCACAGCTATTGTTAGCCTCTTCCTTTGTTCCGTTGACAATCCTGTAACTCCTGGAAGGCCCACTAGGGCATCCCTCAAATTGTCAAGTTCTACCAGCTCCATCACTTCATCTACAAATTTCTGAAAGGGCAGAAAGACATTAAAACCTAAGCTTCTCTACATCGTCGTAGCTATCTTTCAAGTACAGATGACATGAGCATAAAAGATGCTATTGAACTAATTCAGGCATAATGAACTCCAAATCAATACAAATGGCTCAGTTTCCTGAATTTTTAACATAGAGTTGTACTCACCGTCTTTTCTTCATCACTGACTTCTTTCGGTAAACGGAGATAAGCAGAGTATATCAAGGACTCCCTGACTGTAACTTGAGGTGAGTGGATATCATTTTGTTCACAGTATCCTGAAATCCTTGCGAAAGTTGCTTGGTTCTTCGGGTAACCAGAAATGCGGATATCTCCTTCGATGTAGCCACCGGTTTTTCTGCCAGCCAAAACATCCATAAGCGTTGTCTTTCCAGCTCCACTGACACCCATAAGGGCTGTTAGAACACCAGGCCGGAAGGCCCCGGTTACACCCCTCAGAAGCTGAAGCCTTTCCTCAGTCACTCCTTGTTCTCTCATTTCCTGGTCATCAGATAATGCAAATCATCAGATGACAAGAACACTTTTATATATACTTCATTTTTGTACGAAAAGATGAATATAGTTTTCCAAGCTATCAAATTGTCAAAACTCCATCTGAACTCATGAGTTAACTACAATTGCAGATTTGCCAGAGGTAAAGAGAAAAGAGAACTCACAGCAGGCATGTCGACATAATAGTTGACATCGTCAAACGACATGGCCAAAGGCGTGAACGGAAGAACCATTCCTCTCTTGGGTGCAACCCCAGTAGCTGCATCACCAATAGACATCTCCCTAGTAAGGCCGTTTGTTCCTGAATTCGGGCTCATTCTCAGATCCATCATTTCTCCTGCAGGAAAGAATAGCACACAGTTAAAACCCCAGTATCAGAATTGTCTAAACTCAGCGATGCATTAAAAAAAAATATTTCTCTTTTTGCCTCATTGTTCTTACTTGCGTTGTTTCCGTCTTTAGTCGACAATGCTGTTGGAAAAGAATCATTCTTGGATCCCACTCTTATGAGTCTAGGAGACTCTTTGGTTTCATCTATATTGTTCTCCATCTCCATTGCTGTTTCTTTAGATATGAAAGCTTGCGGTTTCCCAAGAGCTGCGATCAAACGACAAATGCAAAATGAAATTCAGAGAATTCACAGTTCAAAGGCATGCATGCTTCCTCCGCCACGCACTATCAACTGTTCAACTTTAATACTGAAACACTGAGGGAAAGCTAAATTCTTACGATTTAGAAAGGTGAGTGAAACAGTGAAGATCAGATTGAAGAGGATGCTGAATCCTATAAGTGCACCAGTTCCGATCCAGTACCAGTAGCTGTTTGTGAAGATATTGGCGTTCTTAAGAATTGTGCTTCCTAAAGGACTTCCATCGGATGACTGTAGTCACAAACATGCAACTTATCAGAACTTCATGCACAGAACTTTGTAATTACACATTCTTTCGAGAATTGATGTCTTGGTTTTTTAGAAATTTGGCACTGAAAAAAAGCATTGGCTCGCTTATGAGTTATGACATATCAAGCCTTCAGAAACATTGGTTATGAGCTATGCATCAGAAATATCAATGTTCTTATGGTACAATCAAAAGCAATATTAGAAACGAAATCTTTGTTCAGAGAAACAGAAGAAGAAACTTACAAGTTTATTCATCCATCTGGGAGCCAAAAACTCATTCACTGTTAGGGCATTATATCCGTAGGTCAAAGGTGAAACCCAGTAGGCCCACATCCACCATTTAGGGATTATTTCTGTTCAGTGTGACAACAATGCCCAAATCAGAGCAGCTTGTGAAAGATTCCAGTGAAAATTTTGCTATGTGCATTTAATTGGTTTAGTAAACGATGAAGCATTTTAACTTTGGCGCACCTTTTGGCATGAGGAAACCTCCAACAGAAAACATGATTAGCACAGATAGAGCTCCTCCAGTGCTGGCAATGATCATGGACCTGGACAACCCTGCCACAGCTCTGAACAACCCTGCTGCCATCTGCTGTACCCCGAACACCACTAACAGATGTTTGAAGAACCTGTCACATAAAATCGCATAGAAGACCCTCAGAAATCTCAATCGCCAGATGCAACAAAATTGCAGAGAAAAGCAAGTTTTAAATAGTAGCAATCCTTCCGTACCTGCTTGCCTCAGGGGCGTATCCTATTGAGTAGTAAGTCATGCAAGTCCAAACTACAGACTCGAAGATAGAGATGGGTACCCTGAGCAGTGTGTTTGGCAATGTGAATATCCAAGCTGGATAGAAGAGGAGGTCTCTGTGTTTGTAGAACACTGGAAGACGAGATATGGCGATGGACAGCTCCGGGAAGCCATTGAACGTGTTCAGTATCATACCGAACAGGAGCGCTCCAATGTAGATGACCCCGTCGTCCACGTTTCTCGTGTGCATGCGCGTCTTTGGGAACACGGATGACTCGATGGCCGCCACTATTATGATCTAAGCAAGATCGAAGAACGCATGCATTCATGTGGTCACGCTCAATTTGAGGTTTTATGTGGGAAAATACGTAGAACAGAGGAGGATGTACGAGATCACAACTATATACCAGAAGGGTCTTGAAGATGTAGACGAAGGAGTTGCGCTTGATGAGTAGCAACTCCTTGCTCGCGGAAGCTCTTAGGAGCTCGGAATAAGGGACAGATTTCCTGGAGAAGGCCAGCGCAGCCTGATGGCTCTGATCCTTGTCGAAGCGGACGGCGAGGTCGTTGTTCAGGGCAAGGCCGACGTGGAAGCTCTTGAACCTGCTGGCGAACTCGGTGACGGAGATGTAGCGGTAGGGCCTCGTCCGGTCTGCCCAGTACTGCTCCTGGTCCTTCTTCGACGTGACCTCCTGCAAGAAGTCGGCGGTGCCCTTGCGCTCAGGGCAGCGGAAGCCGCAGGACTCGAAGAACTCGAGGACGTGCTCGCGTGGGCCCTGGTAGACGATCTGGCCGTCGGAGAGGAGGATGATGTCGTCGAAGAGGTCGAAGGTCTCCGGCGCCGGCTGGAGGAGGGACATGAGGATGGTGGCCTCGCCCAGGTGCACGATCTGCTGCAGACACTTCACGATCTGGAAGGTGGTGGAGCTGTCGAGGCCCGTCGATATCTCGTCCATGAACAGCACCTTCGTCGGCCCAACGATCATCTCACCTGCATGCATGCATCCATGCATGAATATTTATAATTTATATGTGCATATGTTTATCCAATTTCATAGAGTAATGCATTATCGAACTAATAATGAGGTTGCATTCTACTTCTACAGCCAGGTGTTTTAATGCTTGCTTACGTGCATATAAATTGTATATAATTGGAACTTGATCAAATTGAATAAACGTGTGATGATATATACATTTGTTAACAAGTAAATTGTATATTTTTTTTACCGAAACAAATGTTTCTGAAACACCTCGTTAGGTGGTCGGAAAGCCCAAAATTGAAATGGACCTTCTAAAAGATAGTAGTGGGCCGAACTCAATCCTTGTTATTTTTTTCCTTTTTTTTATGATTTTTATTCTTGGACTAATCTAAAACATTTAAACCGTGCACTTTTTTTCTTTGGTAGTGGAAATAGGTTGCCATCTTCTTTGAACTTTCTTTGTCATAATTCTAAATGATTTCCCTTTTGACAAGCCCTCATTTTTTTGTTTTCTTTTTTCTTTTTTTTTCTTTTGTGGAGGAAGTAGTTGTCAGAAAGGGACACACACACATCTTTCCATCGTTGGACTTGTCGCATTGCAAACCATGCACAACATTTCTTTTTCTCAATTTTCATTTTCTTCTTTATTCAGGCTTTTTTTTTAGATGAGATTGTTGTTGATAAAAACATGGAAAGGTCATGCATGGAGATGGATCAATTAACCTGTGGTGACACGTTTCCGTTGCCCTCCTGATATCCCTCGTCTCATGTCATCCCCCACGAGCGTATCCGCGCATATATCCAACCCAAGTATCTGCCACAATCAGTAATTCCACTACATCAATATATTATGTGTCAACAAAAAAAAAAATCATAATTGTGTGTATTCATTTAGATCTTATTGGAAATTTCTTCTCAGTCATATATTATGTAGTCTAATTAATTAAGAATTTGATTGATCCAACAATAATTCAAAAATTAGACCACCAATTGTAAATTCACATGGGGCCGAAGAAGAGGGTTTGGTGAGAACCTCCTCCTCAGATGGAACCAAAATACTCCATCAAGTTTTAAAGTCACCAGACAATTGTCAATTGGAAAAAACAAAGATGGCTTCTTGATTTGGAATTAATTAATTAATAATCAATGGCAACTTCTATCGCTTTCATATCGACATAGCACTCACTTCATATATATATATATATATATATATATATATATATATAATCAATAATAATTAGTCACAACTCTTTGACCTCCACAAAGGGAAAGATATGTGTACATACCCGAAGTGTGTAATCTGTCTGGAGGCTGCTCTCTACTCCTTCCATTGCTGTGGCCTGGAAACAAAAAACCCAAAAGAAAAATTGCAAGGATTAGAATTTGATCTCGAAAGAAATTGAAATTAAAGATTATTTAATCTAATGAGGACTATTTTATTTACCTTCATGAAGAGATCAACTTCAGCTTCAGGGAGAATTCCTTGTGCTTTCTCCCTCCTCGCCAATTCCGTCAAAAGGTCTGCATATTGTTATCGTATCAAAAGTTTTAGTCAGCCAAATTGTTTAAGTTTCTGAATCAGACAAGACTTCCTCCTGTCCTTCAATAAATTTTCCTCGTAATCAATATGAAAAAAATGTATATTGATGTCAACTACTCACGTACGTACCAATAACCTCTTACCCTTTATAAAAAATGTCAGTAACATGCATTGTTGAGTATATTGCACAAATAATTAACGTCGTGGGAATGAGTAGTATGTTATGAGAAGACCAATCCTTATGTTTATATGCTTAATCTTTGCCTCACGTGTGAATTATCAACAATTTTAACATTGTTAAGATCACTAATTAACTGGAACATAATTAAGGAAGAATATAATTCATTGTGTTTTAAATTCAGAACTTCTCGACCTATTATAATATTACATTGAATTTAATAAACTAGTTATTTATTCTAAAAGTTTAAATTGTTGGAATAACACCTATTCATAGTATGTTGACAGACAGAACAGATGAATAAAATTACCATATTTAGAGCCAACTCCTTGGCACCTTGCAGAGAAATCAAGTGTTTCTTTTACTGTCATCTCGCCAAGGTGCACATCATTCTGGCTGATATATGCTGCGGTCTTCTGTGGAACAAATTCCTGCAACGTGTACCCATTGTATGACACCTCTCCCTTGGTCTGCAACCACACATGGATTAATGCATGTCATCATGCCATATTCTAAATTATCTGCCAATTCGCAAGATGAGTCTGCAAGAAGTTAAAGTCAGTGATCACCAACCTTGAGAGTTGGATCCAGTTTTCCAGCTAATGCTAACAAAAGTGTGGTCTTCCCTGATGATGGAGGGCCTAACAAAAGTGTCATCCTAGAAAGAGAAAAGAATTAAAGTTGCAGATTAATTAACACTGTCATCACATTAACTGATTAATGAATATGTAAGTAGGTAGATAGAGGTTGTAACTAGTTATGGCCATGCACCACCTTGAGGGTCTTATAATGCCCGAGATATCTTTGAGGATGGTGAGGGTGGTCCTCTTGCTGAGTTGTATGCCCACAGCACCGAGTGCACTCTCGGCGATGTCCCTGGTCATGTTGATAAGAGTAGGCAGAGCCCTGTCTCCTACATGACATTTGGCCTCTATGTTCAAGTGCTCAAACCTCACCTCCACTGTTGGCAGCTGTACTCCCACCCTGCATGCATGACCATTTTTTTAATTATGTTTTAGGCCATTGATAAAATATAATTAACTTTTCATATCATGATGAGATAGTAATTCAAGCATTTACCATTAGAACAAATTAAATTAGCAATTTCAAGTTTAAATTTATATGGGAGAAGAAGTCCTACCTACTTTGTAATGCCTTGAAGTAAAAAATTAATCACATGTGGGGGAAAAGTTTTACCCGCCATATCCTTCTTTTTTCCATAAAGTGACCGACGAAACCGCTCGTATATGCAATATAGTCAATTACTTGAATGTACAGTACTACTAACATAATTAGGAAAAGATATAGTTGCACGAAATATTTTAAGCATGGCTTTAACATATTGACTGGATCTAAGGCAATGAATGGTTACGAAACAAGTTAGTTGTCAATTGTCATGTAGTACCAAGTGGAGGTGACCAAGAAGTTGATGCATGTGGATCAGTTATCGATGTTTCCACGCTTAATTTTTAAATTGAATGGTAGCATCAATAACACCTTTTTAAGTATGATTTTTTTACGAATAGAAAATAAAAAAACCCATTAATCATTTGGTGAAAGAAAAATGTATCACTAGCATCACCTACCAAGTACATATCAATACACGCCACTCGGCACTGTACTAAAGTCCTTTTTTTTTTGGGCTCATAAACAAGAACTTTGTAAATTTTAGGCAATAACGTTTATATATGGACAAATCAATAGGTTTATATGCATACACTTTGAATTTAGAAAAAATGAAAACAGATTAAAAACAAATATTATAAAATTCGTTTTTTTAAGAGAGATGCTTCTTTTTAAAAATAAAGTGTCCAACCAGTGCATAAAAAAAACGGAGCAAGGCTGCCGAAGGCCAGATAAGTAATAAATTAAAATAAGAACATACAAAAAAGTTTGAATTTAAAACATATGTTATTCTTTAACACCCCCGTCTCCCAGTTACATGTTATTTTATGTACAAGAAAATAAAACGTAGAAAATGCGTAATTAATTATTGTATAAATTTCTTCATGCACTGGTCTGAGAGTTTGAAGGGGCACAAGCGGAATACGTTTTACTGTTCGGTGTTCACTCTCTTTTTGTTTTTTTTTTCGAAACAAGAAAAAAAAGGCAAATTAAAAAATTCAAAGTTGACTATCCAAAGTCCAAAGAAATTAAGAAACTCACTTTACTTAGTACGACATGATTTAACGAAGGGACAACATTTAATTAATTCACCCATGTCGAAATTGGAGATAGAATTTATATGGCACATAAACGTTCTATAATTTTCAACAAGAAGAATAAAATAAAATAAAACAAAATAGAGGAAGAGGGAGATGGAGATGGAGATGGAGATGATGGAGGGAGTAACCTGTCGACGCGATTGCGCAGTTTCTTCAAGAAGCGCTCGTTGTCCTCCTCGGCGACCCTGAAGACCCTGTCGATGAACTCCTGACGCTCGCTCATGCCGAGCTTGCGCACGTCGACCTCCTTGTGCTCGTAGCGGGCCCCCTGCTCGCCCTCGCCGTCACCGACGGCCGTCTTCAGCAGCCCCGTGCGCAGCCGGTTGTACGTCGGCAGCTTCTCTATGGCCGCCCACCGCAGGGCCATCTCGTCGTCGTCCACGCCGCCCCTGCTCCCCCTCGAGCTGCCCCGCGTGCTCGACCGCACGAACGCCTCGTCCACCCCCCAGTTCTCCATGTTCATGCTCCTGCCGATGCTCCTGCTCAGGCTCCGGCTCGCCCTCCTCCCCGATTCCCATATCTTTTCTACGGTCTCCATCTTCGATCCTCCTCCTCCTGCTGCTGCTCTTGATGTTAGCCTGTACTCCTGTTAAAACCAGCTACAGTTGCATGGCCGATATGTCTGTACAGTTTGATTCTCTCTCTCCCTCTTCTCTCTCAGAAGTAGGAGAGAGGGAGTGAGAGAGAGAGCTAGAGCTGGAACGGAGCGATTGATCTGCTGCGCCTGTACCAAGTTGGGCGTTTGTTTCCTTCTTTATACGAGGAAGAGAGCCGGCAGTATTGACTGATCAAATGTGTGCTCGGCGTTTTAAGATATCATTTTGGCCGAGAGGGTTGGTGAGGTGTTTTTTTTAAGTCCTCGGTGGACGACTCGAGGGGGGCAAAAAGATGTATTGTAATCTCTTAGGTCAAACCGCTGACCGGACGTATGCTCTTGTCACCTGCCCCGTCCCTATTTTGAGCCTGTTCCATTAATTGGGATCTTTGAGACCTTCCAATTATTTAGATTTTAGGATTACTAGTAGCCCAGATGTTTGGAACATTTACGATTCCTGATTACTGACACAATAATTTCTCTTGCCATGATCGCAAAAAGAGTAAGTGATAAACGGTTTCTATTTTGAATTCGCGTTTTAAAATATATATATATAAATTATTGGAAGCATCACCTGCCTCAAAGTTGTCAAGATCTGCATAATATGTATATAAGATCCTACGTATAAAATTTAAGATCCAAATTGGTTATGAGTAAATATTCTGCATAATATATATATAACAAATATTTTTTTGATAAAATTATTGCATTTAAATATTAATTTATACCTCACTTAGTCACATTTATATTGGTTTGTAAGCAAAATTATATAAAATATATATATTAACTTCATCTAAATTAATTATTACTAGTCCTAAATTTCGTGCGATGCACGGATCACGAATATTACAAAAATTATATACTTTATAATTATTATCAAAAGATGATCGATATTATAAAAATATAACACATAATTATAATATTATACTTTTTAATAATTATAAAAATTAATTTATTATCACTTAAATATAACAAATAGGTAAAGATGAAATTCTATCAGGCCCGGCACGTGGCCTTCATGGAATTCTATCGAACCAACCATGCCAGACACGAACTCGATTTGGACGCAATAGTTGGGTTAGGCTCAGTCTAGACTGTGCCGGGGTGCTCAATAAGATGTTAAGAGCCCACACCGGACTAAGAAATTGAGCCTAATCCAGTGAAAATATTATTTATTATTAATTTATTTTTATTATATATTTAAATATTTAATAATATGTTATAACTATATTATATTTCAAAAAAGTTTATTATATATCTAGTTATCATAATACCATATCTTATTTTTAATATCATATATTATAATACTTTAATTATTTTATTATTAATATAAATTAACTTTGGACAAAATAAATGAGTCATCCGACATGACATGAGTCAACTCGGTTAACTCGGTCGGATCATGCACCAATTATGCGGATTGACATAATGTCAATTCAAAATGACACGACTTATTTTTAAAATGAGTCGTGTCACAATCAATCAAACATGATTTAACCTGCCCCAGTACGGTATGACACAATCCGTTATTCATCTCTACAAATATGTTACTTATTTTAAAAAAGTTCAAAATCAATTTGAATATGCCAAAAATCCAACATCTAATTAAATTATTTTTCTTCTTAGTAATTAATTTTTTTTCAATACATAGACTTATTTTATGATTTATAATATTTTTAATTACTTTTATAAGGAAATATTATTTTTATTTGTCTCAAATTGAATTCTTTGTTTTAAATTATTTTTAATATTTGAAAATAAAATAATATCTTCTAAAAAATGTAATAGTATAATATTTTATTATTCTTGTACATCGCCTTTTTAGAAAGAAAAAAAAATTTATTTAATCATACTCAAATTTAATATTTTATTTAGTGTAATCATAATAAAATGGAATTATTTATTTTTTATTACTGAAATAATACAATGTTTTAAAAAAATAAAATATTATTTATTTTATTATACTTGTCCACTATCTTTTAGAAATTAAAATTTTAATATTAACTGTACTCAAATTAAATTATTTTTACTTAAAACCAATAAATTATGTTTCAGAAAGGAAATTTATTAGTTACATTTTGCAAAGGAAATTTATTTTTTTAATCATGATTGATCCCTTAACTTTGAGTCATTTTTAACTCAATCCTCAAACTTCAACTTATAACAAGAACGTTTCTTATCTTCGATTTTCTTACATGATTAATCTTCCTGACTGGTGATAATGGGTTTCTCGATTACCTTGCATATGTGGTCATCTTTCTCTCTCATCCATGTCATTTAAGTCATCCATGTCGAATTCTTTTCCCATTAAAATATATTATAAAAAATAAAAAAAAGTTGGAGGCGGGGCGAACTCGCATAGGGGGGCTCGTCGGTCCCCCTTTCTTCCTCGCCGTGCGCAAGGAAGAAAAAAAGGGGGGCTCGTCGGCCTCCCTTTCTTCCTCGCCGGCGAGCCCTCCTGTGCTAGTTCGCTAGTGGCCCCCCCCCCTCGTTCTCCCTCATGCACGGTGAGGAAGAACTAGGGTGGCGGCGGCCCCCTCAGCGTTGCGCCGGTGAGAACGCGCCCCCTCTGTGAATCTCGTCAGCAGGGGCGTCAGTCCCAACTTTTTTATTTTTTTAATTTTTATAATATATTTCAATAGAGAAAGATATGACGTGGATGACTTAAATGACATGAATGAGAGAGAAAGACGGCTACGTATGCAAGGTAATCGAAAAATCCACTAGCACTGGTCAGGATGACTAATCGTGCAAGAAAATCGAAGATGACGGACGTTCTGATTACAAATTAAAGTTAGAGGACTGAATTAAAAATGATTCAAAGTTGAGAAACCAATCATGTAATTTACTCTCTTCCGGAACATATCGATTAGGCCTTCCCATAAAATCTAAGTTTTATTTTCTATGGTAAGGTGAAAGGTGCTTAGGTGGGATAGCCTTTTCGTTTTAAAAAAATAGTCCTCTATTTTCTTAGTAACCTTTTTAGATTAAAAATACCGTATCAATCTTTTTGGAGTCACTGATTATTTATTTATGATAAGAATCGATAATATATACTAGAATGTGTTTTATTCTATAAAAATATTATTAAGTATTATATATCTTTTATATATAATGTTACAGTTGTAGACTCGGTAAAAAAAATAATGCCTTTGGTCATAACCATCTTAATCCTATATATAATACTTATGAGAAAAAAAAATACACATAAAATCTTGTTCTTTTTGACCAGATGATCATGTGACGACTAGTAGTTAATTATATGTATGGACGACATCGCATCCACCAAGAACTTGATGGCTACCTCAACGTTTACTTCCTACTTTGGTCTTCTAATTACATAATCTCACCTTAATCTCCCTACCACGACAAGGGTTTCTGCAATTTTGTTGTCACATATATGTTTAGGGGAAAAAATATGCTCCTTAAAAAATGACTTGTAATTTATAACATTCGAAATAGGTCGATCGACCTATTATAAAGTTATTTTTTTAATATATAATAAATCAATCCATGCCGTACGCTCATAGGCTCATATATATACTCGTGATTTAAATTAATTCAGTTGTTATTTAATTGTTTCAATTTGTACCGTTAAATATAACTGGAGGGGTTGTTGAGTGTATGGGTGTAAGAAAAAAATTACCCACCTCAAAAATATCTAATCAAATAAAAAAAATAGATCCGAAAAAAATCACAAACTCGAATTGCAATTAAAAATTAGGTTACTTTTTTAGAATAATTAAAATCACACGTTTAAATTAGGGCTCCTAACAAAAAAAAATTAGAGGGGTCCGACCCGAACCAAATATATGTTTTATAAAAAAATTATAATTAAAATATTACCTCAAGTTTAAAATAATATTTCAAAGTTTTAATTTTTTTATCCATATTTATTAGATTAAGTATATTATTGACTTATTATGTTATAGATAAACTTGAATATCATCATAATCTATTTTAATAAAATTTGTATAAAATTGACTGTAATATTTTAAACTATAATGTGATAATATGATAGTTTAATTTCTTTATGAACTTAGAGTTAAATATTATTTTTTTAAAATATAATTTGTGATGTCTATTAATATTTTTAAAAAATATCATTTTAAGTAGGTCCACGATCCAAAAAAATCGAGACCATCTAGATTGATTCTTTTTCTTCAAAAAAAATTTAGGATGATCTTTTACATTCTAAAAAATCATCTGAAATTTAAAAATCAATTTTTTTCGACGTAAAAAACACTTGATCCTAACCACTTTCACCTCTAGTTGAGTGGCCTCGCTCTAGAGCCTCCGGATCAAAATATGACATCTTTTTCTATATATAGATTTAAAATTATGTTAAAATTTCATATTTCATGGCAAATGCCCTACTTTAGGATTATTTGCATATTTCCAAGGTAAACTTATATCATCTAAAATTATGATACATCTGAATCATCTTTCCATGTAGTAATTCAACAATTAACTCAATCAAAGGCAAACCTCGTAAATATCTTTTTGTGTGATCACTATGGACAATCTAAAACTAAAACCAAATGATATATGTTCCGTCTGATTTTGCCCCTTCGATTTTGTATGAATGCTTAAATCTATTGAGGTGGAATTTTAAAAACGGATGGAATGCCTTTACGTTGAAGGTTTAATTTGTTATCAACAACAATCAATTCTTTACATGATTAGATTTTGAATTACTCATAAAAGACACCTGAAAATTATATATCTTAAAGATTTTATCGTTCGGAAATTTTTTACTTTATGCATTATAAAATTTTATCTCACCGCATGATATTGGCCAAAAGATCAAAATAATCTTTTCAATACAAGGGAGGCTCAAGCTAGTACATAATATTATGGATTTTTTTTTTTTTCATAACACACCCTTGACTACTATCTGATCTAAAATACAAGCTAACAAATTTTAGCTCGATTTGACACAATTGGATCTTCCTAAATTATGTTAATTTATTTTCTAATAATTATGAATTATCAATTTGATCCTTTCGTCATTATTACAATAATTTTTTTGAAATAATCAATATGGATGAAAGACTATTTAACAACAGTTTGTTAATGACTATGAAATATTGTGTTTTATTTCTTTTTAAATATATTTTCTTGTCTTAAAAAATTGAGCGCAGAATTCATATTTTATAAGCATAAAAAATTAAACTAACAACATTTTGCATTTAATTTTTGAGTGATCAAATTTCATTAAAATTATAAATATAAAGACGTTAAGATAATTCAAAATTATAGACGCATGATAAAATAATTGAGGCGTTGAATCATAATTTGAGAATATTGGTATTTCCTTGCTCCATTCTCCTTCAATAATTCGATGATTGCAATTCCATGTGCATAAAAATTTCAGTTTGGTGGAACCTGTATGTGTTCTTTTTTCTATTATAAAGAAAAGTTTTATAAAAAAAGATTTTAAAATAAAATTTATGATGTGAATCAAATTCTAAGATTTGCAAGTGGACTACATGCCATGCCCTTTGGGGTGAATTGAGAGGATCCGAATGGCATGAGCTTGGGACCTTGTCAAGTGGAAGTCTCCGTTTTTTCCAATAAATGGTCGAGTAAGAGCCTCCCACTCTCCGCAACATTACTTTTTGTCGATTAATAATGTCTATCAACATATCCACGTCATAAATCAGTCAAAAATGTGCCACGAATCTGAATTTGATGGAATCTCAACTTTCTCTTTGTTGGTGGTGGCGTTCAAAATGCTTCATATTGAATGATGCCCATATTATTGATTGAATAGATTAATAAATGCCATAAAATTATTGACATATTATAATTACTTGAGCAGATGCCAATTTTCAGAACTTGACGTGTATCGTCTCATCGAATAAAAGTAGAGAGCTTCATTCATCATGCTACTTGAAAGTTGAGACGATACGAATTAATTTATAATGGATTCAAATTTTTAATCGATCATTTTTTTATTGTCAGCCATGATGTCTTTGAGAAGTTGATGTGCACACTATTTACAAAGATCAATTTTCATCGAATTTAATTAATTTAATAATATTATTTCGTGTTAAGTATTTGATAGTAGCAAGCGAGTTTTTTTAACAATTTTTTTTAATTATATAAATTCGAATTCGAAATATTACTGAAAAACTCTTATCCAACTTAATATCAATTCTTATTGACTTAGAAGTATTGTGATGACACTAACAAGATACATATATTACACGCGAAGAAGTCATATATTTACATAGGATACATGTAACACTCGAGACAGTTGGAAAAAGGAGAAAAAAAATAATAAAAAGTCCAAATTGAATAGGAAAAACAAAGAGAGAAAGAGAGTGTTTTGGCGTCACAAAGGGTGAAATCGAAAACTCAATAATTTAAATTCAAATTAAAATCTTCAACAGAAACTAACGTTTCAAAAATCAACTAAAACTGAAAATTTCCAAAAATTTCGACATGAAGTATGCGTAAATTCGTTCATGCGTCAAATATAATATTTATCTATAATTATTCACACCACAGATAATTTTTAAAATTTAATATGTACATCACTGCCAGTTTATAATTACCAAATAATATAGGACTCAAGCACAAAATTTTCAAACTATAACAACATACGAGTTTCGTCATAAAATGTTTACACAAATAAAACATATCGAATGCCTGTCAAATCCATTAAGAGACTCAAGCCCTTATCCAATTCTATGATAGGGACTCGCCCATATCCAGTTTCATGATAGGGACTCGCCCATATCGTCCCATTTATAAATCATGGAGCCTCCGCTCCCATTGACCAATTTAAATCCACAAGAAATCATGGGTCACAACTCAAAATCAGACGGCGTCAAGATAAATGAAATCATACTAACCAGTTTAAAAGAATAATAAGTATCAAAGAACAACATTGTCAGATACACTCTTCGCGGAATCTCACACACTCTCCCTTTTGAATCAATACCTATTTCCAAACAACCATGCAGTATATGTATTTCTTTCCTGTAAACATTAAAAGAGAAAGGGGTGAGCATGAATTAAGCTCAGTAAGTTAAAACGACTATCTCAAGTATTAAAACCATTACAAAAATTAACATCTTTATTTTTAAAAAATATTTAAAATCCACATTTCTTCAAAAGGAAATCCATTCACATAATGATCATGCAAAATGAATGTCATGTATGCACATGCATGGTGAAATTATACATATATGATATATCAGTTGGGGAAACATCATCAAATATGGATATCCGATCTCCTCACTGAAGTACTCAATCACACCCCTCGTATCCCATTGACACAGGGTGGTTGTTTTAATTTCGTCCCTCGTATCCCATTGACACAGGACGTTGAACCGCTCCTCATATCCCATTGACACAGAGCTTGTTATCTTTTCTTTTTCATTCCATCCCTCGTATTCCATTGACACAGAATGTTTGTTCTAATTCCATCATTCGTGTCACTGTATTGACACAAGGTGTTGAACCTGCTCCTCGTGTCACTATATCGACACAGAGCAAATCGAACCCCAATCGGTCTATCCGGAGTTGGCCAATCCTCCGAGGTGAAAATACTCCGCCTTATGCGTGTTTTTACATGAAGTGCACATGATGCATGAATACATATTCAAGGCGAAGGCTTGGAGTTGAAGTCATCACGCTAAAACATTTCATTTCAAAACCGAATATTTTATTCAGGAAAATAATAAAAACTTTTATCAAAATCGATAGGCTTCTAAATTCATAGTTAAACATCACAATTCATATGATGGCACACATATGAAGCACACAAATAAGTATGATTATGCATGAATAAAAATGATCACGAAATTCTGCCCCACATCGGATGGGACAATGTTACCACTCCAAAGAGTTAAGTAATTTATATCATTTGAGATAAGTTTCCTCATCTTAGATTCCTTAAGTCTCAACTAACTTCCATCCGAATCTGTTCAAAGGAGAGAAATACCTATTACATCCATTTAAACCTTATTTAGAAATATAAACTTATCATTTAAGACATTTATCACTTCTATGCATCATTTATCTTTTAGTTCATTAATCACTTCATAATAATCCTTTCTAACGACATCTTGGTACCTAGATTTATAATTTATCATTTTCTTACCTAAGTTCATAATTAATGACTATCATATTAACTAATTTTCATAAATCGATCATCACCATAGATTTTTAACATGCTTACCGATAGGGGAAAAAATCGCCAACTAATAACACCCTACTCAAAACTCATCGGACAGCCACCTATCATGTCAAATTAAGCATATAATAATTCGAATTAGACCCCATAACCAATTCTTATCAAGTATGGAATTAAATTTTATAAATAGTTTCGGCCACCGATCATCCTTACCATAATAATGAAATCACCCGCTCTCTAAATCGGAATCACACCCGTCGAACGTCGCCTTCTACGTTAGTAGCATAATAAAATTAATTAAAAATCAGTTTCATATCTAAAATCAAATTTATTGTGCATTTTCATTCGCTTACTAATACACATTGAGGACAAGTCGTCGAAAATATCGCCCGATGATTGAAACCCGAAATCGACGAACCTACAAGTAATTTATGATTAAAATTTTGACGGACAGCAACCCAATATATTTCTCTCTCGTGTGTACACCTACTAGGACGTCATGGTAAGGTCAGTCGGAGCCCCTCATCGGCTCGTCGGAAAAGTTCGTCGGAAAGTCCTAATTTTGGCCCCCTAGGTGATTTGTAACAAAAATATGGTTAAAACCCCTCCAAATGATCTAATCGACCTGAGAATGATGCACAACTCACCAGGAGAAGGATCGGTGCAAATCGGAATCGAAATCATCGCCGAAATCGGCGGCGGCGGGTTTTCGGCCTCCTCACATTTTTCTCTCACTGCGTCGCGCACGGTGGACCGATCAACTTATACTATATGTCAAAACGTTCGTCCCATCGTCCTCTTTCCATTGGTACCTCGAGTGAAAAATGATGGCCGGACAGAGGAGATCGAGCGGCCGAAAGGAGCAGCGGCGGCTGGGCGTTCGCGCGGGCACTATAGTTGTCGAGCGACACTGTAGCGATGGGAGAAAGAAGACGACGCGTTCTTCTTTGTTTTTTGGCAGCTGTCCCATCCTGGACAATGTCCAAAATGCCCATCACTTTTAAATCAAATTTCACCTTTCCATAAAAATAATTTCGCCCTCGAAATTGCTAGAGGTTTACTAGATGAGAATTTATTATTTATTATTATTATATATATATACTTACATCACTTGCCTTGTTCTCCTAAACATCATTTAAAAGAATCAGTGAATTTATTATTATTATTATTATTATTATTATTATTATTATTATTATTATTATTATGTTTGTATTTAAATTTCAAGATAACCCTTTCCTTTAAAGGTAAATTTTAATTCGAATTCGAATTCAAGCTAAAATTTTATCCCGTCAGACTTTGATCAAATCGTCATAAAATTTGGGATAATAATATTTTCATTAATTTTTTTTGATTTTTTTTATCTATTACAATTGGTCAAGCTTTTTAAGAAAGATTGGTTGCAATTACAAATCAAAGTTCGGCATGTTAAATTTGACCTCCGCAAGTTTTTTTAACATCCTTGGAACTCAATTGACTACCATCTATAGCACTGACATCCTTAGATTTATAACAACATCACAAAAAGTCTAATATGAGATCTATCTTTCATTTCCATAAAAAAATTCATTTTAAAGAGTCATTCTAACACCAAACCAAAGTTTTCCTTTTTTTTTTAATGATTTTGTTGACGAAAATTAAGACCAATGAATCTCTAGATACCACAATGTTATCAAAATTCTACCTTTAATCCTACACTGAGAATATGGTCAACCATCAACGGAAAAGTCTCTTCACTGACTAAATCTCATAAACTACAATATGACTTAACCAATTTGATATTGTTATTCATAAATCTTAAAGTATTTAAAATTTCTTCCACCAACCTTCCTTAGAGACTAAGAAGAAAATTCATAATCTTGCATCATCCAATCTTAAATCATATCTCCACTTAAAAGTACTACTGAAACAACTCCTCATCCACCAACTATCACACATGATGTGTTGACTCAAACTTATGATTGAGGATTGGAAGGTGTCCCGCTCCAATCGCAAGGTTCAAGTTAAGTAAAAACGATCACGAATAAGTATGATTATGCATGAATAAAAACGATCACGAAATTCTGCCCCACATCGGATGGGACAATGTTACCACTCCGAAGAGTTAAGTAATTTATATCATTTGAGATAAGTTTCCTCATCTTAGATTCCTTAAGTCTCAACTAACTTCCATCCGAATCTGTTCAAAGGAGAGAAATACCTATTACATCCATTTAAACCTTATTTAGAAATATAAACTTATCATTTAAGACATTTATCACTTCTATGCATCATTTATCTTTTAGTTCATTAATCACTTCATAATAATCCTTTCTAACGACATCTTGGTACCTAGATTTATAATTTATCATTTTCTTACCTAAGTTCATAATTAATGACTATCATATTAACTAATTTTCATAAATCGATCATCACCATAGATTTTTAACATGCTTACCGATAGGGGAAAAATCGCCAACTAATAACACCCTACTCAAAACTCATCGGACAGCCACCTATCATGTCAAATTAAGCATATAATAATTCGAATTAGACCCCATAACCAATTCTTATCAAGTATGGAATTAAATTTTATAAATAGTTTCGGCCACCGATCATCCTTACCATAATAATGAAATCACCCGCTCTCTAAATCGGAATCACACCCGTCGAACGTCGCCTTCTTCGTTAGTAGCATAATAAAATTAATTAAAAATCAGTTTCATATCTAAAATCAAATTTATTGTGCATTTTCATTCGCTTACCAATACACATTGAGGACAAGTCGTCGAAAATATCGCCCGACGATCGGAACCCGAAATCGACGAACTTACAAGTAATTTATGATTAAAATTTTGACGGGCAGCAACCCAATATGTTTCTCTCTCATGTGTACACCTACCAGGACGTCATGGTAAGGTCAGTCGGAGCCCCCATCGGCTCGCCGGAAAGTTCGTCGGAAAAGTTCGTCGGAAAGCCCTAATTTCGGCCCCCAGGTGATTTGTAACAAAAACATGGTTAAAACTCCTCCAAATGATCCTAATCGATCTGAGAATGATGTACAACTCACCGGGAGAAGAATCAGTGCGAATCTGAACCGAAATCGTCGACGGAATCGGCGGCGGTGGGTTTTCGGCCTCCTCACATTTTTCTCTCACTGCGTCGCGCATGGTGGACTGATCAACTCATACTATATGTCAAAACGTTCATCTCGTCGTCCTCTTTCCATCGTTACCTCTCGGGCGAAAAATGGTGGCCGGACAAAGGAGATCGGGCGGCCGAAAGGAGCAATGACGGTTGGGCGTTCACGCGGGCACTGTAGTTGTCGGGCGACACAGTAGTGATGGGAGAAAGAAGACGACGCGTTCTTTTTTTTTGGCAGCTGTCCCATCCTGGACAATGACCAAAATTCCCATCACTTTTAAATCAAATTTCACCTTTTTTTTATCTGTCGGAACGTTACAAAGAGAAAGAAGATGGAAAAAAGGATTTTGATTTGAAATCAATCGTGTTAGAAGAAAGGCTTTTATCTTTATTCAATTCTAATTTGAACATCTCTCTCCTATATAAAATAAAATCATACATAGATAAGAAAACAAATCCAAATAAAAAGTGGGACTTTTCCTTATAAATTCATGGCCCAATTAAACCCCTCCACCGTCCTTAATTCATGTCTCTCACCCTTTTCTCTTTCTCTCTCACTTGACAGCCATTGACCTTAAGAGAAGAATCAGAGGACAGACCATGTACCGGGGAAGAGGAGTTATGTAAGAGGAAAAAGAAGACAAAAAGGAAGAGGAGGAGGAGGAGCGTGAGGTTTGAATAGAAACTTCACGAACTAGGATAGATTCATAGAATCTTGATTTTAGTATTGAAGTATGTTGCTCGTAGTCCTGGTAAATCCCTAGATTTAGTACAATGAAGCATGATGCCGGTCATCATCGAAAAAGATGACTGAAATGCTCTCTGCGCATCCGCGCAGTTTTCTGCGCAACGGAACCCGATCCGGGTAAGACCATGCCTGGACCAAGTTCTTCGAAATTCGTTCTGAATACGCCATTGTCGAGAGCTCTAAGCTCTACAACGACATGACTCAGACCCGGGTTGATTGTGACCCAGCCCGGGTTGTAGCGATCGACGAGACGCCCGATCCGAAGCCCCGAACCCGGCCCGGGTATGACTAGAACTCGACCCAGGTTATGCCCAAATTTTCACAAGATGATGCCTACAAACTCTACCCGGGTTATGCCAAAATTTTCATGAAATGATGCCTATGAATTCGACTCGAATTCTATCCATACTCGGCTCAGGTTTCGATAGTATTATGATGATTGTTATGATTTTTGACCTCTGATTATGTGCCTAATCCTAATTTAAGTCATGATGATGATTATATTGTTTATGCCTCTAGTTATTAATGATGATATTCAGCATGACCCTATGATCTTATGACTCCCATTGTGATGACTTTATATAGATTCAATCATACATATGATTACACCAATCATGTTTTATGAACCTTGATCTATTTATGACGATGATTATAACTATGCAATCCTATCTTGTAGCGTTGATCAAATCTTATATGATTATGATTATTAGAATTTTGGATTATCATGATCCATTATTTTATATGATGACTTAATTCTTGATCATGATCCTTGTGTACATAATAAAGAAAAATTAAAAGCTGCAAGATAAAAGATGAAAAATATTAAATAGAGAGCTCTTAAAATGATGGACTAGTGACGATCAAGTATGGACTGACTACGATCAGTTATGGACTGACTTTATCAGTTATGATGATGATGACGGGTTGAGGTAGACCTTCCTGTTGATGGAAAAATTCGAGAACAGGAAGAGAAGATCGTAAAGATATTGCAGAAAAATAGAGGAGACACACGAATTTACACAGGTTCACCCTTGATATTAGGGCTACATCCTGCAAAGAGGTTCCACTATATCGTTTAAGTTTATAGCCGTCACACAGATTATATCTGAAAATAAGCTATAAATAAGCCTCTCCTAAACGGGTTCAAAACTCGAACAAAACAGAGAAAAAACCTAATCCGAATCACACGGGCCGACTAAACAAAAGCCCAAAATCCATCGGAAGGCGGTGCCCCCGAACCCCCCCCCCCCCCCCCCCCCTCCTTTTTTTTTGTTCACACGCCAATAGCACAGGCAATTGGATAACACTCAGATTCCCCTAAACTCACGTGGGCGAACCCCCGTGTGAGAAACAAGGGGCCCTGAAGTATTCACCAACTCCAACACCTGTGGATTGGATTATACCTTACTATAAGTCAAAGATGAATAATAAGATGAAAGCATATTTAGCCATAAAATTATCTTATGATGATTAATGGCTCTTGTCACTTTTATGATGATCTTTTTATGATCTCCTAGTCTTATGTTAATATGTTTTAACAAAGATGATTTACTCCATGAATATATACTTCTACTTTCATAATGATTTTCCAAATCCTCTGCATGACGATGACCTCATAAGAATGATGATTAACACTTGTCATTGCATGATGAATTTATTATGATCTATTTTGATCATGTATCTTATGATCTTAAGAAATGACACATTGATCTACGGATTTTTTTATAATTTTAGTGATCTCTTATTCATATGTCATATTATAGGATTTCTTTTACTCATAACATGATAGATGCATATTTTCTTGCTATATGATGATGATGTACTTATGATTCTTGTCTACTATCATCTTATGATTGTCTTTAATTTACTTTCATATGAGTTACAAAATTTATAGGGAGATTTCTCCCTTGCATTTTCATACGTGCATGATGAGATCTTAATAATAAAGATGACTAACGATGACAGATAGAGTTTATGGTGGCAACACATGGATGTCCTAAATCATTTACGTGATGTCCTGGTTTACGTTATCTTGTTAATATGATGATGTATTGGATGAGCTTCTCAAAACTCATAAGATGATTCCTTCATTTGTTTCCACATATTTCATAATGATATTATTTCTATTTATATTCTTTCATGATTTCAATCTTACGCATATGACATTGTTTATAGTTGACCAATCAAAATCATTTTTTGATCAATATGATATTGATCATCACGATCCTCGGCCGGGTGCGATTTGAGAGTGTTAGAATACATTCTAATCCTTCTTTGATAAGAATCGTTAATTATTGCTAACCTCCAATCAGGCAAACACGACAAAACATTAGGAAAGGACTCGTCGTTAAGAACTATTAAAGAAAGGTGCTCTTAATGTCATAATCCTACTCTTTATATGTTATTATATTCATTATTTTTATTAGAATATATGAGAAAATGAAACGCCCATACAGATCAATTTTTTCTTCTTTATATATCAATAAGTATTTATGTTTTATCTTTACAATCTTTTCTTTCTCAATTAAAAAAACTTTGCGATCTTTAATAATTCTATTCTGTTGGTTATATAAAGAATCAAAATTCAACGATAGGTACAAGATGATCAAACTTTTTTTAATTATTTAATTACTGGTCATGAACTAGTTACATTTTGATTATTAAATATAAAGTATATCTACAAACCATCATTAAGTCTTTAAAAAAATTCAGAAATAGTTGGTCAGATAAACAACAAAATAGAATTATTAAAGGATCTTATAAAAGCTTTTGACGTTATAACTAAATTGTATAAAATATAATCTTATAGTTATTACTTATTAAAGTTTAAATGATTTTGTTGATCATCTTTATCAGGGGTTGGCATGACGTTTTTATCTTTCCTTATATTTTAATAAAGTAAAGTAATATAATAATCTATGAGGAGCGAGATTATGGCATTAAATAATAAGAGGGTATAATAGTATTAGACGACAATAAGACATAATGAGTGACGTTAAGGCCACCCCCACCCTTATATTAAAAAAGATATCATCGACAACATTTTTTTTAATACAATGTATCGAGTAAGAGCCTCCACCCAGATTTATGGTTCGCAATGTGTACGTTTATTTGTTTTGAGTTAGATATAATTAATCATCTACCCTTTTGGTTGAAGAATAAAATTGAAGAGAATAAAATATTATATTTTGAAAAAAGTTAATAAATTTTATTATATATAACTGGTGTTCAATATCATAATAATAATAATAATAATAATATATATGATTGATTTTTTATTGAATTTTTTAAAAAAATGAAGAATAAAAATGGCAGTTTTATGATTTCGTAGTTTTACACTTTTTCAAAGTTTGATCAAAATAATTTTATTCTACTTCACGTTTGACTATATCATCAAAATATCGCGATATTCTGATATTTATTTCACATTCAAACGGATATATGTTTCTTAAATCTTAATGCTTTCAATTTCATGGACGAATTGCCTTGATGTAACTCAACCCACATGCATATATCATCGACAACATTTTTTTCTTTAATACAAGTCTCTGTCTCACAAAGTTCAAATTTCACCTCTTAAGCAATATTCTACAGCATTGGATTTAGATAATTTAATTTTTATACATATATTTAAATCCACATTAAAAGCGGTAAGGGAAAGTTTTTTTTAGTTTTTTTATAAAAAATGTCAAAAGTTTCTTTGCTTTCATCGCACTAAATAAAACTCACTGGTTAAAAAAAATATATAATGGGAACTTATAAAAAGTTTATAAGAAATTTTGATGTTTTATTTTATAAAACTATTGTTTTAATCACAAATAAAGAAAACTTTCTTACGGGGCTACACTCTTTGTGGGAGGTCCAGTGACCTAGAAATCCATGTACCAAGTCCACTTTCGTTTCAGATGACATGAAAATTTCTGCGTCGTCGTCTTTTTAGCGTGTTCCGATCGAGCGGCGATTTCTCATTGAATTCAGACGTGATTTTAATTAAATGATAAAGCTTCAATTCTTCTACAATTATTTATTTTGCATGATGACTCTTTAAACCAAATCGCCACTTATCCGCCTAATCACAGATAATATTAGTTATTTTTCGGAACAAATTTATACTTATTTTCATGTCTAATTTCATATTATAAACTTATAAATTTTAGCCGCTTATTTTTTTTTCAATTTTAACATCTTTTGGTTGAGTTTCATTCAAAATTTTATTAAGTTAAATTTTTCTTATTTATGGAATGTCAATTTTCATTCTTATTCTTTTAATATTAGAGTACGTATGCTTCATAGTAAATATATTTTAGGGTATCATTATTATCATTTTAAAATATATTTTTATCATTTTATTTTATCATACAAGTATAAAAAATATTCAATATTTTTAATACTTACGTGATGAAATTACAATAATATGTTTTTGACAAGTCGCCGTAAAATTTAAGGTTAGTCATTCATTTTTTTTCCTTCATCCTTGTGACCCTTACAAATATTTTATGTTGCAAACGCCTACTATTTGATCAGATGATGAAACGGTCAACTAGATTAACTTCTTAATCATTAATTTACACCGTTACATGAAAATAAGCTTCTCGTACAAGTAATTAACATAGCCCATGCATGGAAAAACAGGAAAAAAAAATTTTCTTGTTCTCTTTCTCCCGAAAAAAAGAACAAGAAAAAACGATAACGAGAGATATAACTAATGCTTTATTCGAATAAGACTTCCATCTCCCTTAATTAAGCACTCGCATTAATCTTCACTTGCAGCAGTTATTATCATCCATATATCTGCTAATTGCTGGAACGCGTCGCCTTCTCCATCGGTCCAACTTGCCTTAATAACTGAGATTAATGGCACAAAACTCACTGTCAATAATTTGCTGATCCAATAGAAACTAACGCTTGAGTGATTAGCCACAAAATTAACGTGATTAATTGGCACTATATAACAACTACTCTTATTTTTCATAGTTGAATTAAAAAGGTCGACCTGGAAATACGTCTCCAACTTCTGCCTCAAGGTCACGTGCTCCTTCTTCACCTTTTGGAATGATCTCCGGCATCTGCATGTCACACAGTATATTCATCTTAAGAGCTGGAATTCCGCATACGTGGACAAGATAATATATGCCAAAGGCAAGAGAGTGACAGTTTAATTAAAACTATTACGAGAGAGAGAGAGAGAGAGAGAGAGAGAGAGAGAGAGAGAGAGAAAGAGAGATACCCTTCAAGGTTTCCCTTATCACAATATTCTCTGAAGAGAGTGCATTCGTTCTTCATTCTCGCAGCACCGATGCTGCATAAAAAGGACAATGGAATAGGTTCACTTATATATGCGCCAACAGGTTCATTGAAACCTTTCTGAATAAATTATTAACAATAAGATAAGTGTTGCTGTCTCGTTTTTGGGGTGAAAACTAAGATTTTCTCTCTCCAAATAGAATAAACGATCATGTAATTATTTCATTTAAAATTGGGACAAAACGAAAAGAAATGTATTGCTGTGAAACTAAATCTTATCATTGAATTAAAAGATTTGTTTTTTTTTTCACCACCGGCATAAAAAATAAAACAGACCATCTCAATGAAACTTCATGTGTTTGATTCAGTTCTAATAAAAAAAAAGTTATTTTGATAGTAAATTTAAATTTTTATTCGGCTAACACAAAAATGCGTGTGTGTTGACCGTTGGGCCTTTAGGACAAGTGTGGGCCGAATGTGTGAGTTCAGTTTCTTTTTCTTTGTTTTTTTCTTTTTAATGTTTAAAGAAAATGCAGACGCATTCCTACCTGGAAGTGCTCCCTTTTAGCTGGTGCATGAATGCGTCCAGCCTGCCAAAATCTTGGGGACACTTGTCACTGCATTGAATTATGCAAATTATTTTTATATTTTTTTCCAAAGATATTAGATAATTCTCATTATGTCCAAGCTAGGAAAATGATATTTATTCTGAGACTGGAGGCTTACAGAGCATGATCAATGTTTGCCATCACCCTCGATGAATCTCTGAAGAACAAGGTGACGACTTCTTCCACAAAATTGGGGCTAACATCGTCCTGCAGCTCTTCCAGCTGGTGGAACTGTTCATCCAAGTACCCCTGCAAAACTTATATGTGTTATGAGATTTGAAGCATTTGTTTTTAACAACGAGAAGTCAGAAGTCACACACTGTGGATATGAACTTGACACCTTGTCCGCTTGAAATACACATATTTAAGATAATTTATATTTAGTTTTAAAATTGATATATCATTATGTAGAGTAATCTGGATTGCTATTTTGTCTGGGTGCAGAAACCTGTATTGCTACTGAATAAATCAGATTAGATGCACAATCAGATTAGTGGTTATTTTCGTGTAACTCGATCAGCTTGCAGAAGCTACAATGGATAAAAAGATATTGCAAGTAGATCATTATGCTTGCACCTCTTGGCGGTTAGAACTTTATTTTCTTTAGGATGTCACTTATGTTCATCATCAGTCCAAATGCAAGTTAGAGATCCCTTGATAGTTGGATCAAATAGATCGGCAATATATATAGTGGAAAAAAGTTGGCTCAGTTCCTTATTTTATGTAAACTCTGAAAAAAGTGGTTTTCATATCGTTTAAACAACTTGAAAACCTTCAACCAGGAATGAGTTTAAAGTACATGGAAAGCCAAAAAAAACCATAAGCGCTAGACTCTACATAAAGCTAGCTAGATAAAGAAGGTCCAAAGAAGCAGGAAACAGAACGTGACACCTAAACCACCTTTAGATTCTTATGATATGTATAAGTTAATGCGCGAAAAACTATACAGTTCTTTGTTAGCTAAACTAGTAGCAAAAGTAGCCATGCAGATTGATGCATGCTTTTGTGAATGAAACTAATCCAAACCTGATCAAATAGGCCCTTCTTCATGTTGGCGAGCTGACGATGCGAATTAGTGTTCTCCATATTTGGCGAGAACGAACAACAGAAATGGGACTGTGGTGTACTGATGGAAGAAGCAAGAGATGGCTGATGAGTATGTGAAAGCATATGAATGCTTGCTATTTATAGAGGAAGGAAAGGAGCAGGGTTTTTTTGTCTACTAACCAGCAGCATGAATTTTGTGGACGTCCTGTGTCTACGTTACATTCCCAGGGAAGTCTAGTTGGCAACTGGGTCAGGTCGATTTCAGGTTCCAAATCATGGACAAAGAAGACTCAAATTGCACTTGGCGTTGGCTGATCTTGGACCAACAACGAGGAGATGATTAAAGCAAGATGCATGAAGGATCTCTATTGATTTTAATTAACAACAAATTAGTACTCAAGTTTACATGCACCACTGTATTTTAGCTTCAACTTAAAAGTTACAGTCTATAGAGAGATGTTAATGCATGTAACTTACTGCGTCAATCCAAATACATCTTTAAAGCAAACACAATTTTTTCTATCCTTTTTATTTAAGAAATATTTCAACTTTATCATTTTTATGCATTCATACAATCTCTAATCGAAATCCCAAACATGGGTAGCTATTGGAAAACTTGTTTTTTTTTTTTCAGAGTAACCAGAAGTTTTTACAGCGTTTAAGGTTATCAAAATTGAATCAAAATCAGGAATAGTCACTGCTCCTCCAAATTTAATTTCTCTACAATTTTCAATTATTAGTTCTAAACGTCAGGATCATGACAGGAAAGAGAAATGCTTGAGTTTGTTTCTGATTGATGTTACAGTTTTGATGAGTCCTTTCCTTTGTCATCTCAACAAATAGTGTCACTGTTCTTCCACCTGTCATCAAATCTCATCCTTTCTAACAGATTAAAATATATTTCTGCGTACGGTCTCCCATCTGATAAGTTCGACTTTTAGATTACACCAAGGTTGTCTTAGATGCAGAAACCCAGACGACAAAGAATAATAGATAAGAAGGCATGATGAAACGTGGGGCTGTACCTGGTTGATTCGGAGAGTAAAAAAAAGGCATATATGACCATCTTTTTAGGGACGGATTAATGAAGGAAAAGGAAGCATTCCTCTCATCTATACGCTAAGGTTACTTTTTCAGCTGTGCAAGTTCTTAGTGCAGCAAATTTAGCGTGAGAACGTTGTTAACTTATCCTAAACCTTATCGTCTTGAATTTCTAATCACTGTCTGCACACCTGAGTTATTTAACATGTTTGATGGCACAAGATGTCTTTTCACCTGTTTTTCTTATTCTGTTCACTTGTATCTGCTCCAACACTACAAGGCTACAAGCTTAAGATTTGCAGAAATGAGGCCATTTCTGTATTCAAATTCTCATTAATAAAATCTAAAAAAATGTTAGTAAATCATATGTATCATCCATTATTCTACACGTGAAGTTCAAAGGTCCGAGTTTCAGCTGTATGTGCGACATGCATTCACTCCTACTTCTACGCTACCTTGGTAACTTTTGAAGCTGTTTGGTTTACGAATAAAAAGTACAATATCACTATATTTTTTGGAATATAATTAAATACGTCGCGGAATAGGGTTATCGTGATTAAACGTGGAATAGGGAGAAACCACTTAGAAATGCACGAAACCATCGTTTTTCGTACCATTTTAAGAATATCTCGGAATAAAGATATTCTTCATTTTTTTCACCATTTTAAATTTATTTGTATGAATCCAAGTGAAACACTTTATTTTTAACCCCATATATATTTATATGGATAAAAAGAGTACACAAGGATATAAGTTAGAGTAAAATAGTCAATCGACTTATTATTGAAGTAAAATTTAGATATATAATAAGTTGATCGACTTATTATTAAGATGAATTTTAAATATATAAGAAATCGATCGATTTATTGTAGAGTGTAACTTGCTCCTCTCTGTCTCTCTATTTATATATATGATAAAACCTTCCTTGGGAAAATATATTAACTTTAGGGCCCAATTTGCACCCGGCCAACTTGCGTGCTCAAAATATCAAGAAGGTGATTCCTCTCCTTGTCATCTCATTGCAGAAAAGGCTCAAGCAGAAAATAACGTTCCTTGTGATCATTCTCTTTCAATCGCTGGAATATCAGATATATGCAATTCCTTTCAAAACCACAAGCATGTGTTCTCCGGGCTAATCTGCGTACAGACTGGCCGGTTAGATAGTATGCATGCAGATGAGGCAAAATGCTCTGGACTCGACCGACGTCCCAAAACCTCTACCTGTTTCAGCAGAAATTGCTTGGAAGAACCTACCTAATGTGCGAATAGCTGGAGCTTTGCATCAGAATCATTAAATATCAGCAATCATTTAGCTTCCAAGCATTTCATCAATATGCTAATGTCACATTCCATGAATTAGGGGTCGCTCTCTTGTAGCAACTTGGCCGACAAAAAAGATGAGAGCTTGAACCATTTTCAGTTGGATGCGAAAATCCATTCCTGTCAATCATTTGAAGAAAACATAGAGCAGAAAACTGAAAACATTTTCTTGGAGAAAATAAAGCTTAAACATGATGTACCAAGTCTCAGGTTCATAGAGCAACTCAAAGTGCAACTGAACTAATCATCATGCAATTGATCCATTCTGATTACAGTTTAGCTTGCAGTATAGCAAGTAATCAGAACATATACAGAAATAACCTGTGTTTGGAGGAGAGATCAAACCAGCTTAACTTGGTTAATATTAGGGTCTTGGTTAGTCCTTTGATCTCTTTAGGCTTTCTCCAAAAACAGTATGCTTTCTGTCGAGGATTCTTTTTTTATCGAACGCATTGTTCTTATTCTGTAGAGTTGCTTAGAGTGCAACTGTAAATTAATCCATGCATAATATGTCAATATAATGTTCATATAGAATGTGAACAAAGGTGCTAGGCCAACCACCTAGCATAACAACTGATACGACCATTAGAATTTGTGAATTCTAGAATCATGCAAATTGGAGACAGTATTGTTCACTGCTGGAGAACTAAAATGAACTCTCAGGGAAAAAAGATGGGATTTTTCTGCGTACAACCTCGGAGAACAAAAACTACTCACAATGACTAGAACAATCAAAACTTGGAGTTAAGCATTAGACATTGGTCCTTGTCAGTGCCTTTCTATCAATTTCGGAGCACAATGCATTAAGGGAGAAAAGAGAAAGGAAAGAGAGAGAGGGAATGAGGATACAAAACGAGATGCTTCTTTTATTCTACGGCCAATATATCAGTAGGACAGAGAAATGTCTCCATTAGCCCTCCTCCCATGGTTTTAAGCAGGTTTCGGTTTATTTTGGGCGTTTGGTCCCATCCACTACTTTGTTAAAGAAAGCAAAAGTTGTGGAACGCAATTGCATGATTGATGCGTCGATCATGATCCTTGCCCTCCATCAATGTCCAATGTTGATAAGAGAATCTTAATCCGGATTGGCACACTCTATTGCCAAATTTATGCTGAACAGTACTGCAGAAAAGGGGGAGAGAGAGAGAGAGATCATTTGTGGTTCATGCATCACAGGGAGGAAAGGGGGGAGAAATGTGAACCGCGTACACATGAATGAATCTTGCCTTAAATGTTGCAAGGTGCCAATTGTTTTCTTACTTGGGCTGTCTCGTCGTCATAAGTTCCAATTTAAACCTCTGTGTTCTTCAAATCATTATCATGACTCATGAACATATTTGAGACTCAAGTGAGAATTTGAGCTGCAAAACGCAATGTTTTCCTTCATCATTTTCAAACTGATTCTTCTACAGAATTACTGGGCTGGAAAATAAACACAGGATGTGGTTAGAGATCATCCTCTACATGCTGCTGACTATAACAGAACATTTCAGACATGCTCATGATGAACAATAACATCAGACACCAAAAGTACAACATAAAGCATAAAGAACCATGATAAAAAAAAGAAGCTCTCTCTCTCTCTCTCTCTCTCTCTCTCTCTCTCTCTCTCTCTCTCTCTCTCTCTCTCTCTCTCTCTCTCTCTCGAAACATGCATGCAACAGCTACATGGATTTACCAGGTTACATAACGATAGTTTGCATCTTAAAAACGATATGCTTATGTTGACGTATCCTGAACAGCCACGATGGTATAGCATTGAGAGGTGGATACATAGAGTCTTTTTAGGGAATATAAGATTGCGACCGTCGAATCAACAAAGATAAAGCTAGACAATGTTGTATATAACAATTTTAAAATACATACTGTGCAAAAAGAAGCAGCGCATTTGGTAAGGGATTCCGTATGCTTATAGAAAGCTGAGAGTAACATTTCACGACACGGTTTGATACTGACTACGATAAGTTTGATACATATATTAACACGTAATGCTGACTGTATACGAACTTATCCACAATTGTTTTGAAGCCTGCACTGTAGACCTTCTGATCTCTCCACGAGAAATAACTTGATAAGAACAACTGCCATCCAATTCACTTCTGGTTAAATAACTCAGATATCCAGAGTCCTCTATACATGCCTAGGTCCCATTAACCAAGCAAGGTGCAGGTTGGCAACAAGCCAGTGATAAGTAAAGATATAGTGATAAGAACAAGAAAATGTTGGGTTTTCGTGTATAATTCGATTAATTAATTTTTGAACAGATAAAAGATATCCTGATCATGACTAAAAAGGATGAACAAAGCATTTGGCAATGCTCACCTTCGACCCTTTCCCTGTAAATGAGACAAACCCAATTATTACAGGAGCATCGTAAAGGTTTACTTTGAGGTTGCTGTCTTACTTGATCTTTCCGAGCGAATCTGCAGGCAGCATAGATTCTCTCGATTGACACGTGTTTACCCTCGGCAATTATTGCAGAATCTGTCTGCAGCGACAGCTCCAAGTTGTGTGACTCAGAAACGAAACTGAACCAAAGTTTCTGATATGGCTTTCGAACATTATTTCCCCCTCCCATTTCCAATGTTTTGAGAACACATTTTATTACTTGATTCGATCATTCAATGGTCTACGTCAACCAAATAACACAGTTTAGGCCTTCTTAGTCAAACATCAAGTCAGTTATTACTTGCTCTAGCCCCATGAACTCCATTAGATGGCAATCTAACAGAATCCACAGTCCACAGAGTTCTATGGATATCACTATCTGATTTACAACCCTTAGATCTCTTTGCCACCTACCCGTATCTGACACGATCCGGACCATATTTTAACTGAGTGACTATATACCACATGTTATGAAATAACTGACCTTCTGATATGATCATGTACCCCAGTGACTTTGAACTCAACCCTAGTTAAATGCATGAATTGTTGCTTTTGAGAACGCACCAAGAGATCTACTAGCAAGAGGAAGAGCTAGATGACTGTGTTGTCATGGTCATGGCAAGAACTTGATGGTTGGGATACAGCTAACAGATAAGTTTCATGTTGCAACATATAGGAGGAAGCAGAGGATATTTGGCTCAACAGATTCTTACAAAAGGGCTATTTGGCCAAGGTGTTGGCGTCTTTCCAACAAGATAGATATCTCAGATTTAAATGCTTCCAAAGTGATAGTATTTTCCGTTGCCTCATTTATAATGAAGTAAAATGAGTATAAGTGAACTTTTTGCACATCATGGGTTATTCCACCATACTAATTTTATTTAATTCAAGTGAATATATGCTAGATACTATCAAAGAGCCCACACTTATTGCATCAAATATTTGTGTTCAACCTAATGATAAAAAAGAGATACAAGATAGTCATCTAAGCTTGTAGCAAGGATGAGACAAATTAGGTGCAGAAATCTGACAGTTGCCATTACAGGAAGAATGTGCATGGTGATGCTGGACTAAATATCCACCTACTGTTTCAAACCGCATGGATCGGGCTATTGCTACTCTGGTTCAAATCAGGCCCACCAATTGAAGGGTTAACATGAAAGGCAGATTGCCTTGAATTAGATGTGCTCAGTAATTTGAAAGAGAGGGGGGATGGCTCCATACGAGCTCCTGTGCCATCACCAATACTGAGTTTGGACATGCCAATAACTTCATCCACATTAACCGACTCCTTTGGGATGACTGGAGTTGGCTTTACAACTTCATAGGTCTCTCCCATCTCTTGATCTTGAACTGAAGTAGGTAGTGCCGACGGCCAGAAGGGAAGGGGCACAGGTATGAAGGCATGGTAAAAAGTTGGCACCATGGTCATGGGGGTGTTATTATATATAACACTTTCCTTAGGTTCAGCAGCGTGATTGGTCTTCAAGGGATCAACAATTTCAGGCCCTTGTTGTGGACCAAGATGCAAAGGTGGCAACTCATTGGTGTTTTCTGGTTCATTAGGAGGAGATTGGGGCATGAAATTTTCTTCATGAACTGGGACCTGGTCAATTGGCTATAGAAGAAGATGAGAAAGAAAGGAAAATATATTAAGTAGGCTACTTCCACATATTATGAAGAATATCCAAGGAAAGTTGAAACAGAATTGACAAAAATCATACCATTTCAGGAACCATGTCGAACAAGCTTGAGCGTCTCTTCCTTCTCGATGCATTGCTCTGTCTGATAAAATACTTCTGGGCATGGCTTGCAACTTGTGTTGGAGTTCTAGTCACAACAAAATTCTTTGCTATTCCACGCCAATCTCCTTTACCCAGCTTCTGAAGACCCAACAAAAACATCCGGTGCTCTTTCTCAGTCCAAGGAGTACCTAAAATTCAAAAAGTACAGAATATTTCAGCTTTGTCAATGTAGTAATCATAGGTGTATGCATTTAACTATGTCTCAAACATAGGAAAAAAATACAGTGTCTGGTTGTGCATAAAAAGAAGAAAGAAGATAACCTTAGTTAAAAAATATAATCCAAACTTTACTGTAGAGTATGGACGGGGCAATTGAAACTTTTTCCGTAAATATCACATACATTCACAACTGTGGATAAGCCACTTAATTCGGCACAGAGTAATTTATCCAAGTACTCAATCCATCTCACAAATCAACATGATATCAGATCAAACCATGAGAATGAAATGAACAAAATAGATAATAGATAGACAACTAAACTATATTCCCTGGCACTATCCAGACAATTCCTTTTTTTTTTCAAAAAAGTGTATTAATGCAATAGAAGCTTAATGTCACAATTGATAATTGTTTCCAAAAAAAAGACAACAGTAGTTCATGGACATTAAATCATGGCTAGTTGTATGATAAAATTGTCTTTTGTATGCTAACAGTTGGCAATAAAACAGTTCATGGAACCACAACAAACGAAATTTGTAACCAAAAGAAGCATATAGAGAAAATTGGTGTTGAAGACATGGAGTAATAAATTACTTTCTCATAATGCCTCCCAAAAACCAAAAATGAAAATCCTAGAATTGTTCATTCATGTTGTTTTCACCTTAATTATAATAGTATATAGATGTCAATCGTGGAAGTCGAGTGACAGTAAGATGAATAAAAGAACTTCTGCATGCTAATTAAAGAAAAAGCAACCAACAGTGTTCTTGAAAAGAAGAGAAAAAATGTTATTCATGAAATTACCTTATTGTACCTAAACTTAGCACAGCTAATTCAATAAACTGACATCAAGAATCAGTACAAGTTTTTTAACTTGGTCAATACCAGATATGGAACATTTTGCCAACTCTTCCACAAAGAAACATGAAAAAAATTACTTCCCACATAAGTCTATGAGAATCATTTGATTATTAGGAAGGATAGGAGCAAGAACCATACAGTTCAACCAAAAAGATGAAAAACGTAATAAAAAAATAGTGTAAAACATGAAAGGCTTGATAAGTAGAGGGCATATAAATTGTACAGGAAAATTAGTGAGCTTAGATTTAGACCCTGTTTGAATGTGCTGTAATTAAGTATTTCATTGATATGCAGTATTATCTTTTCTCAACGATTTTTTAAAAAAAAATTGTTGGACAATAAAATTTTTTCTCAATTTTGGCCACATGAAAATTATTGTCCAACAATTTTTTTTTTAAAAATCGTTGAGAAAAGATAATACTGCATATCAATGAAATACTTAATTACAGCACATTCAAACAGGGTCTAAATCTAAGTTGACAATTTTGTTTTATATATTCTTTTGTTTTATAAATCTAGTTGACAATTTCAAACTAAATTTAGCATGCGCATAAAGAAAAAACAACTAGATTTATAAAACAAAAGTCCCAAACAACCAAGAAACACCACCAAATCAATTGATGAAATCTTTACAAGAGTATCATCAATCACAGATCTTTAGAAAGGCATTCTCAGGAATAAATATTGCTGACTCCTAGGGAAAAGGAGAACAAATCATAAAAAGTGCTATTGGCTACAAATCAGTACAAAGAAACAAACATTAAGTTGTTAAACTTAACTAGTAACCAAATAGTTTACCTTTTTAGAAAGCATGCATCTAATGTCTGACACATTTTAAAATCAATTACCTTTCATTATATAAAAAGAATACCCAAGCTTTGGTAAATCCTGAGATATGCACATACAAGGGAATACAAGTAGTACCACATCCACAAGATATGCATGCCATCCGCATGCACACAAATATAAAACAAGCAAAAAAAAAAACAAGCAGAAGACAGATGTGGACAAATATGGATAATAATCACTGATGAGAATACTCAAAACGCAAGTTTGAACTAAAAGAAAATATTTACAAAATCATTAAAGCCAACAAATCTATCATAATTTGCATAATCATGAGAGAAACCAGAAATGAATCGACCACTTGATTATTAGAATATAAAATCACATCCATTCCTATAATCTAAGTCGATAGCTGTTGGCATATTGATTGAAGTCCCAAGTAGGTGGGCCAGTTTGGCACACAATCCAACCAACCGTATCATAATCCGCAAACAAACCAACTTTACATCTCCTGTAAACCATCAGCCAACATGTCCTGTCATTTTCTAATGTTATCTTGTAGATTAGGTAATAAACCCGAGCGGGGAGTATTATAAAGGGGATCAACCCTTGCCTGTCGGTCACATTGGATGGTTTAAATCAATCCGTATAATTCCGGAAAAGAAAAAGGGAAAACACTACGAGAACATAGAACTTGTACCACACATAACAAGATTTGATAGGTATGCGTATATCAGGGATTTCCAAATTAACTACATGAAGAAAGGAGACAAAAAATGGGAAAGGCAGAGCGACAACTAAAAATTGCCAAAAGGAAAAGAAAAAAATCACCGATAGAATAAGAATCGTCAGATAAATTGATTAAGAGACTCAAGATTTTATTTTGATCAAAAAGTAAATAGCAAAAATAGTGACACCAGAAGAATTTTAGAATTTTTCAAAGGAAGACTACACACATGTAACAAACGTATGCAATGCGTCAGTATCACGAATAAAAAAAGACACGCAAAAACTAAAGAATTCCTATGTGCAATGCATCGGAATCGCGAAGAAACGGAAACATGCAGAGGAAAAGAAGAAATAGAACTGAACATTTTTGCGAATTTCTTCACAAGACTAATGAAGATCCAAATTTTCAGCAGAAAAATAGAATAAAAGCTCGACCTTTTTTGCGCTCGCTGCGGCTGGAAGAAGAGGACGCATGAACAGGATCGTCGGAGGCGTAGCCGGAGGCATGTGCGCCCCCGGCGTTGTGGAGATCCCCCAGGGCATCGCCGGAGGGAGAGGCTCCCGGTGAGGCGCTCGCGAGGGCGAGGGATGAGAGGCACCCCATGCTGGCGCTCTTCTTCATCGTCCCCACGCCCTCCGTCAGGCGAACGCCGAAGAGACGCACCCCTCCGCCGCCCCCGCTGCGCGTGGGGCACGTCCGCGAGTTGTGGCCGTTGTTGCTGCAGTGCGAGCACCGCCTCGTCATTTCTTCCGGCGACGAGTCTTCCGCCCGCAGATGCTCCGAGGCGACTACCACCTCCGGCGACGCGGACACCGCGTCACGGCGGCGCACGCGAGACCTTGGCGGGCGTGGAATGGGAGAAGCAGCGATCGAAAGAGCAACAAGTGTCTCTTCGAGCCTGCCTTTAAATTACTACTAACCAAGAACGAAGCAAACGGTTCTATCATACACCCCTCCTATAAACGATAATTACGAAAGAGCCGGACTGCCGTTTCCGAAATTAAAATGTGGTGATCGCCCCCATTTTTAAGCTCATCTCTGCCGTCCAAGCAATGAATTATGCGACACGGAAGTAACGTCCACCGCTCGATTAAGATAACTGTGATTAATGCATCATGTCGGGCGGGTCAGAGGCGACGACCAAGTCATCATATCGGGCGTTACAATTTCGGGGTGTGTTTGCCCCTTTTTGTCACGTAATTAACGCGCCATTAAGGTTGCCAAATGTGTGGTGGCACGCCACAGAAACACTAAATACTTGCCACATAGAAACATTATTTAATATTTTTCACATCACAAAAGTTATATATAAATATTAACCATATTAAAAGGATACGATATGCTACGATAAGGTGGGAATTAGTAAAAATTAATGTTAGCAAACTGTCAAAAATCTAAATCCAGGTCTTCAAAATTTAATTAAAAAAGGAAATTATCATGCCGTATCTTAATCCTGCGCATTTCATGCATGTTACATTCTTTCGCATGACTGTTTTTTTTATCTTTTATTCTGAAATAAATGAGTTGGAAGATTAATAAATCGATCGTGATCTGCATAAAATTATCTAAATATTGTCACCTTAATCACGAAGATTAACTTACGGATGTGAATGCTCTCGTCAACACGTCGGATAAATACGACGACGACGACGACGACGGGAGTCTTCCTATCTCGACCGTCCAACGGTACGCAATTAATTTTCACCGTCCGATTGGAGGCGCGGATCCATTGAGGAGATCATGTGACCACCGTGAACCGTGCGCTGTGGTCGAGACAGTTTTTTGTCTCGACGCGGGCCACGTGGACGGCTCCTCGGCTGGACACGTGGTCGGTCGGGAGCGAGGCGAAAGGGACCGTGACGTGGATACGAACCGTGAAAAGCTCGGGAAGGTCGACCGGTGGCTTATATTAATTTTATGCAATCCGAGTTGTGAAGTAATTACGGGATTGCCACGCGTAGGAATCTTCGGCACGTGCGTGTTCGTCTCTTTTTGTTGGTGGAAAAAAAGCGAACTTTTTTTTTTTGAATAGGAAAAAAAATGTAACTTTAACTAAAAGGCAAAATTAAAGCAGACAAAAAAGATAAAGAATCACTTGATAAAAAGGAGATCGAGTAGTAGATTGCTTCTTATGGTCAACTTAGTTCTTGCATCGATCAGATAAAGATTTAATATTGTGTTGTAATGATCAGAATCTTTTTTTCCAAAAAAAAATTCTCAATTGAAATGTAAAAATCATGACTTCGTAGTTCGTACAAGCAAAAAAACACACAAAATTATAAAAAAAAAAGTTGCAGTGAAGGAAAAAAAAACAAATGTGGGACTTCCTAATTTATGAATCACGCGTTAATTTTGCCAGAGCGAAATCTTTGCGATTTCAATTTATCGTGTAGAGGATGTATCAAGAACGCTGTGCCATTTATTCCTCCTCCTTGTGCATAATCTCAATTCGGTGTGCTTATTAATGCCTAATTATCTCATTTAATTTAATATATAGAACTTATGAAATTAATTATCTTATTTATGTCGTCATCACTCCCTGCACCGTTGCTTTATAATTGCTTGTGGGAATAATTATCCCGCGCCTGTTTTTTTCCTGAATTGCACACATAGTACGGCGTGGTGTCTCAGTCCGACGTGAGAGGTCTTGGAATCCAATCAAATTCGTGATAAATGGAATAGGTCCAAAGAAATTATTGTTCCAACAGAAATCCGTGTGCTTAATTGGTCACTGTTGCCTTTTTTTCGCTTTTTTAAAATGTTTTCAATTCGATTAATGAAAAAAAATGACAAAAAAAAGAAAAAGCATGGAACGAAAATGAACATAATTTTATACCTAACCTTTGTCAAATATTTTCTCAATTATTTCGACACAGATAACATAATTTAGAACACTTGGTAAAAGTCTAACTGGAAGCGTCTCAAACTCATCGAATTCAAGATGTTAATTAGAAAAAACCCATCTATAATTATATCCTTAAGGATTTATGTGATCATGAAACAACAATATGCCTTGTTTTAGGCTTGTTCTACATAAGAAAAATATGGTCACGATCAAGTTTTTTTTTCGATCGAGACCCATCGATATTCAAGTTACAATCAAATTTTTTTTCGATCGAGACTTATCGATATCCAAGCTACTAATATTCAATTAATCTGGTATTCAAATAAAAATAATATAAATAAATTTCGATCAAAATGATTTCTTTAAAAATCGCTGCTAGCACTCAATGATCACATACGAGTTAATATAATATTTTGGTGTCGAATTGTTGAGTCATGGAAAAAGTCCAACGACATATCGCACATATCGCACTTTAACTGTTTGGCTAAAGTGACTTTGATATTTGGGTGGATTGACATATATATTGTTAACTTCGATCCATGTGCAACAACAAGTGGGTGCCCAAAATGCAACATTATTGGTCCATCTTTTGGGACGTCTAGTGTTGCACACTTGCATTATAAATTTACAATAGCTTTTGTTTAGTTTTGGTTATAGGAAATAGACTAGGGATGGATGGTGCCATTAATTTGATGCTTTATTTGCAAGAAATAAAAAAGAGAAAGAAAAAGAAAAGAAAAGGTAGAGGTCATCCATGATCTCACTCCCATCCATACACACCGGGAGATCTATGGACTCCATTATTATTGTGGCTTAACTTTTATTGGTCTCATGTTTATGTCGAATTGATACAAGACAAAATAAGTTCCTGTGGACAAAGAAGAACAACGCAAGAAACATTATCTTTGAGTGGGACTCATAAGAATCTGCATGGAGCATTCATCATCACAATTTCTTCCTTTCTTTTTCCCACATCTTTTTCTCATGGCAAGATATATAGGTGCACATAGGGATATGTGATGGGATATTCTTGTTTATGTTGGGTCAATTGTTTGTAATCCTTCTCTATCTTAAACTCGTCCATCGATTAATGGGCTAATTCTTTTATCAATTTTTTTTTCTCCACAAAAATAAATAGTAAATTAATAATTGAAGGTGTTCTCTCGCCGTTCACGGCGAGGGGTGAGTCGGTGAGAGATGGGTGATGTCGTGGTTAATTCTCATTTGGGGTTTGAGATTGAGACGTGACCTTTTCGGGGCAAAATTGGTTCATATGTCCATTCATAATATACGATACGATCCTATTCAAATTTGAGCGAGGATAAGATATCTCAAATCCAAGTTAGATTTGCTTTTGAATTATGCACGGGGGACACACATCACGTCATTTTTTTTTTGTCGAAAGAAATCCGCGGCCTAATTTCCATTTGAGGACTTAATTATTAGATTATTTGATTTAACTTTGAATTTGGATCATTATTCTCTCGCGTTGGCAATCGCACGTACTAATTAACCATACTTAACATATAAACATATCAGAAATAACTGAGATTCACATGTAAAACAACTATTTAAACTATTAAATTTGACGAAGTGCATTTATTTATTTATTTTGATCCGCCTTAAATTCTTAGAAATTGTTTGGCATCTTCCATTTTGTCCCAAGAACAAGATTAGTTGCTCTATAAATATTCTCAACCCAAGAACAAAGCAGGGTAAACCAAGAATTCATTTGTTTTTTTTTATTTTGTCATTATTCTCGTAATTAATGTTGTGTCACATACGTTAAAATTAATTATTTAATAGAAATCTTGTTTTATTTCGATATCAAATCACCTCTTAAGAGTGGTTTGACGAGAATATCTACTTATTCCATAGGATATAACCAAAAAATAGAACCAAACTTCATAAAAAAAAATGGGAAAAGAGCCGCTGCGAAGCAGCCTGCGGAGCAGTATTTTGCATTGTCGGATCTCATCCAACGGTGCACGTTTTTTTTAATTTTTTTCTTAACAACGTGATCTCTATCGTCCGTAGCCGCTTGGACGGCCGAGATCGATCGAATCGTCTTTCCCTTTCTCGCGTGAAGGACGAAGTGGAGGAGGGGGCAGCGGCAACGGCGTCCGGGATCGGCAACGGCCCAATGACGTTCGGGATCGGCAACGGCGCAATGACGTTCGGCAGCAGGGGCAGCGGCGCCAGCAGGGCAGCGGTGCGAGCAAGACAGCGGTGCGAGCAGCGGCAATGATAGCGGCACGACCAACGACAGCGAGCAAATCGGCCGACGGAGAGGATGCGGAAGAGGGAGAAGAAGACGACGAGAAGGCAATAGCAGCGGCACCGGATCGAAAAGACATTTCAGAGGAGGAGGGCAGCAACATTGGCAGCGGCGGGAGCAGTGGCAGCCGCGGCAGCGGCGGCGGCGGCGCGACAGTGGCAGCCGCGGGAGCGGCGGCGCGACAGCGGCAATGGAGTTCAACAGCGACATCGGCAAAGATGTTCGGCAGCGAGCACACAGCGAGCAGATCGATGGCGGCCGACGAGGAGACGGTCGAGGAGGACGCGGCGGCCGGCGAACAGGCGGTTTGAAAAGGAGAAAGTGGATAACACGAAAAAAAAGAAAAGAAAAGGAGCCGTCGGATGCCATCCGACGGTCCATATGTGATCCGCAGGCTGCTTAGCAGCGGCTCTTTTCCCTAAAAAAATTGATCGAGATATCATATTCCGGTCAACATCTTGAAATTACAAAATAACTATACATATTATTTCCAATGAGATTGTCATATTCTTTTAATTAGTGTCTATTTTTTGTTCTTAAAATTTTGATATTATGAGAGAATAGACACAAAATTTTATTCAACAATAAAAAAATGTCATATTCTTCAGGATATTTTCTTTTATTCTTCTGATATAATTTTGTATCCAAACACCCCTTAGTGTACAGCTAGTTATATACTCATAAATTTAGAACAATATTACCTGATTCATAGTTTTATTCTGACTACCGAGATCAGTGATTTTATTATCATAAAAAAGCTTGATATATATTTGATGTAAATCGTCAATTGTGTTAGTTGTTTCGATCATTAGTTTCTTTTTACCTTAGAATCATTTTAAAATTTTATTGGTGATATTTTTTTATAATTTGCAAGGTAAGGCTTTGTTGTTGTGATATTTTTTATAGTTTTATTCTGACCACCTAGTGGGATAAGGCTTTATTGTTGTTGTTGTTGTTGCAAGGTAAATATCTTCTTTTATAAAACTGTATAGACTTATATAAATCACTATCTCTGAATTTTAAAATTACTAATTAATCGTATTTTACACCCATTTTTAACAGATCTTGAAGAATAATTTTAGTAAAACTCATTTTTTGCAAAATTTATGCGAGTCAAACGAGCGAACTCAAGGCTTTTGCTTTAATTAAATTCTTGAAACAATGAAAAAAAATTGCATTGACATGTCTTTGTGAAATAAAAAGAAGTCACGTGGCCCAAATAAATAAATGAAATAATGAACCCCCTGTTTAGGTAATATGTCTATAATTTTGTCTACCACTTCTTAATTTATATATATAGTCGTGCAATAAAATAATATATACGCACTTATCTGCTCCCCCAGCATGCATCCTTCCTCTTCCACCGTCCATTTCAACGTCCTTTTTTTTCCATTTAAACAAAAAACATAGTATTCTAACATAATTTCATGTCTCACTTTGCTTAGTGCCTACACCTCTTGAAATCATACAATATAAAATATATATCATGTCAGTACTTTTTTGGTTGCAGGTGCAATGCATCTGGTGGAAAGAACACACCCAACATAAGTTTCTGACAAGTACATTTGATTAACTCATGATCTAGTACTAATCACAAAAAAAACTAATATTAAGAGAATCAGTTAATTAAGCAAGGCAATATATGCTGCCATTACCTCTTTCCTATCAGATGGCTTTGCTGCAATGGACCCTCCAATAATTCTACCATTATATTGTCATGTTCCATATAAAGACAAGGTGTGAGACTTGCACAAGTAGCCATGCCTCAAATTAGAATGGCCCCCCCCCATGAATTGATTCATGTGTTCATTGAGACCAATTATGTTTGCCTTGCTAATGACCCTATATATGATGATGGAGACTTCCATGAAACTTGTGGTGGGATGTGCCAAATGTGAAGCTGAGATGGAGACATTCACATATAAGATTTTTTTTCTTCTTAAGATAGTTGATTAAGCCTTTTTAGTTGAAGTCATAAGTTGTAGTGTCATAATAGGTAAATAAAAACATTACCAAATAACTGGATTTATATATCAAAGCCCAAGGAATGTATTGACCCATTGGATCCAGTGCTATGAGATCAAGATTACCTATGGGTCATCCTTCTTTGCAATGGCAAAAGAAATTTGATTGCATAAGGATAAATTTCACTAAATGCACTTTAATTTGATATTTTCTCAATGTTATCCTCAAACTTCACTTTACAATAAGATTATCCTCCATCTTTTAACTTATTTCACTAACTATCATTTTGATTTTTTATCGACGATTTTTTGTGATGTCCACGCAAAGATTTTCTCTCTCCTCCATGTAGGCAAATGTCCAACGTGGCATCATTAAAAAATAAATAATAGAGCAGCATAAACCTCGTCGGAGGTCATCGGAGAGGGATGACCCTTCCCCTCCTCTCTGCGATGACCTCAGAGGTCGGGGGGGGGGGGGGGGGGGTGGGAGGGGGTGGCGGTCACTTTTTCCAACACTATCCTATTTTTTATTTATTTTAATATTATTTTTTTGAATGATGCCACATCGAATGGTTGCTTGTGTAAAGGTGATAGAAAATTACTATGTTGACGTCACGTAAACAGCGTGATGCACAAAAAATCATGCATTAGTTTATGTCATTTAATTTGCATTTTGTAGTCTTTTGTGTTCAAGAAAGAAGAGAATTGATTTATTTTTATAAAATTTTATTTAGATTTGATTTCTACTTAAGTATGAATAATTTCATTTCGGAAAATCAAAACGACACCAAAATGATTTGAAACATGAAAATTACAACAAATAGCCTTCGTGTCACGTCTAGTCATGGTCGTGCCTCTATCGTGCCCCCAAGTCACACTGTCATGGTTGTGCCACGTAGTTTCACGATCGTGCCCTTAGCCACGGCCGTTCACCATGTTCACGGCCATGAGCGCATCGAAGTTGGATTGCCGCTTTTTTCATGGTCATGATGGAACCTGTCACGGTCGTGACAACTGTTTATTAGGTAGTTTCGCAGCAGAATTTGTCCCCTTTTTTGGAGTACGAAAAATCTATAAAAAGGGAGAGACTGCAGACATGGAAGAGGATGCTTGAAGCATAGATTTAAAGGTTAATAAGAGGAGAAGTACAAGAACAATAGCAAAGCTTTGACAGAAACCCGAGAAAGAATGTGCATAACGGCTGCAAGATTTCTTTGTTTCCTTTTCCTAAAGTTTTATATTAGATTTGATGTTATTATTTTCATATTTATTCCTTTATTAAGGTCATCTTAGTTGAATCTTATTTGTATTTTGAAATCATTCTTGATATTAGTTTATTTTGAATCTTTAATAGCATTGTAATTTTGTGTTTAATGCTTTCCTTTAATTCTATAATTTATTATTGATTACTATATGAGAAGAAGTAATTATTTTCATAATAATCTCTAGGGTTGACCTTATTTATTGAGTGCCAGACTTAGGAAAATCGAAAGAGACTTAATTTCTATAGTTATTAAGGTGACTTGAGAAAGCTCTTAATCATAATTTCATTTGAATGCATCTTTTAATTAATTAGATAAGTTAAAAATTGAAATGATTAATTTATTATAATTGTATTTAAGATAGTAGTTGAAGCCTGAAATATTAGTTAACTAATTTGGAGAATTCAACTTTGTTATTGATTCAATTAATTCTAATTTGAGAAGATCCATTACATTTTAGTGATTATAATTAAGTGCTCTAATAATCAATCATTATTTCTCCATATGATCATTTTTTATTTTTATCATTTTATTTTAGTCACATTTGAAAATAAATTTTCCTTAATCTCTCAATTAACAAGGTTGAAACGGAATATAAGTTATTAATCGTCCTCGTGGGAATGATACTTTACTCATTCACTTTATTACTTGATCGACTAGTGCACTTGTTAGCATTAATTATCATTTTGACACGCATCACACCGCAAGCGGATAACACTGAGAAAATGCTCAAAATTAAAGGGTATTTGGTGAAATTTATCCGATTGCATAAAGCATTAAGTTGGAAACCTATAGTTCAAGATATCATAAATAAGATGGTTTCATGAAATTACATCATAAAGAATTAACGCCAAACATCATTTTCACATAAGAGCATAATAAGAGTTGGTCTCTTTTAACTAATAAAAACTATTAATAAATTATAATACGGATAAGCATTTAAAGTATTCAATATGAATTTAAAATATAAGTAATTGTGTTTTGATGAATGTGACAATCATAATAATAAATGTTGTGTTGTTTCATAAAAATTTGACTTATAAGTTACTTTTAACGAATAGCCTTAAATTTGCAAGATAAATTATTATTTTCATTTAATCATGTGGTGTAATAATATTATAATATTGTAATAAAAAGATACTATAGAAATATTTTAATATATCATTGTCATCAAGATAGACAATACTCAATGAGAGAAAAAGGGATGAGTCTTTCATTTTTTTCGTTTGAAAGACAAAATGTTGATCTCTCAATTTCTTTTTTTATGAAATTTTCATTAGTATTTTATATTTCTAATGCTTTCGAGGTGAACAAATTATTAGTCTTCAACATATGGTAAGAAGACCCAATCCATAATGGAGAGCTGACTAAATCAAGTAGCAAAATTATTTTGCATTGCATGAGTTCTCGGTAGTATAATTTTGCGATTAGGACCAGAGTGTCCAATTTTAACTATCATTTTAGAATATTTTCATAAAAAGGAACTTACATTCATTAGGTAGTACCAAAAATTCTAAATCATCACAATTTCATGTTATTGTTCACTTACATAAATTGCCGCTAATGCAAAAGAATGCACGATTAAAAGAGTATAAATGACGAAAATAAGAGTGTAACATAGTGGCGCACACCGTCACTCGGAAATGTCACGAGTTCGAATTCCACCAGTGTAACGTATGTGTTGTTTTAGTTTTAGCCTTCACTTTTCTTGCATTTGGTCCATGGACCATGACAAGATATTCCCCTTTTCTAAAAGAGCAAGTATGTATGACGTGAAACTATCGAAAAAGTAGGTATATCGTTACATTCTGTCTCGCTAGTCTTGTTGGATGACTGCCAACTACCTTATAGCAATGTATGGACGGGCTGACAACTACACTTGCACAAGGTTGCCATGAGTCAGGGACGGAGCCAAGGGTGTTTGGGGGGAGGGGAGAATAACTACTCTATAATATATATCTAAATTACTATAAAAAATAAAAAAATGGATATTGATGTATGTTTCCCTTCCCCCCCCCCCCCCCCAAGAAAAAAATGTACCATCACTCCATCACTCTGCCATGAGTCATTGATCATCTTCTGACTAGATCCTCATAAGGCCTTAAATATATCAAAGCAATAAGTAAAACAGTGTAAACATAAGACTTGAAGCACAAACTTGACATATCATTAACACATAATAACAAGGTATTAAGGACTTGACTAACATAACTTCACTCTAAAAAAATTAAAGGACTTCCACGTTCAACTTCCATTGCGAGCATCATCATCTTCATTAGCATATATCACCATTCATCATCACATGCAAGATCCATGTGGAAGGTAGTTGTATATAAAGGTTGAAGAATGGGATGGCAATCATGCCAGATGAGGTGGTGACTCATGCTGGTGATGTCCCCTAATGCATAGAACAAATGATATTTTCTTTGATTGGCGACTCATGATTGGTGACATCCCGATTGAGACACTTGGATGTGAACTTATTGAGTTCTAGAACCTTTCTTCTTCTCTTCAAATCATGGATATTGGAAACCACTATCTCCTCTTTAAGTTCGGCGACGCTTCAGACATGTTAAGAATTCTAACTTGAAGTCCATTGTCTTTGGATGGTAACCTCCTTCACATCTCGCATGCAAAGGTCTTTTTCTCCCTACAATGAGCGTATTTCTACTTCCACATTTTGATCCAACGTCCCATAATCTCCTTCGAGTTGGAACATCGGGAGACCATTCTTTAGATTGCAACTATATTTGGCAAGCCTCTCAAGCTGGATAGCTTCATCGTCAATGAGGAAAATTCTGTTGTGCTAGAGTCTATGTAGAGTTAGATTTGACCAGTCCGATGAAGCAAGGAACTTGGGTGCAATTGTCGAATAGTACTCATTATTTCTAATAGGTTACATACGAGAATTTGCCATCCTTTTGCTTAACTATAGTATTGGTCATCATCTAGATGCTTGTCTAACATGGAACAATTAACAAGGATTGTTATCCGTCGAGAAAGACTACCTTCTTCTGTACATGGAACCTAGATGAGATCATTTTCCTCATTACCGGAGTCAAACGGTGGCCATCTCCGGGGATGGCAATGTTGAGCACCTGTGCGAGCCAAACTGGTCTCAACCTTTCCTACATGGTTGTCAATTGAACTGAATTTGGAGAATCATTTTGATGCCCTATGTTTGGCGAGTCTGACGATGTTAGTTTCCATCATAGCCACTCAATCTCTCCATTTCATCTCCTATCTCAAGGTGCTCGGGTAGCCTTGTGAAGGCGCTATATGGCATGGAATTTCACGTCAGGGCTACGGATAGTCAGGAGGATGGGTATGATATCTCAGTGTGTCCTTAATGGTAATCTAGCGGTCAGGAAGGGTTCTTTGTCTCTTTTGTCTTTTGCTTCACGGACGACGGGGATCTCCCCTTGTGTCACATCAAGTATCCATCCTATGGGGCCTACTTCTAATTCAAAACGTTCCCCTTCCATAAACCTAAACCCTTCACCACTTTCGCCTACTCCTTTCCCATTCCATATATAGGTCTCATAGTGGAGAAGACGCATGAGGACCTTGTCATCGTAGTGTTGGATTAGTTCCAATCTCCTAATAAGACAATCAATATTGATCACTCGGATGCGAAAGCTACGAAAGAAGAAGATGAAGACCTCGTACTAGAGCATGAGCTAGAACCCAGATGCAATTGGAAGGCCACCTCTAGTTTAAGTTTGTAATCCTAAAAATCCTACTCATCCCCCTAGTTTAGAATGGCCCTTCTTTCAACTTTTTGGATTCCAAAATCAATCTCATATGTCACTACCCAAGAAAAGATACCAATGATTTTTTAAAAAGTTATTGGAACATAATTGTAAATGACATTATAACTGAAATCCAATATTTTCTTCAAAGAAATACTATGCCCTCAGGTAGCAAACATTGCCATAGTTCTTATACCAAAAAAATATGATCCTAAGCTGGTGAAGGATAGGCCAATTTTCCCATGTAAAATAATTTTGGGTTATTTCCTCAAATCACCCCTAAACTATCACGATTTTTCAGATCTAACCTCCAAACTACGAACTTCATTTTCTAGATCTCTAAATTGCCACTATTTTTTTATTTTAATCCTTCCGTCCACTTCTATCAACTTTTTCGTTATCTTCCATTTTTTTCATTTGTGAAAAGTCCAAAATACCCCTCGTCACACAATACATCAAATAATAAATATAAAAAATAAAAAAAATGGTCCGCGCATAGAGGAGCTCCCACGATCTCATTGGTCCCCATCGCGATCTCATCGGCGAGCGGAGCAGTCCGCCTAGCTCGCCCAAGGCTTCGACCTCCTCCACTTCCTTGTCGATGCCCTCTTCGACCTCCTCCTCCCGCAAGCCCTCGATCCTCTCTGCCGCTTCCACAATCGCACCTCCTCCTCTTCGTCCTTGGCCGATCGCCTCCTCAACGACCTCCTCCACATCGCTAGCACCCATGCCGCCTTTTGCTCCGCATTTCTAGACCTCCGCCACCTCCTCTCCTTCGCATTGTCCAATGCCCTTCTCCTAGTGTCGCTCGCCTCTCTACTACTGCTGCCACGCCGAGCGACGTCTCCTGGGTCACGTCGTCCGCCTGTGACGTTGGCAAGTGGATCCTCCCGATCCTCACTGTCGCCAATGCAGAGGAGGCAGAAGAAAAAGGGGGAGGGGGCTCGCCCCCACAAGGGGCCCGAGGGTCGGTCCCTCGCAACCTTCGTCGGCCCGCCGTCGTCTGCCCTAGTCCGAACAAATCCGCTGCCATGACGGTCCTACTGGGGGGCCTCGGCACCACCGCGATCATGCATCTTCCGCGTCTAGGGCACCGTAGAGGGATGGAGTGTGTGGTGTGCATCTCCGAGCTTGCCGACGGTGAGCTCAGACGACTTCCATGAACTCGCTGGGAAGAGGGGGAGAGAGGGTGAGCAGCACCTGTCCGGAGAAGAAGAGGATCTCATTGGAGGAGTTGAGGGTGTCAACGACAGCCAACGGTGGCCGCCAAAGAGGACCCTTGCAACCTCTGCGATGGGCCGCCCCCACGGTCCACTTCTATCATGCTGACACCGCCCCGCTCTGCCTCGCCTGCGATGCATACATGCACAAGGCCATCACCCTCGCCCAGAAGCACGTCTGCGCTCCGATCTGAGACAACTACGTCCCCCCAGCATCACACTCTGCGCTGACGATGGGCTCTCTCTGCTCCGAGTGTGACGCCAATGCCCACTCCGGCAGCAGGCACCGACGGATCTCCCCTATCGAGGGTTTCTCTAGTTTCCCTCCACGATCGTTGTTTTCTCAACTCCGAAAACATTCGAAAAATCCAAGCTTTTTCAAGTCCTTAGCCTACTTGTGTAGTCCTCTCACCGTGTGTTCGGTCCTCCTCAAACTCCGGGAGCGACGCATGGAGTGGCACAGGGCGACCTCCCTCTTTGCCTATTTCTTTTTTTTATTTAATGTTGAAGGGGTAATTTTGACTTTTAATAAATGAGAAAAAATGAAGTTAACAAAAAAGATGATGAAAGTCGACGAAAGGATTAAATTAAAAAAATTGTGATAGTTTAGAGATCCAAAAAATGAAGTTCGTAATTTGGGGTTAGATCTGAAAAATTGAGATAGTTTAGGGGTGGTTTGAGGAAATAACATTATAATTTATAGAGCCATACCCAACATTCTTGCTAATAGACTTAGCCTACTTTTTTAGAATTAATTGACAACATTAAGTCAGCTTTTATTAAAGATCGATCAATTCAAGATAACCTAATTCCTTGACCAAGAAATGACACACTTTATGATCAAAGGTGGAAAAAAATTATTCTTAAAGCTGGCATGGATAAAGTCTTTGACAGAGTTTCGTGGAATACAACCAATAGGGGTCTCAACCTTATGCCATTCCATTTTTATCAATTGAATTATTTCTTGTGTCCAATTCCCTCCTATTTGCTTGTAATATCAATGGCCTTCTCCCCATACTTCAAAAGCTATAAAGGATTAAGATAAAGTTACCCATTTTCGTCATATTTGTTTATATTGATATCTCAAATCTTCTCTTCCTTAATTAACAAACATGTGAGTGTAGGAAAGCTTCAACTTTTAAGAATTGGTACTAATATTATTTGCGTTTTGCATGTGGATAGCCTTATGGTCTGCCTTGCGGCAACCTCGTCCAATTTTAAAAGGCTGTCGGATCTATTTAATCAATACAAGAGGTAAACAAATCAAATGATCAATATTGATAAATCTCTATCATTTATCTTCCTCCCAAATTCAACACAAGAAGCAAACGGATTGTTAAAAATATCATGAACATCAAAATAGGATACTTCCCTTTTATGTATCTAGAGTCCCTCACTAAGCACGCCTTTCAATATATCACCACTAAAGTTCAACATAAACTTTCCAAATGGAAACCGAAGTCTCTCAATCAGTCTAGAAAAACAACATTCATAAAGGCAACTTTATCTACAATTCTCAATTATATGTTCTCATTCAATACATATCTCCTTTGGTCTTATTCAATCACTTGAGAAAATGTTTACAACTTTTCTTTGGTCATCATTTGGGGAAAATATAATATCCATCTTATCAAGTGAAATATTGTGTAGTTAGTCAAACATAATGGTGGCTTAGGTATTAGAAATCTAAACCTTATTCAATTATCTTTGTTAGCCAAGAGAGTCCTTGTCATTTTAAACCAATCTTGAAATTTAGCTTCTATCATTGTTGTGAATAAATATGGTACTCCTTTTTTATGCTTGGCTTTTTAATGTGCCCTTATGTTTTTTGCTTACTTATGTTAATGTTTATTCCCTCGTATAGCTCACCTAATCTCACATGCAAAATTGAATATTAATGCCGACTATTTTGCTCATTGTTTGGTGAATAAAATTTTGAGTATTAAATTACTTGCGTCCTCTTATGATGACATTTGGATTTAGATTTCAAATTATTTTGGAAATGGCACTGCTAAATTTGTCTATAATTTTATGAGCAGCCCTGGGCCTCCACAGCTTGCTAGATGGATTAGCTGAAAAAAATATTTGACGCATTTTCATACCCCTCAAAATTCAAATGTTTCTCTCAAAGCATGCTCATAATCGTGTTCCTACCAAAAGTCTGTTATCCAACTTTAATCGAGTTCTTAATCTTTGGCTTTGATAATCACTTACTTTTTGAATGCCTTTTTTCTCTTTAAAAAAATTTCGAATTAAAACTTGATTCACCTTCAGTTATATAAGTAGTTAGGCTAATAATAATTGAACTAATAAAGGATAGAACATCCTATTCCCCTATTCTCGCTCTGAATTCCTATTCCTCTTTGTCATAATTCTTTGGGGTATATGGAAGATGCGCAATGCTACCCACTTTGGTTCTTGTTAGGCATCTGCAGTTGTGGTTTGGTTCAGGGTGTTGGCTAGATCTTATGTGCTACATCCAATCCTAGGGGACTTCCTCAATTAATCAAACTTTGATTAGTTTGGAGCCCCCACCTCACATCTTGGTAAAGCTAAATGCATATGGCTCCTTTGAGGGCATTAATTAAGTGGGGGTGTAGGCTAAAATTGTTAGATAAACTAATACGAAATTTGTATGTGCAAATGATTTAAGGAATTAATTTCATTTAATTTTAGAGGCAGAACTTGGGGCTATATCTCATGGTCTTATTCAGTATAGGGGGATAAAAGCATTTTATTGGAAATGAATTTTGCAAGCGACATTGAAATTATAAATCATTACCAAATTTATATCTGGCGTGTTCACATCATAGTCAATGACATTTGGGTTTTGAACTCTCATTTACATTTTTTTGTATTTAAACACATCGATCGAAATGCAATTCATTAGCTACTTTTGGTAGGAGGTCGCAGTACGACCATTTTTTGGAGGATGTCCCATCTCTCTAGATTTTGTGTTCACACACTCTTCAAGCATTACAAATTAATGTTATGAATATTTTATTTCAAAGAAAAAGTTTGGCCCTCTATCCTAGCATGTCTTTTTCTTGTAGGTGTTACTAGGCAAATCATTATGTATTGCAATGAATTATTAATTATAATGATCTAATTTACAACTAACTAATAATGAGCGACACAAACATTGATGATGTAAAAGTCAAAAGTAACATACACTTGTTTTGATAACTAAAAAGATAACTTACTAAAAATTCATATTTTCTAAAAACAATTGATAATTAAGTTTGAACGACTTGTAGACTTAGCCGAACATGAGCATTGATGAATCATTATTTTATCAACATCACGTCTTAGATTGAGAGACACAAATAAAAATATTACTATTATCTTGGTTTAACTCAAATTTATTATTCTATTATATATATATTATATAATATACAATTTAATTTATACTAATATAATGCAATTATATATTTAACAAGTGATTATGTAGTGTATGACTTGAGTTGAAAATTACAGCTATGAATTTTCGATAATTAGATTTAAATCCACGGCTATACCATGTCCTAAATTTGTGAATTTTTTTTAAACAAAACTTATGGTGTCATTATAAGCTCTTGGAGCCAAAGTATATACAAGCATGCACACACATGATATTATTATAATACAATAATAATAAATGTATATTTTTTATAAAAAAATGATAAAATGTTAGGTAAAATGAAAATCATCATTAGAACTAATTAAATATATATTTAAAATAAATAAAAATACACATAAATATCACCTTTAAAGTATTTCAAAAAGTTAAAAAGGAAGTACATTGAATAATATTATAAAAAAAATATAAAATAATGAATAGAGATAAAATTTCTACAAATCATACAACATGAATAATTCATAGTTAACAATGAAACTAATAGTGAAATGATAATATAAACTGAAAAAATTATATCCCAATAATGAATAATAAGGAAAATAAAAACAATTACAGAAATTATAAAATTAAAAGTATATATAACAATAATAACAATGGTAAGATAAATACAAAATGATAACTTAATATAAGTACAAGCATAATATAATAAATGGTAATATAATAGTTATGTTATTTTATAAAAAAATGATACATCAAATAAGCAATACATATCAAAATAACTAAAACCTAAATTGGAATAAAAGATAAAAAGTTGTAAAATGATTCATAACAAACAATTATTTTTTTAAAATAAAAAAAAGATAAACTAGAATATTTTGCTAAAGGAGTATGCAAGTAATAAAATAAAATGTTAATAAAAGGAATTGGCTTGGTGAAACAAGTTAAATAATATATAATTGAAAGTAAATATCCACTAAATAAAATATTCAAGTTTAATAACAAATGATAATGTATTCTATGTACATCTATCCAAATCATCATCAGAAACTAATAAAAAATTATAATATTAAATGAAAAAAATTATTATACTATACCAATCAGTACATTTTAAAAGGGTGGCCTGCACAAACATGGAATTCATAGTAAATGCTTCAATGCTTCACAAAATCATAATTAATAAATAATCTCATAAAGTAGAAGACAAAGTGTAGGCCCGAGAAAAATCTGATTAAAGATTAAAACCAAGAATATAATAAAATAATACATTATTATAATTAAGTGCTTCAAATAAATTATCATATTATTATAAGTAGTTTTTTGTTTATGAACTAGGAACGGAATGAAGGTCGGAATCAAGTTTGTAACTTTTTTATATAGGTTGAGGCTAATATAATTATTATAGTATGTTATTATATTTTATTTTTAATCAAAATGATATTCGAAATAAATTTTTTGATGTCATATTTCATTCAAAATCATAACAAATCAAGTTTGTTGAAATTGAGATCCCATCCTCAAGAAATAATTTTGGACAAATTGGGCGGGGTCCTACGAGAATACGATCAATGAATTTATTGTTTCGATTTATTGAGAGAATATTTATTGAAAGCATATTTATACTTGAATATTTAAATAATCTCATAAAAAGCAGAAGAGCATGACTTAAGAGAAACAAATATCTATTGAATAAAATAAAATATCTTTTAAATTAACAATAACAAATATTATTCTTAAAACACTTTTAGTTATTTAAATAGATAAATTCTTATTATTCTAGTTTGTTTTACTATTAATAGAGATTATCTAATTATTATAATATAGCAATTAAATAGTAAATTGCAATCACGAATTAATACTTCTACTATTATCTAATTGTAGAAAATTTTTCTATAAAATTTAATAAATATCAAATAATTAATTATGTGTAATTATTTTTGTCATTGAACTTCTCACGTTGAGAACAGTGGTTTTGTTAATATTTAGATGGTTTTAAAATTTCAAGATGATGACTAGAATAATCTACTCTAATGATATTTGGATGCAAAATTAAAAATAAGAAGTTTGTTCTTGTCTTATTCTTTTAAGACAAATATGGCCTTAGTTTAGGGTGGGGCAAGAACAATTTATTCTCTATTTTATTTTTCTGTAATGATTAATATGAGATCCATATATTTTTAAAATTAATGTTTGAAAAAAAACGAGAATAAAATCATGTTGTTGGAGATTTTTCTTGTACCAAAAAGGCCATAAAGATTTAAATGTCTTAAAAGCATAGATGCAGTACCAACTAATTACATAACATGGGCATCATGTATAGTTTAGCCCAGGCCACCTTACCATCTACCAAGCATTTCCCCTCAGGTCTCAACTCTGATATCAGGATGGGAAGCAACAAAAAATTGCTGGGTGCGTGTGAGAAACACTATAAATATCTTTTTAGAAACCGAAGAATTAGCAGACTTTAGGAGATTTATGCAACCAAAATGCAGCTTGCACCGAGTCTTCAGTCTTTCAAATCACAGGGGTGGTCACTGTTTTCCTGTATGCTCGTGACTTCATCTGCTCTGATAACAGTTAGGATAAATTCAACAGGACCTACCAGCTCAAACACACAGTAATCCCCAAATTGAAGATTGCTGCCGCGCGTGAAGGCAATCCAACCACCGCAGAAGGAAGCTCCTCTTTGTGATGGTATGTAATTAACTGTCCAAACATTTCCATCTGAACAGCAAAGTTCCATGAATGTTTTAGTTGAGGGAAGATGAGCCCTTGAGAATCCAGCAGGCAACCTCTGCAAGCAGCAAAGCATATCTAAGTTCTGTTGCAGGTACTGCAAAATTATCAACAGAGGTTGAAATTTTGCACTTACAAGGACTCGAGTGTTTACTAATTCGCGAGCATTCATTCGAGAGATAAAATACGGATATGTAGAGCAAAAAGAGAAATGAGTTCCATCTTTCACTGTTTCCTTTCTGCTCCGACGTTGCCTTGAGATGCAGCCACCTGATTGCCTGACTTCTGAATGAAAAGTCTGATTTAGCGAAACTATCTGCCTTAAAGGAACGTAAAATGTGAAAAGAATCATAAAAAGATTCAACATATTAAAGTATACATAACAGTTTGTTTAAGGGAAACATAAAACGTGATTTTTCATGAAATTATTCATCGAAGACATCAAGCAGTCTTGATTGTGGAATCCTTTGCATATAAGTACTTATCATATCGACAAAATGTTCCACAGTTTGCTGAAAGAGGCACAATAGTGCAACACTACTTCAATATTGGTAACACGAGCATCATTGAGAATTCTAAGTGGGCAAAAGGGAGACGAAAGAGTACTACGACTTAACCCTCAAACAGAACAGCAAATGCACAAATCGTTTACCCCATCACGAAGTGTTCGATAACATTCTCTTGCCGGAGCTCAAACGGTCAAACCAGTATCCATTTAGTTAATGAAATGCTTGTCGGTTACATGTGAGATTTTGTATATGTTAATCTTGAGGTGATCAAACAACTATGAACATGAAAAAACATATGATCTCACCTGAATTAGACTTATTCCGACGCGGAACTGCAACCTTTTTCGGGCTTATCTCAGGGGACCGTCCAACATCGAATGAGCCCTTCAAATCCTCTTCCTCCTCTTTCGGACATAAACATGATTCCTGACAGCGTTCACCTGAAAGCACATCGGCTTTGTCGAACGTCAGGACCACGGTGAAGTGCATGTTCCCGTCGTATCGGAACACAACGACCTCGTGCTCCTTCAGCGCGTGATCCTCGACGAATTCGGCCCAGCCGCCCGACAGGAACGCGCCATTGGCAGTCATCTCAAGCGCGACGTCCCAAGCGCTTCCGTCGACGTCACGAACTACAGCCCCGTCCGACGCTCCTTTCAAGTGGTCTCCAACGAAGCGCGGGGGAAGCTTCTGCGTATTGGTTAACGAACGTACGTGCGACCACTGCCGGTCAGAACACACCGTCACAAACGGTAGGGAGGAAAAAGGAGAAGTTTTTACCAGTCTGCGAGCAAAATCACTGAGGAGAATCTTGAAGAAGTGAGGCTTCTCCGCAGGGCGCTTTCTTCTCGTCGTCGTCTTCTTATTCTTCGCTGCTGCCACCATCTTTGAGGCGATCTAAGTTGTCGGCGTTACACAGAGGGCACTGGAAACGGATAAAGGAGCTTGTTTTTACAAGGAAAAAAGAGTTGTAGGTCTCGGCAGTTGCCATCTGTGGCTTCTTTTTGCACTCGTGTCGAATGAATTCTGAATTAACAAAAACCTGAATTTATTAGTTCCATCTTTGTTTTCTACACTTTTTACACGCGTTTATTTCTTAACTATAGCAAACTTTAGCATCATCTGATATATGGTTTTCATTAACATAAAAGCTTGATGCGATCTCGAATACAGCATGTGCTGGAAATTTTCTTTTGCATACATTGCTACATTATGAATTATGATGTCATTGTTCGACCAACTTCCAAAGGAACAGTAATATAAAGACATCTCAACTCTCAACTTTGTTAACTTCCGGGAATCCAACTTTATGTACTCAAACACTGTTAATATCACTACTTAATGAAAGGTTTTTCATTAAAAAAAACTCTCAACTTTATGAACATCAGGACAGCTTTTAAAAAATAAACATCAGGACATGATACAGTAGAGATCATTTTATTCAAAAGAGAGACATGAGAACTATTTAGGAGCTTTATGCAGCCAATGCATCTTGCAACAAATTTTTCACATCAACGGGTGTGTTCGTCTGTTTAGTTCATCTTGGCGACAGTAACTTTAAATTCAGTAGGAGCCACCAGTAGCCCCGAGCCCTCTAACCCCGAGCACAAACATCTTCTTTTTAATGGGAAGTTTCATGTTCTGCTTGAAGGTGTGCCCTTGAAAATCCTGCAGGCAAGGTCTGCAACCGGCAAAGCATGAGTCAGCTACAGGAAAGCATGAACCAGGAAAGCAACTCACAAACAAAAAAAAAAAACTTAGTATGCTGTCATGCCAAGATTCTTGACCGTCCCTAATCATTATTCATTTCTTTATCAGAAATAATAAAGGAAAACATTATTCTCAAAGATGTTCAATCTTCAGCAAATGATCTTCCTAATATAATTATCAGATTGTTAATAAATCGCCTGGCTACTTTGTAACGTTTTTGCTGTACTTAGCTCATATGAAATTAATGCAGTTATTTGAACATATTTTTTATCATGGTACGTAATGGTTGATTAGTTTTCCCTTTTATGAAAGAAAGAATAATGAAGGCTTACTATGTATAGACGACTTAAAATTACCACACATGGCTATAAATAAAGATTGCTTGCATGAAAATTGGTCATGTTTCTCTCTCTTTTGTTGCAAAGCAAAATCATTTATCTGCCCCATATTGTTTTTTACCTTTTAGGATTATAAAGTCTTATTAATTTGAAGTCAGAATACAAAACAGAAATGACTTTAAAAATTAAATTCGAAAATTGAAACGTCTAGCTCTGGACTAATCATGCCAAGCCAGGCTTATTACTTCTGCCCATATTTTGTTGCTTATGGTAGACAGTCACTGTAACAGTGTAACTTTATGCTGTTACTAAGTTTCTAATAGAGTAGAAAGAGTGCACTAACCAGGACGTGAGTCATGACTACTGCTCCAAGTTTCATTCGTGAGACAAAATATGGATAAGTGGAGTGGAAAGAGAACGAAGTTCTATCCGCCAGTGTATTTGTTCTGATATGATGTTGTCTTGGGATGTAGCCACCAGAATGCTTGTGAAAACCTCATTTAGAAAACCTGGGTAATTGCTGTTCGGAGAGAATAATCAAAGTACAACATAAACAACTGGATTGTCATGAACTTACGTCATTAAGAACATATCCTGTACAACTGATTCTTATGTATATGAACTACTATTCCAACAAAAAATTGTAGGAGAATAATTATAATCCTCTACATCTGCAAATTTATAATCCCAAGTAGAAAAAGCATATGAAACTACCTTTTTTTTTAGAGAGGAAAGGATGACAACCAAAAGTTGAAGTTGTCATCCAGATATATATATAGCTGTGGTAAAGAACTACCTTTAGAGCAGCTGCAACCTTCCTGAGACTTATATCGGGAGCATAATATCTTACATCAAATGAGCCCACTGCAGAACAACGAGACGATCACCGACAGGATTCACCTGAAACCACATCTTTCTGTATGCGACTTAGATCATTGACAATGCAGTCATACCGGTATTGAAACGTCAATATATTCTTCCAGCTCAGAAACACGAGCAACAAGTTGAGAAAGAATCCGCTGAAGAAGAGATTTTTCTGTTCTGCTTTTTTTGAAACGAAAAACATAGCTTAATTAAGTAAAGTAATCATGGGGATCATGATAAAAAAAAATTGGGCGACATCCGAATCACTTTACATGGTTAATCTACATCCTCAGTTTCAAAAAAAATCCCCTCATAATCAGATTCTCAACTTGTTCCTCGTGTTTCTGAGCTGGAAGAGTATGTTGACGTTCTTCAATATCAGTATGACTTGTGAATGACCTAAGTCGCCTTCAGTAGAGACAGACACGAGAGTAAGCTTGTGAGTTCTGTTCTACAATTATATTCTCCTCGCAAATATTATTTGACCTAAATTATATGACATTCTGCTGGTGATAACAGCGCAAAAAGGAATTGACAGAGTTCACCTGGAACCGTGTCTTTCCCGCACGCGGTGTTGTCGAACGCCCAGGACCACGGTGAAGCGCATGTCGCCGTCGTAGCAGAAAACGACGAAGTCGTGCTCCTTCAGCGCATGGTCCATGACGTACTTCGCCCATCCGCCGGACAGGAACACTCTATCGGCGGTCCTCTCCAGAGAGACGTCCCAGGCGCCTCCGTCGGTGCCGTGAACAATCGCCGCGCGGGACGACCCTCTCAAGTGGTGTCTGACGAAGCGCGAGGGAAGACCCTGCTCATATATAGCAGAAGAAAAGAGACCGCCGCATCGTCGCGAACAGTAGAACAAAGAGAAGTCCTTGCCAGCCTCAGAGCGAACTCTCCGAAGAGGATCTTGAAGAAACAAGATACTCCTAGGAGAGTTGGCTATGAGGCTGGTTTCTCGAAGGGCATTGTCCTCGTCGTCGTCTTCGTGCTCTTCGTTGCCGTTGCCGCTGCCGCCGTTGTGAATCAGGTGATAAAGAAGCGAAAGGGAACTAGGGCTTCCCTTGGCAGTCTCGTCGAACAAGTTTCCAGAGATTTTTTTTTCTTTTTGTTACGAGTTCGCTATTTAGGGTGAGGGACCGGTCGCACCCGGTTCCGAGTTTCTAGAAAGGGATAAGGATCCCGTGGAGTAAAAAGCGTTTCACATGCATGGATTATCGTTAGATGCATATCCGGCCATCAGAAAATAGATCGCTCCTTTGTCATTTCAAACACTGCGTTCATCCGAACAGGTAACGGTTCTTATTGAGTGAATCGGTGAACCGGCTAATAAAAACCAGATAAAAAATACTCGCGTCGATCTGAAATATTTCACACAAAAGTAGGTAATCAAAAAATCTTGCCCGCCCTGTGCACAAAAAAAACCTCACAGTGAAACCCTCACCCACTGGAGTCCTGGCCGTATGTGGATCTTCTTGGTCGCCGCGTGTTGTTGCTATGATCTTCCTGGATGCTACGGATCTCCCTAGTTGTCGTCGTCGCTGCCGTTGTGAATTTTCCTGGAGTCATTGTTGCTGCCTTTTACCTCACAGCAAAACCTTCACGCCCCGGAGTCCTGGTCGCCGATTTCGCTACAGATCTTCTTGGCGGCTGTTGCCACTGCTAATCTTCTTGATCATCGTTGTCGTTGCCGCTGCCGCTGAGGATCTTCTTGGTCGTCGCTGTGGCTTTTTTTCCTAAAATAAGTTACCCAACTATCTAATCTCATCCTTCTCTTCGGATCAACATTTGGCAGATTTCTGTTGCCCATCATCCTAGTTGTTGCTGCTTGCCGCACCAGATCTTCCTAATCGCCAGTCACTTATTTTGGCATGCAGCATGTTCACATATTTGCAGCAATCACTTGTGATGTTGTGGATGAAGAAACAGACTTTATCGATACACTTCTTGATGTCAAGGTGTTTGTGGTATTGTATTGAGAGGAATAAATGTAAAATTGGAACGGAGTTCTTAAATCTTGAACTTTTTCTATCAAAAACATTTCATTCGGCCATATAAAAAAGTTTTTATAGTTATCAAGCTCCTTGGATTCTTTTCATCTCAATATTAGCCTGTAATAGTTTTGGATGATTTTCGTAATTCTCTTTTAAGGATCTGCAATAAAGAAGAAAATGTCATTATAAGCAAAAAAGAAAGTTCAAAAGAAAATATCATTATAAGAATGCACTTGAGTTTAAGAGGTAAACAAAATAGACAGGCTAATGTGAAGGATATTATGTTCATTTGCAAGTGAAATGAACTCTTCTTCCATAAAGTCCTCCATAGCATAGGAGAAATAGCGAATATCCATTCAAAATAACAACAAACTGACATTGTAATGGCATTAGAAGTAGCAACAAAATGAACAAGGTCTTACATAAAAGAGCCCAATAACAACCTGGATTGTGATAGCAACAAAATGAGTAAGTCATTTACAAACTTAACACGTATTGCAATGGTTCATAACTGAATCAAAGATCGGAATGCTATCCGATGGTTCATAACAAAGATTGGAATGTTTCCATCCTTTACATTTGATTCTTCATACTGATGTTCACAACAAAGTAAAGAAAAAATGGAAGAGGTACAACTGCATATTAGAAAAAGAAAAGCATGACCCATGTCCCATGTCTTCATGTCTCCTTCGCTTTCTTTTTTTTGCATATCAGAGCACGATCGCATATTCCTTCTGCATATCAGCGGTTGATGAAGACAATCTAGCGAGGGAAGTGATTGATCAGCAGGTGGCCGCAACAGTGATGGGGACCATTGGGTGATGAAGCGGCGACAATTTATGGGCAAATGAGGCGATGACGATTGGATGAGGCGACGGCCGCATATGAGCAAAAGATTTGCGAGGCGGCGACGGCAGCGATCAGAAGATCCGAAGCGGCGGCAACGACCGAACTCAGGTGGGCAATGAGGCGACGAAAATCAAAATCTAGTGTGCACAGAGACGGTTTTGCTGAAACGGTTTGCGCAGGCTAGGCATTCTTTTTATCAGGTTTTTTTGTAGCCGAACTCGTTTCAGATGATGGGCGTGGACACGTTTCAAATTATGGACACGGGCATTTTTTATCAAGTTTTTATAACCGGTTCACCGGTTCACTCAATAAGACTCATTCACCGGTTCGGATGAACACAGTGTTTGAGGCGATAAAAGAGGGATCTACTTTTTGATGGTCGGATATGGATCTAATGATAGCCCATATATGTGGATTTTTTTTGCCCCACAGGATCCTTATCCCCTGTCTTGTTTTGATCTCGGTCGAGTTCGAAATCGGGACAAAAGTAAAAAAAATTGTTATACCGATTTGATCATAAAAAAATAATATAATAAATAAAATAGTAAAAAAATTATTATTAGCCGATCCCAAGCCCAGATAAAGGATGAGGGTTGTGTTAGGCCCCGACAGCCAGCGTAAAACTCTGTCGAATCTCATGAATATGGATCAACGAATATATTATGTTAATACTAGGTCGTTACCCGTAAGTAACGCGTTGTACAGCTCGGGTACAGTGATAAGAGAGCAAGAGCCGTTGCATCCTCACCTGAACGTATTAAATGAGCAAGGGCTACCGCACTCTAATGGACGGAGGCGGTTAAAGAAGCTAGTTCATGAGACTAAGGTCAGATTAGGTTCTTAGAACATTGGGACGTTGAATGGGAAGCGCCTCGAGGTGGTACAAGTAATGGACCGGCATAAGATTAGTATCTTATGCTTGCAAGAAACTAGATGGGTAGGAGAGGGAAGTAAAGAGATTAGGTTAAATGGTTCCAAACTTTAGTACACATATAAGGTAAAGGGAAGGAATGATGTTGGTATTATCGGGATGCAGAATAGAGGAAGAATGTTGTGAAAGTTAAAAGAATTGAGGATCGAATCATATCCGTGAAAGTAATTATTGGAAATAAGACTATGAACATTATTAGTACATATGCACCCAAAGTAGGAGCAGAATCACATCTCAAGGAGAAATTTTGGACAGACATGGAGGGTTTGATTGAAAGTATAATAACAATCGAGAAAGTTTATATTGGGAGAGACCTTAATGAACATATTGGTAAAGAGACAGGACCACATGCAAGGGTTCATGGTGGTTTTGGTTTTGGATAGTTGAATGAGAAAGGACAAACTATTATTGATTTTTCTTTAGCATACGACTTTAAGATTATCAACACTTGTTTTAGGAAGAGAGAGAAACATTTAATCACATATAAAAGTGGAACTCATAGGTCTCAAATCGATTTTTTCTTGACAAGAAATATTGATAAAAGACGCTGTACTAATTGCAAAGTAATTCCTGAACATGGAGTGACTACACAATATAGATTATTAGTTCTTGATATGAAAATAAAATGTATAAAACTAAAATCTCGAACAGTTTTTTATCGAAAGATCAAGTGGTGACAGTTAAAGGAGGAGAAGCGAGAGACTTTTAGAAGTAAGTTATTAGAGGAAAGTGTGTGAGAGTTTGAAGGAGATGCTAGTATCATGTGGAAGAATGTGGTAAAAAATATTGAAATGGTTGCTAAAGTCATTTTAGGAGAATCAAAAGGTTTTGGACCACGAGATAAAGAGACTTGGTGGTGGAATGAGGAGGTCCAAGAAAATGTGCGTAATAAGAAGAATTATTTCAAGGCGATACACTTGGACAATAGTTCTGACAATTGGGAAAAGTATCGTTTGGCGAAAAGGGAGGCTAAGAAGGCAGTTAGTAATGCTCGTGCTAAAGCATATGAGAGGTTTTATAAGGAATTAGGGATAAAGGCTGGTGAACAAAAGATTTACAATATTGCAAGAAATAAAGAGAAGGAGTCGAGAGATTTGGATCAAGTAAGATGCATAAAAAATGAAGTTGACAAGGTTTTAGTTACTAAGGGAGATATTAAGAATAGATGGGCAGAGTATTTTTATAAGCTATTTAATGATGGATGTGAAGGTTCCCGTTGTGATTTGAAGGACTTGACAGTTAGCGAATGTGAGCTTAATATGTCATTTCATCGTAGAATTAGAGTCTCGAAGGTTAGCGAAGCTCTTAAGAAAATGGAGAATGATAAAGCCGTTGGACCGGATGGTATATCGATTGAAGTTTGGAAATGTTTAGGAGAAAAATGTGTGTTGTGGTTATGTAAACTATTTAATGAGATTTTACGATCGAAAAAGATGTCTGATGATTGGAGATTAAATACATTAGTTCCTATTTACAAAAATAAAGGGGATATTCAGAATTGTGCAAATTGTAGAGGGATTAAACTTATGAGTCACACAATGAAATTATGGGAAAAAGTGATTGAGCATAGATTGAGAATGAATACTAGTATTTCTGAGAGATAATTTGGGTTCATGCCAGGAAGATCCACTACAGAGACGATTTATTTATTAAGGAGGATGATGGAAAAATATCGAAGTATGAGAAGAGACTTACATATGGCTTTCATTGACTTAAAGAATGCGTATGATCGAGTATCAAGGGATATACTTTAGAAAGCCTTGCAAAAGAAGAGGATGAGCGTTGCCTATATTAAGGTAATACAAGATATGTACGATGGGACATTGACTAGGGTTAGGACACTCGGAGGTGAGACAAATGAATTTCCTATAGGAATTGGCCTACATCAAGGATCAGCTTTAAGCCCGTATCTATTTAACTTAGTTATCGATACTATAACCGAGAGTATCACAGAGGATGTACCTAAGTGCATGCTATTTACGTATGATATAATACTTTTAGCGGATTCAAGAGAAAATATTAATACAAAATTAGAAATATGGAAAAATACGTTGGAGTCAAAGAGTTTTCGTTTAAGTAGGAATAAAACAGAATATATGCATAGCAATTTCACAAATAAACAACTTAGAGACGATTTGAAAGTTAGGCTAGGGGAGTATATAATTCTTCAAGTGACAAAGTTTAAATATTTAGGATCAATTGTAAGACAAGACGACGAGATTGATGACGATGTTAATAATAGAATTCAAGCTGGTTGGTGTAAGTGGAGGAAAGTCACTGGAGTTTTTTGTGATAGAAAAGTAGCCAATAAAATTAAAGGGAAATTCTATCGTACTGCTATAGATCGGCAGTGTTATATGGTAGTGAATGTTGGGCTATGAAGGGACAATATGAACGTAAAGTGGGAGTAGCCGAAATGAGGATGTTGAGATGGATGTGTGGTCATACAAGATTAGATAATATTAGGAATGACCATATGCGTGAACGAGTCGGAATGGCTCCTATTAGTGAGAAAATGGTAGAGAATCGTCTGAGATGATTTGATCATGTTCAGAGAAGACCATTAGATACGCTAGTAAGAAGAGTAAATCAAATAATCTGGAGTCCGATTAAAAAAGAGAGAGGGAGGCCAAGACGGACACTTGGCGAACTAATAGAGCAAGATCTGTTGGTGAATAATATACCGAAATGTTTGGTTACTAATAGAGCGGAATGACGTCGTATGATCCATGTATCCGATCTCACCTAGTGAGATAAGACTTTGTTGTTGTTGTTGTAGTATATAAATATGATAACTATCAATTAAATTATATATATATATATGATAATATAATATAATGTATATTTATGATATTTATCAAATAAAATATACTTTTTTATTCAAAATAAATAAAAAAATAATATTTTAAATAATTTAATACTAATATGATATATTTAATCGATTCGCGATTGAGTCCAATTATAACAACGCCGACCCGCCCTGACCGGGTTACCCACATGGTCGGAAATAACTCGAAAAATCTGAGTCGATGCGGGTCTGGGCGATCGGGTTGTCCCGGTCCGTGCTCAGCCCTAGAGTTCTACGCATAATTAATTCGAAGTCCAATTAAAGAATTAAACGATATTTACATTTTGTCTTCATAAATGAAATCAAATTTACTGTCTTTTCGAATATTTTTTTCTTCTTTGCTTTATATAATAAACTCTATCTAAACTATCACGATTTTTTATATCTAATTCAAACTATGAACTTATTTTTTTGAATATCTAAATTATCATGACTTTTTAATTTAATCCTTTCATCTACTTCTATTACCGACGAGCACAAGAAAGGGGGGCCCTTCACCCCGGCAACTTCCACTTCTCCCGCCCAAACGCATGTGTGCCCCCACCCACCTCCCCTCCGATGACGCCCAGCGCTCGCCCGCAAGGCGAAGCAGCCTCCTCAGTCGTAGCTCTTGCTAGCGACACAAATCGATCTTTGCTGAATTTTTTTTTGTATTTTTTATTTGATGTATTATGTGATGAGGGGTAATTTAGTCTTCTCATAAATGAAAAAAGGCAAATGTAATAGAAAAATATAACAGAAGTGGACGAAAAAGATTAAAATAGAAAAATCATGATATTTTAGGAATACGAAAAAATAAGTTTGTTGTTTGATATTAGATGCGAATAATCGTGATAGTTTACGGGGAGATATATGGAAATAACCCCATATGATATCATCGAAGAAGCCAATTTTAAAAAATATCCATGATAGTTCACATAAGACAAAAAAAAATTGAAAAATAAAATAAGGAGACAAATATTTTTTGAGCGAATTGTGTTTTATGAAGGGGAGAAAATCGAGGAAGAGACGGGACTTGAATAATATTTTATTAGGTGTTTTCATTTTCTATAATAATAAATCTTGTGTTTCGGTGAAATATAGGGACCTAAGCCCTATTAAAATTAGATTGCCACTTCTATTTCTTTTCCGAGATCCATAAAAATTGCTAGACATAGAATAATTTACCCTCAATAGAACAATGACAATAGAAAGGCCATAACTATTACATTGAAGTAACAAAATTACTGAGTCAATTAAGAAATATTACACATCTTCTTAAGAATTAAAATATGAGCAACTCTTTAAATTTTATGCAGGCAAACTGTGCTAATTTTTTTAGAAACTAAGCAACACTTCGAAATTTTGTGCAGCAAAAAACAACTTGCATCAAGCCTTACATATCATAAGGGTACTTGATCGATTGTTGTTCGGTAGTTTAGCTGCCTCGATAATAGTTTTGTTAAATTCAAAAAGAGCTACCAACTCAAATGCACATTAGTCTCCCATCTGAAAATTTTAGTGTGCACGAAGGCAGTCCAACTTGTAGAGAAACAATCTCTTCTTTTTCTTGATGAAATGTACTGGACTGACCAAATATTGTCATATGAAGTATGAAATTGCATGAACATTTTTTTGCCATAAAACTTATCTATATATAATTTCTGCAAAGTAATACCAACATTTCCCCTCAGCCTCCTAAGTCAATGTCAAGGAAAAAATTTCAACTATTAAATCAAAATATAAAGCAATGAAGAATTGATAGAGTAGACAAGAAATATGGCAAATCTTTGTAGAAACTCGAAAACTCCGCCTATATTTTATAGCCGGTTCCAAGTTCGGATAAAGGAGGAGGGTTGTGTTAGGCCTCGACAGCCAGCATAAAATTCTGTCGAATCTTATGAACATGGATCAACGAATAGTCGTATGATCCATGTAGCCGACCCCACCTAGTGGGATAAAGCTTTGTTGTTATTGTTGTTTGCTTTGTAGAAACTGGAACTTAAGCAACTCTTCAAAATTTTGTATCGGCAAAACGCGTTAATCTTTTTTTAAAAAACTAAAACATGAGCAACTCTTCCCAATTTTATGTAGCCAAAGTGAAGCTTGCATCAAGCCTTTCACACCATAGGGATACTTGATCGGTCTGTTGTTGAATAGTTCATCTTCTCTAATAATAATTATTTTAAATTTAGCATGAGCTACCGGCTCAAATGCATAGTAGTCTCCATATGAAGATTGGTATCATGCGCGAAGGTGGTTCAACTTGTAGAGAAAAAAAATCTTCTTATTTCTAAAGAAGTGTACTTAATTGATCAATGCGACGGTGCATGCATATCTTTCTTGCTATAAATCTCATTTATGTACAATTTTTGCACAATAATATTAGATATAAACTATAACAACTTAAGTTAATGACAACAAAAAGATATCAACTATTACACCAAAATATGAAGCAATAAAAAAATATTAGAATAAACAATAAATATTACAAATCTTTATAGAAATTAAAACATGAACAACTCTTCTAAATTTTGTGCAATCAAAATGAGCCAATATTTTTTACGCCTAAAGCATGAGAAACACTTTGGAGTTTGTATAGCCAAAATGGAGTTTGCATCAAGCCTTTCATACTTTCATATCATAGAGTACTTGGTCGAGCTCAAATACACACTAGACTCCCATAAGAAAATTGTTACCACGGACCAAGGTAGTCTAACCTGTAGAAAAATCTCTTATTTTTCTAATGGAATGTACTTAACTAACCAAATATTGTCATCTGAATTGTGAAAGTTCTATGCATGTATTTCTTGTCATAAACTTATCTATGAACATTTTTTGCACAATAATATCATACATTTACCCCCAGCCTCCTATGCCAATGGCAATAAAAAAGATTTTAAATATTACACTAGAATATGCAAATCTTTTTAATAATTGAAATATGAACAACTCTAGATAGTTTTGTGCAGTCAAAATACTATGATCTTTTCTATAAACTAAAACATGAACAACACTTAAAAAACATTGTATAGTCAAAATGTAGCTTGCATCAAGCATTTCACATCAGAGAGTATGTAGTCAACCATTGTTCATTAGTTCATTTACCCTGATAATAGTTAGTCTCCCATCTAAATATTGTTGCCACACGCGAAGGCAGTCCATCATGCAAAAGAAAACTTCCTTTTCCTGATGGAATTACTTAATTGACCGAATGAAGGTGTATGTGTCAATGGGGTCATTTTTCTCGCGATTGACCCGTGCAACGACTACACGTGTCAATAAACTAGACAAGCTCTTTTTGTTGCGCCTTGCGGAAGCTTATTTTGTGGCTTACCAAATGTCATAATTTTTGATATGTTGGTCTTGAGTGAACGCTTCCGCGGAGGCATTTGTGAACAAACGGATGCTCAGATGGAACGTGCACTTTGAGACACTCTTTTATGAATTGTCACACCACGCTTGAAACTCGATATTAGAATTACGAAGGTAATTTTTTATTGAGTAAATAAAATGCTTGATTACAAAAGCTTCGGAGTAGGACTAGCGGGTCCCCCTAATATATCACCATTTGGAAAGGTAAATTTGACGTGTGACGTGACAGATAAGTTAGGGGATGAAAAAGTGCATATCACAAGATTATCGTCACATGTCAAGCTAAGTTTAACTTAAAAAAATGAGCTAAAATAAGAAAAAATAAAAGTAAGATAACTTCGACGCACATATTTCTTGCCAAAAAACTTATCTATGTACAATTTTTGCACAACAATACTAGACATTTAACTTTAGCCTCCTAGGTCAATGACAACATAAATATCTTAACTATTTACACCAAAAAATGAAGCAACAAACAATACTAGAGCATGCAAGGAATATTATATATCTCTATAGGAACTGCAACATGAGTAACTTTTACGAGTTTTGTGCAAACAAAATGCAATCATCTTTTTAGAAACTCAAAATGAGCAACACTTCAGAGTTTTGTATAGTCAAAATGCAGTTTGCATCAAACCTTTCATATCACAAGGGTACTTGGTTGATCATTGTTCAGGAATTTATCTACCTTGATAATAGTTACACTAAATTTAGTAGAAGCTAGTAGTTCAAATGCACAATAGTCTCCCATTTAAGATTGTTATCTTTGAAGATGTGCTCTTAAAAATCCAGTAGGTAACCAATGTAATCATCACAATGTGAATCAGTGACATGAAGTAGTGGTGCCCGGCCCAAGCGATTCTGAAATAATTAAAAAATGACTACATTTTTTAAGATTCTTATTATTGACAACGGAAAAGAACACTCGAAAAAGGTGTTATGCACTTAGCTGAAATTCTTTGGTTATTTTATAATGTTACTTCAATAACATTATTTACTTGGAACACATTCCTTCCTCAAAATCATTATTCGGTGTTCCTTATCTATTTTGCAATGATTTCTTTTTTGTACTTAGTTCAAGTCAATTCCACTTGCACTACTAGAAAAAATGCGGATTATCGACGATTCGGACCGTCGATAATCAGCCCGAAAACCGTCGGTAACGAAATTACCGACGGTTTTTCAGTCAGAATCGATCCGTCGAAAAAACGCTCGTCGCAAATGGATTTGCGACGGTTCAAAAAAATCCATCGCAAATATCGACGGTTCTGGCCGTCGGAAAAGTCCCCGGTGGTTCGACCCGTCGAAATTTTTCGACGGTTGCAACCGCCGGAAAAGTGCCCGATGGTTCGAACCGTCGATATTTCCGACAGTTGCAACCGCCAGAAACGTCCCCGGCGGTTCGAACCGTCGAAATGGCCGACGGTTGCAACCACCGGAAATGGCCGACGGTTCGAGCCGTCGCAAATTTTCGACCGTCGCAACTGTCGAAACTTTGGACGGACGTCGCAATCGTCGATCTTTAGACAGTCGCAACCATCGCAGATAATTTTTAAATATAAAAAAATTAGCGGTCGGATACGACCACATGGCGTTCGGATCCGGCCGCTGGAGGTCGGATCCGATGCCAGGCGGCCGATCCGACCGCCTGGCGGCGGAACCGGCCGCTGGAGGCCGGATCGGCCGCCAGACCGGCCGCCAGGCGACCGGAACCGGCCGCTGGAGGCCGGATCCGACCGCCTGGAGGCCGGATCCGGTCGCCTGGAGGCCGAAACCGGTCACTGGAGGCCGAAACCGGCCGCCTGGCGGTCGAAACCGGCTGCTTGGCGGCCAATCCGGCCGCTGGAGGTCGGATCCGGCCGCTGGAGGCCGGATCCGGCCTCCGGCCGACCGACAGCAGAGAGAGAGACGTCGGCGCGGAGCAGGAGAGAGAGATACACTGGCGCGGGAGAGGATCGCCGGTGCGGGAGAGGGTCGCCGACGTCCGGCGTGGGATGGTCGTCGGCGTTCGACGGGCGGGAGGGGGTGCTCGCGGCCGGGAGAGAGAGAGGAGAGGAGGGAGAGAGAGAGGAGTGGAGGGAGGAGGAAGAGAGAACACGGAGAGAGAGAAGATGGATGAGGAATATATATATAGGGAAAAAGTGGAAAAAAATCGGAAAAAGAAAAAAAAGCGGGATAACGAAATTTTAATTACCGACGATTGCGGCCGTCGAAAACGTAAATATTAAATATTTTTATAATTATCGACGGTTGTGACCGTCGAAAATATATTTAGTTATATATAATATTTATTTTTTATTTTACCGACGATTTTGACCGTCGGTAATTACGACGGATTTTGCGATGGTTGGATATCCGTCGGAAATATCGACGGTTCTAATCGTCGAAAAATTAAATAATAATATAATAAATTATATAATTAATTTTTTTATTTCCGATGGTCGTGACCGTCGAAAAATCCGTCAAAAACATTTAATAATAATATAAAAAATACATAATTTAATTTTTTATTTCCGACTATCATAACCGTCGAAAATTGCGACGGATGTATATCCGTCGAAAATATCGACATTTCTAATCGTCGAAAAATTAAATAATAATATAAATTATTTCCGACGGTCATAACCGTCGAAAAATCCGTCGAAAACGGAACTGTCGAAAAATCCGTCGCAAATTACGACGGATTTAGAACCGTCGGAAATTATCCGTCGGAAAACCGCGATTTTCTTGTAGTGTTGCTAATAATTATCAAAGGATTTTTATAGGAAAATCTCAACAATTTGTATAATGCAATCCAAAGTTTTTGATAATGATAATGTTTATCGATTCTAAGAAGAAGAAAAAAAGCACAAAAGTTTTTAATAACATCCGAAAGCTTTTTCATGAACTTTACCCGGCTTAAATTCTATAAGTTTATAACACTTAAATAAGTGGAATCTCATACTATACTATTCATCTTAAAATCACTAAAGATAATTACATTTTGTCAATAGGAAAATGGAACCATAGCTCAGTACAATTTACTAATTAGTAGAAGGGATTAAGGATTGTTTGGACCCAAAGCACGTCCACAAGATCATAATTGATTTTGGTAATAATAAATTTATGATAAACTCATTTAAAAAAAGTATTTATCAAGGATTAATTTATGAATCAATGGTAGGTGATATTGTTACGGGGTCATTCTCGGACACTAGGCCACGTGCGACGACTAGGCGGATAGGCATCTAGCCAAGTCTGTTTTGAGTTTGCAGCGAAAGTTTTATGGTCGAGACGACTATGCCGAGAGTCACTCTTATAGGAAAGTCTTCATTCCAATTGATCCCCAAAATTAGCTTATTATATTTCCTAAATTATTAACATCGTCCTTTCACACGACATAAAATAAAAACAAGGTCGAATTTTAATGACCATTAGTTGCACAACGAAAGTAACACGAACACATGATTTATCACAAAATCATAACAAACTTAATTTAGGTCATGTTTCACAAAGTTAGCAATTTGATTAAATGATAGTGGTTCTATTAGAAGATAGTGATTTGATTAGAATATATATTATATTTGACAAAGTTAGTAATTTAATTAGAGAATAACGATTCATAACGATTTGATTAAATAATAGTGTTACCTATATAACAAATAGTGATTTGCTTATAAATTTGATAAAATATGTTTGGTAAATACAATGATTGAATTAGCATATACTTATACGATGACAAAAATAGAATATAATTTAATCACGGATATGACTAGAGTGTTGGACTACTCGTCACGAGACCATGGCATTAGCGCGTTGCGGCACTAATGTTGGCGCTTGGGCGCTTAAAGTCCGAAGGGGCAACGAAGGGGCCACGGGACGCCACGAAGGGACACCGATGTGGGTTGCCACCCCACGCTCAAGGCATGACACTAGAATTAAAGGAAAGCTTACTTGTATTAAATATTATAAAACATAACATACAATTGGGCCTCGGAAGGCACTAGTGAACTCCTCTCAGTGTACCGTAGGTATAGGAGTCTTGTTACATATTGAAGATGCAAAAGACGTACCCTACGGGAACGTCACCTACTTGGCCATTCATAAGGACGGCCTTACAAGATAAATGCCCTAAGGGCGGATAACTTGGTACTCCGTAATATTACGCAGTGCGGGACGGCTGCATGTGTTCCATATTTTTGGCGCTAAGCGGCCGAGGACTATAAGTTGAGCGGCACTGGTGCCGCGAGGCTTCACGCTTCGTGTCACGGGAAATGCCCCGTGACATTCTCCCCCACCAAAGTCGGCGACGCCCCCGACGCCGTTGTCCGGGCTTCCTCGGGGCCTTCGTCTTGAGTCTTGACTTCGCTTGTCTCGATCAATTCTGCCTTCTTTGCCTTGACTTCAACTTCACCAGCATCACGCAACGCCAGGAATGCCCGCTCCTTGGGGTCTCGCTGATGACTCCTCCCTCAGGCCTGCTTCGCTCGCTGATTCTTCGTCCAATCCGGGGTCATCGCTTGTGCAGTGCCAGTGGAGTCCGCCATGTGTGGTCTGACTTCATCAAGCAACTATCCATCCATCAAGTCTCTGTTGGCTTCACTTCTCTTCGACTTGCCCAGCGTCAACTTGTGTGGTTTGACTTCTTTGGGGGTGAAACAACTCTTGTATGCCTTCAGGAATAGCGCGGAGAAGAGTTGTCTCAGGGTCATGTAGAACACGATGAAGAGTCTCGCCATTCGACCTGCATGACTTGACTCGATGCCTTCATGTTGCGGGTGGCCGCAGCATAAGGTCTCCCTTCCGTCGAATGCGAAGTACGGGACCATCTCACCCTTGATGATTTTTCTTGAATTTCGATGGCTTGAAACAGCACAAGCCCTCCGATGTCGATGCTTGTAACTTGTCTACTTCGAGTGCCTGGGGTCGCTATGATGAGCGACGAGAGTCTTCCCACGGATACTCTGGGACGCTTCAGGTCTCTTTGTAGGCTTGATTCAATGTCTCTATGTTGCAAATGATTGCCACATAGAGTCTTCCATACATCTGCCGAACGAAAAGCGCAGGACCACCTCCTCCTTGGTGATCACCTGATGTTTCGGCGGTCTTGAGGCGGGACAAGGTTCTTTGATATGACAATCCATGCCTTGTCCATCCAAGTCGCCATAGTGGGCAACGAGAGTCTCCTCACGTTTCTTTGTGGTTCAACTCGCTATCTTCAAGTTGCAGATGACTGCAATGTTGAGTCCTTCATCCGCCGAGCCTTGAGAACAACTCCACCTTCCCCTTGGTGGACAAAAGATATCTCGACGGTTTAAAGTGGAGCAAGGTTCTTTGATATAACATTTCGCACCTTGTCCACTCCCAGTCGCTATAGTGAGCGACGATGGGGGTCTCCCCACATGTGCCTGTGGTTCGACTCTCTTCTCCTGCTTCGATGGACGATCTTTATCTTCGGCATAAGTAGCTTCCTCCTTGCGACTTGAGCTTCTCTCCCCCACCATTGCCCTTGCCCAAGGGCTTTGGTAGTATGACACTTGTCCTGATTGACTTGGCAGCATCGACTAGTGAGCGGAAGTTGGACGATCTGGTCATTCCAACTCCTTCCTAGTCCAAAGCTTCTAACCCCTCTGCTTGAAGAACACCGACACTGGGTCTTCATCCTCCTGGGAACACTGTAGGCGGAGCTCGGTGATTCCTTTCACTTCCTCCTTCAACATGCCCATCTGGCCGATGTTGAACAATGCGATCTTGACCTCCAGTTCCAACTTGTCAGGGCCAGCATAATTGATGAACTGCCACTTCTTCTGTCCCATGTCTGGGATGCATGTTTGCCACATTCTACATTGTCGCGATGACAACGTCATCCTGAGTTTGCCTCATCTTGCAGGGTTCTTGGGATGTGTCTTCTTCCGATCCTGGGACCTCCTTTGAAGCTTTGACAATCCCTTTGGGGTATGGACGGGGTGAGATCATTGTGCTCATTCACGAAGAGGATGCACCTTAGATGCTCGTCCGCACCTTGGACAAAGTAATGTCACTGTGCTTGTCATCCTAGATCATGCACCTTTGACATACTCGTCCACCGGGCGGCTCGACCCTTGCGAAAGAGTAGCCGTTCCGGGCCTTCATTGATCCGTGCGGATGCTTGTGAAGACGCTCCGCTTAGATAAGCGAACTGCGGTTGGTGAACTCGTGGCATGAGCTCCCAACATTACCTCCATCTCCATTCGAAGGGACGACATCGCTAATGTGTCCTTCAAAACCTTCGCATTGCGATCCTCGGAGGCCGCTTCGATTACTCGAGGCGATGTCCGAAAGGAAAGGGCACTCCTTCCTTCGGTTGATGGCAGAACTCTTGACAGCAGCATGCCAAGGTTCGCCGATGCTCGACGCTCAGACCATTTGCCAAATTGGTCGCTGAGTTGAGGCGTCGATTTGCGTTGGCATGTTTCATGTTCGTCCCACTCCTCGATGGATGACATCGCGCCGCTTGCGGGACGACACTTGACGAGGCAGGCAAGGCTGACAGCTCGTCCGCGAGTGTTTGTAAGTAATCAACGCTTTGCTCCATTCCTGAAAGTCATTGTGGCGTGGCAGGCGATGCTGCGGCACGACAAGATGCTTGTGATTGATACTCCTTGGCCGAAAGAATGATATTCTTTGGCCGAAAGGGGACAATGAACCTTGATATTTGTCTTTAAGCCAACTTCTCCCGTGAAGCGGTTGTGCACTTCACGTTGCATGACTGAGCATGCGATGCGACGTCACGAAATATCGAGCAGCGCCAGGTCGCCATGATAGTGCATGACCGACAGTCCTTGAATGTGACACGGGTCCTTCGAGTTACACGACGCTCGTGTAAGCGATCTCATGATATGAGCAACGCAAGACCATCATGCGGAGCATATGGCCATTCTTTGATGCAGCGCGACACTTCAGGATTCCCGACTTTATACTTGGGGTGGTTGATCTGCTCGAATGAGCGACGCATGACCGTCCCGGTTAGGCGGGGCGATCAATCCGCCATCATGATGCATGACGGACGTTCCTTGACACGACACGGGTGTATGGGGAACATGCTGCGGGGCACGACTGGGCGTGCGGCGAGGAAGCTTGCCATGCATTCCTCGTTGGCGTCCACGATCAAAGACCATTGTACCAGTGCGCCTGGGCGTGATGGAGTATTTGAGCGGAAGCACATTTCCTACGCCAGGGCACATTGCGACGACACAAGCGAGTCATCGTCGCTGGGTAATCCGAGCAGAAAGAACTGCTCTGATACCATTTGTCACGGGGTCATTCTCGGACACTAGACCACGTGCGGCGACTAGGCGGATAGGCACCTAGCCAAGCCTGTTTTGAGTTTGCAGTGGAAGTTTTATGGTCGAGACGACTATGCCGAGAGTTGCTCTTATAGGCGTTCAATCACGGACATAACTAGAGTGTTGGACTACTCGTCACGAGACCGTGGCATTAGCGCGTTGCGGCACTAATGTTGGCGCTTGGGCGCTTAAAGTCCGAAGGGGCAACGAAGGGACCACGGGACGCCACGAAGGGACACCGATGTGGGTTGCCACCCCACGCTCAAGGCCATGACACTAGAATTAAAGGAAAGCTTACTTGTATTAAATATGATGAAACATAACATACAATTGGGCCTCAGAAGGCGCTAGTGAACTCCTCCCAGTGTACCGTAGGTATAGGAGTCTTGTTACATATTGAAGATGCAAAAGACGTACCTTACGGGAACGTCACCTACTTGGCCATTCATAAGGACGACCTTACAAGATAAATGCCCTAAGGGCGGATAACTTGGTAGTCCGCAATATTACGCAGTGCGGGACGGCTGCATGTGTTCCATGTTTTCGACGCTAAGCGACCGAGGACTATAAATTGAGCGGCACTGATGCCGCGAGGCTTCACGCTTCGTATCACGGGAAACGCTCCGTGACAATATCAGGATTTTAAAACTTACTTGCTGGTGATAGGCCAAGTATGCTAGCTTGTTTGTCTTAAAAATTCAATTAAACTTTCATTTTTGTGTAAAATTAAGATTTTAAATCTAACTTGAATTTTTATTTTTACGTAATAGTGATGATCTTTAATTTTATTTCTGAAATTTAGTAAGAACTTTCATTTTTTTGTGTAAAACATTATGAACTTTTATTTTATTTTTAAATTTAATAAATTAACTACAAATATAACTTACTATTATATTTTTATTAAATAATAATGATTTAGTGATCATCGCACAACTGAGTTGCAAAAAATAAACGATTAAAGTTAAAAAAATTTAAACCTCTAATAATATATTAATTTAAAATTTACCCTATTTTATAATTAAGTAGAATTAATCAATGTAATAATAGGTTTTTATAATTAAATAAATTTTCATTAGTTTAAGTATAACCTATTTTTGTTTTACCTTTTACTTTTTACAAATGATAGTTGAATTATTATTATTTGAGTTAATTTATTAAACATCTCCTGAATTATAACAAATTTTTTTAAGTCATTTTAGTCCATCCATTTAACCTTTTTGTTATTTTTTATTGATTTGTTAAATGACTCACTGTCCCTCCTACCATTTGAAATAAATATTCACGTGGGGGCAATCTAAGGACACTTTAGTCATTTAATAAATTTTAAAAATAAAAAATAATGGAAAAATTAAATAAAATACGAGAAATGGACTGAAGTGAAAATTACGATATATTTTAGGGACACTGTAATAATTTCACATATTAACAAACGTGATTTAAGTACAATTAATTAACCCTTATTTTTAATAAAAATATAATAGACTATATTTGTAACCAATTTAAAAGTTTAAAAATAAAAAAAAATTAGGTTAAATTTGAAAATTAAATTAAGATTCATGATTTTTAGGCGAAAATAAAAATCTAGACGAGATTTAAAAATAAAATCAATGTACATAATTTTTCCGAAAAAAAGATCGAGACTAAATTTGAGGTCTTCGGTCTTTTTTTATATAATTTATCCTTAAAAATATTAGTAATTGAAAAAGGAAATAATTTGGGATATTCTAATAGCTGCATGCACATTTTTGAAATCCTACAATAATCAAATATGAATTTTGAAATCCACCCACACATACTTCTAGTTCTGGTTTCTTTTTTTCCCTTTCCCAGCGAAGAGTTCACCACACGCTGCAAAGGATTTTTTTGCCTAATTTGATGAAATATGAAGTGTTACATTTTGATAGAAGTCAAGTTTATCCATTGAACTTTTACGGTCTGGATTAAACTTTGTCCCAACAAAATAATAAAAGTCTGACACACTTTTTTTATTTTCTCTCCTCACTTCGTTGTCCCCCGTTTGTTTGTAATTGCTGCTCCTCTCATGCATTTGGGGCAAATCTGAAGGTTTCTCCGTCCCTCCCTCCCTGCGTTTTCTTTCCTCGGTCGGCGATTACACTCTTCGACGCAGCCGCGGCAGGATCCAATTCTCCACTGCGAACATCGACCTTGCGATCCAGGTGTTGTCGCTGTCTTCTTCGTCTTCTCTCCGCTCGTTCCAGGGATTCCTCGGAGGTCTGTGGATCGGCCAAGTCGGGGTGAGTGGAAAGCATTTTGTTCATCCTCTTCCACCATGTCTGGGTTTATGATTCTAAAATTTTTTTTCCTCTCCACCTATAATTAATTAGGGGCTCGCATTAATCATTCCGTCAATGGAATGATCTGATGTAATTTTCTCTTTTTTCCTTTTGACATGCTTTACCATCACATTTTGTGTGTGATTAGGCAATGTTAGTGCATGCCAATTGCTCCGATAAAACAAAAGAGTATCGTGGATAGATCAGTGACGACTAACGTTTGAAGAGGCAGAGGGGTGATCACCCCTCGGATGGGCGTTATTCCTCCACCTCAAGTGAAGGGGAGATGTCACTGAAAGGGTTCTCCCTCTTTAGAAGCGGAATTGGTTGGTTCGATGTCAAGAAGGAAGATGCCCCTGACAAGAGAGAACTTTCACCTTCTGTAACCCTTCAACTGGACAAGGAAACATATAGGCCTGGTGAGACGGTCATTGCAACCATTGAAATCTGTGGCCCCAAGATCACAAAGGAAAGCTCTGACCTGGCGCAGCTGGCTGGCACTTCGTTCTTGGTAGATAACCTCGCGTTTGAAATCAAGGGCGTTGAGAAATTGGATTCGCAATGGTTTGCCACCCCAAAACCTTTGCCAGGTTCTAGGCAAGCAAGAGGTACTCCTCACCTTCTCTGAATACTCGAAAGTTCTGTAAGCATTTCATTCCATTGCCAATTCTGTTATAGGTTTATAGCATTTGTAGCTGATATGTTTTATAGCCGGTCCAAGCTCGGATAAAGGAGGAGGGTTGTGTTAGGCCCGACAGCCAGCATAAAACCCTGTCGAATCTCATGAACATTGATCAATCCATGTAGCCGACCCCACCTAGTGGGATAAGGCTTTGTTGTTGTTATTGTTGTAGCTGATCAGGACGAGTCCTCGTCTGCATATTACTCCTTCGCAGTCCTATGTTTTCTTTTTGAAACGGGAAAGGGTAGCCATCCACTTTATTAAACTGATGGAATTTTGCGTGCCACAACCTGAGTGACAGTATTAGATCCTCTTCCACTCCCACACGGCCACACCCATCTGCATATACCTTCTCCCCTCTAACTAAGCAACCATTCTGTTGGAGCCAAAGGGACCACAGGAAGCCATCTTGAGACATACACCTGCACTCATTGATCACGAGCACCACCAGATCTAAAGGGATCCCAGAAGCCCACTGCTGAGTGAGTGTTAATCCAGCTGCAACTTGCTATTTTCCATACTTATGTAGCCACCGGACAATCAAAGAAGAGATGATCAATGTCCTCCATTAGAACATCACAAAAGCAGCATGCCACATGAGCATCTCATTGTATGTAACTCCTTATGGGTAGATTTCTTAAAGACAAAACTCCCCTTGATGGCAGATGGCTCCCTCTGTGTAACCACACAAATATGTTCACATTCTGATGGATGTTCATAGTCCTATTTTGTTATCCTAATAAAATGCCAACTGCCAGGTGCTGTGTCATTTTGCTTTCCTCCCTTGTCCAAGCATGCATTGTTTCTCCATCACCTAGTTTCTTGCGTGTAGCTGTGTTTATTGCTTTTTAGTCTCTTTGCACCAAGACAAACAACATGATCACTATCTATGTGTTGCATAATTTCATAACTCACCTTGTTTCTTTGAGAAGGCATACCTTACCTCTTATGCATCCCCTTGCAGGTGAGAACTTGTTTTTGGATGCAACAGCACCATCTGTAATTTCCAAGGTTGTTCTTTCATCTGGAAGTACCAAAACATGTGAGTTCTTTCTCTTGGTTTGATATCATAATCGTACAGATCTCTCAAAAGGCATAATCTCATATATCTTTAGCTTAGTACTTCGGAGAAAATTTAGGTGACCATAACAAAGGAAATTGATCAATTAGGTAGAAAGCTCCAGTTTTCTTTATCAGATTGTAGGGATAAATAACATGAATCTCATTTTGGTATGCCAAATCCATTTTCGTTGCGTACAGATCGTTTGACGTCATTTGTTCAGAATGCTGTCCATTTCTCATGGAGGGAATTTTGAGTCTGATACTCTTTTTTCTATCTGACCTACTTTCTCCTCAAGCAGAGAAACTGTTGGTTACTGATCCTTGGTCAGATAACATATTCAATAGATATGTAATGTCTTGCTATGACTCTATTTCTACTCATTGTCAAACTAATTCGTTCATATATCTTTGTAGTATATATTTTCTTCATCGTGTCCATTGGTAATTTTGTTCAGATCATGACCTTGAAATAAGAATTAAAAATTTGGATGTTTAAAAAGTTCACTTTTTACTTGCCAGAAGGATATGCTAATTAGGGACATTTGTAAGTAAATCCATTCTTGAACTGTGTTCAGAAAATGAACTTTTCCTTATTCAGTACCTGCCATTTCCATTATGAGAGCAATATGTGTGTTTATCCTGAAACTTCATCTGGTCCCACACATTCATTTTAACTACTGGGTTGTAGATGATTGATTGTTTGACGTGTAAAAATTGGAAGCTTCTCAGTATTTTTTTTTGAAGTAAAAGCTTCTCAGTATTTAGACATATGACATGTTCCAACAAGAACTGGTTTATTATCATTCTTGTTTTAGAACATATACCATTCATAATTTGACACTTATGCGTTAGCTGCTTGTTATTGTACATTGACTACCTACAAATGTTTGCAGATGTAGTAAGAGTTGACCTGCCAAAGATTTTGCCGCCATCTTATCGGGGCATTAGCATTCGCTACATATATTATGTCAGAACTACAATATCTGGTCGATGGCTTGTTTTGGAGAATCACAATTATAATAGAGGGTCCATCAACAATTCCATCCAAGTGGTCAGATTCTTTAACTAATAATTTTCTAGCAGATTCTTTTCTGTATTTATATTGTTATTTTCCTATATCCATTCCATGAATAGAATCTCATAAATTGGACTCTGGTTGTACATTTTTTGTTTGTTTCCAGTCAACGAGCAGGTAAATGATTAGTAAATCTGTGTATTTTTTGAAAGTAGTAAATCTGTATTATGTTTTTAGCGCCAAGCATTTACTCTGTAAGGATGGAGGTAACTGCTCAACTAGTGATCTAACTCTACAAGTCTATTTGATCAATTATTGTGGCCAAAGTCCAAACATCATCGATAAGCTTCTTCAGCATAGATCAGCTTATGAATGTGTTGTTTACTGTTCACTACTTGAATAACTGTTTAGCAGTATCTTGAAATGTTGAAAAACTAGTTGTTAATAATTTTGTTTCGGCCTAGCAGGAATCTCGGACTCCATTGCAAATCTGGGCATCACAAAAGAGTAACAACTTGCTGAATGAAGAAGGTTAGGCAGGTCCTCATTTTTTTTCTCACTTTATACTTGACACATTTGATGGTACGATTTCAAGAAATTTTTCTATGAACACTGATTACGTTGATTTTTTAGTAAATGAATTTGTTTTTACTGCCAGGTGTTAACAAAATTCCAGCATTCTCTGTTCTCTTGGTTCCTATGTGTTAATTGCATGCATCATGTTTTAATAAATAGCTTACATAACATGACATAGTATAGTGCTTTTTATTGTGTGTACATGTGATGGGCCTTGAGAAAGGTATACCATGCAGTCGTAACAGGTCAGAGGAGGGCTTGTAGTTTCAGTAGACTATAGGGCCGGCATCTTCAAGTTATTTTCTTGATTAGAAGCATCTGTAGTTTCTAATTAACATATAATGTGTAATGATTTTCTCAAAAAAAGTGTAATTCTATACTCTTTTGTACATAAGGAGGTGCAGGAAAAAAAATCATGAGAAAATTAAAACTGGTTTTGTCAATGATAATATTTCAGGAGGCTTCCCTTTTACTGCTGACCAATTGGATATATATTGGAAAGAGAAAGATGCAGATTCTGAATGGGTATGTAATTTGAATTTTCTACAAAAAAATTATTTTTTGTTTGTAAATTAACAGGTATTATTTACATTTCATTCTACTTTTGTGTTTGCAAACATATTAGTCCTTTGTCTTGTGTTTTAGTTATTTATTCTGTTTTCACCATCATGATTTATTACGCATAGTCATTCAGAACCCCATGGATTTCACTATGCATATTATCTTGTGGTCATCTTAATATTCTCAAATGTTTGTTGATCAGCATTGTTGTCATTCTATAAAAAAGTCATTGTTGTTGTACAATATCTTTCAGCTACTTCAAACTCATTTTCTATAATTTGATATCTATGTTATTTGTCTGTAGGTTCGGGCTAGTGAGAATTCAGAAGTTTTGGAAGATGGATATGATAGTTCTAAGGATGAAGTGTCTTCAATTTCATCCTATAATCCCACTAGAGGACAATATGATGTGGCTCTTAGAAATTCTCTGTCCATGCAGTCTATTGCATCTAGACTTTCCACTAACGACTTCCAGAACTCACAGGGAGAGCGACCTAATTTTCCGTCATATATGCCAATTACTCAACTTTCAGTAGCTGAGGTCATGGATGATGCTAGTGGAGGTGAGCATAATATCATATATTAGTGAAAACTGTTGTTTGGTGTTTATTTCCTTCCATCATCACGTTTTATGCCACCTTTCGTGTTTTTGTCTTGTATTCCATTATCTAATTCATGCATTATATAACAAAATCATTTGGTCTCAGAATGAGGGCTATAAGAAGTGCTTTTCAGGGATGCCTAAGAGATATGCATTATTTCAGAAGGACTTTAGTGCCATTTTTGCTGTATGTTGTTTGAAACAATTTTCTGTATTTACTTGTGCATATATACTTTTGATTGTTGGCATATGAGATTCTGTTTGCTGATTGCTAGATTTGCTATGTTTCAGCTTATGGTTCTTGATTGATTTTTATGTTCCTCAGAAATGGCATTTATTTATTTTGATAGACATGATTTGTTCTTCTGCATAACCCACTTCGTTGCATGATGTCAGAAAGATATCAATTTGTTTTATGTCGTCACTTAATGAGGGTTTTGCCTACTTATTTATAATGTTCTTTCATCTAAAAAATGATCTCAACAGGATTAATGGCACCTCAAAATAACTTGAACTATTCTTTATCTGCTTCCTTTCCGGGACAGCAAAGAGCCAATTCAGATTCAAGCTTTCCCAAAGGTGATGTAGTTGGATCACCTTATGGAAGTAAATCCATTGAACCTCCTGCGTGTAAGTTATCATACTTTCATCTTCACCTTTCTTTTCAAAAGCAGTTGGGTTTCATATAATGCAACGAATTTGTGAAGATAACATTCCAACTGAAATTTCATGCAGCAGAAGGCTTTGTGCGAGGAAGGTCATACAATATCAGAATAGATGACCAAGTTTTGCTTCGATTTTCCCCAAAGAACTCAGACTCAACTTATTATTTTGGTGATACGGTAAGTTTGATATGCAATTTGTGATATATTATATGGATGAAAATGGAATCATCAATATTTTGATTGTTCTCACCACAGATCGGTGGTACCCTTACCTTTTTCCACAGAGAAGGTATTAGGAGATGCCTTGAGGTACAATTATTTTTTCTGTCATAATTAATATCTTTTTCGTCAAAAAAGAGAAATAGTTAGTATATTTTGTTTGTTTTTGTTACCAGAATCCATGTCTAAAAAGTTTATGATTCCAGGTTTCAGTGACTTTGGAGATTTCAGAAACAATAACACCTCATCTTGTTCACCCTTCAAGAAGGGGTTCATCGACTATAACAAAGGTACTCTTCTTTCCTTGAAATAGGCAGATCGAAGTCAGTATCTCTGGGTTAACTATTTACCCATACTGTCAAAAGAAGCGTTCACTTGATCATGCTTGACTATGTGAGGTAACAGCAGTAGTTTCATTATAAACTTGCAGATTCTGAGTGAGCATCATGAGGCAGTTGCTGATTTAGTTCAGACAAGCTTTCTTTTCTCGATTCCGATTGATGGGCCAATGTCTTTTTCCACCCCTAAAGTATCCGTGAAATGGTCACTTCGTTTTGAGTTCTTCACTACTCCGAAGGATTTGGACTTGTCCCGGTAACCCTAATTCATATGCCAGAGTTTAAACAATGTGCTTATTTACTAAATCAATATCTTATTTAGGAATTTCTTTCTTCACGAAGTTGGGCCAGAGTTTTGCAACGTGCTTATTTACATCACTTCAACAACTAAATGCTTTGTTTCTTTCTGAAATTTTGTTTAAGATCTCTTTTAACATTTACAGTTATAATGTCTCTAGCAGGCAATCAAAGTTGCGTCTAGTTTTGTGTTTCTATACATCTTGCTGTTTGACACTTGTGTGATGTATAAAATAATTCTCTTATTTCAGGTACGAACATCCCCTGCTTGTTGAGCAGAGGGAAAAAGGAGATTGGGTTCTTCCTTTAACAGTATATGCTCCGCCTCTTCGAGCTCAAGCTACACAGTCGAGAAATGACAAATCCTTCTCCCTCGGGGGGTTTATTTAACGGTCGGAGGTAGCCAAACTGGACCGTTCAATTTTTTCTTTTAATTTCCTTGTTTATGCCACCTCCACCTGATTTGATTAAAAACATGTTGTAATTTAAGTTTATGTCGCTGCTTTTCTCTCTTTTTTTTTTCGATTTTACTTGGTGGAAAGTGAACGGCAGCGAATTATTTCTCGAGATCACCATATTTTTCCGTAGTTGTTTCCAGACACGTCAGACACGAGAAGCCAATTGTTGTCCAGGAATAAAAAAAATCAAGCTTGAGTGCAAATGATTCATTTTATCAATTTCACCTGTTTTACAGAATCTATAGCATGAGTCAAAACTGTGTTTTAAACAGGACAATTAAACATTTATGATGGTTTTTACTTGCATTGTTCACCTATGCCATTTGTGATCTGACCCAGTAGTAGTTAAGCATCATTGAATGAAAGAAGAGAACAGTAACCAAACTTTTACGAAAGCTCGATTTTATCCTCTAATCTACTTGTTTGTCTTTATTTCATCTACCCGTTTGTGTTCATTTAATTACGTAAAGCTATGTTCTTAAACAGATAATTTCGGGAATATTAAGCTTCTGTGGAAGAGCCAGACTGACAAAAGCTGAACAAAGATGCAAATGCCAAATAGATGGAAAACTCATACACGCGTAATTTATGGCAAATAGATCGAAGGCTACAACTCATCAACGCAGAAACATATGTTTGGTACAATTAAAGGAGAATCCTAAATGGGATTGAGTTGACGTGATGACTGATGGAACACGAAGGCTCCGTTGTATAGAGCAATCAGAATAATCCACCTCTCATAGCATATCCAGTAGAAGTGATGAAATGTTATAGAGAAATAATAGTGGACAAATATTGTTAAGCTTATAATCGTAATTTAAAAAAAACAGAGATCCCAATTTCAATATCATTTTATTCGAAAATTGCAATTTGTTTATTTAATAAAAAATCTTCTCTATCCTATTTTATTTTACCTTTTCTTTTCAAAAAATGTTCAATCATTCTTTTATCACTTTGGGTTAAAAAACATTGAAACAATATCAATAACTAAAAAAGACCAAGAAATAGATCAAAGTATTCTTTTAATATTTTCAATAATCACTCAAACAAACGAGTTATTTTTTCATTTTTAAAAATGATATTAATAGAAAATGGATCAATAATTGAAACAATTAATGTAAAGGATGAGTGATTACTCAGTTTAGCTGGAGGGGCGTTCCGCGGAGGGAGACTGCGAGTGCGACCAGGAGGAAGTGAAAGAGGAGCTTTTGGTCTTCTTGCCGCCCGTGGGCCGTGTCTTCCTTTAGGCACGCGTATCATGTCGAAACATTACGAAATTGGGCACTTAATTTTCAGAGGAGAAAAAAAAGCTTATTGCCTTTTCGTTTTCTACACTTTTTAATGATTTTATCTTTTACAATAGTGACCATATTTTTAATGGTAGATTTTTCCTTAATTTATTTTTTATAGTCGAGTGGATGATTTGATGGAATCGGATTTTGATTTAATTGCTGATGACGAAAATAAAGTAAAACATGTAAATGTAAAACTTTGTTTCGTTCTTAATAATAGGCTAAAGAATTGCATTTTTTTTAAAACTACCTTTTTGTGCCTTTTTTGTTTATATGTATTTGATTCATTAATATTCAAAAAATTGTCACACATGTTTTGATAATTTATTATGTCCAATATGACTATAAAGGAAGACTTGAAAATATCTTAAAATTATCTAAAGAAAGACTTGCTTTTTCTGTGTCTTTATTTTATTATGATGCTCTTTTACAATTTTATGATAATTTAAATTTATCGTAAAATATCTTGATATGAACATATCTAGTCTTATAGTAAAATACGGAATTTATCACATCAAGTATAATTATGTCCAATATGATGATATCAAATAGATATTCATATCATACAAAGTTAAATTATCATGTATATATGAAAAATAAATAATTTATAAATTTATAAGCTAATGAAAAGGTTTACAGATAAAAATGGATCTCGTCTCATTCAATTTTTTTGGATGATATCGACATTTGAGAAACTTATTTTATTTTATTACGAAAAGTGAAATAAAATATATTCAAAATCATAAATCAATATTTTTCTTGAAAATTTTAAATTTCAACTTATTGTTTTTGTTTGTGTTCTTTTATGCGCCTTGTTTATGTTTTCAGAACATAATGACCCATAATGTTTGAAATAAAATATTTTTCTCCTTAGAGCAAGTTCATGTATTATTTTCCTGCACAAGTTATCAAAGTAGTATGTGGCACCTATACATTACTGTTTGGATGAGAACTTTCGGAGTTTTACTAAAAAAACGTAGAGTCAACACACTTCGTTCATGAAAATTCTCGTAAAAAAGTTATTGCTTTCAGCAACGTTTATTTTACTTTTTTTTCTTTGATTGTTTCCTTTCTTTTCCTTTTTTTAAATATATATATCATTTTTTATTTCTTCATACATTATTATTCAGCTTATAAATTAAATTATTTAATTCAATATTTTTATTATAGTTTAATTAGTATTTAGTAAGTCAAACATTATTAATTAATCTTTATTGTTAATATTATTTATTAAACTATTTTTACATTATATTAAATAACAATCAATTATAAAATAAATTAAAATTTTATTTTCTATTTTATAAAAATAAATTTATCTCTTTTATTTTTTCTTTTTATTCAAGCATCAATCATATTTTTCATCTAAACACCAAAAGCTAAATGATTTTTAAACGATTCTAAACAACTAATAAGAATTTAAATTTTATCATTGAAACACATCCTTTAAAAACAAAATCACACGTCACACAAAAGGTAAAGGGGAATGAAGCGCATGAAACCAAAATTACATATTTTTTATTTCGCATTCTCTCTATCTCTTTCACATATTTTTTGTTTCATAAATTACTTTATATTTGTATTCCTTAAATAACTAAGCTATATAATTATAAAATTTAATTAACTCATTAAATTTATTTAAAAAAATTAAACTCACCCAAATGAGTTAATAAAAATACTTAAATATATTTTATTATGATAACACTTATTTATAATTTAATATTAGTTATTGTATTGTGATCTTTTTGTAACAAAATATATTTTTAAATAAATATTAACGTAAAATCAATTATCACAATTTTTTATTCTACTTTATATATATATATATATATATATATATATATATTACTTTTCTAGTTCTCATATTTCATACAAACACTTAAAAGAAATCATAATTTCACTTGTGGAGAGGAGGAATGGTTACAAAAGGCATCAGGATATACGATGCAATTGACACTAAAGCAACAAGCACGGATCATTTTTTCTAAAGACCAAAAAATGAGCAACTTCAGTTGTTTCATGCAATCAAAATGCGGCTTGCACAAGTCTTTCACATGAAAGGGGCAATAGTCACCGTTTCCTATATGATGTAGTCAGTTCATCTGCCCATAATAGTTACTTTAAACTCAGCGGGAGCTACCAATTCAAATGCACAGTAGTCCCCAATCTGAAGATGGTTACCACGTGCAAAAGCAGTCCAACCTCCAGAGAAAAAACCTCTTTCTCCTTCAACGGGAATGTACTTCACGGTCCAAACATTGCCATCTGAATCGCGAAGGTCCATGCGTGTCTTTGATGAAGAAAGATGTGCCCTTGAAAATTTACTAGGCAACCTCTGCAACCAGCAAATCATGAGTCAACAACAGGAAGAAGTTCACTCAGCGCAAGCAACCCAGAAACAACTCAGCAATGTTGACATGTATGATAAGATATCTTTACGCGTCTTAAAGCTTAATTGCATGAAAGTAATATGCCTAGGTCATCTCTTCAGTTGCAAAGTAAAACCACTTAGGCCTACTGTCCATATTTTGCTACTCATGGAAGACTTGTCATTGTGCCTTCACTGCTGCTAAGATGCTAACAGAGGAGAAATAGTGCACTAACCAGGGCGCGACGAGGCAATATTTTAGAACGATTAATCGGTGAGATGAAATATGGAAATGTGGAGAGAAAATGGAAAGAATCTCCATCCTTCTTTGTTTGTTTTCTAGTTCGATGTCGTCTTGGGATGCAGCCACTGGAATGCTTGACATCTGAATGAAAAACAATGTGATTGACATGAAATTACATCATTAAACATCATCGGTCAGTCAGCCTGCACAATTGATTCTTGTGTATATAAATCTGTTTTATAATCCATATTGATGAAACATGCAAATATGTTGGAATAAGACAATAATGCGAGACTACAATTATTATAGAACTAATAGTCAAAATATTTCTACTGCATTATTCAGGATTAGACTCCATGATAGGGAAGATGCATGGAAACCCACATCTGATTAAGTTATCGTTCTTTAAAAAGATATAAAAATCAACCACCATTTACATATTATATTATGGTTAGTTGGTTAAACCACCATAGCACCAAAAAAAAATGTTGAAGCAGTTTTCCCAAACCTCAAGATAATCTTATACTGTAGATAGATATTTGTAATCTACTATTTACATATGCATGGAATAAAAATGTGAGCTTTTTTTCCAATTTTCATGGTATCAAAGTGCTCATTCTGAAACCTTTCTCATCTCTCCATTTCATAGACGGCTGAACAATCAAAGAAGCCTTCCGCCATTTATAGCCTTACCACATCAGATTCGCTTGGAGAAGTCCTTATTTCACAAACTACTTGGCATGATCAGGGCTATGAGAAATGCTCTCAAGAAGTTGGCCTTGATGAATGGAATCAAGCGACCAGAAGAAGATGATCTGGATTCAGAAAAAATGGGATATCTGCAACTTCATGCTTATTACATGAATCTTTAATTTGCTGGAGAAGGACCTACAATTCAGCACCACATATGTTGAAGATGAAAGTCCTATGGGAGCATATGAAGGAGAGATTCTCCCAAGGCAATGAGACAATGATTTATCAGATAAAATATGTGATTTGTCACTAGAGAAAAAAGGGATATCAATAACATTATTCTAAAGAAAATCTCTGTGGATGAGCCCGATAATTTCGGTGAGATTCCCATGTATGAAAATTGTGATGCTGCGACTAAGTACACATCATTGAGGGAAAGAGAGACGGTACAACAATTTCTTATGGGCCTCAACTCTGACATCTTTGAAACTGTGGGATCTAATGCCCATAGTTCAGAAGAAAATTATTCTCATATTGCTCATGAAGAACAACAGAAGTTGTACATGCTAATTCGCAATCATGCCTGCTGCAATTTTAGCAGAAGGCTATGGAAGAAACAAGTCTACTAATCTTGTTGGCAAGCGACTCTACTGTGATTATTGCAATAAAGGTGGTCATGTCTGACAATAAAGGTGGTCATGTCTGAGCAACTTGTTCTCATTTAAATGGATACCCAGCAAATTAGGATCCATCTAAATGTAAAAAAAAAAAAAAACACCAAACTATCAAACTGGTGGATCCAAACCCAACAAGTCTGCCACTCCCTCAGCCAATGTTGTGCAGAGTTCACAATCTGGAGGAACATCAAATGCCTTTGATGATCTGATAGAATCACAGTTCCATTGATTGCTAAGCATTGTTGGACCAGGTGAAAATTCTACTTCACCAATATCTGGGAATACATAAACTTCTTTAAATTCTGAAGTAGACGATCGATTCTGTTAAATGTCTCATAAGTAGATATAGCAATTGGAGAAACTGTACAGCTGGTCCTATTATGTTTGAAAAGGAGCTAATCCTTAAAGACCATTGATTCCTAACTTCGCTTGCAACTTGATCTTTGTTGTCAAGTTATGTAGTGACATGGATTGTTTGTAATATTTTTTGCCACTTTTTATTTGATACAGGAACACTCTAGGAGGACAATTTGGACTAGATGAACTTTGGAGAGGAATTTACTACTTGTGTAGAGTGGTAGAAAGTTCTTCTCCAAGAAATGTCTTTGCTTCGGTCGGATGTCATTTTTAGCACCAGCAACATCTTCATGTGTGCAATTTCATAGTATTGATTCAGTTCAAGATAAAAATTCTAGCTTGCCTTGTGATGCTTGTATTTGAACGAAACAGACGAGAACTCCATTTGATCTTAGTAAAAATAAGACAAAGGCATTATTGAATCTTGTTCATTGTGATTTGTGGGGTCCATATAGAACTTCTTGCAATGCTCACTACTTCTTGACTATTATTAATGATTTTAGTCAAGGTGAATATGAAACCTTTCATTTGTTTCAGAATTTTTATCTTGTTGAAACTCAATTTGGGAAGAACATTAAGATTGTTTTAAAGTGACAACGGGATTGAATTTCTTGAGATAAAAAGGTATTGCTCCTCCAGAGATTCATTCAAATGAGTGTCAAAGTTCGATTGATTTTTTCTTGAGGGGAGATTAAAAAAAAGATGTTATTCCACCAGAGATTCATTCAACCGAGTGCCAAAATGGGATTGAATTCTTGTCAAATAAAATTCAATTCTTTACCTTGCATGGCATAATCCATCAAACTTCATGCACAGACACTCCACAACAAAACGACAGAGTAGAGTGTAGATTGGTTATGAGGACGTATTCCTCAAGCTATTTTTTTAGTATCAACATCTTCTTATGTTTTGTTGTCTCAGGTATGCCATAACAATGGGCCGATTGATAAAGATTGGTTAGAACCACTTCACTTACTGTGCTGGCTGCTGAATTTTGTGTATATCGTGTAAATTTAAGTGTTGAAGGTCAAGCAAACATGGTGAAAATTAAAGGAGGAAATAAACCTCTACATCTGCAATTAATCTTAGAGGTGATTAATTTAATATCTATGAATGTGACAGAAAAAAATAACCATGAACATATATGCAGAAAAAAAAACACATGAAATTACCTCTAGACTTCTTAAGAGGAGAAACTGCAATCTTCTTCAGGCTTGTCTTAGGAGAACACTTGACATCCTCTTCCTCCTCCATGTCCTTACAAAGACACGATTTCTGACAGAGTTCACTTGAAACCATGTCTTTCTCGCACGCCGTGGTGTCAAACGCCATGACCACGGTGAAATGCATGTCCCCGTCGTAGCGGAACACGACGAACTCGTGCTCCCCCATCGCGTGATCCTCAACGAACTTGGTCCAGCCGCCCGACAGGAACGTGCCATCGGACGTCCTCTCCAGAGCGACGTCCCAGGCGCCTCCGTCGACGTCGTGAACCACGGTCGCTTTCGACGACCCTCGCAAGTGGTCTTCGACGAAGCGTGGGGGAAGCTTCTGCGCATGGAGGAAACAAAAGTAAACAATGCTGGTCAGAATACATCGTCACAAACTCTTTCCAGGAGAAAGGAGAAGTTTTTACCAGTCTACGAGCAAAATCTTTGAGGAGAATCTTGCAGAAGTGAGGCCTCTTCGCAGGACGTGTGGTCCTCGTCGTCGACTGCTGCTGCTTCTTCTTCTTCGTTGCGACCATCTCTGATATGATGGAATTTGGAGACTCAAGGAGGTTTTCCACTGGAGGAAGACGGAAAAGTACCAGGATCAGAGGAACCTTTTGGTCTTCTCGCCATCTGACTTCTTTTTGGCTAAAAAAATAAGGGGAAATGTGTATACAGGTAACAGATGTCTCCATAAAAACTATATTTCTTATTGTGTCTAACACCAAATTATAAATTTATAAATTTTATCCTTAAAATCATCCAAATTTGACTTCCATCCAAAATTTTGTTAATTTTTAATAATTATAAAATATTATTTTGCACTTACTTTCTTAGAAAAATAAAAAATAAAAAATTAATATGGATAAGAGTATTATTCAATACAAATTTTATACTATATTATGTTCATTCCGATTTTTTTATTTTTTACTAAAGGAGTGAAAGTAAAATTGATATCTTGTACAGTAAAATTTTGGATGAAATTTAATGAATAAACTTAACTGTAGGAATTAAAATTTGTAAATTTATGATTGAGGGTTATATGTAGAAAAAAAATTATAGTTCAGAAGTCGAGGAAAGAAAATCTTATTTCCATGATATAAAAATAATTAAATATTACAAAACAATGAGAATGACAAATAAAAATGCAAGTCAAGTTAAAATTGTACATCCAATACACATAGTTAAAGGAATAAAAAGGCATGATACATAATAAAAAAATCTTAAGTGTTAATTAAAGCATAGTGCAGTAAGTCATCATATCAATCACACATTTAAGTCTCATATGATAGTATTGTTGGAAGTCACGATGTCGGCGACTTCTACAGTGTGAGGCTGACTGAAGCAGAAACGCCGTCCAGTTCAAAGCCAGTTCAAAGGAGTTGCAAAGTTATTTGTTTCCATTTTGGTTTGTAATAGTTCATCTCTCTTGTAACAACAGTCGTAGTCTTTACTGATTTAATCTTGTATCGGCTAGTTGAGCATATAAATAGTTGTCGTTTGTAGACCGATGGACGTAGTTCTTGGATATTGAATAGAAAATATTTTTCTTCTTCTTCCTCCTCCAACAACTTCTCTATGTTTTCCCTATCTGTAACTGCCTTGCTTCTCTCCTTTCTTTGCTTCAGATCCACTTCCACCGACATTGTTTTGGAGTTCCATACTTCTTGATATGGTATCAGAGCCTCCACATTGAAGATCTTGCTAAGCTCTGATTCACCGTCTGCCGCTCCGCCGAAGTCGCTGCTGCTGTGCTCTACCGTGCCGACGATTATTTCTCCCTAAAGGTCTCATGGGGTGAAGCTCCATCAACCTAATGGCTCCAGTAAGCTAGGGTGACACAGATCTGGCCGATCTCAGCGTGATCTAGTCGTCGATGTTGCTCCTATCGTCGGCGCCAAGCCAGAAGTCCAAATCGGATGTTGCATCTACTTTGTCGTCTGCTCCCCTATGCAGCTGCCGCGTCTTCAAGCTTGCCGGCGTAGCATATGATCTTCCCTCGAAACACCCTAGTTTCTCAACCCAGATATGAGATCTTTTTCATCTTCTTGAGATAAGTCTTCGCAGTTCTTCCCCATGCTATTGCGATTGTTTCTTTTCTTCTTCAAATTCTCTTTATTTCCTCTCCGATCTACCACCAATGAGTCATCAGATTTCATCTCTTGACATGTTCTGATCGTTAGTTTTTTTATTTTACCTTTGTTCCCACAGATTTTTTATCCTTATTTGTTCGTTCTATCCTTAGCTTCAATGGTCATTCTTTAGTCTCTTGTTCGTTTCTTTTGTGATCCACTACTCTTCTATATGGTCTCCGGCAAGTAGATAATGGATGTTTGAGTTCAGACTTTTGAATCATCATTTCTCCCTGGTGTATGAAGCTGCAGCGATGGAAGTTTCATAAACGATCCTTAGATCACCTTTTCTCCTGCGATGGAATTGCGTTCAAAGCATTCCTCAAGCCTTATTTGGTGATGGATCGTGTACCTCTTCCAAGTAGATGATCGTCGTATGTTTTGATTCTCTTCCTTCTGATTTCTTCTTCGTCCGTTGATCTCTTTAGTCAAGGTTCTTCTCTCTATTTCTTCTCTTCCGGTAGCAACTATTTTTTGATCAACTTCAGGCAAGAACTATGAAAGCTCAATACTTGCCTGCATAGTGTTCGGCGTGCTTCTTCCGACGTCTGCAAACTTATCATGCAGTTGACAGTTAGTGGTTCTCTTCTTTACTGTGCCTCATCTTTAAGTTGACGTCGTTCGGAGGTCTTCCCGCCATCAACTTGAGGGGGCAATGTTGGAAGTCATACTACGCCGCCGATTTTCAACTGCATCTCCTGTTGTGTTCTACATCGTCACCATCGTTGGCTTCTCTAACATCATCGCTATGATGTTCGACAAGTTCGACATCCAGCTGTTCCACTTCTACGTCCATGGTGTCTCTGCATCCATTCCAAGTCGTCTCCAAATGTTATGAGCTGCCGCGTATTACAAGTGCTCGACGAATTGTTGCGACCTATGTATTCTGCGACCTTCAAGTTGTCATCATACAGTGTCTTCCCGGCATCAACTTTGGGGGCGTGTTGGAAGTCACGACGTCGCCGACTTCTATAGCAGCAACAACATCGTCTAGTTCAAAGCCAATTCAAAGGAGTTGCAGAGTTGTTGTAACGTATCGGCCTTTAATAAAAAAAGAGTGCGTCGCCTCCCGTGGCCTTTCGACGTTTCACCTCCGGCCGACCAAGGGTCGGCCGGGGTCTATATAAGGGGGCACATGGGGAGCCTTGCGACCCCTTAGAACCCCGACCAACCTCCTCCTCCTCCTTCTCTTCATCCGGCGACCGACGACGATGTGCGCGAGCGGCAGAGGCAGAGGCGACGACGTACCGCAGCCACCGACGTTCCTCTGACGCCAGCAATCCTTCCCTGATGCGCGAGGGGTCCGAGCGCACCTTTCTACACCGGCCAAAGATGACCGGTGATCATCAGCCGACGAATAGCGACCGACGAACCCAAAATCCGACAAGTCAAAGATACCCTTAGCGTTTTAATCCCATAGACGAAGAACTAAGGATCTATTGATTTGTAAAGTTAGTTCATTATAATCCTGAAGTTATTTCCTACCTTTTTCGTATTGATATCGGCATCAATTGACGGTGGAAGGCCGCCGGAATCAATGGAGAAATCCGGCGGCCCTGTTTTACCATAGGGATCAGTCGATCAATTTGATTAAACGATCGACCGGTCTGCGTAGTAATGCATACTTTTTGTTTCTTATCAGTCGACCGGCCTCGCCACGGTGGTCGACCGATCCATAGGTTGACGGACAGACTCTGCCTTACAATCGGTCGACCAGTTCCAAAGAACGATCGACCGATCCGATGCGTAGCGCGCATCAGTACAGCATAACGGACGGTCGACCGTCACCCTGGACGGTCGATCGATTCGCAAGCGTCCCATTAAAGAACTCGGTCGACCGATCCCAGAGGACCGGTCGACCGGTACCAGTGGATGGTCTATCGGTCCATCAGGAACGGTCGACCGATCCGCCAGAGACTCATAGATCGAACTAAATCGGATTGATCCACTCATAGTCATAATTACAACTCTGACCAGTTCACCTATACTGGATGAGTCTCATTGTACAAAGATCAATTTCCAATAGACCCTACATCATATATGTCACCATAACTAAAGATAATTAAAGTAAAGACAAATATGCGGGATTGCTATGTGCCGCCCCCAATGTTAAATTAAAGATAAGAGATTAAAACAATGGGGGAATATGTAGTTAGCTGAGGGGACAGCGAAACTACTAGCTTAAATGCCCACTATTTCTGATATTTCAGGTGTTCTCCCACCGATGTCTCGAATTGAATGGTGATGCTATGGTCACACCTCTTCCCTTAAAGATTAAAGTATTATGCCAGAGGGACAGGTAGCTAAACTGAGGAGACAGTGAACCTACAGGTCTAGTAACCGACCACTATTTCTGTATTGTAAAAATTCTTCCCCTTACCTTTCGAACTGGGTGAGGTAGTAACACCCACCCCTTTTTCCCGTTTACGAGCTTACTGGCATCAGTGAATCAGAAAGGCACCCCTGGCATCCCAACCTAATAAAGTCGAGCTCGCATAGGACAACCAACTCTAAGGATATCTTAGTAATGTAAAAGACGTAGCACAACTCACAACAGAGCAATGCAAAGTAAAACAAAACAGAGTATTGAAAAGCAGAGCAATGTAAAGTAAAGCAATGTACAACATAGTAATGTAAAGCAAAGTACTGTAAATTAAAGCAGAGATACAATAAAGTAAAGCAGAGATATTGTAAAGTAAAAGCAGAGTAATATAAAGATAAAGTATTATCACAGTAAAGGATAGAGTATTGAACTGACTAGGGATTCATATATACATATTGATTTTTTGATCATCATTGATCTCTATTTCACGTCTATTGCTATTGTACTGGGCAATCTTTGCTCATGGATATTTTATTCCCCTGCATTGGGATTTTGCAGGTGAGAACGCCAACTGATGAGGGGATGGATGGCGTAGAGCTTGGAGAACGCTGCACATGACTGATATTTCTGCTCCGAGCTTCTTTACTGCATATCTTTTTAATTATCTTTATTGTTCAGAGACATCACATTTCTTCCGCACATTTTCTATATTGAAAGACATCATGAACTTTCACATATTTTATATAATATGAGACATTATGAATTTCCGCATTAAAGTCCTTCATCATGATATTTCGACTATTCTTCCGCATTTAAAGTTCACTATCATGTTTATTATTATTTTATCAGTGCCACGTAAGCTATTTTGTTGAACGGTCAAGGTCAGTAGAGCAACAGACAATGTAGCGCTTCCAGAGTCAATCTGACCGCCTACATGGCAGGAGGTGCGATTTTGGGGGTGTTACGGTTTGGTATCAGAGCCTAAGTTCTTGGCTCCTTCATTGATCATAGTAGAGTATAGGTTCATGCATGACATTCATTGCTCGTATTGCTACACAGTTCAAAGTAAAGTCATGTGCAAGCTTCTGCGGCTCCATTCCTCAAGTAAGTGATAAGTACATTCCAATGTGAATTCTATATATATTATTAAGTTAACTTATTTTATAGATGCCTCCACGTCGTATGGTCACCAGAGTCGTACGAAGGGGTAGGGGTCATATAGTTGGAATACGTATACGCCCACTAGATCTCTCAACCCCGCCACAGCCTGCTCCAGAGGTACCGGAGCTTTCAGACCTGGAGAGCGTGGGGAGTCATGATCCAGAGTTACCTTCCCCACATCACTTCTTTCCCATGGAGACACGTGAAGAAATAAATCGGAGATGGCACCTGCAGACGATAGTGGGACGCCTCGACAACCCTATCTGCCTATCTTCCGATGGGGAAGAAGAAGAAGTCCCTGAACCTGAAGGAGAAGTTTAGAGTCAGGAGATCAGCCCGATAAGCCAGTTTGATCCAGAGCCATATTGTAGTCTCTGCGATCAAGATGGACATTTTGAAGAGGAGTGTCCTAACTCCCCGAAGAATCCCGAGAATGAATCAGAGGGATCCTCTCGACGTAGTGACTAGTACCGTGCTGTTTTCTTTTCTTTGTGGAAGGTTTTAGTGTGCCTCAAGACATATGTTTACCTTTTGCAAATCACAATGAAATGAATGTTTTACCTTAGTAAATGTTGAGCAGCATGGTCTCCATTTTAATCTAAGATTTTTTATCCTTATTAAAGATCCTTGATTATACACCCTTCTCAAACATTGCCATGATCTCTTTATAGATGGCCGACCAGAGAAGAGGATCAGCGTCAAGTGAATATGAGATGTATAACGAAGAAGAGACACATTTTATTCCTCCACCTCCATTGGATCCTCCTCCGCCTTCCCCACCTATGCCCAGTTCGCCACCGCAGCAGGGACGTCGGGCCCCCATTCCTTGTACACTGCAAGAGTTTTGGAGGTCGAAGCCTCCGACATTTAATGGGGAAGGAGGAATTGACGTTGCTGAGCAGTGGATCGTGACTTTGGAAGAAAAGTTCGACATCCTCGACGTCCCGGAGCACAAGAATGTCCTATTAGCTGAAAATACTCTTCAGAGAGATGCCAAGGAATGATGGAAGGCAAAGAAGGCCACCAATTTTCTGGGAGTCAGAACCGTGGAATGGGGAGACTTCCGCAGGGCATTTGAGACGCGCTACCTCCCGTCCTTCCAGAAAGACTTGAAACAGAAAGAATTCCTGCATCTAGAGCAAGGGGCTATGACCGTAGACCAATACGTGACCAAATTCGTCTGGTTGAAGAAGTACTCGAATATGGCGTTGGACGATTTGGCCCTGACGAAACATTTTATGGACGGACTGAGGCCCTCACTGAGATCCCAGACCAGGTCAGGGAATTGCAAAACCCTGGATGAAGCGGTCAGCCTGACAACCCTGACCGAGAGAGATCATCAAGACCTCATGAAGGAAAAGATGACTCAGCAGACTGTAGGGCAGAGTTCCCACTAGCAACAGCAGTTTCGTGGGAACAATCTGCAACACCAACGTCGGGATAATCGGTATCATCCATATTCTGCGCCTCAACAGAACTAGCGTCCTCCACAACAACAACAACCCTACCGTCCCCCATAACAAGCTCCTCCCCCACAACAATAGTAACCATAACAACAGCAGCAACCCCCTCAGCAGGGGCAAAGATGCCCAGCGCAACAGCAGAGGCAACATCATCCTAGAGCTCCTCAAGCACCACCCTCACAAGGTGAGCGGGTTTTATGCAACACCTGTGACAGGACCCATGCTGGGAAAATGCCGAATGAAGTCTGAAACTTGCTATTACTGCGATGGAATGGGACACATGACAGCAAGTTGTCCGAGACGCGGACAACAACAGTTCGTGCAGGGAAGGCTCTTCAATCTGGAAGAGGATGCTCCCCAGAATGACGCTGATGTCATTCAAGGTACGATGTTCGTAGTTGATTTACCTACAAAAGTATTATTCGATTTCGGTGCCTCACATTTCTTTATATCAGAAGAGTGTGCCAAAATATTAGGATTAAAAGCAGTGAACTTAGAGCAAAAGATGAATATATTGACCTCACAAAGCACCCTCATTACCATAAAGTATCTTCCCAATGCACCTATAGAGATAGAGAAAAGGAACCATCCTGTCAATCTCATCATCATCTCTATGAGAGATTATGATATAATATTTGGCATGTATTGGCTAACCTTCCATGATGCTTCCATCTTGTGCAAACAAAAGAAAGTAATCATAGGCACACAAAGTAAAGATAAAGTTATAATCAGAGGAATTGCACAAAAGGAACCAAAGATCATAGTATTTGCCATGAAGACACAGAAGAAACTGCAAAAGGGATGTAGAGATTACCTAGCTAGTATAATCAAAATAGAGGAACCAAAGAAGACTCCTCAAGACATAGAAGTGATGAGGGAAATTTTTGATGTATTCCCTGAGGATGTTAGCGGTCTACCACCTAGAAGAGAGATAGACTTTCGTATCGAGGTGGCACCCAAAACGGCACCAATCTTCAAAGCCTCGTACCGCATAGCTCCAGCAGAGATGAATGAATTGAAGAATCAGATTCAAGAGCTACTGGACAAAGGTTTCATCAGGCCTAGCGTTTCACCGTGGGGTGCACCAGTCCTTTTTGTCAAAAAGAAGGACGGATCATTAAGACTTTGTATCGACTACAGAATGTTGAACAAAGTCACAATAAAGAACATGTACCTGCTACCTCGTATTGATGATCTATTTGATCAATTATCTAAAGCAAATGTGTTCTCCAAAATTGATCTGAGGAGCAGATACCATCAGCTAAGGGTGGCAGAAGAAGACATTCCGAAGACAGCATTCCGATCAAGATATGGACATTATGAGTTCATGGTGATGCCGTTTGGGTTGACGAATGCCCCAGCTGCATTGATTGATCTCATGAATCGAACTTTCCACGAGCACCTGGACAAGTTCGTAATTATCTTCGTGGATGACATTCTCATTTACTCGTCAAGTATGGAGCAGCAGAAAGAACATTTGAGGATAGTACTAGAGACCTTGCGAGAGAAGCAGTTGTACACAAAATTCTCTAAGTGTGAATTTTGGCTAGAACAGATAATATTCTTCGGACACATCATCTCTAAAGATGAAGTTGCAGTGGATCCCGCAAAAGTAGAGGGAGTGTCCAACTGGACCCAACCAAAGAATATCTCCGAGATTAGGAGTTTCCTTGGTTTAGCCAGCTACTACAGACGGTTCATCAAGGATTTCTCCAGAATAGCATTGCCGCTGACCAAGCTCACAAGAAAGGGAGAAAAGTTCATTTGGTCACCCAAGTGCGAGGAAAGCTTTCAAGAATTAAAGGAACGACTAACTTCAGCGCCAATCCTGACGTTACCATCGGGCAACGGTGGTTACGTGATGTACCGTGATGCCAACGGCACGGGATTGGGATGCGTGCTAATGCAACATGGTAAAGTAGTGACATACGCATCCAGACAGCTGAAGAAGCATGAGGTCAATTATCCAATGCATGACCTCGAGTTGGCAGCAGTAGTGTTTGCCCTCAAGCTTTGGCGCCACTACTTATACGGAGAAGAATTTATGGTTTATACAGACCACAAAAGCTTGAAGTATGTATTTACACAGAAGGAGCTGAATATACGTCAAAGACGTTGGATGAAATTCCTAAAGGATTACGAGTTTGCCATCAATTATCAACCTGGTAAGGCAAACTCAGTAGCCGACGCGTTCAGCCGAAAATGAGAAGGATCATTGGCTTTTATGCGCCTACGACGGTTCGAACTTATGGAAGAACTGTTCAAATGGATGCCAAAAATGAAACACGATGGATCGCTAATGATGATGCAGAGGATAGTGCCTGATATGGTAGGAAGGATTATAGAAGCACAAGTTGAAGATTCGGAATATCAGACAATGATGATAACAACCAGCCTAGAGACTACCAATTTCAAAGTCTCCACGGATGGTGACATAAGGTACCGTGATCGTTTGTGGGTACCAAATAATCCTGAACTCCGTAGAGAAGTGTTAGATGAATGTCACAAATCCGAATTTGCAATTCATCCGGGGAGTACAAAAATGTACAAAGATGTCCAGAGAAATTTCTGGTGGTCAGACATGAAGAAGGAGATAGCCGAATATGTTCCAAATGCATAGTGTGCCAACAGGTCAAGGTGGAACATCAGAAATTACAAGGAACCTTGAAGAGTCTGGTATCCCACAGTAGAAGTGGGAAGAGATCTCGATGGACTTTTATCACAGGCCTACCTCGGACTTTGAAAGGACATGATGTCATTTGAGTTATAGTGGACCGACTCACTAAATTGGCTAACTTCCTACCCATTAAAGTAAAATAATCTCTTGAAAGCCTCATGGATTTATATGTGCAGGAGATTGTCAGGCTTCACGAGATCCTATCAGCGTGTCTGATAGAGATCCCAGGTTCACATCAAGGTTCTGGAAGAGTCTCCAGAATGCTTTTGGAACAAGACTTCGGTACAGTACTGCCTTTCATCCTTAGACAGATGGCCAATCAGAGAGAACGATCTAGACATTGGACGATATGCTAAGAGCATGTGCTCTGGATTGGTACGGTAGTTAGGACAAGCACCTTTCTCTCATAGAGTTCTCCTACAACAACAGCTTCCATGCCAGCATAGAGATGTCTCCTTTTGAAGCGTTGTATAGTCGCCCATGTCATTCTCCGGCATGTTGGGACGAGGTGGGAGAAAGAAAGATCTTGAGCGCGGAATTACAGAAGCAAACACAAGAGTATACAGACATAGTCGAACTAATAAAGAAAAGAATGAAGTCTGCTCAAGGTCGTCAAAAGGCCTACGCAGATAAGAAGCGCCGAGAACATAAGTTCAAGGCAGGAGATCAAGTCCTGCTCAAGGTCTCCCCCATGATCACTAGCTGATTAATATAGTTTTTTATTTCATTTTAAATGCATTTCACCCATATCGAATCCCTAAATTATTAGACTTTTGGTCAATTATGTTTGAAATGCATGGATTGTGATAACTAGTTGATATTCCTCATTCTATACTTAATTCATGTGCATAGATGTTCTGAAATGCTAAAATCTATAAATATTTTAATTCTATGCCAAGTTATCATTTTTAGGATAAGTTATCACTCCAATATGTTAAGTTATCATTATTTTGAGTGAACTAATTTTCAATGATTTTCTTGCCCTAAATCCATTACTATCATGAATGAATCATATTTGGATGGTCATATCTCAACTTGTGCAAAATTTTAAGTCTATTTGAACGAGTTATCATTTTTCCAATGCCAAATTATCGTTAAAGGGCAAAACTATCATTTTGACATGCAAAGCTGTCAATTCTGCACAAAGGCCTTAGGAAACCATTATATTATTGTCCTAACTAATTGCTGTTCAAATTTGATCATATTTGGATAATCACAACAAAAGTTATGATAAGTTATCATTTTTAAGACAATCAAGTTATCGTTTTGGCGCCCAAGTTATCATTTCTATGAAATCTTATTCATATTTGATTTCTGACTTCACTCACTTGCCACCCTAATCCATTTGATGCCTCTAATGCTTTGAACCACTTGTATTTGGATAATTTCCATGATTAGTGCAAAGTTATCATTTTTGGGTTCCAAAACCATTAGTTTTTCATATCGATTTCCATTCTTGTACAACACCAAACTCCTTTTGATTATTGAGCTGAGTTTACTTACTGTCATAATCCTTATTTATTTATTTCTTATTAAAAAACTTTGATGTTTGCTGTTGTGGATCTTCTAGCAGGTATAACAAGGCTGCACAAAGGAGAAAAATAAGGAGGGGACCACTTGCTTTTGCTATCCAAAAGCTGCAGTAGCAGCTGCAATTCCTGGACCATTGGACAGATGGCTCACATCAAAGGCTATGGAATAATTTGATGCTGATCTAAGGGTGGAAGAAAGTCATATATAAGATGAAGAAATCCTGGAATCAGGGGGAGCCTCCATTTGGAGGGCTGCTAAAGTGGAGATGGAGTGGAGAAGAAACTGATTTCTGCATAACAACCCTCAAAATTAGGATGATTAGCCTCTGTTCTTCACTATTTTGTATCTAACTTTGTAATTATGAGGAGCTAAACTCCATGTTTCCTAGGATAGGGTAGTAGTCTAAATTAGTTGTGGATGGATTAGGGACAAATCTGATTTCCTGCACTGATTTCTGAATTCCTAAAGTTCTGATTTCTAGTTTTTGTTTCTGAAATCTGCTTTGATTGATCCCAATCTTGACATTGTGAGGTCCTATTTATATTTACAACTGAGAGGTTGTCCTTTGATCTACCCCTTGTTCAGAAATGAATCAAGGGCCAATGGCAAGTTTCTAGGTTCAATCCCCAATTAGAAATCTGATTCATTCATTTCTGAAATCTGTTTTCCATTTCTGATTTCTGATTTTATTAAATCTTATTCTTATCATTGTGGAGCCCTAATTGAATTAACAACTGAGAGGTTGCTTTATGGTTTCATTCTTGTTCAGAAATGAATCAAGAGACAATGGTATTTTTAAGGTTTTAATTCTTGAATTGTTGCTGATTTCTGAATTTCCATTGCCGATTTCTTGAAATTTGTGGAATCTGCCTTGTGATTGTTAAGCCCCTGATTTCACTTAATCACTGAGAGGTGTACTTAAGGTTTTCTTACTATTTAGAGATGAACCAAGAGGCAATTGCATGTGCTGAGTTCCATATGTAATTGAGTGCTGATTTCTATCCAATCCATTAATGAAAATGTGGATTTCATTTGAATTTGCAACTGAAAGGCTGATTTTAAATCCTCTTATAGTTTAGAGATAAACTAAGAAGTATTTGCATTAATATTGGATTGATTTCATCCTTATTTAGCTGATTGAAGCATGCCCTTCATTTTCAAAGTGCAATTTAGAAGTTATCATTTTAGATTTTATTGAATTGCCAAAAAATCAGCAAAGTGACTTGGATTGAACATAATGATAACTTGATTTTCAGTGAGGATCCTCTTCTAATTCAACTTGGTTAACAAATATATGACAATATATTATTTAGTTCTGGTCTAATTGAGCTGTGAAAATAGCCATGTTGAAGGTTGAATCAGATTTGACTAAAAAGTGATAACTTGTCCATTTCCATCCATAATTAAATTAGATGAACATCAATTCCTAGGAGAACCTTCCTCATTGATAGTTAATCCCCTTGAGCCTCTAGTTTAGCATTTATAATTCAGTTTCGATAACCTTTCAAAAATTTAAAAATAATTATCATTTTATCCCTTGTTAGAAATCAGTTTGAACTTTCTTTTAATTTCTTGGAATTTTAACTTTAGTTAAGGTTAATCTAGATTGTTTAGGGAGTCTTAGGCTTCAAATCACTGTGAATGTAATATTTGGGTAAACTACATTTGACTTATATACTTGCAGTAGAAAGTGAATTAGGGAGTTAAATCAAAAATGGAAAAATATGAAATTTGACCTCAAAATCAGCAAGTTATCACTACACTCCTCAATTTCACTATCAAGTTTTTGGCGTCGTTGCCGGATATTTGGGGCCAATTAGATTAACTTGGATAGTTTAGATTAGTTTTAGACTAGTTTTCAGTCCATTTATTATTTCAGTTTTTGCAAGTTATCATTCTGATTTTTTTTCCTTTTGTCTAGTTTTCTTTTCTTTATTGAATTTGATACTTCTAAATTTATTTATGCAGGACTAGACATTCAAGGAGACCTCTACCTATCTGATCCTGAACTGAAAGAAGATTCAATAGGGGAAGAAATTTACAAATAGAAGAGGCTAGGAGAAGAACTTTTGAGGAAGGGGCTGTTAATCAAAATATGATTGCACTATGGACACTCAAGGATTGCTATTCACCTAGCAATGTCAGAAATCAACAAGGGAATGGAGTCCTAACACGTACTGCCAACTTTGAAGTGAATCCAGCACTAATCACAATGATAGGGCAATATCAATTTGCTGGATTGGGGAATGAGGATCCAGTTTCACACCTTGACAACTTCAAGGAGAATTGCAGCATTGTCCACTTTAATAATACACCTATGGATGCTGTCTACATGAGACTATTCCCCTTCTCACTCAAGGATAAGAAAATATTTGGTACAAGACCCTCAAATCAGAAGAGATTGCCACTTGAGAGTCCATAGTTCAATTATTTCTAGCTGAATTCTTTCCACCTAGCAAAACTGATAACTATATGGATCATATTGTCATGTTTTACCAATTGGATCAGGAGAACATATGTGATGCATGGCAAAGACTCCAAAGCTTGTTAAGGGTATGTCCACATCATGGATTTGAGAAATGACAGTTGGTCTACTATTTTCACAAGGGTCTGAATTTTTCATCTAAAGTGGCATTGGACACTACTGCAGGAGGGAGTTTTGCCTCCAAAAACATTGATGAGGCCTACAATTAATTAAGAACATGGCCAAGAATCACCATTTCCTTACACATGACAGGACAAGGAGGCTATCCAATGAAAATGAAGTTAACAATATTGCTGTCCAGATTGAACAAGGATTGTACATTGGAGAAGTTGAATTTGTCACATAATGTCAACAGGACTTCCAATTCTAAATCAAGGTGTGATGTGTGTGAAAATCAAGGTCATGTCACTGAGAGTTGTAACCTGATAATGCAGCAACATGAGCAAGCCATAGACCAAGTGAATGCTGTGGGGAATTATGGAGTGTAGCCCCCTGCTGAGTTTTATACTCCAAAAAATAAAATCATCCCTACCTCTCCTATAAGGCCAACCATTACCAAGAGCCACCCATGCAGAATTCTAGTTGGCAACCCAAGATCTTGCCAAGGAACCAGCCCCCTCCACATATGATTCAGTCCTCAACCATTCCTATGCAAAGATCCCCTTATGAGCAGCCACTACAACCTCAACCCACTTAATTCTCAAAGATGGAAGAGTTGCTGCAACAAATTTTGAAGAAACAAGAGAAGTAAGAGGAGGAAATGCAGAAGTTAACAAATAGATATGAAGCCTTGAGTGCCAACCAAAAATTGCTTGAAAGCCAAATTGCCCAACAAGCAAGCACATTCAATAGGCCACCCATGTTCTTCCCTGGACAATTAAAAGTGAACCCAAAGGAACAAGCCAAAGCAATCCAACTCAAGAGTGGAAGGACTGTGGAGGAGCCAATGAAGAAGGTTGAAGACAATTCAGCTCAACCAAATCCAAATTCTAAGGCTGCAGAAGAATCAAATGAAGGGGCTGTGTTGGAAAATCAGAATCAACATCCTCAAAGTGAAGCCAAGACAAGAATTTTTTATAAGGTGCCATTTCCACAAAGATTGGTCAAGGTCCAATTGTCACAAGTTATCAGTAGGCCAAATTTTCAAGAAAATGATTTTGAAGAGGGGCAGCTGGATCAGATTGTACAGCAAGTTTCTGTTATAATTCCCATTGGAGATCCATTGCAAAGGTGCCTAATGTTTGATCATTTGAATGAATTAGAGGATCCAGAATTCAAAGCATACAAATCAACTATGAATGCACTCCAATCAATAGGTAATTCAGAATTTCAAAATGGGATGTTGGAGGTTTTCACTATTGAACCCCACACCAATTCAACTCAGGACATTTCCTCCCATTTAGAGCTAAAATCTCTTCCTAGTCCAAGGGATTCATATATCATACATGAGGATTTTAGAGATGAGAAGTTAGTACACTTCTGGTACAATGAAGGAGGGGTACATCCAAGTGAAAAACAAAGATCAATCATTAACAAAGAAAGAGATCCATACTTGATTAGTGAAGCTGTCCACAGATTGAGATCTCTACTTGATCATATCATACTATTTAAACCTCCTTAACATGAAAAAATTGTAACAATGTCTAGCCTAAGACATTAAAGTAGGACACTTCTTGGGAGGTAACCCAAATCATTTTACACTTAATTTTTTTGTTTTGCAGGAATAAAGAAGGAAGGAATCAGGTCAATCCACAAATATTCATTTAGGGAGTACCCCTACTCTCATTTTTTATATTCTCACTGAAACTCCAATGATAACTGATATTATCTTTTCCTTCATGCTACAATTATTATATTGATATCTGAATTATCGTTCATATCAGTTATCCAAATTCATCATTACTGAATTTCAGTGAATTTCAATACATTTCATTGAATTATGCACCCTAAAAATCTGATATTGCAGATTTCATTGATATCCTTTATTTCTCTGCAGGATTAGTTGCAATTCATGAAGAATGGACCACCCAAAGCCTCTGGTTGAGATGCAAAAGGATTCAAGTGCCCAATTCCATGAATTTGATACCCTCCCTGCCCTCTCTCTTGCCTTAATTTTCATCACTGTGGACAGTGCTGAGAATAAGCTTGTGGGAGGAAACCTGATGCTTTTCTAAACTTTACACCATGTTTTCAATCTATTTTAATGACCTTATCATCATTTACCATCAGGTTATCACTATTTGAACAAGTTATCATTGATTTCACTCGGTTATCACTAGTTTTGACAAGTTATCATTTTTTGGGTTCAATTCAATCCCTGCCTTCATTTTAACTCTAAAATGGGTGAAATATTTTATTATGACAGTTAGTACACTCCAATACCAAGTGGCCAACTTGGCCATTAGTCTTGTTGCTTTAATTGACTATTCAATTCAGATGCATTTGAATAAATTTTCAGCTGAAAATTTTTCCTTTTTGTGGGTCACACTAGCTGATACTTATGGATTGAATTAGTAAATCAGATGTCTAAAAGGGAGTCAAGGCTCTTGCTGCCATGTTAAATAGGAAAACTTGATTTTTTAGATAAAGGGATCCAAATTATACTTGAGTTTGAACTATTGCTCGCTTCATGAACAGGATAAAAAAATGAGAAAAAGAAAAAGTAAAAAGTTGCATGCATGCATAGAAAAAAGGAAGAGAGCAAAACTTTCAAAGGAATCTCTCTTCAATCCAAAAAGAAAAAAAATTTAGGAGAGCAAAACTTCCAAAGGAATCTTTCCTAAAGAAAGCATGAATAAAAATCAGGCATTGACTTGTTTGCTTGCATTCCATGAATAAAAGTCAGGTGTTAAACCTGTTTAAGCAATGGAAATATGTTCATGAAGGGATTTTTAGTTCAACCTTGTAGTAAAGTTGACAATTCCTGCAATTCAAACATGTTATTGCTAGTACTTCTTCCATGGCTTAAATTTGCTTTAGCCTCTGTGATTTCCTAGCTAGAAATTGAGTCTTTGAAAAGAATGAAGTGTTGGCAAAGTGGGAAACTCATTGGATTCAATTCAGTTGACTTTTACTTCATTTGTGGACTTTAATTTCAAGTTTGTCCTTAATTTCTGAATATTTTGCTTGAGGACAAGAAAAATGCTAAGCTTGGGGGAGTTTGATCACTAGCTGATCAATATAGTTTTTTTATCCCATTTTAGATGCATTTCACCCCTATCGAATCCCTAAATTGTCCAACTTTTGGCCAATTATGTTTGAAATGCATGGATTGTGATAACTAGTTGATATTCCTTATTCTATACTTAATTCACGTGCATAAAGGTTCTGAAGTGCTAAAATCCATAAATATTTCAATTCTATGTCAAGTTATCATTTTTAGGACAAGTTATCACTCCAATATGCTAAATTATCATTATTTTGAGTGAACTAATTTTCAATGATTTTCTTGTCATAAATCCATTACTATCATGAATGAATCATATTTGGATGGTCATATATCAACTTGTGCAAAATTTTAAGTCCATTTGAACAAGTTATCATTTTTCCAATGCCAAGTTATCGTTAAAGGGCAAAACTATCATTTCGACATGCAAAGCTGTCAATTCTGTACAAAGGCCTTAGGAAACCATTATATTATTGTCCTAATTAATTGCTGTTCAAATTTGATCACATTTGGATAATCACAACAAAAGTTATGATAAGTTATCATTTTTAAGACAATCAAGTTATCGTTTTGGCGCCCAAGTTATCATTTCTATGAAATCTTATTCATATTTGATTTCTGACTTCACTCACTTGCCACCCTAATCCATTTGATGCCTCTAATGCCTTGAACCACTTGTATTTGGATAATTTCCATGATTAGTGCAAAGTTATCATTTCCTGGTTCCAAAATCATTAGTTTTTCATATCGATTTCCATTCTTGTACAACACCAAACTCCTTTTGATTATTGAGCTGAGTTTACTTGCTGTCCTAATCCTTATTTATTTATTTCTTATTAGAGGACTTTGATGTTTACTGTTGTGAATCTTTTAGCAGGTATAACAAGGCTGCACAAAGGAAAAAAGTAAGGAGGGGACCACTTGCTTTTGTTGTCCAAAAGCTACAGCAACAGTTGGAATTCCTGGACCATTGGACAGATGGCTCACATCAGGGGCTATGGAACAATTTGATGCTGATCTAAGGGTGGAAGGAAGTCATATATAAGATGAAGAAATCCTGGAATCAGGGGGAGCCTCCATTTGGAGGGCTGCTGGACATGAAGCTGAAGTGGAGATGGAGTGGAGAAGAAGCTGATTTTTGCAGAATAGCCCTCAAAATCAGGATGATTAGCCTCTGTTCTTCACTCTATTTTGTATCTACCTTTATAATTATGAGGAGCTAAACTCCATGTCTCCTAGAATAGGGTAGTAGTCTAGATTAGTTGTGAATGAATTAGGGACAAATATGATTTCTGCACGGATTTCTGAATTCCTGAAGTTTTGATTTCTGATTTTTGTTTTTGAAATGTGTTTTGATTGATCCTAATCTTGATATTGTGAGGTCTTATTTATATTTACAACTGAGAGGTTGTCCTTTGATCTACCCCTTGTTCAGAATGAATCAAAGGTCAATGACAAGTTTCTAGGTTCAATCCCCAATTAGAAATCTGATTCATTCATTTCTGAAATCTGTTTTCCATTTCTGATTTCTGATTTTATTAAATCTGATTTTTATCATTGTGGAGCCCTAATTGAATTAACAACTGAGAGGTTGCTTTATGGTTTCATTCTTGTTCAGAAATGAATCAAGAGACAATGATATTTCTAAGGTTTTAATCCTTAAATTGTTGCTGATTTCAATATTGATTTCTGAATTTCCATTGCTGATTTCTTGAAATTTGTGGAATTTGCTTTGTGATTGTTAAGCCCCTGATTTCACTTAATCATTGAGAGGTGTACTTAAGATTTTCTTACTGTTCAGAGATGAACCAAGAGGCAATTGTATGTGCTGAGTTCCATATGTAATTGAGTGCTGATTTCTATCCAATCCATTAATGAAAATGTGGATTTCATTTGAATTTGCAGTTGAGAGGCTGATTTTAAATTCTCTTGTAGTTTAGAGATAAACCAAGGAGCATTTGCATTAATATTGAATTGATTTCATCCTTTTTTTAGCTGATTGAAGCATGCCTTTCATTTTCAAAGTGCAATTTAGAAGTTATCATTTTAGATTTTATTGAATTGCCAAAAAATCAACAAAGTGACTTGGATTGAACATAATGATAACTTAATTTTCAGCGGGGATCCTCTTCTAATTCAACTTGGCTAACAAATATATGACAATATATTATTTAGTTCTGGTCTAATTGAGCTGTGAAAACAGCCATATTGAAGGTTGAATCAGATTTGATTAAAAAGTGATAACTTGTCCATTTCCATCCATAATTAAATTAGATACCCAATTCCTAAGAGAACCTTCCTTATTGATAGTTAAACCCCTTGAGCCTCTAGTTTAACATTTATAATTCAGTTTTGATAATCTTTCAAAAATCTAAAAATAGTTATCATTTTAGCCATTTTTAGAAATCGGTTTGAACTTTCTTTCAATTTTTTGGAATTTTAACTTTAGTTAAGGCTAATCTAGATTGTTTAGGGAGTCTTAGGCTTCAAATAACTGTGGATACGGCATTTGGGTAGACTACAATTGACCTATATACTTATAGTAGAAAGTGAATTAGGGAGTTAAATCAAAAATGAAAAAATCTGAAATTTGACCCCAAAATCAGTAAGTTATCACTACACCTCTCAATTTCACTATCACCCCACAAAAGGAGTAATGCGGTTTAGCAAACGGGGGAAATTGAGCCCAAGGTACGTAGGCCCATTCGAAATAATAGATATGGTTAAAGACTCAGCATGCAGATTGGTCCTGCCTCCAGCCTACTCAAGAGTATACAACATCTTCCACGTCTCCCTACTCCGGATGTACAATCACGACTATGCCAACGTGATCCAAATTGAGGAACCAAATCTCAAGAAGGATCTGACGTATGAAGAATAACCCACAGAGATATTGGAATACCAATAACATCAATAATGGAGGAAGAGAATAGCACTGGTCAAAGTGGCATGGAAGCATCACCAAGGAAAAGAGGCAACATGGGAAGTGGAATCAGAAATGCGAGATAAGTTTACTGAACTTTTCGGTAAGCCTTAACTCTTATCCAAATTCGAGGATGAATTTTCTTTTTAGAGGGTAATAATGTAACATATCGGCCTTTAATAAAAAAAAAGATGAAACGAGCGGTCGGCGGGGGAGGCATCGCCTCCCCTGGCCTTCCGATGTTTCACCTCCGGCCGACCAAGGGTGATCGGCCGGGGTCTATATAAGGGGGCACATGGGGAGCCTTGCGACCCCTTAGAATCCCGACCAACCTCCTCCCCCTCCTTCTTCTCTTCGTCCGGCGACCGACGACGATGTGCGCGAGCGGCAGAGGCAGAGGCGACGTCGTACCGCAGCCACCGACGATCCTTTGATGCCAACAACCCTTCCCTGACATGCGAGGGGTTCGAGCGCACCTTTCTACATCGGCCAAAGACGACCTGTGATCATCGGCCGACGAATAGCGACTGACGAACCCAAAATCTGACAAGTCAAAGGTACCCTTAGCGTTTTAATCACATAGACAAAGAACTAAGGATCTATTGATGTGTAAAGTTAGTTCATTATAATCCTGAAGTTATTTCCTACTTTTTTCGTATTGATGTCGGCATCAATTGACGGCCGAAAGGCCGCGGAATCAATGGAGAAATCCGACGGCCGTGTTTTACCGTAGGGACCGGTCGATCGATTTTATTAAACGGTTGATCGGTCTGCGTAATAATGCATACTTTTTCTTCCTTATCGGTCGACCGGCCTCGCCACGACGGTCGACCGATCCATAGGTTGACGGACAGACTTTGCCTTACAATCAGTCGACCAGTTTCAGAGAACGGTCAACCGATCCGATGCGTAGCGCGCATCGGTACAACCTAATGGACGGTCGACCGACACCCTGGACGGTCGATCGATTCGCAAGCGTCCCATCAGAGAACTCGGTCGACCGATCCCAGAGGACCGGTCGATCGGTACCAGTGGGCGGTCGACCGGTCCATCAGGAACGGTCGACCGGTCCGCCAGAGACTTATAGATCGAACTAAATCGGATTGATCCACTCATAGTCTTAATTACGACTCTAACCAGTTCACCTATACTGGTTGAGTCTCATTGTACAAAGATCAATTTCCAGTGGACCCTACATCATAGATGTTACTATAACTAAAGATAATTAAAGTAAAGACAAAGATGCAGGATTGCTATGTGCCGCCTCCAATGTTAAAGTAAATATCAGAGATTAAAGCAATGGGGGGATAGGTAGTTAGCTGAGGGGACAGCGAAGCTACTGGCTTAAATGACCACTATTCCTGAGATTTCAGGTGTTCTCCCACCGATATCTCGAATTGAAGGGTGATGCTATGGTCACACCTCTTCCCTTAAAGATTAAAATATTATACCAAAGGGACAGGTAGCTAAGCTGAGAAGACAGTGGACCTACATGTCTAGTAACCGACCACTGTTCCTGGATTGTAGGGATTCTTCTCCCTACCTTTCGAACTGGGTGAGGTAGTAACACCCACCCCTTTTTCCCTTTTACGGGCTTACTGGCATCAGTAAATCAGAGAGGCACCCATGGCATCCCAATCTAATAAAGTCGAGCTCGCATATGACAACCAACTCTAAGGATATCTTAGTAATGTAAAAGATGTAGCACAACTCACAGCAGAGCAATGCAAAGTAAAGCAAAGCAGAGTATTGAAAAGCAGAGCAATGTAAAGTAAAGCAATGTACAACAGAGTAATGTAAAGCAAAGTACTATAAATTAAAGCAGAGATACGATAAAGTAAAGTAGAGATATTGTAAAGTAAAAGCAGAGTAATGTAAATATAAAGTATTATCACAGTAAAGGATAGAGTATTGAAATGACTAGAGATTCATATATACATATTGATTTCCTGATCATCCTTGATCCCTATTTCACGTCTATTGCTATTGTACTGGGCAATCTTTGCTCATGGATATTCTATTCCCCTGCATTGGGATTTTGCAGGTGAGAACGCCAACTGATGAGAGGATGGAGGGCGCAGAGCTTGAAGAACGCTGCACATGACTGATATTTCTGCTCCGAGCTTCCTTACTGCATATCTTTTTAATTATCTTTATTGTTCAAAGACATCACATTTCTTTCGCACATTTTCTATATTGAAAGACATCATGAACTTTCGCATATTTTATATAATATGAGACATTATGAATTTCTACATTAAAATCCTTCATCGTGACATTTCGACTATTCTTCCGCATTTAAAGTTCTCTATCATGTTTATTATTATTTTATCAGTGCCACGTAAGCTATTTTATTGAACGGTCAAGGTCAGTAGAGCAACAGACAGTGTAGCGCCTCCAGAGTCAATTTGATCGCCTACGTGGCGGGAGGTGCGATTTTGGGGGTGTTATAGTTGTTCGTTTCCATTTTGGTTTGTAATAGTTAATCTCTCTTGTAACAACAGTCGTAGTCTTTACTGATTTAATCTTATATCGGTTAGTTGAGCAGTATAAATAGTAGTCGTTTGTAGCCCGATGTACGTACTTCTTGGATATTGAATAGAAAATACTTTTTTCTTCTTCTTCCTCCTCCAACAACTTCTCTCTGTTTTCCTTATCTGCAACTACCTTGCTTCTCTCCTTTCTCTGCTGCAGATCCACTTCCAGCGACATTATTTTGGAGCTCCATACTTCTTGACAAGTATTAAATTAAATATCCATTTTAAATGTTTTGATAATAACAAACATGATTAAAATAGTATTACCAATAAATTTATTTAAGTGATCTATGAGATATATTACAAACCAACCAAACAAGTTCCAAAAAGTCAAGACTCAAGAGATCAAAAGGTTCCTATATCTCTTATTTCAGAAAATTCAAAGCAAACATGATGAAATCAAAGTTTGAATGTTTGTTATGAAATTTTGAATATAAAACACTAACTCAAAAGTAGGAAGGAGATGATACCTAATAGAAAAAGGCATGATACATAAAAAAAATCTTGAAGTTTTAATTAAAGCATAGTGCATCAAGTCATCATATCATTCACACACTTAAATCTCATATTTTAGTATGAAATTAGATATCCCTTTTAAATGTTTTGATGATAACATACATGATTAAAAATAGTATTGTTGATAAATTTATTTCAGAAATTTATAAAATATATTGCAAATTTAAAAAAGTCAAGACTCAAGAGATCAGAAGATTCCTATATATCTTTTTTCATAAAATTCAGAGTAAATATAAAATATTATGAAATCCAAGTTTGAATTGTTATGAAATTTTGAATATGAAAGAATAACTCAAAATTAGGAAGGACGTGCACTTAAAAGTTTCGGACATTTGGTTCAAAAAGTCAAAAAATAGTTTTGAAAAAAAATAAGTTCTAATGTTCAATAAAAATTCTTTCCAATTAAGTTTAACAAAATACTTTTCTCTTTCGATTCTCATTACTTAGTATGCAAGAGAAAATTATTTTGTATAACATTTCAAATATCCAAATAACATAATAAAATATAAGTTTGCACTCAAAGTTTTTTAATAAAAAAAGATTGAGGAACCAAAAGTCGATGGATAAATAATTTATTATTTTTTGTCAAGTACATACTTTTTAAATATAATTAAATTTTAAATAAAAGAATTATGATGTTAATTGTTGAGTCATAAGACACTAAGATAAGAACAATTGGTGTTGACTAAATGATTAAACTAATTTCACAAAGTAAACACAAGGTATAAAGTTGATTCCTAAAATTTAAAACATACACAAAAAAAGGAAATAAAATATGTGAGAATGAAAACATAAAAGTAAGATAATATATTGATGAAATTAGGTCATATCTTGACCTACTTTTTATTTTGGTTTTTTAGTTTTAAAATGTTATAGATGCACTAAATCATTATTTTTTTTCCAAATAAGGTAAAGAAAAAAAAATCTTTTACACTAAATCAGTTTCTTCTCGCATTATGATGTTACAATGCAACATTTCCTCTTGATCAGAAGATTTCATCTAAATATTTTTTTTCTGCTCAAGATGTAAGGCCTAACTTTTTTTTACAAATGAACACCTTTTAATGTTCATGTCTTTAGAGGTAAGATTGAATCTAAAAAGACTTAAGCCTTACATTACAAGTACTTTACACATGAATATCTCTTTTATAATACAAAACTCACACAATAAAATAAGATAATAGAATAAGAGAAAGGAAATAATGAATTTCAAATTTGAGATCAAAATGACTTCTTACAAATATGTTTTTTTTTTCTTTGAAGTCATATGACCTTTTCAATATCCGCCATTCAAATGGTTATTGCACATTAAAATTAGCCATCAATAGACTTTCAAATGTTTGAACTAATTAATTGTTAAGAGTCATTGTGCATGTCAAAACATGTTCGAGCATTGGAAAGTTAGAATTAGACGTTCGAACTTTATTTTCTAAAATCACCTTTAGGGTTTTTTTTAGAGAAGATGACTGTTTGTTTTTAAAATAACTTGTTTCTATTTGCATTTCAAGAAAGTTTGAACACTTTGCAAATTATTCTAATAAGCATAAATTTTTTTTGCAACTATTATGTCTTCGCTCATTTCACAATGTTCGAATGTTTGAACATCTGTTTATGACTTTCTTTATTTTTTACTTTATTTTGAGCTTTTCAAATATTGATGTGTATGGTATAAATTTTTTTACTAGAATAATATTATATTATATATATATATATATATATATACATATATCAAGTCATATTATCCTAAAAGTAAGATAGTCAATAATATAAATGCCAAGTTCATGTTTAAAGTTATCAATTTCAATTTAATTTCTTTAACATGTCAAATTTATGATCTTAAATACTTAAAATTTTATATTATTGAAATTTAATTACTTAATGAATAAAGTTTATATTCAATACCATTTTCTTGTGTCGATTTTATTATTACTGAGCTAAAATCCTCGTTCATAAATTGATTAGTGTTCAAAAGTTAGAAATTAAAGAATAGATAGTAAACCAAAGTGCAAAAAAAAAAATTACTCCAAACTCAAGGAGTAAGCATGAAATGTAGTGAAAAACAGTCTCACTCAAATTTTCACATATCAAATTAACAAAATAACACTTTACAATGTTTATTTTCCAGAAGTGTCATCTACTTTCCCCCCAAAAGCATATGGTTAAGTCAATAAAATAAAAACTTTACAATATCTTACATGTACTTTTTTCCATTAACCTATTAGTGGACATTGCTATTAAAACTAAAAAACCAGACATATCTTTACACATTGAATTATCTTCAAGATCTTATAAACTAAAGCAATCAATTTATGTATAGTGATTTTCAATTAAATATAATTTATTTTGGTATTTTATAACAACATCATATTGGTATCATTAATGAATATCTTTATTTTTTATTTCATTTAATTGTTTTTTATTCGATTTGATGGTTAGTTTATAACAAAACCTTATATTGTTATAACATACTAATACTTGTTTTTTATTTTTAGTGTTTTGGCGCCCCTTAAGTTCTTTGTTTCGGTCCTTATTATATATATATATATAATATTTATATATGTATATACTTTCTTAAGTTTGACATTAGTACATTTTCTCAAATATATCTTTACTTTTTTGTAGTTTACAAAATCAAAAGGACAATATTTTTCTTTTTACCATATAATTAAATTTCATAATCAATTAGTTTACGCAATCAATGAATAAAATTTGAATTCTATATGTGACATTATTTATGAGAAAAATTAGTTAGGACATAGTTAATCGTCCAAAGGGAAAAAATGAATAGGATGTATAATTTAGGTACAATATTATTGAGAAATATGAAAATGAATAAAACAAGTACCGAAAAATAACTTAACAGCATTAATAATTATTACATCAATTGAGAATTAAGGTATGTCGTAAGCAACGATATATATCGTAGATTAAGGTATTTATATATATTACACCAATTGAGAGTTTGATCTTTATTGGTGAGAATTTATATATATTGTTTAATATACATTTTTCTTATAATGCACTATTTTTCCTTCATGCTAAAAAGAATACATTAACGATTAAAAATAGTCGACCTCATGCCTCAATTCAAAGACTTTGCGAGTCCAAACGGCGTTCCATGCGGAAGTTATTGGCACCTCCATGCGAATCCAACGCCGTCAAGATATCTCCAACCCTTCCCAGTCGGCCTGTCACTGTCCATCACGTGATGGAAGGTCCCATCTCCCTTCCTACGATACGTGTACAGCCGCGATCACCCCGTATATGTCCCCGATTATGCACGCGAGTCGTACCAACTACTCATTTTCATGCGTGTGCCCACCATTTGTCGGCTCGCCTTCCACACAAAGCAACCTCCACGACGCAAGCCAAAAGACAACGAGCCCTTCGAGCAGTACTGCAAACCCTAACAAAGACAAAGCTGCAAGAGAGCGATGAGGCATCTGCCTGGGACGACGAGGGCGGCGAAGACGACCCCGCCGTCGGCGTCGACGACTGATGGACGAAGGAGAGGCGGGGGAGGAAGAGGAGCGGAAGGAGGTGGGCCGACGCCGTGCTGCGTCAAGGTGGGGCTGAAGCGGGGGCCGTGGACGCCGGAGGAGGATGAGCTGCTGGCGAGCTACGTGCGGAGGGAGGGAGAGGGGCGGTGGAGGACGCTCCCGAAGCGCGCGGGTTTGCTCCGCTGTGGGAAGAGCTGCCGCCTGCGGTGGATGAACTACCTGCGCCCTTCCATCAAGCGCGGTCCCATCGCGGCCGACGAAGAGGACCTCATCCTCCGCCTGCACCGCCTGCTCGGTAACCGGTAAGCTCGACCACTGCTCGATCATTTATATTCGTGCAACCAATTCCGCATAAACCTCATGCATCTAGGATTAGATTTTGTCGTAAATTCAATTCGAACTTGCACTGTTAACAGGTGGTCTCTCATAGCTGGAAGGATCCCCGGGCGCACCGACAACGAGATCAAGAACCACTGGAACACGCACCTTAGCAAGAAGCTCATCAACCAAGGCATAGATCCGCGCACCCACAAGCCCTTCGCCTCCTCGTCCGTCACTGACGTCGCTCCCGAAGGCCGCAAGTTCCAATTGCCACTTCAGCCGGCCGCAGTGCCGAGGCATGTCACGACGTCGCAGAAGATCACAAACACTAAGGCCATGCCTCCTGTTCTTGTTCCAGAACAAGGTGTCAGCAGCGTTGCTACTAGCGGCACCGTTAGCATAGCTCGAAACGATCCCTCACTCTGCTCAGATGATGCTGGAGAGAAAGCCTTTATGATCACAGGAGATCGAGGAGGCAACCATATCAATAACAGCAACGAAGATTGGGGTCTGGGAATTGATTGTTGTGCAGATGACACCTTCTCGTCCTTCCTCGACTCCTTAATGAATGATGACAGTTTCCTGCAGCAGAATTCGGATGCAAGTTACGGTAGAAACATCAGCAACAACAATAGCCATCTTGCATATCCTTCAGGTGATCTTTCCATGACAGGTATATGGGAAGGTATGCTTCCTTCCTCAGATGCCTTGGATGATAGATTTTATGGACAGTTTGCTGGTGATAATGCAAGCAAGCAATTCTAATTAATTAATTGTGTATATTAAAGATGGTAGTTATTATATATACTGTTGCTTAATTTGTTTAAAGAGATTGCAATTCGCTATGAATATATGTATTTCCAACACCATGTGATCGACGTGGTTGCTCATATTAATTCACGTATGATGTATAACTTATTACTGATGAATATTTTCAAGTTGCAGTTAAGGGCATAAGTTTCATTTGTATGTATGTTAAATGCAGAAACATCAGTAAATTCGCAATGAGAAACATTATCTTATGTAACAATGACGTTGGAATTGCAGTGTTTTATTTTTTTCAGTTCTTAACTGTGACTTCTACGTAATTGCCTTTAGGAATATTAACCGGAATTTTAGGCAATCACATATTATTATAATGTTAATAAGGGAGATTGCATTTTGATAAGCTTTATTAATTCATTTGTGCATGCAACTTGTACTCTCGTATTGTTGCGGGACTTAAAATATCATGCTTTTTTAAACCATACTTTTAGAGGAACTAAGTTCTCTATCCTAATTATACTTGCAAAATACTGAAACTTAACATTTGATTTCTACATTGCATCCAAGCTAGACGTTGTCACAACAATAAAACAACTCATCAAATATTTCTCACTTCTGCTTATTTACTAAATTGAAACAGTATTTGGTTTTAGCACAGAAATCAACTGAAAACCAGCACATAGCCTGAACAGTTATTTAAACAAGCATTCCTCTTTGCAAACTTAATTTATAGGGTAATTGTGGTATAATCTCATGGCATGAACTTAGAGACAGATGATAAATCCCTCTGCGGCAGTCCTAAATGTACAGTATGTTTTTCAAGTATGAAATAATTCACGATGGCACGACCTAGTATTACCAGTGTGACATAATATGCCTTATATATGATATGTTTTCAGATCTATCCTGTAGGCCAATGTAGACCTTATTACAAGGACTACCAATGCCCTATTTTTCCCTCTATTATACTTCATCAGAAATCTCTCATGTAACAGCAAAAATATGTATCTCAACAGCTTTATTAGGACTACAATTAATTATATTTTTTTTCTTGGGTAAGTCACTGTAGATGATAACTATTCTATGTTTAATAACACATCACGAAGTAACAAAAGCACATTGTTATAAGATGGAATTTGTTGAACTTACTAAATGATTTAGTTGAATATATAGCGTGTGAAATATGTCGAATACCTATCCTTTAACGAATATACTAAAATATTATCTAGGAATATTTATTAGTTAATTAAGATATACGGAAAAGATGTTCTGTTTCCTGGATGCAATTGACCAACATAATCTTGATTCCAGCAGCGTTAATTAGTAACAACACATATAACTAGTAGACTTATAAACGCCAACAACTTTAATTTGTCGAGGACTAAATATTGATCCGAGGTAATCACTTTTTTTTTTTTGTGGACTCAGCTTGAGTAAGCGATCTCTTCCAAGATGAAGTTAAAATGAAGATATCTTTGGCACTAGCTAAGATGCATGGATGCAGAACTCAGACTAGATGGCCAACTTTTGTTGCCTCTATCTGTCGATATCTTCTGAACATGGCTCAAATAAATATATACATAGTATATAAGAGGCAGCATTTGATCAGCAAAACGTTTATCCTATGCCAATCTGCATGCGGATCTTCAAAACTCGGGAAAGCTAGCTAAAGAATGACCAGATGGATGGAAAGCATTTCCAACAAACAAGTTCGTATCGGGAAGGAAAAAAAAATGAAAAGAAAGAGATCGATCGATTACATGAGAAAAAAATATCAGTTTTAGGTCAAATGACTCAAGCTTTAATGCCCTTGAGGTTCTTGGGCATATAAAATACAATAGAGTGGGTTGTCAAGTTTTTTGGTTGACATAACTGATTAATTCCACTTGAGTTAATAGTGTTGATTTTAATTTCATAAATTAATTATCAGTTTTATCGGGATATATCTTTGAATGTTAGATGATATTAGGATTTCTGCACGAGAGAAATTATACACCACGAGAAAACTTGAGAAATTTTAGACGACGTAGAACTGTATTAGATGGAAAAAACATAAGAGGATTACAAGATCAGATGATTCAGGATTGTCCAGGATGGTCTTACAAGCCTTGATTACAAGTTCTTTTATAGGGCCTTGGAGAAATAACTCCTACTCTAACTTAAGAACCTAATCCTATTAGGCATGCAAGCCCCTTCTCTAGAAAAACCTTCTTGGACTAGGAGTAGAAATCTGACTTCCTGAAGACCCTTGAAGATCTCGGCCAACTTGAATTCTTCCCTGAAATCAAATTAGACCGGGCGCCCACCTGGCTCCCGCCACGCACGGGCGTGCCCTGGCTGTCCAATCCGAGTCCCACTCGGACAGGGACTCCTCCAGGCGTCTCTGCTGTCTTCAAGTTTTCCTCCACGTTCAGACTCCATCTCTAAGTGCTCCTCAGTCCAGAAGGGAGCTCGGCCCTCCAAGAATCCGCCATGTTCTTCTCGACATCGGAAATCGGCCGACTCCTATTCCTACTAGGAGTAGGAATCCTTTCGACCCTGCACTTCTCGTCCAAGCATCTCTTGAAGTCTCTATTACTTCTTTGGATCCAAATAGATTTCCAGTTAAAGTAGGATTCAAGGCATTATTTAACAAATCACCACCTTGAATTGAATCCTACAATTAGATATCTAACACTCTCTGCCGCCGTCAATCCCTGTTCTAATTTTGCACATGCGATAGCATCCTTATAGCTTGATCTGGCGATTCCACCTCTTCAACTACTTGGAATGCATATGCAACCATGTCCTCAAAGTCATAACGCTTAGGAGGACCTACTTGCCTGCGAGCACGTCCTACAGCTAGACTTGTCGTTGCTTCCTCTGCTTGTTCCTCAGACTCTGGTTGTTCAACCTGATGAGATTCTTCTGGCCCATTCTGAATTGGAGTTAATCCAAACTCCACCTGTTTATTGACACACTCCTCTGTTTAGTCAACATCTGATTTTTGCTTGAGCATGGACATCTCATCAAAGGATATATTTCTACTGTGAATAACCTTCTGCTTCGAGGGAGACCAGATTCTGAAGCCTTTTACACCTGCACCATATCCCACAAAGACTCCTTCTTTGGCCTTTGGTTCCAGCTTTCCATCGCTGACGTGATAATATGCTGGACAGCCAAACACTTTCAGATTAGTATAATCAGTGGGATTTCCTGACCATACCTCAATGGGAGTCTTCAGATCGATCGCGATTGTAGGACTCTGATTGACAAGGTAGCATGCTATGCTAACAGCCTCAGTCCAGAATGACTTGTTCAGTTTAGAATTAGAGAGCATGCACCGTGCCCTCTCCAGAAGAATTCTGTTCATGCGTTCTGCTACACAATTCGGCTGTGGTGTATCTCTGACGGTGTGATGTCTGGTAACACCTTCATCCTTGCAGAATCGATCAAAGTCAGACGAACAGAACTCCAAGCCGTTATCGGTACGAAGATGTTTCACTTTTCTCGATGTATGATTCTCCACCAGAGTCTTCCATTGCTTGAAAGCTTCAAATGTCTCGCTCTTGTGCTTCATCATGAATACCCATGTCATCCTTGAGTAATCATCTATCACAGATAGAAAATATCTAGAATCTCCTAGAGATGAAACATGAGAGGAGCCCCAACAGTCAGCGTGGATATAATCGAGTGTTGCCTTCGTCTTGTGCACGACTTTGCTGAATTGATGTCATTTTTGCTTGCAAAAAATGTAGTGTTTGCAAAATTCGATTTTATATATCTTCTGACCATATGTCCAAGTCGTATGTGCCATAACTTAGATGCTTCTGATTCTGATTTGGATGAACTACCTACTGCAGTTACGTCAGAAATTACTGTGCCTTGTGATATGTACAAGGACTTTTGTCTGACTTCTCTCATGACTTCAACATCACCCTTGGTGACCGTGAGAACATCTTTTGTGGCATCCATTCGACATCCCTTGGAGTCCAGAACTCCTAATGATATCAGATTTTTCTTCAGTTGCGGAACATGATGGACCTCTGTCAATGTCCTCACCCGATTGTCATGAGTTCTGATCTGAATTGAGCTGATTCTAACTATTTTACAGGCTGCACCATTGTCCATGATGACGTTTTCGTCATCAATATTCTGATAAGTTGAGAATCACTCTTTGTGCGGAATCATATGATAAGAACATCTCTGATCAAACACCATAAGAGTCAAATCATCATCAGATTCGCTATTCTGGTGAGGTACTGCAGCAATCGTGTCATTCTTCTTTTTCTTGGGACAATCCTTCTTTCAGTGACCCGATTCTTTGCAGTAATTATAGATGTCCTTCGGATTGATGTTCTTCTTCAACTTACCCTTCTTAGGATTTGTCTTCTCAGCGGTTGTTACCAACCCTGCGGCCTGAGTCTCCACAGCCTTTCCAGATGTCCTATGACGAAGTTCACGAGTATGTAGACTCGATCTTACTTCTTCCAGAGTAATTGTGTCTCTTCCGATGATAGCACATTGTACAAAATTTTCGTACGACAGAGGAAGAGACTCCAACAGAAGTAGGACTGCATCTTCATCTTCAATCTTCACATCTATATTTCATAATTCCATCAATAGAGTATTCATCTGATCAAGATGATCTTTCAGAGGAGTACCTTCTTGCATGTGGAGGGCGAACAAACGTTGCTTCAACATCAACTTGTTGGTCAGAGACTTGGTCATGTAGAGACTCTCAAGTTTCGACCACAGATCGGCCGTCGTATCTTGATCAACGACTTCGATAATCGCCTCATCTGCCAGACACAACAAGATCATGGAGTGCGTATTCTCTTCCTGTGCCGCCAAACTTGCGAAGTCGGACTCCTTTTCTTTGCCCTTCGAGTCTCCCTCCTTTGGTTTGTTCTTTGACATGTTCGCGAGCGGCGCCTAGATTCCTTGTTGTTTCAGAAGTGCCCGCATCTTGATCTGTCAAAGACTGAAACTGTTTCGTCCTGTAAATTTCTCGATGTTGACGTTGTGCGATGCCATCTCTATGCCTGACGAAAGATCGACGATGAAACCTCGCTCTGATACCAGTTTATTAGGATTTCTACACGAGAGAAATTATGCACCGCGAGAAAACTCGAAAAATTTTAGAGACACAGAACTGTATTAGATGGAAGAAACATAAGAAGATTACAAGATCATATGATCCAGGATTGTCCAGGATGGTCTTACAAGCCTTGATTACAAGTTCTTTTATAGGACCTTGGAGAAACAAGGACCTAATCCTATTAGGCATGCAAGCCATTTCTCTAGAAAACCTCATTGGACTAGAAGTAGAAATCTGACTTCCTGAAGACCCTTGAAGATCTCGGCCAACTTGAATTTCTCCCTGAAATCAAATTGGCCGGACGCCCACCTGGCGCCCGCCACGCCCGAGCGCGCCCTGGCTGTCCAGTCCGAGTCCCACTCGGGCTGGGACTCCTCCAGACGTCCCTGCTGTTTTCAAGTCTTCCTTCACGTCCAGACTCTATCTTCAAGTGCTCTTCAGTCCAGAAGGGAGCTCGGCCCTTCAAGAATCCGCCATGTTCTTCTCGACATCGGAAATCGGTCGACTCATATTCCTACTAGGAGTAGGAATCCTTCCGACCCTGCACTTCTCGTTCAAGCATCTCTCGAAGTCTCTCTATTACTTCTTTGGATCCAAATAGATTTTCAGTTAAAGTAGGATTCAAGGCATTATTTAACAGATGACATATACGTCTAAATCGGAAAATAAAAAGTTTTAATTACATTTATTGTCTTCTCAATAACGAGTAATTGCAGTGTAGAATGCTTGATGTCACGAACTTTTCCTTACCCTTCTACGCGGTTTTGACTTCATAATATTATATGGAAAAAAGAAGTTCTAGGCTTCGAGACTGGTTGACTGTTTGGTTTAAAAGCACATTCTGACTGGAAGTTGTGTCCATTCTGGAATGGGAAGTTTGCCAATAGATGTATATAATATAGTTGTTCAGTTCTTTCTTTTTTTTTTCCTTCTTTCAATAAGGTTGTTCAGTTCTTTGAATGGACGTAGAAATCAAACTACAAAAGTGCACATCAGAATTCTAGGACAGTGAAGGGTGCAACTAATTGATATGTTAACGTCTAGTTTTCCAATTTGAAAGCCACGTACAGTTGGCTGGCGATGCCATCTAACATATTAATTAATTGTATTGCCCATTACTTTAATTTAAATTGAAAGTGTTAATTGATACTACATATATAGGAGAAAAATGCATGTGCAAATTCAGTACTTGCACGTATAATTCAATTTTGAATTAAAATTTGATAATGAATCTTAATATGGAAAGTTAAAATAATTTTACTTATTTGATGAGATGATGGCATTATCAAATAGTTTAAATGATCATTTACTCTTAAATATTTATCCATTTATGAATCTACACATATAATCCTTTTTTTAATTTACACCTTGGTATATCCTTAAATATAAAGTGTTAATTAGGACTGTGAGGTCCTGAATTGAAAGGCAATATTTTCTTTCGGTTGTCTAGTTAAAAGGTGATGAGCCGAACTAAACGACAATTGTCATGATGTATCCTCGAAGACGCAGTCGCAGGGATGAAAACATCTAACTTATTAACTATCTCTACTTAACTTATTTAGTTAGAGGATTTAAATTATACGAGTGTTGGTTAAGTCGACGAAATTCGACATTAAAATTTGGGATATCTTAAAATTTGGGATTATAAAAAGTTATCATCAGAACATTTTTTATATTCCAAGAAAATCATATTAATTATTCAACAGAGATCATGGATTTGCTTTCTCTTTTCATAATCATTTATGAAAAAAAAAATTATGATAACATTAAGTTTTAACATTTTTATGGATCCGTCACGTTATTTGACGAATTGTATAAGCACTTTTCAATTATTTTCATTATCCTATATGGCTTATTGGCTATTTCTTCGTGTGAACAATTTATTCGAGCCATTTGGTAAATAGCTCGAGTTAATCAATTCATTTATTTTTAGACTACGCTACGTATACGCATTTGTAGGTTTATCCAAAGTCCTGACTTAACCAGTTGAACCCGTAATTCCTCCGTGTGAAAACGTTTATTTTCAATGTGGTGGAATATATTAGACATATGGGCTCCATTTTTAATGAAAAGCTAGTTTTTTAGGGTTTATTTGATTTTGAAATTAAGACTTAGAAAAGTTATGCCTACTTGCTGAGAACTCTATTATTCAGAAGATTAAACAGTAACAGAAGTTTCTACTCAATTATGCATTTCAACGTTTTTAGATAATTGCACCACAACCAACTCTTCAACTTAGAATATGGCTCGTTGCTTTGTTGAATAGTAGTTGACACTGCGAGGAGTCCTCAATGGTGAGAATTTTAACCACTTTCCCTCTTGGTCAAGGAATGGGTACTTATGTTCATCACTGTTTTGTCCTTACTATGTTTTTCATTTCACAAAATTAATTCAATCCAAAAAAATTAGTATTTCCTTTAAGGTTCGAAACTTCAAGCAATCACGGATTAATTTTGGTACATTAATTTCTTTTAGAAAGATTATTGCATAAGGTCGAATCTTGGACATAATTAAAGAGTTGTAGAAGTTGAAACTTTTACCCTAATTGATACCAAACTTGTTTTCTCTATTAATGTGGTAATGTGGGGTCTATGGATGTAGCCAAGTAGTACTTCTCTACCTCTCAACTTGAGATGTGATCAGACTTCTATGATCAATACGGAATAAGGATGATTTAATTATATAATTAGTTAAGGGGGATTTCATCGAATTAAAGTCTTAACTTGTTAATAGTAGTTCGGCTTAATTCACGTATGCAATGAACGTCTTATTTTAATCGAAAAATCGCCAAGTCCCAAGCAATTCCTGCCTCAAACATATTATTATTAGTATTAGCATTATGTTAATTTTATGTTGAAATTATGCGACATTTTGAATAAAATTGTGCAGACCAATCGCTCTAGGCCAATTAAAAAATATATATTGCGTATGTGGCAGTCTGCCACTGAGAACACGACACGTGTACTCCGAGTGGCCAAATTAGGGAATTCTGTCCACAAAAGTACAAAACTATTGCTCGTTTTCTCAATCCACGTTGCGTATTTTGCCAATGTGGCTGTTCCACGTCAACAAAAGGTTAACATATATACGAAAGAACAGAATGCAACCAATAGAGGTTGGACTCAACATCCGTCTTAGTCTTAAGTCAGGTATGCCATTGGAGATAGGGTAGTTAAGTTTGGAATCATATTGCTCTACTCTATTCAAGTATTCCTTTTATTAGTGAGGTGTCAATAAAAAAATGAATACATGCATGCAATACATTTCTCTATTTATTTAAACATATGTATAAAATTATTAACAATATATGGTTGTCTGTGAATTAAACATGAATCCTATGCCTTTTACAAATGTTGCAATTTCTCCTTATATATGAAGAAAAAATGCACAACTTGTTAATATCTGTTGCATGCGAAAATGTTTGAGAAACCAGCCCAACCTCTCGTTGTTGAATATTTCATTTGACCTATGTTTAATTAGTGATTTGCTACGAGCTAAACCTTTTAAAATCTGATACTATGACGAGAATTTATTTGGCTTCTAGGTTTTGCATCACGAAATTCAAATTATGATGTGTGTCAAAAATACCACGGCATCATCGATATCAAGCCATGAAACTGCAGCTAGCGATCAAGATGGAAACCATGCAGAGGTAGCAAAAATTACATGCATTCATCATATAATATAACACATCTGGTTCAACACTCACCTGAGTCACAGCATGAGCCTCTATTCTCGCGACCATGGTGCATGAGATATTGAGATATCAGAAACTTGATGATGAGCCTGCAGAAGCCCTACGGAGGGGGAAAACAAGGAATGAAGCACTGCGTTCGCTTGAACTGAAGGGGAAGAAAAGGAGGCCTGATATTTCACGTCCGGCTGCTGATGGACCATGCAGGTTGCCTTTGTCTGAGTTAGAGGTGGTGGAAAGGGGTTGGAGGTTGCACTTTGTGCAGGTCATAAATATATATATGAGTGCATGCCTTTGAGTTTTTTTACAGCAACGAATGACTGGTAGCTATTGCAGCTTATTTCCGGGCACTTGGCCTTTTGAAAAACGGAGCTCAAGAAATAGCCCCCAACCAAACATTCTAAACCATGTTTCCCTGCTGTGGAACAACCTTTCACGCATGGTGATCTATAGGTCAAATACATTGTGGTGCGATGGATCATATATATATCGAGTTCATAGCGAGTACAGAACTATTCGTGTAGTGCATGGAGACCGAGTAATTTAATGCATGTGTTGTTTATTGGAGTTGATGCAGGTCCACGTCACTTAATTTACTGATAGATCAATATGTTCTCTCCGTACCGTTTCTTTTTCTAGATTTTATGCATACAAAATAATGTGCATATTGTGTAATTGCATTGGTACACAAACTTAGTTTAATTATAAACCAGTATATATGGGATTTAATTCTCACCAAGAATTCCTCATGCTCCTATATTTATAATTTCTTTTCATATCTTAAGTAATTATACTTTCATTTGATTGAGCCCATAAAAGAACAAATAATAAGATGATTTGTATTTAAACTACTTAATTTGTAGTTATTAATGTGCAACCTTCCTGTTTGAGAAAGTAAATTTTCAAAAGAGTCAGCCAACTATATATTCGTTCCCTGATCACTAAAATTTGATTTGTAAATCATCAGTTAACCAACTTTCATAACCTTACTTATCATCATAATCAAGGTGCAAGAATTTTCTGTTAACGTCTGTCATTCACATCTACAGTGGCGGAGCCAGAACTTTTCTACAGTGGGTTCATATTTTAATTAAATCATCTAATATAAATGATTGTGTCAGTCCAATTTACGAAAGATTTCTGATACCCATGGCTATTAATGTCCGACTAATTCGGAGCAAAAAAATATGAAGCAGTAATTGTTATATTCGCTGACCAATATTATGTCTCCGAGACTAGAACCCAGAGCTATTAGCACTCGTCAACGGTTTGAGACTCAACTCTTCTATCAATTGAATGTTCGTTAACATAATGATTTATTTGAATGATTAAAATTAATTCTACGATAATTTTAAAAATATTCAAAATTTAGTAATTGACAAATTAATATATGATTAAAAGAATAATTAAATATATGTGTAATATTTTCAAATTAAATAGATAAAAATGGTAAATAGAAAGAAATATATTTTTATCATGTATTTAAAATAATTGATTATGAATCAAAAAACATTTAATTGTGATTGTAAATATAAGAGAAGATAAAGAAAAAGAATTAATAATTTTATGCATAGAAGACATTTTCTAAAGTTAATGAAAAAAACGTGACAAGATTCAATCTTGGGTGCCTGCATATATGTTATAAGCACTTACCAACTCTGCTAGGTTGTGATAGTGAATTATAATTCACTAAATTGTATTTATTCAGTGCTTGCACGTGCAGGCAAGTGAACCCACCTGCCTCCACCTTTGCACATCAACATCTCTTTTCAGCTTAAAAGTTGATAAAAAAAGAGGGAAATGCGCATGTAGAGCGGCCGCTCTACACCTTGATGTAGAGCGGTTGCTCTACCGTCCAATTGTCAAGGGAGGGCTTAGATTTCTGCACGATAGTGAAAAAATAGGCAAGAAATCGCGACCGTACAAATGTTGATGGAGGGCTCAGATTGAATGGGAAAAGATGCCAATCAAAATGCCCTAAGAATACGTGACTGAGATTTCCTTCTCTCTGTGTTGCTGCTCCCTCATCTGATTTCCTTCTCTCTTTGTTGCTGCTCACTCATCTGATTTCCTTCTCCTCCTCCGATGACTGACGGCGTTGCTGCTCCCTCATCCGGTATAGTGCGCTTCGTCATTTCCTCCCCTAGCTCTCTGATATTTTTCCATTTTTTCTAGTTTTTTGCCCTACGATCTGTTCTGATTTTTTTCCTTTTGGTGTTCTTCGTTTCATTTTCCCTTTGCTCTTGCTGTTGTACGTACTATCCCTCCGCTGTTGTTGCTGCTTCTGCTCTTTTTTGCTTGTTGATTTTTCTTCCGCATGGTCTCTGCCTCACCATTGCTTCTTGCTTATGTTGCCTTGTCATTGATACTTGTTGCATCTGCTGCCAACATTCCTTTGCTGCCTTGCCACTGCTACTTGTTTTAGATTGGCCTTCTTCATTGCTGGCCTGATGGATTATGTCTTTTCATATCAATAAGGGACTATGTGTGAGACAATGTGGATGAGTTCATAGTGCCGATTCCACATGTTAAGCAAATGAAGGTGAGAAAATTTGAGCTTCGTGACTTTTTGCTTTATTAGTTACTAAAAGAATGTATTAAACCTTTTCTTATAATCAACTGTCAAGTGCTGGAGGACGATTGATAATTGTCTCAAATGGAAAATGGGATGCACTGTCATCTAAGACTACTGCCAAGGTCTACCGAAGATCCACTCTCAGGCATGTTGAATTATTGCCTCCTACATCACTTGCTGTGCCTTCTCTTATTCAATTATGTTTTGCAATTTTCCTATGGTTTCCTAAGTGCTTCATTCTCTTATTTAGTCAATTGATATTTGCAAAGTCAATCTCGCAATTGTGAATGGATATGGACATTTCAGAATTTGAAAATCAGTATGTCCATACTTTGGAATACACACAAGAAATATATTGCATTGAAGACCTAGAAGTCCCACAAGAAAGGTTTGATCTGGCATGTTATTAACTATGATACTTTCTAATTTTTTCATTCTTATTAATCATTTTATAGCTTACAATTTATTGAAACAGTTCAAGAAATGAGATTGAATGTGAAGATGAGAATGACAAAACAGTTACAAAGCCTTTTATTGGAATGCCATATGACTCAGAAGAACATGCATACAAGTACTACAATACTTATGCAAAATTCGTCGAATTCTCTATGCGAAAGTCATATAGTTTTAAATCTAGAAAGACAAATGACATTATTGGAAGAAAATTTATTTTTTCTAAAGAGGGGCACAAGGACCTTACAAAGAAAAGAGATTTAGGAAAAATTATCAAGCGTAGAAGAGATGATAGGTTTGATTGTCAAGCTTATTGGAGTAAGAGATGATGATAAGTGGGAGGTAAAAGCCTTTAATGAAGAACACACATATTTTAGCTTCTCCATCTAAGACATCAAGAATGAGGTCTCACTCCAAATTATCAACTAATTCCAAGCAAGTTATGTCGGAACTACATAACTGTGGCTTTGGCCCATCAAGTATTGCCAAAGTTCTCAAATATTCTAGTGAGACAACAATAACCGCACAAACTTTTGTCGACCATCTGAGAATAAGAAAAGTTGATAATATTGGTAAAGAAGTTATGCATGTGATTATGCATTTTCAGCAAAGGCGAAGTAACGATCCAGGTTTCTTTTTTCGCTTTGAGGTAGATCTTATAGATAAAATCACAAGGAGTGTATTTTGGGCAGATGGTAGATCTAGAGAAAGCTATATGACTTTTGGAGACTTCATTTCTTTTGATACAACATATAGAACAAACAAATTTTGCATGTCATTCGCCCCATTCACAGGAGTGAATCATCATATGCAATCTACTTTATTTGGTTGCACTTTACTTGCAGATGAAACAAAGGAGACCTTTATTTGGCTATTCCGCACTTGGTATGCTTGGAAAATATCCGACAATGATTGTTACTGATCAAGATGTGGCAATGGGCAATGCTATACAAAAAGTTTTTCCGAATACACGACACATATATTGTATTTGACATATTCAAAGAAATGTTATTTGTAAGGACCCAAGGTGAAAGGACCAAAGGGTGAAGAAAGATAGTCCTACATGGATAAAACACGGAGGTGGTCATGAGCTTATAAGTGACATCCCCTTTATCTATCAAGACGCATTTTAAATTCGTGCGAACCTTCGGTCCAAAGCGAACAGTATCTTGACGGAGTTAAGAGGGTGTTACAAATGATATCAGAGCCGTCTCGCATGCTCACTTGAACCATGTGGAAATGAACCCGGCCCATGAGCCACTCAACGAGGAGGTTGAGTCCCTTAGGGGGGTGATTGTAAGGCCCCAAGGTGAAAGGATCAAAGGGTGAAAAAAGATAGTCCAACATGGACAAAACACGGAGTGATCATGAACTTATAAGTGACAATCCCTTTACCTATCAAGACGCGTTTTAAATTCGTGCGGGCCTTCAGCCCAAAGCGAACAGTATCTTGACGGAGCTAAGGAGATGTTACAAACATTGTGGGATACTGCGAGAGATATTGCAGAAGAATACCCCGATGTTTTTCGGAAGATATTGCGGGATTACCACCAAGAAGAGAAGTTGAGTTCAATATTGAACTACTTTATGGTACCGCACCCATCTCGAAGCCACCTTACCGAATGCTCCGACGGAGATGCATGAATTGAAGACCCAATTGCAAGAGCTTTTGGATAAGGGGTTCATTAGGCCAAGCGTCTCACCATGGGATGCACCGGTACTTTTTATTAAGAAGAAGGATGACTCTTTAAGCTTGTGCATCGATTATCGAATGCTCAACAAGGTGACGGTGAAGAACAAGTATGATATTAGAGCCGTCTCGCATGCTCACTTGAACCATGTGGGAACGAACCCGGCCCATGAGCCACTCAACGAGGAGGTTGAGTCCCTTAGGGGGGTGATTGTAAGGCCCCAAGGTGAAAGGATCAAAGGGTGAAAAAAGATAGTCCAACATGGACAAAACACGGAGGTGATCATGAGCTTATAAGTGACAACCCCTTTACCTATCAAGACGTGTTTTAAATTCGTGCGGGCCTTCAGCCCAAAGCGAACAGTATCTTGACGGAGCTAAGGAGATGTTACAAACATTGTGGGATACTGCGGGAGATATTGCAGAAGAATACCCCGATGTTTTTTGGAAGATATTGCGGGATTACCACCAAGAAGAGAAGTTGAGTTTAATATTGAACTACTTTATGGTACCGCGCCCATCTCGAAGCCACCTTACCGAATGCCCCGGCGGAGATGCATGAATTGAAGACCCAATTGCAAGAACTTTTGGATAAGGGGTTCATTAGGCCAAGCGTCTCACCATGGGATGCACCGGTACTTTTTATTAAGAAGAAGGATGACTCTTTAAGCTTGTGCATCGATTATCGAATGCTCAACAAGGTGACGGTGAAGAACAAGTACTCCTTACCAATGATTGATGATCTTTTCGACCAATTATCATCGGCATCGGTTTTCTCTAAGATCGACCTAAGGAGTTGTTACCACCAATTAAGAATAGTCGAGCAAGATATTCTCAAAATGACATTTCGTTCAAGGTATGGACACTATGAGTTTTTGGTTATGCCTTTTGGACTAACAAATGCGCCCACCGCATTCATGGATCTGATGAATAGGGTTTTCAGTCCATACTTGGACAAATTTGTGATCGTACTTGTGGATAACATCCTCCTCTACTCATCAAGCCCGGAAGAGCATAGAGAACATCTCTGCATTGTGTTAAAAACCTTGAGAAGGGACAAGCTCTACGCCAAGTTTTCTAAATGTAAATTTTGGCTTAAAGAGTGATGTTTCTTGGACATATTGTGTCAAAACACGGAGTGGCCATGGATCCGACTAAAATTGAAGCAGTGACTAATTGGAATAGGTCCAAGAATATGACCAAGATTAAGAGTTTCTTGGGACTTGCCGGATATTATAGAAGGTTTATCCAATTTTTCTTCAAGATTGTCGCACATATGACAAAGTTGACGAGAAAAGATGATAAGTTTATATGGTCACAAGCATGTGAAGCAAGCTTCCAAGAACTCAAGAGGAGACTTGCAACAGCACCATTCCTAGTCATTCCCTCGGGAAGTGGAGGCTATGTCATCTATAGTGATGCTTGTGGTATAGGATTAGGACGTGGACTTATGCAATATGGCAAATTGGTTGCGTATGCTTCACGGCAATTGAAGAAGCATGGAGTCAAGTATATAACTCATGATCTAGAGTTAGCGGCAGTTGTATTTGCATTGAAGATATGACGCCACTACTTGTATGGTGAAGCACGGATCACAAAAGCAAGTATGTGTTCTCCTAAATGGAATTGAACATGAGACAAAGAAGATGACTTGAATTCCTTAAGGACTATGAGTTCGATATATTGTACCATCCCGGAAAGACTAATGTAATAGCTGATGCACTAAGTCGCAAGTGGGAAGGATCACTTGGATATTTAAGTGTGCACAAGTGGAATCTTGTGAAAAGTATAGTGCAATAGGCCCCAAGCATTTGTGGCCAAAGGATCATGTGTATGATTCATCATGTAATCGAATATGAGAAGAATCGTTGAAGCTCAACGAAGAGACTCGAAATATGCTAGAATGATCAATGTATATAAAAGAGAAAGAAATCACTTCAAGTATGACGAAAATGGAGCAATTATGTACAAGAACCGTATGTGAGTTCCAAAAGACAAGGCACTAAGAAGAGAGATTTTAGATGAACATCACAAGTCCGAATTCTTAATTCATCCCGGAAGTACCAAAATGTTCAAGAACTTGCAAAATAATTTTTGGTGAAAAGACATGAAGAAAAAGGTGGCCAAGTATATAGCTAAGTGTATAGTTTGCCAACAAGTTAGGATTGAACATCGAAGGTCTTGTGACAAGTTACAACATTACCGATTCCGGAATGGAAATGACAAAGTATTTCTATGAACTTTGTGGTAGGATTACCTCGAACCCAGAAAGAACATGATGCAATTTGGGTTGTAGTGGACCGTTTGATGAAGCCGGCTCACTTTATTCCTATAAAAGTGAGTTAATCCATGGAAAGCATAGTAGAGCTATATGTGAATGAGATTATTCGTTTGCACGAAATTTCAGTTTCTATCATTTCGGATAGAGATCCAAGATTCATTTCAAGATTTTGAAAAGGTCTTCAAAATGCTTTTGGAACAAGGCTAAATTTTAGTACGGCATTTCATCCTCAAACCGACAGCCAAAGTGAAAAAACAATCCAAACTCTTGAGGATATGCTTAGAGTTTGTGCTTTAAATTGGCATGAAAATTGGGATGACCACCTTCTTTTGATGGAATTTGCTTATAACAATAGTTATCACTCAAGTATCAAGATGACACCATTTGAAGCTCTATATGGTAGGCCTTGTCGTTCTCCGGCATGTTGGAGTGAAATTAGAGAAGAAAGATATCTTGGACCGGATTTGATCCATATGTATGTTGATAAAGTGAAACTTATCAAGCAAAGGATGTTAGTGGCACAAAGTAAATAAAAGAATTATGCGAATTTGAGAAGACGAGAGCAACTTTATGAAGTTGGTGATCATGTAATGCTCAAAGTCTCACCAATCATGGGTGTCATGAGATTTAGCAAGAAAGAAAAATTGACGCCAAGATATATTGGACCTTTTGAAATTCTAAAGGAAGTTGGTGAAGCGGCTTACAAGTTAGCACTACCACCTTCGTATGCAAGATTTCACAATGTCTTTCATGTGTCAATGCTCCAAAAATATGTTCATGATGAAGCAAATGTGATCCGAATTGAAGAGCCGAATATCAAAGAGGACTTGACACATGTGGAGCAATCTATTAAAATTATAGATTATCAAGTGAAGCATCTCAAGAACAAGATCATACCTATTGTCAAAGTGGCATGGAAGCACCACCATGGACAAGAAGCAATATGGGAACTCGAAGAAGAAATGCGAGAGAAGTTTTCGAATCTTTTCGATAAGCAATTTAAGTTTTAGTAAAATTCGAGAACGAATTTTTATTTAAGAGGGGTAGGTTGTAACATCCGAATAAATCAAAAAAAAGAGGGGAAAACAACTTAAAGAAGCCCACAAGCACCAGCCCACGAAGCCCACATCACTTAAGCTATGCCCTAAGTTAAAAGAAACTTTACTTTCCACCTAACCACACTCTCACTCCCTCTCATTTGATCAGCCGACACACCCCCAAAAGACCCCCATCTGCTATAGTAAACTACTCTCTCATCATCTTTCTCCCAAGAAGTATTCGGCCAGTACCTCCAAGCCTCCTGGAGCTACAGTGTAGCTATAGTAATCCTCCATTTTATCTCACCTCACACATTAGCTCTCTTCCTCACCTCTTACACACGTTTTCTTATTGTAGCAGCCCCTCTTGAGCTTGTGGACAGCAACTTCAAGAAGGGAGAAGGAACTATTGGAGCTAGAGAAAGGAGGAGAGAAAAGTGAGGAAGAAGTTAGGTTTAAGGACTTTTAATCAAGGTATGTTTGAGGGGATCCAATCATCCTAAACCTCTCCCTAATGATGTTTAATTGTATGGACTAGGGCATGAAGAACAAACCGCTTGTTCTTGGAGTGAAGGTTTAGGAAATATGCATTTGTTGATTGATATTATCCATGTTACTATTCTATTCCTAAACATGATTAGAATCTAATGTGCTTCATGTATTATTATGCTTATTGTTCCATTGCTATTCACATCTAGATATGAGGATGTCCATTGTTGCTCATGTTAGCTTAAGAAGGAAATTGTCTAATACTTATGTGCATATATGAAGTGATTAATGTCTTTATGTGAAAACTTCATTTACTTCACTATTAGGATTTCAAAATGTTGTGGAATGTTTCATATGTTGTTTGGAATCACTTATGTGTTCAATATGTCAATGTATGCAAGATTACGAAGAAAAGATGTAAAAATTGTGTGTTTGTCGTCCAAGAACGAGCGACCGATAGTGTGCAAGATTATGAAGAAAAGATGTAAAAATCATGTGTTTGTCGTCCCAGAACGAGCGACCGATACATTATCGATTGATCATTCTAGAGACAAAATGGTCTCGAACTCTGTCCAACGGTCGTCCGATTTGGAATAGCCGTTACATTCTGTGATTAGCGGTCGACCGAACGTCTAGTTGCGATCGTCGAAAAGTCATGTAACGGTCAACCGATATCCCAGCAGTCGTCCGATTTGAGTAGTCGTTGCCCACTATGATTAGCGGTCGACCGAATACCCTATTTCGATCGTCCGAAAGACCTACAATGGTCAACTGATATTCCAACGATCGACCGATATTCCAACGGTCGTCCGATCTAAAGAGTCATCACTCACTATGATTAGCGGTCGACCGAATGTCCTATTTCGGTCGTCTGAAAGCCTGATAATGGTCAACCGATATCAAAACGATTGTCTGTTACCTGAGTCCAGCGATCGACCGGAAGTGAGAACGGTCGTCCGTTCTGGGCGGATGATTGGTTATGATTGAATGTCCACACTTAGTATGATTTGAAGTTATGTATGATCTTAAATATGACTAAAACATGCAACATGTATTGAATGATTGTACGTATTGATGAATGCAATTAAAAGATGGATTGACGTGAAGTGACTTATTGTAAATGAGGAGGGGAAAGGGTTCCACCCCTAAGTGGTGGCATTTTCCGGGGAAACGAGTTTCACCCTTGAGTGTGGCGTTTCCATAAGTCGAGACAAGTTCCACTCTTAAGTGTAGCGTCTCTATTGGGCCTACGCGGAACCAGGAGAGGAGTTCCACCCTCGAGTGTGGTGTCTCTATTGACTATCGCGAATCCAATCTTAGCCTAGTTAACCATTTCTCATGAATTCAACATGGTCTTCCCAATCAACAAGATAAGAAAGTATCTAAGCAAATATAAAAGACGAAAAGATGAATGATGAATGACTTGTAACATAAAGTTAAAGATGATAAAGTATGAAGAAGTATGCATCTATAAGGATGCAATATGAATGTCCACTTGTCACATCATATCATGACATGAATAAAGATGACAAAGTAAAGTAAGATAAGATTATGATATGCATAATGATAAGTATGATGATAAATTATGGTATTCTTGACCTGAAGAACTCTTTATGTTTATGAACCCATGGGTCAATTTATGTATCTTGAGATTTTATTTAATTATGAAGTCTTTCGTTGTTTTACGTTATTATTGGTTTATGTTATTATTATTATGTTTCTGCTACAAAGTTTTTATGTAATTAGGTCATGTTTAAGTGATGTCACCTAGGGTTCGACAACTAAAATGAGGCTGAATTTTGGGGGCGTTACATTATTTGTAATCTAAAAGATTTATTTGCACATGGTGATTTCCATGAAGAGTACAAAAAATGGATAGATAAAAGTGAAAGCATCGAAGAATTCAAAAATGAATGGATAGCCTTGAAAGAGAAATATGACATTCCAAATTATCATTGGTTAGTTGGCATGTATAATAAGCGTCATCATTGGGTACCGATTTATTTTCGGGACCAATTTTGTGTAGGCATGCGTACTACTCAAAGATCTGAGAGTATGAACTCTTTTTTTATGGCTTTGTGAACTCCAGCACCTCATTTATAGAATTTGTACAACAATATGAACAATCTATTGCATGTCATTGTGAGGCGAAAGAAAGCAGATTTTATGACTTTGAACTCTTCAGCTGTGTTATTTATCATAAATTTGTTAGAAAAACATGCTGGGTCAATTTATACTCAAAAGGTGTTTTTCAAGTTTCAAGAAGAATTTATGAGCTTTGCTTACTATTCCACACAGAAAATATCAAAAGATTGTCAAAAGATGATATATTTAATATATCGAATGGGTGCAAAAGATAGCCGAGGGAAAACTGTAGAATATAGTCAAGGAGAAAAGATCTCTATAACATGTTCTTGCAAAAAGTTTGAGCGGGAAGGAATTTTTTGTTCGCATATCATAAATGTTCTCTATAAACAAGGAGTTACAAGATTGCCTGAAGAGTATATTCTCCATCGTTGAACGATTAATGCTCGTCATGCGACAACGCATGGGTTGCATGATAGTCACTCTATTTCTATGAATGAAGAACAACACATAACACCTATGCAGGAATGGGCATGACATGCAGGAATGGGTTTGCATTCCTCTAGTCATTTAAAGTATGGAATATCAACTATAGTGGAGCTTATTAAGAATTTAGAAAATATGGAAATTGAAGATAAAAGGGAGAAAGATGAAAGTGTGAATGATAATCAACCAAAGGATAGTGCTGCCATTGTCCCAAGTTCACAAGATTTTGACTTTGTTATTCGAGACCTTATTCATGTGAAATCTAAAGGATTCCCAAGAAAGATGACTAGAATTAAATCTAGTATTGAGGTGTCGATGTCTCAAAACCAGTCTAGAAACACATGCAGAAAATGTGGGAAAAAGGGTCATAATACTCGCTCTTGCCAGATGTTCAAGGTGAATATGTATGCTATTAAAAAAGAATATGTTTTAATTCTCTTTTGCATTGATTCTTCAAGTAATTTCTTATTTATGTTTTGAATAGGTTTCACTGGATACCAACATTACAAACATTGATTCATGAGCACAATATGCATGAAGACCACTTTTGGAGGTTATAAGTTAGTAGCCTTTACAATTTAGTAGCCTTTTTAATCCTTTTATAACCTTTATGTCTTTATGTCTTCTTATAATCTTTGTCTTCTTTATTTTTCAGATAAGTACGACAAACTAGTGCTTACATTGACAAACGAAGAGGATTACTTCAAGTTTGGCGAATGGATATCTTTTTTTACTTAAACCAATGTACTTGTGTTAAACTAGTGACTTAAACTAGTGCTTATTGTGTTAAACTAGTGTGCTTGTTGTTCTTTTCCCTCAGATATTTAGTATTCCCTGTGGAGGAATAGGTTTCCTGGAGATCTCTTTTGTTCACATTTTAAGCCATATTTGTTTCCTGGAGATCTCCAGTTGCAATGAGTATATTTTCTCTTTAGTTGCCATGCCATATTTGTATATACATGCTGCTGGATTGTGGCAAACTCTATCATCTATAATGATGAGGTTCTGCTCTCTAACAATTCTTGACATTTTCTGAGTTCTTTTGATTTTTGATAGAGGTGGATGATAAAAAATGAATCAACATGCCTAAACGATGGTAGAAAATTTGGCCACCATGCTTGAGTGAAAGGGGCAAACCCCATCTTACGTACATATGTGCTTAGGATGAAAGGATTGATTAATTATGCTCATAGAAGACATTGTGTAGTATGAGGAAGTAAACAGGCACGCCAGAGTTACACCAATCTGCTGTAGACAAAGCAGGCACACAAAGCAGACACAATAAGTAGGCACGCCAAAGCAGGCACATAAAGCAGACACAATAAGCAGGCACGCCAACACAGGTACACAAAGCAGATATAATAAGCAGGCACACAAAGCAGGCTAATGTTTGATGCACACAATGCAGGCACGCCAAGAGTTACACCAATCTATTAAGATAAGAAGATACAATAACCATCAAGAAGAGACACCAATCCATATCAAGAAGATACACTACTTCATACTTAAATAGTGTCAATTCAATGTTCCACATCATCCTTATCTCAGTGTGTCAACATTACATTTCATCATTATCACAACATGCCAGACTATGACTAAAAGTTACAAAATATATAAAACAATACTACAATCATTAACATGATCAACAATACAATCTTTTTATGTAAAAAGCCTCCTCCACATAGACTCTTCTTTTCCATTTCAAGTTGAGCTTCCAAATCATCAACCTTCTTCAATAAACCATTTATAACATTTTTTTAATGTTGTGAAAGCGATGAATCCATCCAAAGAAAATAGTCGCATGCACCAATCCGCTAAAAAAATAGAAGTAAAAATTGTGTTAGCAATAAATAAATTAAAACAAACTAAAACAATTATATTTTAAACATACCCCAAAATTTGGACAACCATAAAATCTTCGTTCAGGATTAGACCGAGTCCATGATAGTTTGATCACTGCTTGTTCCTGACATTCACATTCCGGAATGATTATAGAGTGGCTATCCGACATAACCTACAAGAAAATTGTATAGATGTTATCAAAGAGATGACATATGTTCTTTTTTTTTCAGAAACAACCTTATATGGAACTAAGATGCCTCATTAGACAAGAGTTCAATTCTATAATAGTCACTCAGTTTTCTCTCTAAGAAGAATCAACTTAAATCCATACTGAACTTCTACCATTAAGTGATTATATGAGCATTTAAAAAGCAATGTCAGGATATTAACATTAGAGATTTAACATTAATAACAAAAAGTAGGCATACTTGTTCGTTCTTCGTTGAGATAGAAGTGGAGGTCAGAGGAGTGGTGCACAAATAGCAGAGGGAGAGCAAACACAAATAAGAAAAAGGAATCAGTTCAAACAAAATGGAAAAAGTAGATCTCAGAACAGGAAAACAATGAGAAAATAGCAGATGAAGAGTTTACCTATAACTGACGAAATGCAGCACGATTGGAGGAGGGAAGCAGCAATCGGAGAAGGAGGCAAAGAGACAACAATAAAAACTACAGGAAAAATGAAAGGGGAACACAAAAAGGAAAAAAAAAATTCAGATTAGAAATGAATAGAAAAAAACAAATCTCAAGGTAGGAAAAAATGGAAAAAAGTGCATCGTTAGTTTACCTAATGAAAAAGAAAGCAAATCTTGGAGGGGAGCGTCGACAGCACGACAACAATGATCACAGAAGGAGATGACGCGACAACACAAGGCAACACGACAGTAGATATCGGAGAAGGAGACAGCGCGACAACAAAGTTGAGATCGGAGAACAGCAGCAATCGAAGGAGGACGGAGCAGCACGAAAGCAGTAGTGGAGATTTTGGGAATCACTGTCACGTGTGCACTTTTTAGGGCAAGCATGATCAACAAGCAAAAAAAGAGCAGAAATAGCAACAACAACGGAGGGATAGCGCGTACAACAGCAAGAGTTGAGGGAAAATAAAACGAAGAACACCAAAAGGAAAAAAAATTAGAATAGATCGTAGGGCAAAAAACCAGAAAAATAGCATATCAGAGAGCTGGGGGAGGAAATGACGAAGCACCATATACCGGAGGAGGGAGCAGCAACGTCGCCAGTCATCGGTGGAGGAGAACGAAATCAGATGAGTGAGCAACAGCAAAGAGAGAAGGAAATCAGATGAGGGAGCAGTAGCACAGAGAGAAGGAAATCTCGATCACGTGTGTTCTTAGGGCATTTTGATTGGCATCTTTTCCCATTCATTCTGAGCCCTCCATCAACATTTGTACGGTCGCAATTTCTTGCCCATTTTTTCACTATCGCACAGAAATCTAAGCTCTCCCTTGACAATCGGACGGTAGAGCAACCGCTCTACATACACATTTCCCTCTAAAAAGGGGACCTCGCCGGCCGCCACCTCTCACCATCTTTGAGGGAGGGGAGAGAGAGGGACCCATTGCCCCCTCCTCCATCTGGCAAGAGAGAGGAGGACACTAGCCAGTAGCCACCCTTTTTTGGTCAAAGGAAAAATTGTTAGAGAATATTAAACTTCATTATTGCCCTTATTTCTTGTTCTATCTGGAGCAAGGATATATATTCTCGGCCTCATGAAAATCTCATTCACTCTAGTATTTTGTTGATCCGACAATTATTGCAGTAGAGCTACTAGGTTAACAAAAAAAAATTATTCGAGCAATTGTTCCAGAAGGAGGAGGTTGCTTTTGTTTTTGTTTCTATACCAACAAGCTCACTTCTGTTGCTACCACCTCCCTCCTCTCTCTTGCGCCACACAATGAGGATCGGCAATTAGGAAAGTTGCTCAGGTCGGGTCGGATTGACACTTCTTTGGGGACAAATTCGACCCGGCACTTCTTTAGGGGACAAATCTGACCCTATCCCTCGAGTGATCGGATTACCCGACCATCAAATTTTTTTAATTTGTTTTCTCCATTTTATATTTATTTAATATAAAAATTTTAATATTTATTGTATAGCATAAACTAAGTTTCCTAAATATCTAAATATTATTCTCATACTTAAAACAAATTATTTTAATATTTTTTAAAATTTTAAATCAAATATAAGGTTAAGTTTAAATAAAAAAGTAAAAAATATAAAAATTTGGATCATCGAGTCGGGTCAGGTCGACTCGAGTTGGGATTTCTCAACCCGTACAAGACCCGACCTCGGGTCGAGTCTTCAGGTTCGCCGGGCCGGAACACCCCTAGCGGCAATCTCATAATAGGATTGGTATTGTATTTGATGAGTGTATATTTTTTTATTTAGGTTCAACATGCATCGTATATTTTCATATTTGAACACGTAATGCAACTTTTATAATTCCTCCATATCTATCTTATGATTTCTAGGATATTATTACTTATTTTGATTATTTTTCATGTAGAAATCTCAGCAAACAAAATATGAGGAAATACATGTATATGCCCTCACACGTCACGCATAGGGGCAAGTGTATACCCATACTTCGACATTTAGACGAATTTGAGAGCAGACGATGCAGTTCACCAGGACAACTATTCAAAATAGCAAACAACAAGAAAAGAATACATTTCCACGTTAATCTAGCATATTTCCTTCTACAAGATGAAGGAAGTTTTCTCCACACCTTCATGGACAGATGTGGACAACAAAGTAGCTAGAACAGTGGACAGGTGAGAATAAGACAACCAATGAGGGACCACAAACAAATTCCTTTTGCTAGAAAAGTTGGACATGTGGCAACTATGAAGGGAGGCAACCAAGAAGGGATCACAAGAAGATTCTTTTGACTGAAAAAGTGGACATATATAAGGCAAAAAAAACTGGATAGGTGGCAAGCAGCTAAGGGAGGACTACATGCACGTTCTTTAGATGGAAAAGTTGGAAGAAGAAGACAACAAAACAACTGCATACATGAACATGTGGCACACATCCTTGGAGTATAAAATGACACGGAGGTTGCTCGTGAAGGGGTTTCCAATCTTTAAATCCATTCGACACTGCTTGTTGAATGGGGCTAAATAGGAGGCTGTTGCTAGTGGCCTCCCTACTTTTTTTTCTCCTAGTGTTTATCTACATTGATTTTTTGTCTACTTTTGCATTAAAAATAAAAAAATAGTGTAAGGTTCATTTGTTGTATTTTCTAGTTTAGTGTTATCACATTTTCTAGGTTTGAACATCCATGAAATTAGTTTTTGTTTCTAAATGATTTCAATCAAGTGTGAATTTTTCAAGTTTTGTCCCTATGAATCGACCCTTAAGTACTAATTTTAAAACTTAATTCAATATTTTTCCTGTGAAGTAAGGGGACGTTTCTCTATAGGTAATATTTGTATATTATTAGGTAATATTGTGTTAAATTATCTGGGCCCACAACATTACCTTGTTCACTTGTGACAAGTAATGAGTAATATGGATTGTTTAGGCAATCCACATTGCCTATGAAGGGAGGCAATCCAGATTATCACAGGGTTGTAATCTTTTTAATTTCACTTTCTGCATTTGTCCTTTATAGTTTTATTTAAATAAATTATAAAGGTCATTAATAAATTATAAAACTACCTAAATAAATTATAAAATTAATCAAATAAATATTAATTAATTATTATGAATATAGTATTATCATATTTTAACAAATATATTAATTATTTTATAAATTTTAATTTTATGGGTTAGAATGTATATTTGTGATGCAAGTTTACGGAGTTAAAAATAATTTATATATGTAAATATGATTCTTTTGATTAAGGATATATTGGTAAAAATTACATATTAACTTATAAATTTTTATTTATTAATAAATAATTAATATGAATTGTCAAATAAATTATTTATGCATACTAAACAATGTAATGTACATTACTGACATTTTAACAAATGACTATTTTTAAAAGACAATCTGTATTACCGGGTAATGTTGAATGAAAATGCAGTAAACGCACCCTAAAAATATAAGAATAAACACTGTTTCATACAAAGTGCATTATTTTCTATTATTGTGAGCCCATCGCATCACACAACGCAGGAGTATTCATTCCTTATTGATGTAAAGAAGAGTGTGGATACATAGTCGAAAAATAAAAAATATATAGTTGATGATTGTGTGGAAAATTTACGCTTTCACAAATATATATATATATGATCTCCAAATAATTTCGTTAAGTAAGATGAAATTTAAGTTGACTAACTTAAAGAAAAGATTAATTTTGCAAGATAACTAAAAATGAGGGAGAATTTTTGGAACATAATTTTTTTCGGTGAGTTGTTGGAACATAAATTTAGGAAGAGATCGGGACAGCCATTATTATGGCAACAACATGGACATGGTAGGTCTGGTGACAATAAATTGCAAACGCATCAAATCTCATAACTCCTAAACATCTGAAGGCATGAGCACAACTTGGGGCATGTAGATGGATCTGCCTCACAATTTACCATGTCCTTTTTTCACTTTTCAGATATCAGACTAATCTGGAACAGTCGAAGACTATGCCACAGCCAGATGGTACTGTGGAATGTCCCCATAACTAGGAAAAGAACAAGCATCATGGTCCGGCAGCTGAACTCATGGTAACAAAATGATAAAAAAAGAAGAAGACATAAATCAAGTGTGTATGCAAAGACTTACATCGACTGAAACTGTTAGACCATGAATGCGTGACAACAAAATTGAGCATGATACATATAAACCAGCATTACAATATTATTGTTATGGTTCCATTCTGTGATTGGAATGGTTGAATCACTTCAACAGGACGAAATGATATCTTCGTTGTTGTAAAAGCAACGGCTAAATCGCAGTCTGACTTCTTACAATTGATATGGGCATTTGTCTGGACTTATCATCGGTAGCTGCGGTAAATCGGGGTATACATGCAACTCTCTGCATACTCCACCAGATTTTCTGGGCGTGGAAGTCGTGTAGCCAAGCCTGATGATTCAAAAGAAGTGAACAAAATGAACAAGGACTGCAGTGCTGATAACATTTTATGCACCGTGTTTGAGAAGGTAACGCACCGAGTTCATATACTTTAGCAGCAACATTAGCAGCAATGTTAGCAGATATTTTCCTGATATTTTTGAAAGGAGGATAGACCAATCCTTTATCGAAGTTCTCCTGAGACACTTGTTGAGCCAAAGCTTCCGCTGTGCCCCAGCAAAAATAGGGAAAGCCACATAAAGAAAATACCATGATTAGCAAAAAAGCTCCAAATTAGATGAGCATTTCTAGCTATTGCCCATGGGCGCCCTCAATGGAAAATCTCGAGTTTTATTATAAGCTTATAATGTACCCCTAAACTAAGGGACTAATGCAATAACAAGTAGAAGTGAAACGGGTATATTTCTTTTATTTGTAGCAAGAATAGAATTGCGAGCGAAAGGTTATGCCAAGCAACTTTATTTGCACTTACAGGCTGCAAGAAGCATGTCATCATGCACACGTATGGCCCCAGATATGATTAATCCAAGACCAAAACCTGGAAATATGTAAGCATTATTTGCCTGACAATAGAAAGAAAGATATTAGTTTTTATCATTCCGTGAATCACCTGTCATAAAATTTCGAACACAGGACCACTACATGACTACAAAACATCTATGTGAAAACGTTCAAACCTGGCCTGGCACAAACACATTGCCATCGTATTCAACAGGGTCAAAAGGGCTCCCACTAGCAAAAATTGCACGACCCTGGAAATTACAAGACTTAATTAGATGAAGGCAAATAATTCATTTTCTATCCATGTCAGACACCACTATGGCTCACAACATAATTTTCTGGGATACACAGAAAATATCTTTTTAGTATGATAGCAAATATTTCTCATACCTGACTCCATGTGTAAGCCTCCTCAGCAGTACACTCAGATTGTGAAGTTGGATTTGACAGTGCAAGAATAATTGGTTTCTGTATGTTGCAATGTAACATCATTGACTTTTATCCTCAAAAGTAAATCTAGAATTTAATGAAAGAAGTTTCAATATTTACCTCATTAAAGGAAGCCATGGCCTCAACTACGTCTTTTGTAAACGTTTTCCCTACTCCAGATGTTCCAATCAATATAGTTGGCTTGATCGCCTAAGAACACATAACAAATAAGAACACATCAGACAATATTTAGGAGATATTCAATGGCTGAATAAGAAAATTTATGCATTGCAAATAGTAAGATGAATGACCTTGATGTAGAACTAGGGTAAGAGGGGAAAGAATGGAGCCTTATTGGAGAAGAAAGGATGATGATTTCATTCAATGATCAAGTCTGCCTCATTATATTGCTTTCCTCTTCTTATATAGAGGTTATTCAAAATAACAATATCATAACATTGAGGAGGTAATTCTGAAAAAATTATTTGATGACAGCAAATCCTGAAAATTTATGCATTACAAATATTTAGAGGAATGACCTCTCCCCAAAACAAAAAAAAGAATGACAAAGTGGAACACATTAATTACAAGGAGGTTTCACCCTTTGGATTGTCCAATGCTCCCAGTACCTTTATGTTCCTTTCAAGTAAAAGTTCATGAGTTTCATTTTCAGTTAATTAACCACTTTTTAAGATGCTGAATTTCAAAGAGCAGATACTGAAGGAAATACATGTAAGATAACATTCAAATGATTTGAATATCAACCGAGGGCTGAAAATAAGGAAATAAACTATCACACCTTGACTGCATCTAAGAGATTATTAATTGGTTCATGATCATGTGCCCAAGGTTTCTTGAAGTGTTGAAGGGATTCTTTTCTTGAGCTAACTATCAGACCCTGTAGATATAACAAAATGAAACATGTTGGCATAATATAGAAACCTTTTTGGGGAAACTAAACTGAACACGGAGAAAGACTAAGCTTAAGTAACCTAGAGTAAAGAGATTTACTGCGCAGTTCCTACCTTAGAGTCCACAAGCCAAATCTTTTTACGGTTCTCTTCGATTGGCACACCAGTCTGAAATAGTTAAAAAAAACTCACAAATTAATCATACAAGTACAAATTGTTATTGAAACAGATATAAGTGATTAACCTTTTTTGATATCTCAAGGGCAATAAGCTCAGCAATACCAGTGCCTGCCTGGAGAGATAAAAAATGTCAAAATAGTAACAGTTGATAAAACCGGACAATTTAGATAAATGTAAAATCAAACAGAAAGTATGATGATTTGATAATATCCAATTTGAATCGTCATGCATACATGTGTCCACTTAAAGCCAGACAGTCAGATTCACTGGTCATATTCAAATTCCACACCCTTGATCTAACAGGATATTCTTAAGAACTTTGCTAAACAAAAGAAAACAAGTTTGCTTTAGCGATGCTTTGGCCAAGTCCATTTCAGAACAAGTATTAAATGTTATGAAAATTTATCCATTATCACAGTTTTGTTAATATTTTTAAAAAAACATATATTGGAGATTTGAATATGAATGATGAAGATTACAACTCAAAGTACTTTATTTATGTCACCTTAGCTTACAGAAACCTTGCTTCACAAACTCATATAGTAAAAAAGGAAACTCATACTATGTGCAATTGCTGTATAAAGTTACAAGAACCAAACAGGCATGCAGTCAAGTGGTCTGCCCATGATCTATCTAGTTAACAGAATGGATAAGAAAGAATGGAAGACTACCTCCCCAGCACCAAGGAACAGATAAGTGTGGTCTGCCAAGGTTCCTCCAACCAATTGCAATGAAGCTACAAGCCCAGCAAGAACCACAGAAGCAGTTCCCTGCAATTGTTGCAAAGGATTCACTATAACAATGATAATATTTTTCCACCAAAATAACTAATTGGAATATTTAATCACGAAAAGGGAAATCTATGGAACAAATAGGAAAGAAAATCATCACTTCATTTACCTGGATGTCATCATTAAAGACAAGGTGTGATTTGCTGTACTTAGCAAGCAATTCAAATGCATTATGATTGGCAAAATCTTCAAACTGGAAGAGAAGAGTGAAAGAGGATGAGTGAAAATAATCCATCTAAATGGAAAACACTATCATGTGCCAATATCTATTCCATTCTATATATATGAAATATCATTTACACTGACCTGAATAAGGACTTTCTCTCCATAATTTTGCTTAACTGCAGACATAAATTCATGGAGAAGCTCAGCATATTCCTGAAAGCGTGAAATAAAACTGAGCACATAAAGTTTCATAGTCATATCAACTATGTTTATAAAGATTGTAGGTAAGAAAGATAAATAACCTCCCCAGTAGCCCGTTTTTGTCTTAGCCCAATGTAAAATTCATCATTCAACAATTTCTCATTGTTAGTTCCCACATCAATTGTAATGGGCAAACACTGAAAAACAGATAATTAGTTAGTATATTAAGTTTGTTGTAAGAATACACTAGCGAGCAAATAAAACAGAAGGACATCTAAGAAAATGAATGCATGTCATGTAATTGGAAAGAAATTTTTCTGTTTGAACAAATTGTTGATGCATGTGCTTACTGAAGATGGACGAAGCCCTCCAAGGGCTGTATAGAGAGAAAGTTTTCCTACAGGAATTCCCATTCCCTAAAGAGAATAGCAATCAAAATCATCACCACAAAATGCATTACTTCCTATACATACACAATTGATGCCCCCCTCACCTGACAGCCAAGATCTCCCAGTCCTAAGATACGTTCTCCATCAGTCACTACAATAACTTGAATAGACTTTTCAGGCCAATTCTTCAACACCTCAAGAATCTTTCCTCTACAAAAATCAAGAACTTATGAGCCTACAAAATCTAAAGTTATAATAATTAACACACTAGAACAGATAGCACACTTTTCCTTCAAGCTGATATATAGACCCTGTGGACGCCTGAAAATGCTCCCATACTTTTGGCAAGCCTCGCCAACTGTTGGCGTGTAGACAACTGGAAGCAGTTCCTCAACATTGTCAATCAGTAACTTGTAGAATAGTTTTTCATTTCTCTCCTGTTACACAGGACCCATTATTTTATATTGTTCATTACCTTCAGGATCAAACAAGATTTGTAAGAACTTAAAAAGTTTCTGCTACTTCAGAGGATTATCAACCTGAAGGTCCATCATTGCCATGTAACGCTGCAAAGGAACAGTGTACTGGCGAAGACTGTGCATCAGTTTCTTTTGCTGAGAGACAGAAATGCCAATCAATGGTTAATCAGCTTCAACACTAACATGCAAAGTTGCTTTAAAAGATAAGAAACCCATCACAGCCATGTACCTGAAGCTCTTGACTCACAACAACTGGTGGCAATAGCCCTCGCAGATAGTGAGCATCTCTCTCCTTCTCGGTGAAGGCAAGTCCCTTGTTGTGGTGAGGATCCCTCAGTAGAGTATATCCACTGACGAAGGGAATGATCATAGAAATCACAACCCATTATAACTAAAGATAACTCCCATAGATGACCTGATACATTATTTAGTAAATAAAATATTTCTTGTTCTCGTAATTTCCTTTCTGCTGTAGATCATTCATTTAGGAGTTCAACACACTAAATTGGCATTCGCCAATTGGCAAAATGATCAACAAACCAACGGACATAGTAGCTCGCAAGAAAACAACGCATAAAGGAACAAACAAAATCACTCTTTCGATACTAAAAACTTAGATCCGTATCACGTAGACCAGTCTTTTAGATGGATGACAGAACGCTGCACGCATCACGCATTGCAGACAACAAACTGAAGCATATTGACATAAATACAAACAACATTCCTACATAAAAAAGGAACCTTTAAACAACCAGACAAAAAACCAAATCAAGGAGACAATTTTACGATCCCACGTCATGATACGATTCCTAAGCTCGACCGAGCAAAGGAATCCCATCATCAGACCATAATAAGCATAAAGTTCCAACAACTATCACAGGAATCTACCAACACTAATAAATCAAATCTCTATAATGTACATATACACCGTGGCATATACCTCGCAACGGAGAAGGCCCAGGGGGTTACGTGCTGCTCCTCGGTGGCGCGATCCTCGCCGTAGGTGACCTCCACTCCGCCGCCCACCGTCGCCTTGGAATCCATGAGCGCTTCCACCGTCTCGTGCGAAGAGTTCTCCCTCTCTCCTCCTACTCTGCTTGCTACTCCTCTGTCACCACTGCACTGCAGCACCGCCGCTGCTCTACGCTGCTAACCAGACACAATTCCCCGCAGTTACAGTACTGTCCTTGTCCCCACAATGCACCGCAAGGTAGAAGAAGAAGGAAGGAACAAACAGAATGTAATGGACGCAGATGCAAACGCAACTCCAATTTATAGGCCACGACTCCAGTCGAAGTAATTGGCCAATCTTTTTTACCATTTTAACGCGACAAAAGCGGGGGAGGCGAGGACCGACAGGGAACAGGGGAAAAAATAATAATAAAAAAGGTGGATTATACAACGAACAGTATTTAGCTAAGATTTTGGTGAATCTTGCAGCTGGTATTAATAGATGGATTTGACATTTGAGGTGATTAAGAAATACCAGGAAGGTGGTGCGGTGTAGGGAGGAGGACAGCATTGGCGCACTGTTTCTTTCGCGGGTGGAAAATTTATAGATTTGGTGGATGACGAGAAGATTCAGCAGGAGAAAAATAGAGAGTAGAACACTAGAACAACTCGCGTCTCCGTGTGTGTGTGTGTGAGAGAGAGAGAGGAGAGAGAATGGAAGGGTTTGTAAAATAAATTGAAAAATAATTTCTCTCACACGCGCACAACTCTCTCTCTCTCTCTCTCTCTCTCTCTCTCTCTCTCTCTCTCTCTCTCTCTCTCTCTCTCTCTCTCTCTCTCTCTCTCTCTGAATTCCACTCTGTCTCTGCCCAGTTCTGGGATCTTGGGTTGCTGCAACGTGTGACGACTCCATCTCTTCTCATCCAAACATATTTTAAACTGTTTTTTTTATTCTAGAACATCAAAGTTCACATTAACAAAGAAAACTACTGTAAGAAAATGCATAGAAAAAGTCTATATTAGATTAGTTAAATTCTCATACTTTTAAAATAATTTATTTATCTCGACCTAAATGAATTAATTAGTTACATATTAATAAAAAAAAGTGCATTATTGATGATAGATAATAATTTAAGTGTGTACTAACGAAATATAAGAACAAATATTGAAATACGTATATTAGATTAAATGCTCTCGAATCTAATTGGTATTTATTTTTTATCCGTCCAAACATTGAATTGCTTAAATTCTTAAGAATTTAAAAACTACTTGACTGATAAAATTGGAAGTCTTAGAGTAAGAATTAAAAGGGGAAAAACACTTCAACTTGTACAGCCAAACACATGAGTAAGGCATGCGGCGCCTACGTAATTTGATGCATTTTTTAAAATGTTTTTATTCTTCATCCTTTAAAGTATATTATATCTTTGCATTACTCCTTGAGTTTTCATATTATTTACTTGCCTCTGCTCAACTTTCCATGCACTCTCACTTCATTTCAAATGCTTAAAATATATTTACTCTTAATCCTATATTTACCTTTTTATCCATATTAAATTTAATATTTAAATTTTCGAATAAAAAAATGCAATGAGACCTCTAAAAAAAGACGATGTTTAGGATGTGGGTCCCATTTAAATATTGATTCTTTTAACATTAAATGTCTAAAATTTAGCAAGGGTAAAAATTTAAATGTAAGATTAAAATGGAAAGTTGAGGAGACAAGTGATTAATGTAAAGTTTGATAAATTTGAAATATGATATAGTTTAGAGTTGATTTTTTCTCATTTAGTTCGGAACGATCACATTTTGCAGGAAGAATTGTCATAAGTCATGACTCGAGTCCTTTCAAAATAAGTTAAACTTTTAAATATTACATATATAGAGAATGGTAGGAGGAGGTCACATTCTTACATAATTCTACTTGTTTTTCCCCTGATTGAAAAGAAAATTTCTGGCCTACTAAAAGTAAATAAAGGTTCACTCTTGATTTTGTTTTATGTCAAGCATTTGAAAATCATAATGTATTCTTTAATCTTAAATAGATACAGTGCAACGCATCTCTTAAACAAATAGTTTCAACCGAAGAACAGAGAAAAAGTTGATATTTTTAATATGTTAAAGGATATCAAATCTCTCTCTCTCTCTCTCTCTCTCTCTCTCTCTCTCTCTCTCTCTCTCTATATATATATATATATATATATATATATATAAACTAGAAAAAACTGATTGAAAACTCATCTAAGATTTATTTGTCTGGATGATAGAATTAGGATGGTACATTGTCACTCAAAAATTGCTATTGTTTTTTATTTTATTAGGTAAAAAATAAATATTATCAACTCACGTGAACAAAAAATCACAAAAAAAAAAAATTTAGGTGTAGCAATAATGTTACCCTATAATTAACTAATCAATATTTTATGTGCTAACCATTCAAGAGATTTAAGTGTAACCCTCAAGAAAACTAGAAATGCATACTTATATGGTTCTAAATTGCCAATGTTTTTGTCATGTGGCAAATACCTTACATTTGGGCGAAGGAGCACTAGCCACGAGAAGGAAAAAAAAAAGAGAGAGAAACACAAAGATCATAACTTTGATTTTAATCATAACCTTCTAGAACAATTTGTTTATATATTATTTTTTATGTGATAAAAACCATTCCCCAATCCGAATAAAAAAACAATACTTGCAATTTGAGATGAAATGTAAGATTATTGAATTTGACACCCCACCACCGATTGGGTGCAACAGTGTCATGTTTACAACTAGACGCCCCACTTGGCCATTTTTTGCTTCACATGCATTTGTAGAGCCCTTAAAGAGGAGGCATTTAGGGATGGTCAGATCCATCTAACCCGAGAGCAAAAGCCCTTAAATGGTGTGGTCCTATACGAGTTATTATCATGCACAACAAACATGAGGTGCACGACACCTCTCGATCGTGGCAAGTTCCAATAGTTGAATTATTTTCATATCGATTGCATCTTTTCCATTCGTAGATCAAATTGATATAGAAACGATGATGAATCAACAAAGTGGAGATATCGTGACAGACGTTTTTTTTTTCATCTAATGATAACAATAGTGCATTACATTGGTGTAATTTGAGTTTACTATATACACCTCAAATTTTTAACCACAGACAAGTGTAGTGCGGGTACATAAATCACTAGTATTAGACTTTGGTGTGATAAGGGACTCTTTCGTCTTTAATTAAGGTCTTAAGTTTGAATATCTTGTGAATGTAAAAATTCTTGTTCAAAATTTCACCTGATACTATCAAATACACGATGTGAGACGATATCATTATATCGACCTCCAATTTATGAACAATGCACATATTTATTAACGCTGTACAAATTAAATCGTCGACGTTGCTTTATAAAAATCAATTATGACCATAAAAAGAGTAATCCTTTCATTATAAACATTCGGTGAACCAATTGTCAACTTTTCAAAATTAGTAATAATAATAAATAGGACCATATATGATTAATGATTTTATAAGAAAGAAACACAATTACTTGAAAATAATTAAAATTGTGTGAAAGTTAACACAGCTTGCTTTTGTTCATTGAATCTATTGTCATTTTTTTTAAATGTAATATTCAAAGAAAGTTATTCTTCATTAGTAATAAAAAATATTATTAAATCGTGTAAGAGAAGCTTAATGCATCCACCTAACAGGAACCGATTGATACATCTCCTTTATACTCACACAGTGTCAACTATTTTTAAATGGTACCCTACAAGCACATTATAATGAAATAATTTGTTTAAATAAATGTATGAATGAGTACTTTTTGAAGCACGTAGCATTTTCTTTAGTATTTAATGGGCGTGCAATGGAGGACGCTCCTCCCCATCTTCGCGATCATTGGATGTACAATGGACGGCGAGATGGGAGAGACGTGGTTCATGTCGGCGGTTTAGGAAAAAACCAATCGATTCAGTTTGCTCCCTCCTTCGTTCCTTTCTCCCTTATGATTCCTCTCTCCCTCTATTGTGCCCTAGACCGTCGGTCGTCGACCTCCCAGCTCTACATCGTCGATCCTCCTTTGCAATATGCGGTAGATCTCGTCGATCCACCATAACTGATTGATCATCAACAGATCTTGGCAAAACCACGCACCTTCGTCCTGCCGCCACACTTTGCATCTCTCGTCAATCTTGCCGATCCACCTCTACTATCGCCAATCATCATCAAATGTCGTTGAGGTAAGTCGATAGTGGCATAGAACAAGCGATGAAATAGAGCGAGGAGGTTGGCAGTGAAGAGGAGGGAGGTCATCGGAGAGGAAGGAGGTCAACGACGAAGAGAGAGAAGATTGGCTGCACAGAGGGAGGAGGTTGGTGGCATTGGCAATGCACGTCGGCGGCGAATCCGTTCGCGCTGCCATGGGTCTGATGTCGGGTGATCAGGACGTCGTGCAATGTTGTAAGACCCGACCCAGCCGTCGATCCGGATTGATCAATGGGTCAGGTCGGACCGATTGGATCGGGTCGAACCGAATGGTCGGACCGGATAATATAAATTAATAAAAGAATAAAATAAATTAAAGAGATTGTTATAATCTTATTGATATATAATATCTTATTTAAAAAATATATAAAATATAGTATAATAAAGTAAAATAAAATAATTCAGATTAAATAATATTATAAATTAACATAAATTAAGTCATCAACATAAATAAAAAAAATTTCTTGTGAGATAACTATAAATAAAAAATAGTGAAAAAATTTATATATGTGACAAGAGGACATTAAAATACAAATTTCGTGATATATATATAATATGTCTAAATATTTTAATAATTTTGTTTATGTTTTAATTTTTTTTCATTTCAACAATTGACCCGACCGGGTCGATTAAACCCGCCGGGTCGACCGGTTGAACCCGGGTTTTGACGGGGATTGACCGGGTCAAACCCATCCCCGGGTTTCGACCGACCCGTAGGCCATTTTAGGCCCCGGACATCGGTCCGACCGGCCGGGCCGGGCCGGGTCTGACAACCATGGTGTGATGACGTCATCTCCAAGGGAGAAATGGTGGTGGACATCTATCGTTCCCACCTACGATCTCGACCTAGCGCAACGGCCGACTCCGACCGCCGCCATCACGCTAAGGACCTCCGATGGCCTGCATCCCCACCTTGTCTCCTCCTCCCTCGTCCCGATTGTGTGTTGAGACGACACTGTCGCGGATGGAGACGACACAACCCCATGGTTGTTGTCGAAGTAGAAACCCATGGCAGCGAGAGGGAGCAGGTGACAACGGAGAGAGAGAGAGGAAATTTGTTGAACTCGATGTTTTGAACTAGTTTATTTCGTCCAAAATTTTCTTTGAACCACACCTATTCGATCCATCGTTCGTTTAAGACCAAATGGTAGTACAAATAAGTACGGGTGTTCACGGGTCGGGTCAAACCCGACCCGACCCGCCTGATTTTGATCGGGTCGGGTCGAGTCGGGTCACTCCCCTTTTGAAGATTGGATCCAATCCAACCCGACCGGGTTGGGATTGAGTTAGATCGGGTCGGGTTACCCGACCACCAATTTTTCTTTTTTTTAAATTTTTTTCGTACTTTATCTATTATTTAATATAAAGATATTATATAATATTTAATTAAAAAATATAAAATAACTTATTCAACATTTAAACATTATTTTATACATTTAAAATATTTTATTTTAATATCTTTTTTATTTTTTATACATAATATAAACTGAAAACTAAAAAATAAAAAAATAAAAAATTGGGTCTTCGGGTCGGGTCGAGTTGACTCGGGTCGAAAAGTTTCGACCCGTACCTGACCCGATGGTCGAGTTTGGATCGGATCAGATCGTCGAATTCACGGGTCAACCCGACGAACACCCGTGCAAATAAGGAGGAGCATACTCCCTATTTAATTAGGGAGGACGGTCATTAAATTTTTTTCTTTAATAAACAATCAAATTATATAACCGACAAATTTATATTTGCTATCCTAAAATCGAGACCTTGCAGACTTAGTAAACATTCAAAGATATAGCCATTTCAACGATTTGCTCTGTTGTTTAATAACTTCTTGGACATCATTAAGAATATTTTTTAGTTATAATTCATGAAGAATGTCCAAAAAAAATCGGTAAGATGATTTGACGAACGCGTTACACTGAAAAAATTTACACAAGCTTGTTAAATTAAAATAAAAAAATATATGCATACATGTGCGCTATAATTTTAAAAATGTTTGACACATTGCGTGTGCGTTTTCTTTGAGAGGAAAAATAAAAACTCTCTGGGCGGTTGGACATGGAAGATAAGGAAAAGTAAAATGTGAGCCATATTTGAAGAACATAAGAAAGGAAAATGAAACATAATAAAAGTTGAGTGACAATATTATCTAGACAAATATATCACTTATATATTTAATTAAATATACTTAACACAAAATTTTTCTTATTAGAAATTTTCTATTCTTTAACCTTGGAGAAGCCTTCTCCTCCATTAAAAATTCATCCGAAAGATCATAAATCATTACCCTCATTTCACATCCCGTGTTTACTCTACTTTCATTCTCAAATAAATAGGATCTTAGTTTGAACTAATTGATTGGAACCCATCAAAATGTTTTATAATGACTATGGTAAATTTTTTTAGTATTAATAAAATGACATGACATAAAATAAAATAAAATCAGTTCATATTTTGTTTTCAAAATGAGCACTTATTTATTGAAATATAATTTAAATGAGTTTAGAGGAGGTCGCAAGGAGATACATCCTCCAATAAAACATCGGAAGTGTCAATTCTGAGTAATGTCAAAAGAGATAGAAAACGAAATAGTGTCCCAAATGGTGCACAGAAAATTTTTAATCTAAATCAGTTCATATTAAACTTCTTAAATTATTAAGTAGCTTTAGTGTTTCACTATTATTACATTATTATTGACATTCAAACAAATAATTGTTTTTTTTTATTTTCTTGAACACAATGCGAAGAGAGAAAAAAGAAAACTCAATAATCGATCCAAATTCTATCCTAAATTTTTTGTTCAAAATTTTAACTCCAATCTGACCTGATTACATTCTTTTTGGACCCGACCAATAAAATTATGCTAAAAAACTAACGAGTTTATAAAAAAATTAGTGCACGGGCTTTAGTGCCCCCTAAAGGATTATATGGGCTTTATTAGTACATGAAGCCCATCAAAGTTATTAGGGTTCGGGTTTGAATGCCTATATAAATTATTGCAATCGTTTTACTTGTTCTCTTTGTTGTCGCCGCCGCCGCTGTCGTCGTCCCTCCCTTCACTCGTTCCTGCCATCGCCGCTGCAGAGAGCACGAGAAGTTGCGCAAGAAGATGGCGGATACGAAGGCTGTCACCATCCGGACTAGGAAATTTATGACAAATCGTCTACTCTCCCGCAAGCAATTCGTGAGTTTGACCACCAAATGACTAAGTTTTCGTAGTAGAAAACCACCTTTGTTTCAGTGCGCTTCTCTGTATTAATTTGTTGCTGTTTTGATGGTGTTAGGTGATCGATGTGCTGCATCCCGGGAGGGCTAATGTTTCTAAGGTGAGCTTGATTTGTGTAATCTATTAGACTTTAATTTCTCTGCATGTTGTTGGTAGTTTGTTATAGATATTGGGGTCTCTAGATGTGGTCCAATGATCCAATGCATATGTCTTGCTTATCTTTGTGGCGTCGATTTTAGTACGATTTTTTGTACTTTGAACTAAAGATTACATTTTGCAATGTCTTATCGTCATGATTGTTTATAGAAGGTCTCTTGCTTGTGTTTATTGTTTTGAATTAGATGCATTTTGTTTGTGATTTGGTAAAGATCGTACTTTTAACTGGGCAAGTTATATGACGTTGTGTAGGCTGAGTTGAAGGAGAAGCTTGCAAGGCTCTATGAAGTGAAAGATCCGAACTCCATCTTCGTGTTTAAGTTCAGGACTCATTTTGGAGGAGGGAAGTCGACTGGGTTTGGGTTGATCTATGATTCTGTTGAGAGCGCCAAGAAGTATGAACCCAAGTATAGGCTCATCAGGGTATTGCCTCGATCTCTTAACAATTTCTATTCCTTGTTTGTAAGTGTATGCTTACTTAACTGCATTGAGTTATTTTTTTAGAACAAGCCTTCATATAGCAATATCAGGTCCCAACTATATATCCAACAGGCTGGACAAAAAAAACTAGGTCATTAATAAAAAAACATCTTTCCCCTTTATTTTCTCTTGCCATGTCCCAATGACTAAGTTTTTTTGTAAATTCTAACTCATCACCAGCTAATCAATGGTTTTTTGTATATATATGTATTTCATGTAAATAGTCATGTCACATATAAGTTCGTTCTACACCATATTATGTATCATGGATTAGTTACTGTTTTTGCTTATATAGTATTAGAATATTTAATCATTTTCCCTCTTATTCTGATCATGGAACATGCTTAATTGTAGAACTTGTTAAATCTGGTTACTTATTTCCAAGGAACACAGTTGCAAAATATCTATTACTACGAGCATTACGCCACAACTTTTGTATAACATACTTCTATGTAGTAGCTTATAAAAAAACTGGGATAAGGGTACCTTGCTCCATCTGCAAAATATCTATTACTACGTGCATTACGCCACAACTTTTGTATAACATGCTTCTATGTAGTAGCTTATAAAAAATCTGGGATAGGGGCACCTTGCTCCGTCCCTGTGTGCATCTATCATTCTGAGTTAATACTGCATCCCTCGCAAAGTGCAACTTGACATTTATGTAAGCACATTGCTAGTCATGAATTATGACAGCTTGACCTATTTTGCGGTCTGGTCCTTTAGGTTCCATGGTTAGATCCATGTACGTCTTCATTTTTGTTAGTTATTGTGGTTAGATCTGAATTGAAATTTATTCTGTCTAAGCATATCTGCATATAATAGAATATCTTGAGTTGTATTCTGGCGTTGACTGTATTATTGTTTGTCAGAATGGACTTGCCACAAAGGTAGAGAAGTCAAGGAAACAGATGAAGGAAAGGAAGAACAGAGCCAAGAAGATTCGTGGGGTCAAAAAGGTTTGTTTTAATCAATTTGGCTCCCTGAAGCTGTTGTCCTATATGATAGTTGGCAAATAGCATTGCATAATAAATCATCTTTGTCTGAAAATGAACAAGCAATCTGGACTTACATTGAAGTTGTGTTCTTTAGGCTTGAAAATCTATTTACTCTTTCCTTTTGTGTTATTTTCAGACTAAGGCCGGAGATGCTGCCAAGGCTGGCAAGAAGAAATAAACCCATGCAATACCTGCTTATTTCAAGTTTTGGCTTTGGTCAGGAATGCTGTTTTAGAATTATTAGACAGATCTTTTGTTAATCTAGAGGCTGTAAGTTTTGTTTCTGAAGGATATTATTTTCATGTCTTCGACAAGGTAAACATGGTAATCTTTATGGGCTAACATTTTGGTCATATTTTTTCTGCGTTCCACATGTGTAATGTTTAGTAATTCTTTCGAGTGTTATTAACTTTGCCCCCTCATCACTCATTTTATACTCTCATAAGGCCTTTTCCAGAAATCAAGTGCTTTGTGTTTTAGCCTTCGGTCTAAAATTATCGAGAACTTTTGAGTAAAGTCAACCTTGTTTACATTTTTTAAAAATAATATAAATATTATTACGAAATTGCTCCATATGAGTCCAAATAGTATTGGATTAGTCCTCGAGGGTTATCCATACAAGAGAAATCGTCTGGTGAGCGAAACAAGTAAAAATATCTTCTGTTTGATTGTGCTCCGATGGCTTTTTCAGAGTCTTTAATCTCCAATGTCGTTCCTTTGATACTATTTTGTGTGTGTTCACTCCATCAATGTTCCAGACGTTAGTTTTTAAGTTAAAACAGAAAAGGAGCACATTAAGTTAGGGTTATAAGGCAACTTCGGTTGGAATCATATGCTTGTTTTGTATCCTTACACAAATGTTCCAGATAATAAGGAATCCTACTTAAATAAAAGTTTTTCTGAACTAATTCTAATTGATGTGTACTGAAGGAACTCAAATGAGTTTGATTATACAGTAAGGAGTATTTCGTCCATTATTTTTTTTGGCTAATGAATAATTTTATTTTCTTGTGTTAAAAATTTTGAGTGATTAGAAAATATCATAATAAAATTATTAAGGGATAATTATTATTGCCATTTGATTATGTAGTATATTTTGAAGTGGCAATGGTGTTGGAAGAAAATAAGTCAATTTTTTATAATATTATTTGAATGAGCATAGATTTAAAACGACTTAATAAATTTAAAATAGCATTTTGGATGTATTTTAATCAATTTTTAAAATATAATTTACATTGTTCCAAGATAATTTGATATTTTTCTTTTACAAAAGATTCATACGTGGCCTGAATATTTTTTTCCTTTCCTCTCCACAACTAATGTATACCTTCTGACAAATATGTATCTAACAAGGCATTGCGATGTGAGTAAGATGTATTGGTGCACTGGCAAAATTGCACATCTCGAGGGAAAATGTATAACAGAAAACCTATTCTTCTGTTGTAATTGGGAACCACGACTAAATCAACTACGAACCTTGTAGATTTTTGCAATTTTTCCTTCCTGAATTGGTGCATACATTTAACTTTTCTTAAGAAAAAAAGAGTAGTGCATACATTTATAATTTATTGAAAAATATGCATCTAACAGCATACTGGAAATGAGTATAATATGATGTTAATGAAAGGAATCCATACTTTATTAAAATTTAAGACAGGTTTTCCCATCTTTATTAACGGTTCTTACTGGTCTAGTGCCACGCGGAGAGTATAAAACAGCCAGACGCAACAACGACGAATCTGGACGCTTTCCCCAACCGAATCCACACACGAAATCTTGAAACTCTACCCCGTGCACGAGCACGAGTTGCGTAAAATGGCCGCCGCCGGCGTCTTCGTGGAAGCCCAAATCCCGCACCAGAAGATCGTCGGAGGCGTCCGGTTCCCGGCTGTCGTGATCCCGAGCCAGCCGCCCGGAGAGGTCTCCGTCGGCCTTGACGGGTTCCTGGCGGGCGTCAGGGCCCACAAGCCCCGCTTGGAGTCGCTCCTCAGGACCAGCGGCGCCCTCCTCCTCCGGGGCTTCCCCGTCAGGTCGGCAGCCGACTTCGACCGGGCCGTGGAGGCCTTCGGGTACGACGAGCTCCCGTACGTCGGCGGTGCCGCTCCTCGCTCCAACGTCGTCGGACGCGTCTTCACTGCGAACGAGTCCCCGCCCGACCAGTTGATCCCTTTCCATCACGAAATGGCCCAGGTTCCCACCTCTTTTTTCGTTCTGTACGTGTTTGCTCTTAGCTCACGTTGAGTTCTTGTTCTGTATGTTAATTGGCCACTCACATCTTGTGAATCCGAGGCCTCAATTTGGCCATTTACTACTTCCTAAATGATAGGAGAGAGGATTATGGCCTCAAATTCGTCTCCTTTGTATCGTAGAGTGTGCAATAAGAGTGACGAAAGTGGCAGAAATGTGAGTAATCGTTGTTAGAACTTTAAGTAAAACATACTGGTTCTATTCCTGTCCTCAAAGGTGTTGAACATAATAGGTACATGCACTAGTCTGTATGAGATGGGGTCGATTTGCTGGTGTGAGGGAATTTGGACGCCAGAATACCCTGATGTGATGAACCCGTCAAGCCTAACCACATAAGCAATTCCCTTTGGTTTACTCGTGTAATATGATCTATCATTTAGAGATATGTCCTTATGCCTGAGTTAAAGATTTTGCAAAAGAACTACCGGTGGCATCTGTCTGACTATCCATACTTAAATTCGAAAGATATGCTTCTTGAGCCAAAACTACTGGTGAATCATTCTAGTGTAATCAACGACCTGTTCTGGCTGAAGAATAAACTTTAAACCATAATAGTTCAACTTGTATATATTATGATGCACTGAATAATATGTTCTCCATAATTCGGATTTTGGACATCTGAGGTCACTAAAGTTGGGTAAAATCATCACTAAGATCACTTTTTGCCTGAGGAATGACCCGTATAGTTGTTATTCTCACTCATCTTACTTTGCAAAATAACTTGTTCCCTACTTCCAAAATTTAATTTGCTTCATGGAACAATATGCATATTGTTTGACATAAACAATTTGAATAATTCATGTTAGAATCTTTTAGGAGAACTAGTCCTCTTGTGAACCAATTGTCTTGAAAGATCTTCAAGTTAACGTTGCAGAACAAACAAAAAGAGATGAGAAGAAACATGCACTTGTGAACCAAGTCTTCTATGCAAAAATGTACACAAAAATGGATCATAAAAGAAGGTAAAGTTTAACATTGGTTTTAGGTGGGAGTGTTGCTACATGGAGAACATTATTTCACGAGTTTTAAATAAAAGTTGTGGGTTAGTGGTTAGGGTGAAGTCATTTGATTTTATTTTGTAAGTAATCACTAAGTTTATTAGTAAAGCAGGATGTCTACGAAGCTTGGCTGGTTGGATCAAACATGATTGGTACCTGGAGAACGAGCAGTAGAAGCTGCAAGCTTTCTTTCTAAGGAACCAAGGGAGGTGGATATGGCAAGCTATAGAGATGTTCCACAAACATCCTACTTAAAGCTATGTTCCGAGTGCACTAAGAGAAGAGGCAACTCGAGGACCTACCAATATGGTGCCGGCACCGGATGAACAAGCACCTTCCACATGTTCAGCAGTACCGCTGTGAATACTCCACCTTATGATAGAAAGAATCACGTACTATCAAATCATTTGATAGACTAAATGCCCAAACCTACTCAACTCATAGAATATAAAATAAAGGAAGAAACCTTGTTTCTTGATACATCTAAGACCAATTCATTATATCTGCATTATCTGTAAATCAATCAATGGGGTTTATGTTGTTCCGCAAAAAAGAAGTCAAGGGTATTCCACAAATAAATAAAAAACAAGACCAAGAAAAGAATGTCATCAATCCATGTGACTTAAGATTAGACTTGATTGGGTCAACCAAAAATACTGTCATGATTTTCACTTCATAAATTGACCCCAACATTTTTCAATCATCGTTGTAGGCTCCTTTGCACTTGATGAGACCATTTTTTTTCCAGATGAAGCTCTCAGAATCATGGGGCGGAGTGTTGGATGGGATGCCTGTTTGTCCTTGGGTGGATAAGAGGGTAGGATTTCTTGAGAACCAGTGAAGTGGAGGGGAGGCAGCTGTGATTGCAGCCTGTGCTGTTGCTGTAGTGTTCTAGGAGTGTACACGACTTCTTACCTTTTCTTGTAAACATGGTGCTTGTAGTTGTACAGTGTCCCCAACAGTAAAAGAAGTCTTCAATCCTCTTAATTGGTGTAGGGGAGGGAGGCACGAGAAGAAGTGGACAGAGGAATAGTGGGAAAGAGGACAGAATGGAGCTGTGGTATTAACATGGTCTTAGATTTAACAGAAGGATTACTAATAAGATAACTTTTTTTTCGAGTGGGGGTTACTAGGATGATGAAGAATAAAAATGAGGTACTTTGCTAACCCCCAATAATTCTCATGATAGCAGTAATGGAGGGCATTAGGAAAAATGATAAAGGCAACCAAATGTATTCAGTTTCACTAGCCATGAAGCCTCCCCCTAGTTTCTATGTGAAGGGCAAAAAAAATATTGAAGGCTCCATCACAACTCAGGAACGAACCTCAATCTATTTCTTTCATTTTTGGGCTTTCAAAGTTCAATTGCATAAATCCTTTCACGGGTAGGACTTAGGAGAGTGAATTCGAGATACTATTTTACAAGACTGCCAATGGAACCTGATGGCATTGTGGAGAGGGGATTTGAAATTTGAAAATGATCATCTGACCTTCTTCTCGTCTATGGATGACATTGATAGCATGTCCAAAAACAAATGTTCTTAGATGCTATCTTTTGTCTTGAACTAGATACATAATGCCACAGTTGGAACAAAAAGTCGAGGTTGAACAACACCTCCATTTCAAATTCTATGCCATTGTCAAATTGGTGAATATAATTAACTTGACAAGCTTGAAGCTCCAAAAGCTCAAGTTTTGATATACACAGTTAATAAGACTGTAGCATGCTATGCTCATTTAATGCATTTGAGTTATTTTGACATGTAACACGTGAGTCCATGATCAAGGTGGATAAGGCCATAAGGACTTCCTTTGGTGTTAAGAGGGTTCTAATGCAACAGGCCATCTAAGAGTTCTAATTAACCGATGCATCACAACAACAGAATAATCTTCTAATCACAGTGGTAAACTGGTAATCTTATATAGCCTTCAGTGAATCAACCAACAATGCCACACAATCCTTCTCAAAACAAAAACAAAAAGAACGACACACAATCAACGTGAAGAATCATTTGAGACACAGCAAGACAATTCAATTTCAGAACAAAGATGATGAACTCAAGTATTCTGGAGTCCACCAGAGAAAGCTTCCTGAATTTACATAGAGAATATTTGGGACTCTGCAATATGAAGAATATCTGTAATCACGCTGAAGTAGAAGACAATTCTGGCCTTTTATAGAGCTTATTACAGAAAAGAAACAAATTCTATACATGTTCAAAGTATGCTCAATCCCAAATAGAATAACTCAAAGTCAAACAGATAATGCCCCAAAGCCTATGAAACTAGAATATATTCTAAACACTGCAATTCTGAGATGCTGATCATGACATGTCTTTCTGTCCTGGTAACTTCTTGATGTGCATCCTACATTTGCAATGTGCTAGTGCATTTCTTCAGTTCTTTGCATTATGCTTTTTGAAGTTTGAATAGACATTTATCACCAAACAGGAGTCCAACCATTTGGTGGTGGATGGAGAGTCCACCCATGGGGAGGTGACGATTGAGGTGCGTTGGTGACAAGCTATTTTGTCGCAAATTGCCTTTTTGTCACCTCAGAAAATGAAGTATTTTTTGTCTAGGAAGTTTGGGATGGATGTGGTACTGATAAATAACAGCAATTAAAAATAGTGCAAGAATCTCCATACTAATATCTTCAAAGAATCAGTCCATATGGTGAGGACTAGGCTCCAAGGTTAATAACTAGTTAATTAATAATGCTCTGGCCTTTTCCAGACTACAGGCAACTGTTTTTTTTTGAGGAGAAGGCAACTGTTAATATGCAGACGGAAAGACCAACAATTAATCTTGGATAGTGTAGTTAGTGGTCCACTATTATGGAAGCAGTGCTGGTGTGTTATTTGGACTCTCCAACTGTCCAAATGCCCTCTGCTTATAAACTTATAAGCCATAGGTGTATCATATTTAATAACTACCATCTCCCGTAACTGCCCATCAGTTACACCTACACTTGAGTCATAACTTGTAGTGTCTTTGGTAACTCCCTTACGATTTCTTCTTCCAACATATATTTTCAGAGGAGGTATCTTATCAGTACACCCCTCCTGAAAATTTGCTTTGTTCTCAAGGCAAAATTAATTTACGAGCCAACAAATCATAGTTCTCCCAAGAAGCTTCTTCAAGAGGACGATTGAACCATTGCACAAGGATTTCCTAGGTACGGATGCTTTGATCCACTGATGGTCTAAGATTTTTGCTGGATGCAAACTTAATTCCCAACATGCAGTAATTGCGAAGCAGCTGGTGGATTGCTTGGTTGCGGGCCATGAACTGGGCAGAGTAAAGACACGTGAAAAATGGGATGAATTTTAGATGTTGAATGCAAATCTGAATCGTAAGCTACTGACCCCACCTCACGAATAATAGTCTTTGGCCCAAAGGAACGAGGATATAACTTTTCAAACTTTCTTCTGGGCAATGAATGTTGTCTAAAAGGTTGCAAACGTAAAAAAACCGAGGCTCCTTTTCTCAAAAAAATACTGAGGCTCCTACATTGTAAGAATATCCCTTCTCTTGGAATTAGGATAGGACTTCATACGAGATTGTGCTTTTGAAATATTTTTCACGCAAAAGCTTTAACATTTCATCATGGGCCAGTAGTTGTTCTTCTAGTTCAGCAATGTGTGTCTCATCAATAACAAAAGGATACAAAGAAGGAGATGTCGTCCATAGACCATTTTAAAAGGAGAAGTTCCTGTAGGAGTATGACATCCTGTATTTAATGATTACTCAACCCTTGGGAGAAACTTGATCCAGGATGACAGTTGTTGATGTGAAAAGCATCTGAGGTATGCCTCTAAGCAGCGATTTACCACTTCCATTTGTCTTTCCGATCAAGGGTGATAAGCAGTGCCCACTGGGAGAGTAGTATGACTGAGGAGAAATAGTTCTTGCCAAAATGAGTTTAGAAAGATGGCATCACGATTTGATAAAACGGAACGAGATACCCCATGCAACTTAATGACCTTCTTACAAAAGAGCACAACAACAGACTTGGTGATAAATGGATGAGAAAGAAGGAGAAAATAGCTGTATTTACCTAATCGGTCCACCACTACCAGTATAGTGTCATAACCACCAGATTTCGAAATCCCTATGACAAAATCCAGAGAAATATCTTCCCACACATGTTTAGAAACAGGTAAAGGTTGAAGAAGACTTGCTAGGGATATTGTTTGATATTCGTTTTGTTAACGAATCAAACAGTTCTGCACATGTTGCTTGACATCATGCTTCATATGAGGCCAATAGAAACAAGAGGTGAGACATTGCAAAGTTTTAAGAAAACCATCATGAACCCATGTTAATGTATTGTGTTTTTTGGCTAAGAGTTCTTGCATCAAAATTGAATCCTCTGGAATAACAAACCAATTGTGAAAGAAAAGCTTGTGGTCAACTAAGTGGAAACCTGATCATGACCTGGAATCTTTTTGCAACGCATCTGTGATATCCTTGGTATAAGGATCCTGAAGAGTGCTGCTAGAAACTTTGAATAATCCGGACTGATCAGTATAACTAATGCAAGAAATTTTGCATGTTATGATTATCAGGATAATGAATCTACAGGTTTATTTGCCTTCCTGGACTTGTACATTATAGTGAAGTAAAAAAGGAATAATTTCATAAGAAGCCGAGGTTGTTCACTTGTGGTAAACCTCTGGTCAAATAAATGCTTGACGCTGCAATGATCAGTTTTCACAAAAAAAAAATGATGTCCTAAAAGTTAGTGTTTTCGCTTTTGTAAGGTCAATACTAAGGCCAACAATTCACGATCATAAGTAGATTTGTGACGGTTTGAAAAAGGGAAGCTTTGCTGAAATTAGAATGGGAAGCTCGAGTTATGTAAGGACAACACCTGTTCCATTAGCGGGAGGAGTGCTTACCATCTTAGGATCAACAAGTTGTAATACGAAATGATAAAATAACAGCATCTAAAAGTTATCTTACCAAAGATAATGTGCAAGAATCTCAATAATAAACCTTTAATAACTCAGTCCGTATGGAGAGGACTAGGCTGCAAGGTTAACAATTTTTTAACTAATAATTATCTGGCCTTTTCCAGACTACAGACAACTGTTAGTATACAAAAAGGAAAAGACAACAATTGATCTTATGGAAGTAGTGCTGGTGTGTTCTTTGGACTCTCCAACTATCCAAATGCCCCATGCTTATCAGCCATAGATGTGTCATTTAGTAACTACCATCTGCTCTGACTGCCCATCATTTACACCTATACTTGAGCCCTAATTTGTAGTCTTTGGTAACTCCCTTACAATTTCTTCTAACATATGTTTTTAGAGGAGGTATCTTATCAAGTACCTGCAAAGAAAATTGGTGGTAAAAGAGCATCATGCTGGAACAAGTGAATAAATCACAATAAGAAGCTAGCTATTCATGGGAGGTTGAATTATTATATGTACACATAGATGTTAAACATCCAACAATAAAGGAGAAAAATGGAGAAAGGTTATTACCTGGGTTGAGTTTGACGAGGACTATGTTCGCCAACCAAAAGCTGGGAGGGAGGACACTTGTTGATGGCTGATTTAAAAAGAGCCTAAGATCCCTAGCAACCTCGAAGAAATTGAAACAGCAGTGTCATTTCTAACGTTTGGTTGGGGAATAAATATTGAAATAAGTTTGTGTTCCATAAACAGTCTAGAATTTGAGAGGGTTCCATGGATTATTTGTTCCGATCAAAGATATGTTAAATACCTAATTTCATAGGGAAACATGGGATTTGGCATTATCCTTTTTTTTTGGATAACTGAAGAGAAGGTAGAACTGGAAGATTAAAAATCTACGCGATACTTGCATATGAATTATGTGTTTTCGGAATCTCAAAACTCGAGATCAAACTAGCTAGGGGTTGATTAGGACCAAAAAAATATTTTACTTTTATAGAAAAATTAAATTTCATATTTTGATAAAAAGAATGATGTGCTGATTTTAAGACCTACCTACTTAGTTTTTACCACACAAGACCTTTAGGACAGTAATTTTTTTAACAATATTACGGCTAAAGAATTATCGACCTCTTCTACATGGAAGAAACTAAGTTGAGCCACTTTTGAGGTAATTGTTATTTTTCTATTAAATGGACATCCTTGAAAAAAGGCTTATTTAGTATTTTTTTTTATTATAGAACTTAGCTACATTGTACAACGTACATCTCCTCCAAATCTTATATTTCTTGTTCTAAGAAAAATCTATATTTTGTTAAGGAAATAATCATTGACGTTCTAAAGAGATATCATAGACCTTAAAAAAAAAGAGATATCATTGAATAACAACAAACAAAACAACAACAAAGCCTTATCCCACTAGGTGGGGTCGGCTACATGGATCATACGACGCTTCGTTGATCCATGTTCATGAGATTCGACAGGGTTTTACGCTGGCTGTCGGGGCCTAACACAACCCTCCTCCTTTAAAAAAAATGTATAACACCTAAAAAAATGTATATCATTGAATAACATCCTAAAAAAAAATGTATCATAGAATAACACTTTTAGATAAGAGATATGAACAATAAGATTCCAGATTATACCAGCAAGCAAACAAAAAATCCATGGGTATTTGAACCTAAATATCCAGGAAGAAGCAAAATATTTGACAGTACCTCTGAATATCTCCTTCAACTCTACATTTTCTTCTGATGCAAGGTTTCTTGTTGTGGTTTTCTGCATTTACTTTAAACTCCGCCTATGTTTTATAGCCGGTCCCAAGCCCGGATAAAGGAGGAGGGTTGTGTTAAGCCCAGACAACCAGCGCAAAACCCTGTCGAATCTCATGAACATGAATCAACGAGTCGTATGATCCATGTAGTCGACCCCACCTAATGGGATAAGGCTTTGTTGTTGTTGTTGTTGTTTTCTGCATTTACTTTAAGGTTTAAACTAAATATTTTCAGTTGCTGTCATCGCCAATAATATTTGTTCCCATCTTGTGATTTTGCCATAATTTATGACATTTTTCATTTTGAAATCTGGGTTTCTTTTAAGTCAATGTTGTCATTTTTCTGTTCATTTTTGGCATGTCTTTTCTTTTTGAAGCTTCTCTCTATTCTTAAGCTGAAATGAGATTTACTTACATGTAGGTGCCAGAGTTTCCAGCCAAACTGTTCTTTTATTGTGAGGAAGAGCCCAAGAGTGGTGGCGAGACACCAATTGTGCTGAGCCATTGGGTTCACGAGAGGATGAAGGAGCAGTTTCCAGAGTTTGTTGAGAGATTGGAGGAACATGGCTTAATCTACGTGAGAATTTTAGGAGAGGGAGATGATCCATCATCCCCAATTGGCCGTGGGTGGCAGTCCACATTTTTGACAAAAGATAAAGGCATTGCAGAAGAAAGGTGTGTTTGTTTTCCAATGTATTTTTGTTATTCATTCATAAGGCCTAAGTTCTCTGATTACCATTCCTAATGGATGATTGAAATTTGCATTTACTGTTAGAAAAAAGGTTACATTTACAGTTGCTACTTTCTACAGTTTCTGCTTTTTCTTGATTACTTGATTTCGTGTGCAGTTTCATGCATTTCTCATAAAAATGTATATTCCAGCTCATCACAAGAACTAATATGTTCCAAGGGCCAAGAATCTCGAACCTTGGGCTTCTTTGACTACAAAATCTTCTATGTTGTTCATATATTGAACTCAGTATTAAAATATATGACAGACATTTTTAAAGTTGTATATGTATTTCGTCTTCTCATTGATTGGATTCAGATATAGGTGTGACTAGAATATTTTCCGGTGTGAATACGTACAATTTAGACATTTAAATGATAGCTTGCTTCCCAATTAGAGACGAGGACAAGAGAAACATTGGGGACAGTAAGGCCAGAGATATTAGTCGTTTTGGAGATTTGCCAAAAATTGCTTGTTTGCATCATTTTGCTGTCTTTATCTAAATGCAAAATGAAGAAGTCATGCTACAACATTTTGCAGCCACGAAATGAACATGAAGTGCAATTAGGTTAGGCCGATAGTACATTTAATATATCAAATCAATTAGGTTTCAGCTGTGCATGTGTAGGACTAGAACACTCTGCCTATTGTGCTGTTTTAGAATAATGGGAACTCCTCCATACTAACATGCAAAACCGATGTAACTTGGTTTTGTTAATCGAATCTGTTCATATTTTCATATGCCTTTAATTTTTGAATTTCTCCTAAAAAAGATTACATTTCTAATTCTATTTTAAACTCAGGGCCTCAAAACTGGGTATGAAGTTGGAATGGTTGGAAGATGGAGTGAAAACAATAATGGGCCCAATACCAGCTATCAAGCTTGATAAATCTCGGGGAAGAAAAATATGGTTTAATAGCATGGTTGCTGCCTACACTGGCTGGAAGGATGCACGCAATGATCCTGTTAAAGCAGTAACTTTTGGAGATGGTACACCCTTGCCTGCGGATATCATCCAAGAATGCTTAAACATCCTTGAAGAAGAATGTGTTGCTATACCATGGGAGAAGGGTGATATACTTCTATTGGATAACCTTGCTGTTTTGCACTCTCGGAGATCATTCATCCCACCTCGGCGCATTCTGGCTTCACTTTGTAAATAGAAGTCCTCTTTCCAGGTACTGATTTTATTCTGTACCTACGATCTTCTACGATCTACCCCTCATGCCTTTCTTCGGTAGGCATCTTCATTTGTATCCCCACAGATTGTCTTAAGAACAAGTGTTATATTGTGAACTTGTGGTCGTCAACAAAGTGCTACTATTGTAATTTTTCTCTGTTGTATGACAAAGTTGTATACATTAACAGTAAATGAATGACACTCAGATCACTGTATTTTTAAGGATATATGAGTCATAAGTTAGAAGTGTTTATATCCCTCAAACTGTTTCATTTCTTCATTATTCTGTTTATACCTTCAAGCTATGTATCTGTAGGGACAAGCTGTTTCATTTCTTGAAGAACTAAAGGCTCGGTCTTTCAATTGCCTTTCTCATCCTGTTGCATGCATTGTCAAGAACAGTTTGTCTTCTGTAGTCAGCTTTTGGATTTTTCGGAGACATCAAGAGAGTGTTAAAAGTTAATTTTCCCATAAATCAACGAGACCAATTGTACATATTGGTAGGCTTGATTTACACATATATTGGAGACCAACACTTAAATAAATATCTTTGCATACTGTGCACAGAGGAAACAAAATGGCACTCTTGTGGTATTACACCTTGGTTAAAAACACCGTTTTTTTTTCTGTTAGTCTCATCTGTGACCAATTAGGAGAGTTAAAAGGTAAACTTTTTCGTGAGTGATTCTTTCAGAGTTCAATTTGTAGACTTCTAGCCCATTTAAATAGATATTACATTTTAATAAGTATGTGTGTGACTGACAACTAATTGCATGCCACAGTGGTGGAGCTAAAGCAATTTATTGATCAAAGAGACCATGTGATGGAATGATGTGCATAAGGAGATAAACTTTAACACTTTCACCCAAGATTTGACAATTAACGCATGCACGAAGTCTTAAAGTTATTGCTAAACAAATATAATTGAATTGGGCCCTCGTAAATGATGGATAAAACACAGACCAAGATCATGTTCTCCTTTTGAGCGCGAAGGAACCTTCTTCGTTGCTCAAAGCAACCAAGAAGAAGGAAAAAAGAAGAACAGGTTGGCATCATTCATCCATGGGGTCATCCAAGTAAAGAACTACTAAGCCAACCACTCAATTCTATAGCCAGTTTAAAGGGCAAAAGGATGGTGGTGGACAAGAGCACTAAAGCGGCTTTTGATGTCGTCGTTCATGATCTCTTGGCTTACCGACGCAAAGTACTTTGGATTCTTATTGTACAAAGATGACTCGTTCCACTTCCACTACCAACCGCAACGCAAGTAAGCTGCAGGCGTGTGCTCGGCGTGGCAAAATGATGGCGGCATCGTATGGATCAAAAAAGAAAGGGTCAAGTGGAACCTGACACTGTCACGCCATTAACAAATTATCCTCAACTCGTGAGGAAAACTTTGGTTCTTTAATCATTAATATATCCTCTTTGCATCCCATTTGGATATGATTCATATGAGCCTTCCGGTGCTTACGTACGTTACCTCTAATACTTAAATACGTACTTTGTCATAACATACATAACCAGTGCATATGTCTCCACGTAGACCCCTCAGATATGGATATATGCATGCCTCATATCGATGTGGATACAAAACACTCTTACGTCGCTGGCCAAACAATTGATCACATTGGCGTGACGGACGCAACCGCAGCACTCCAACAGCGACCCGGTCGTCGCCATGCAAGTAGACAAAAGTAAGCAAAAGAAGGAACTGTGCTGGAATGCACAGAACGAGATGGGTGAACAAAGATGAAATGGACAACTCGGGGGAGGTCGTAATTCGTAAACCACATCCTTGATCTCCACCGGACGCATGACGAATTAGCCAAAGCCAACCCACGCCAACCCATTGGGTGCAAAGCAAAAGCCAAGTCCGCGTCGACTGGAAGGGCATTGGCGGGCTCCTGCGTCCTTCGTCATGGCGCGGGTGGTGTGAACCAGATCGACACGTGCGGCCCGGCCTGCCCGGCGCCGCGCCGCCCTGGACGGCCGCGGACGTCGTTGCTAAATCGAAGCCGCGACGTGTGTGGACGATGAATAGAGTGCGGTGAAAAAAAAAAAGTGGACCTGTTCAGCCAACGAAACGTGGGCGCATGAGCCCCATGCAAGATAAGTGCTGCGTCCAAGTGGCACGGACACGCACAGACAAAAAATGGCGGCCTCCATCGACTTTTTAATAAATCCCAAATCTACGTATAATATGTTTTTGCGACTATATCTATGTCATTCTCAACAGAATAACCTGTCAAATCAACTATGTGATCTCAGGATCAAGGTGTTGCTCGGGCGTGATAAACGTTTCTCCTTTTCGGGTTCTATCTGAAAATAATGGCTGGTGGAGTGCATGGTGGACCATATGACATGGTGGTTTCCACTCTCTCTCTTGAAGTGTTTTCTTTTTTTTTTTTTCCTCAGTTTTATTTTCGGTGGATGTTGAGAGGCTGCTGCTGCAGCAGCACGAGAGGTCTTCATCGAGTGGTGGTCATAATGGAGATGAGGATGGTTGGAGTGCTTGGAAGATCCCCTCTGTCCAAAGTTGGTGCAGTTTCTTCTCTAAATTAATAATTAATAAATTATATTAGGGAGTAAGTTGAAGTGGATTTGGAGCTTTGGAAGAGGCCACAATGATGTGCAATGACCTCTCATATTTAGATCACTCAGAGTTTAGCTTCTCCTCGCAAGGCAAAAAAAAGGTGGTGGGGGGAGGACAAGGACGTAACAGAAGATGGCACTGGTTGGGTTATTGGGGGTATTATTAATCATTTAATCATATGCATGCATAAGTTAGCTCTTGACTAAGAACATGTAACGATTATAATTGGTCATAACTGAAATGGTCTGTAGCACCTGCATTTGGACTACTTGTGTCACTTTGGAAATGGCAAAATCGCACAGGCGCAATGGCATCTGCATGATGAATGTTCTTAAGCTTATCCGTTCATTTCTGATCATTTTTTTGTCTACATGTTTCTAGCCGTTCTTCGTGGAATGCGGTAGAACAAGGGGAGGAGGCATCATGAGGTGTGGGTCCCCAAAAGTCCATGTTGCATGGCCCTAGCTACTTCTTGCACATTATGAGGGGTCGTCCAAAGGTCTTGGTGGGCATAAGTGCATAACCAGACAAACAAATTTGGAGCCTTGTTAGTCTTCCTTACCAAGTGATGGTTGCAGCACATGCACAAAGTATTAAATTAGAAGTAAGATGAACTTTTTTTTTCCAAAAAAAAATATAAGGTCCTATTATATTTCGAGGCTGGAGTGAAGTCAATTTCCTAGAAATATGATGAATCTTTTTTGGGCCATTTGGTTAAATGTTAGTATTCAAACACTAGATAGTCATTCATAGTCACCTCCTTTTAGAGTACATAAAACAAACATAAATTGTTTAATTATTCCTCATGAATTTGTTCTTGTCCCTACTTTTATTTTCGATCATTTCTTGAATGATCTTAGTCAGTTTGGATATGAAATAAGGATTGAATAGTCATTGCAATCTTTCATCTCCAAGACCAAAGTATTACAGATGACATTTTTTTCTGTCATTTTAATCTTTTTGTTATGTGTTCATACGTTCGGAAAATTCTACTAGATTATAACATTTACTTCTCACAAATATCTATCTTGACTGGTGAATTAACTATTTAAAGTGGCACTGGTGATATTATGCATTAATTAGTTCGACTTATTAACGAGTCGAACCTTACATGCATAATCAAACACAAAAAGGTATTTGAGATAATTTTGAAGTAAATTTTTTATCCATAATTTTATCATGAATGCTCTAAAAACATATGATGAAGATAAACAAAATCTTATCCTAAAAGTGGCTTCCAGAAGGTTCGGTCGCATCAAAGTTTTTTCATAATTAACGTATGGTTATGCAATGAACATGGATCTAACTCATAATTTTGTTTCTTTTTTTTTCGTCCTTTTGCCTTCCACCCCTCTCCTCCACCCCACTCCTCCTGTTTTAATTTATATCTTCATTGCTAAAATTTTAGTTTACTCGTAGCAATTACAATTTCCAATTAAATTTGAGCTACTACTTCATGACAATTATTTTCTTGATAAATGGTTTTGCAGTGTCCCTGAGAAGTGGGTCATGTGAATTATTAATTTTATCATCATGGTGAAAGGGACTTGCAAAAGGGCAAATGGCAGTATCAGAAGGCTGATTCAATCCCATCCACCTGACAATTAATTGATCATGTCTTCTGAGACGGCCGACACAATTTTTGGCCTCGAGCAAAAGCATGCACGTTTTGTCTTCTCCAAAGAATTGTAGAATTCAATTCTATCATTACACTGGATATATGCCTGCAATATTCACTTTTATTTCATCTTTTAAGAAGGAAGAGTGAGTTTAGTATAATAAAAATTACATTTATTACTGAATATAGTAGGTCGATGAGTACAAATAAAAAAAATTAAATTGATTTATTATTTTGCATTAGTATGTAGTAATATATAAATTGCAATATACTCTTTTAATTCATATCTAATACCTAAAAAAGAATTCACATTTTTTTTGTGATATGTGTATTTTTTGGAAATAAATTAGTTTGAGATGAATTCTTATCATTATCAAGAGAGGACTATGAATAATATTGATCAATATTTTCATAATCGGATCGGAGGTCATTGGAGGGTCACGATCAAGTTCAATCGGATTAAATTATATTTAATTAAAATAATAATGTTTAATTAATATTAAATATAAAATATCATAGTTAACACAAGCTAATATATAAATAATAACAAACCACTATTAATGATAAATTAATATGAAAATTCTATTTGTTATATTTTAAAAAATAATGTTTATTCAAAATCACTACCACTTATATATATATATATTATTTATATAATACTAATGATGCAATATTATATACTTATAAATTTCCTATTAGTATATTTTTAATTCTCCTCCTATAATTATTTCTTAAAGTTTTTTCTTATGATTTCTCATGAAAATTCTTCTCTTTTCGAAAATAAAATTATTGTACTCTATAATATTTTTTTACCTTAATTTCTTATTTTTATTTTAATTTATTTCAAAATATCTATTATGCTTTAAAAAAAATGCTTAATCAAAATCAAGTTATTATTATTATTTTATTATCATTATTATTAAAAAATAAATTAACTTTTCTATTATTCAATTTTACTTTCTTTTTTCTTTACATCAATTATTATGTTTCTTTTCTTCTCCTATTAATTTTCAATCTCCTATAATTTGGGGTTATCACCTATTAATTTTCAAATATCCTATCAATTATTTCCTTTTTTATTCTAAGTATTTTTTAATTCAGTTTTAATATTTTTCATCTTTTCTTATTTACTTTTATTTTTATTTAGAAAAAATAAAAAAAACGGGTTGAACCACTATTTCCATTTCAACTCGATTTTTTATTCATTCCAATTTTTAATCAAAACCAAATTTATATATTAGTCCAAAATGGATTGACAACGATTCATAATTGAATAGGTCGAACTGGCCGGTAAGAACTGATTCTCGAAAATTATTGTTGTAACAAGTTGTGTGTGTGATTCTTTCTTTTTCTTTAACATTCAATGATTTAGGAAAAAAAAGGTTTATAATTTGGTGTATATATATATATATATATATATATATATATATATATATATATATATATATATATATATATATACTCGTAAAACTTTGACTACATAATTCTATCACGTGCATAATGTATTATAGTCCACATTACGAATAAGATATGGATATATGTAAATTATAATAAGTGATATTTTAAAAACAAAATCACATAATTATTGAATTGTCAGTGTGCATATTACCTTATTCACTAGACATAAGTAATGTATTTAATAATTAAAATAATCATGTTTACTTAAAGAAAAATCATCAAACAATATACAACTTTATTAATTTGTTTATAAAATCAACTTTAAATAATTTTGTTGGATCTTATAAATTTGAATAATAAATTTGTAAAAGCAGATAAATTCATAAATAGTAATATTCAATTAAAATGATAATAATATAAGTTATGTTACAAAAATGTAATACTCACAATAATCATTAGAATTTATCATCGTCAAATATACTATTATTAATGATAATAATATTATAGTAGTAATATTAATATATAATACACATAAATAGTTAATAATATATTATTATTTGTAAATAAAGATGATGATGATGTCAGTAATTATTTGATTTACTATATTTTTATTTGTTTTCTTTATATAAGAACCATAAGAGAAAATGTGAAAAATGAATATAAATTGTATTGACACTTTTATCTCCTTAGATTGGTGATTGATGGACAACCAAGTTCATCTACAATGAAATAAAAATAAAGTAATGCGGTGAATCATATAATTTTAACATTAACTTATCAATAATACTTGCAGAGAAATCACCCCCTCTTATATCCTTATAGAATTTCAATTTCAATCTCACCCCCAAAAAGAATTGTTTGTAGATATAGAACAATAATTCAATGTGATATATAGTGTTTACTGTTTAGCAAGTAAAATTATGATTCTTCTAAATTCTAATGAATAATTGAATTAAGTTAGTTTTATATGTGCATGAACCTTAAGAATTAAAAAAGTTAAAAGAAAGTTCTATCGCGGATTTGAATAAAATATGAGAGTTATGAAAATAAAATATATTTTATAAGAAATAAAGTTAAAATGAATAATAAAAACTTATATGGAAAATTAGTTAAAAGTATAATAAAATATTTTAGTCAAAAAATAATATGATAAACAATATAAAATTTTATCTATAATAATATCTTATATATAATGAAAAAATATTAAATATGTTATGTTTATAAACTTAGTCGGTCAATTAATAAAGATTTCCTATGATAAGAATAACATTTTTATTATGACAATCCAATAAGTTAATATTTTAATGATAATTTATACTCAATTAAATGTTTTACAATTAAGTAATTGGGTGATAAAATGAATTAAAAATAACTAATAGGATAAAAAAGAAGAAAATAAAAAATAATGTGAGAGTGAGATAGGTAGAAAAAAAGGAAAATAACACCAAAAATCTGGAAAAAGAAAAAGAAGGTTCACGTAAAAATAAAGGTTGGATGGATTCAAGCCCCACCTATGGAACAAATTAATTAATTGATGATAATCGAGATCATATCCTCCGCCATTTTCATCTTCGATTCGCTGAAAAAAAAGTTATCTCAAGTCTTGTCGTTTAAAAATAACAATTGAAGAATTTCGTTCCAATTATCAGACAAACCATAATTTTTTATAAAAGAGAGAGGGAATAAAATCAATTGGTTTTGTAAAAAATAATTAAATTTATAACAATTCACAAATTTATGCAAAATTATTGAAAGAATAAGACTAATTAATCAAGATGGGCCGGTTGCGTCAAGTGATTCGAGGGATGTTAATAATTTCGAATTTAATTTTTAAAATCATCATTTTAATAAAAAAATATTTGTTTACTTTTTTACTTCGACTTTGAATTAGTCAAGTATTAATAATTCTCAATGTTGAATATTTTGAGTGAACAAAAAAAAAAAAAGAATAAGACTAATTCATCATCCTCTTCCATTACTCTTTACATATCTGTATGAGCGTTATAATGATTTCCTCTTTAAACCAAACATCTTCCTCTCCCATCATATTGTGATTTCAATAATTAAAAGGAGGAACACATCATTTTCACAACTCCACTCACACTCTGATTCAATAATAGTGAAATTAGTTTTTTATGGGCAGAATGGAATGATGCCTATTGGATGGGATTCCTACCAAATAATGTCTTTTCTGATTAAATTATGTATGATATATTAGGCGCATAAATGATTAAAAAATACGATTAAAGTATCAAGTAATGGATAGAGTAATGTTAGATCCTCCTAAATTAAGAGAATAAGTTTCCTAATTTGTCTCACAATGACATGCATCATAATTATTTTAATTTGTAAAAGTATTTTAAACATGTGAGTGTTAAAAAAATTATTAGGCTAAAATTTTAAAAGGATGAATTATTTTTTCCAAGTTAATCTACGGCTATAATATAATTTTTTTTTCTTTCGAAATATCGCATCTCTTCGCATCTAAGGTCTTAAAATGCTCCCATTTGTTTTTTTGAATATTTCCAAATCAATCTACGGTTATGATATATATATATATATATATATACAGTTACTATTTTATTTGAGCAAATCGTTATTTTTTAATTTCTAAACTCTTGCCACCTCCATAAAATATATTTAGAATTACTAGGTTTAGTTGGTTTTAAGATATAATTTTGCTAACTAATTATGTCAATCAATTTCATTAGGATCCATCCTTTCGTACACGAGAAGAAGCCACTCCTTCCTTTCAAACTTGATAAAAGGATTTAAAAAATAATAAAGGTTAGATTAAATCAATATTTTTATAACTTTTTTAAAGAGGACATTAAGCATATATTGCATGCATTATATTAGATCAATTGATCTATTATTTTCCGTAATATGAAATAGTATACACGGTGCACGATACCCATTTTATTCTTTTTTTTAAAGTGATTTATAAAAGTTTAGAAGAATATTTTTTTTTCGGATGTGGGGTTAAGACGATGAAATTTGCAACTTTAACAATAGAAAAAAAAGAGTGTAAGGATATATTTGATAATTAAAAATATGTGGAATCATAGTTTAATTCCGATCGATTTCGTAAAATGATATGGCGTTCGCATCGTGGTAAAAACTATTTTTTAAATTATTTTTAGTTGATATAATGACACTATATTTTCAATTTCGTTTATTTTTTCTTTCCTTTTTTTCTCTTATAAAATAATTTATTTATTAAATATAAAATACCAATATAATATTATTTATTATTTTTATTAAAAATTGGAAAACAAAATCAGACCGGAAAAAGTTTGGAAAACAAAATCAGACCGGAAAGTTTTATACCACAGAAATTGGAGGTGATGATGTTTTGTTTGAAATGTACTCCATGCAAAATGGACAGGACACAACCAACAACACACCACAAATGGGCAGAAACAGGAAAGAAATAAATAAAAAAGAATAAACAATAATGACGACGCCGACTTCCACCAAACCAAAAAGTTATACAAAATGAGGGAAAAAAGAGGTGTCGGGTCCCACCGGCAAAGACAAAGATCTCGGGAACGGATGTGTGGTGGGCCCGGGATGTCGGGAAGCGCACAGGAGTGGGTTACGTGTTGCTCGTCGGTCCGCCGTGAGTTTAAGCTGATTTATGTTTTGGCCCCATTACGGGATCCGGAGGGTGGCCGGACCAATCATGGCCCGGCGCGTTGACGGCTCGGTTCAGGTCTGACGACGCGGTCGGACCGACGCTCCCGGTCCACTCCAATCAAGGTCTCGAGTCTCGACCCGACCATTTCTTTCGGTCAAAAAGTAACTTGATTAATAGAATCTTTTATTATTTTTATTTTTGCTTTTTGATCTGTTTATTTAGGAGGTTAAAGGATCCACACATAAATGAAAAATACACTTGTCGAAAACCCAGATATTCCAGTTTCAACCCCGACCATTATTTACTTTGAATATTATTTACTCTCTAAATTCGTGTTTTTTCCAATATTATTATAAATGAAAATACACTTGTCGCAAGCTCTTTTTTTATTTACTCCTCTATTATTATTCCTTGAAGAATTTTTTTCTTAATATCTGATATCAAGAAAATGATCGACAATAATGTTATTTTAAAAAATTAAGTAAAAGATTATTTCTCCTTCAAACATTTTTCAGACAAAATATGTTCTCTTATGTCACATAACTTATACGAGATTAGACGTTATGCGACACTCTTCTTTTCGAGTTATTACTATTTATAATTTTATATTCTAATGGGGACAAAAAAGAGAGTAAATTATTTTTCACCATCACCCTTTTTTATAATCATGAACACTTCCTTGAGATAAGAAAATAACAAATGGAATAATTTATTCAGCACCAATCGCCTTTTTCTTTCCCCCTCAGCTTTTTCCAACATTCCCCAGAAGGCTTTTTGGTCCACATAAAAACAAACACTAAAGCCAGAGAGAGAGAGAGAGAGAGAGAGAGGACAAGATCATGGAACGTGCATGTTTAATAGCACAAATGGATCATGCAAATCTTTCTCAACTGCACTCCTTTGTATTCCCTCCATCCTTTTCACCTCGTCAAGTTTCATTATTGTATCAACTATATTAAACAAATATTAACAGCAGCCTTTAAAGTTTTATCCTTCCTGTCACATGCTTTATTCTCTCTTCGATTTCCACAAAATATTCACATTCTTATTGGGTTACATTGTTTAATTAAGCAAAAGGGTCGCGAGATCTAAATCCAGTGTCCAACATTCTTAACACAAACTCCAAGTTATGCATGCAATGTTCATGAGTTCATCACATTGTGACAAAGCCATTTTACCTATTTATCTTCACCACCAACTATGACCCAATTATAGTTAGTTTCCCCAAAATATTACACACTATCAAACTCTCATGCTCTTGTTATTTCCCCATATTAATAGTAACATATACCACTCGAGAGCAATTCTTGAGTTAGGAACATACAAATATACATTTATCAACAAGTAAAAAGCGTCATGAACTTTACAATGTAAGCAAGGTGTTTTGTTGATGTCATCACAAGTAAAAGTATCAACTTGATGAATATGGTGCACAACACAAGTGACCCCTTTTTCTTGTTAGGCTTTTGTTCTGCAAACGTTTGTTTTTTAAAATTTAAACTTAGTTTTGACAAGTTTAAGTTTTTCTTCTTTTTCTATGATTTTTTTTCTTCTAACTGTTAGATAACCTGTCAAAGGACAAAAGGGTACCACAAAATTTAACTACTTGATCATGTCACATATCATACGCTGGGCACCACAAAATTTCAATATTTCTCCCACGGGCCAAAACTTGCCAAAATGTTTTGATTATAGTGTTGGGAAGTAGATACCTAATTTACTTCAATTTTAATTTTAGTTCAAACATCTGAAAGTTAAAGTTTTTTCCGCTCACAGATAAATTTTTTTCTCTGTTATTTTTGTTGGCCTCAATCCGCCACAAAGTAAATTAACTTTTTAAATTATTTTATCTTTTTGTAAATCGTACATGAGCCGTTGATATTATACCTCCCCTGTGGAGAAAGCTTTACTTTGCTTTTGCATTGAGCTAACTTCGTAAAACGTCGTCATGAGCTAACACACAAATATACTTCAAGCCTCCATTTTGTTATCTATTCGATAAAAAGAGGCAGGAGAGAGAGAGAGAGAGAGAGCACCAAATAAACACTTGAACACACGGAGCAGAGGGACACGCATCACTCTACACAGACCCACGCATCCGCCGTTGCGCTTCGGTAAGCGCGCTGTTGTCATCTGACCACGCCTCCCGTCCCCTCGCTCTCTTCTCCGCCTCAACACCCCTGCGCCCAGTTCCCGCTGTCCAACGCTCTTGCGTGAGCTCTGCCTCCCGTTTCCTATTCCCATCCTCCCTCCAGCCTTGGAATCTATCATCACGGTTCCTCTCTTCTCATTCCCTGTCTGATCACAAGGCTCTTCCCATCTTCTGCGCACCCGAGTAGTAAAGGAGGGCAGGGTGCACGGAGGACAGAGTGCATCTGAAGCAGACATATTGATACAGGGAACTCTTTCTAACCCTATTCTCGTCGTCAAGATCCCACCTTGAGGATTCGGTCGCGCAGCAATGGCGGATTCCCATGCGAGAATAGGATTTCGTAGCCTGGGTTTGAGAGTCCTTGGAGGTTGAGCAGGGGCTTTTGCCGCTTTGATGAGTGGGAAAGCATAAAGGAGGAGCTCTTTTGCTCTCTGTTATCGTTCAGAGCTTTTTCTTCTTTTGTCTTTCTGCACCAGGAGGCCTACATTTGAGTACAAAGACCCTTTGCTTCCCTGAACTGTTATTCTCACTTCTGTAGCCGTTCTGTAAGCTTTTCAGACCATTGCCTTGGCTTGTGACCGTCCATCCTTGAGGGTTTATAAACTACAAACTGGTGTGTAGCTGTTCTCCAGTTCCTCTTCTGGACAAACTTGTGATAACTTTGTCCTTCCTGTCGCTTGGGTTGGTGCAGGTGGAGAAACTTGTGATCAAATTTTTTCCGACTCCTTTGAGCTTGCAGTTGGACTGAAAGAGAAGAAACATGGAGGAAGGCTCCCAAGGAGGCGAAATCTGTTCCAAGCTGTTTAATCTCATTCCGAATGGTACAGACAAAGGGTGGAAGGTTCAGGGAGGTAGTGGAGAAAGAAACGGTCATGGCGTATTAGAAGAAGAGAAGCTTCAGCTCAGGCTTGCGCCTCCAGGAGGTGAAGCCTGGCCAGCCGGGGTTAAAAGAGGTGAACAGTCAGTCCAATCTCTTTTGTCTCTTGGTTACTTATCAAAGGTTCCTAAGAACACAAGCACCGATGCCTCTTCTGAAGCTAAAAGAGTGTTCATAGGTGCACTTGAAGCCAAAGCAGAAGGTGTGCTACTTATTAGCCTGCTAATATCGTCACTTATGTGCTTGTTTTCCCCGTTATTATTGTTGACAATGATTCATTATACATTCTCTTCTTAATTTTAGGTTTCCAGCAGCAACAGCAATCTGAGTTCCTTCAGTTGCAGGCTAAAGGGAAGGATTTATCACAGAATACTGGTGGAAGAGAACAGCAAGGCCTTGAAAGAAAGGCTTGTGATCCTTCTGCACCACATGCATCTACTGCTAGGAATGCAGCAACAGCAAACAATGCTCAGACTAGGTAATAGTTATAGCTACTCTCCTAGTAGCCACTTTGAACTGTTCCTTGGTGAAGGAAGCCTTTATTTGTCACTATATAGGCGTCTATGTGCTTGTTCTATCAGAATAATTCGTCCTTTATATATTTAGAGGGTAGACATAATTCATGCTGTTATTTTACCCTATCTGCTATAACTTTTAAAGAAACTTGTCTATTTTCCTCAAAGAATCTTTATCCATTGGTCTGTGTTGTATTACTAATTATTTCTTCTTAGAAATGTGAGAAGATGCTTAGCATATTTAGCTAACTTTAGGAGAAAGAACATGATACAGTTGTCCAATGAAAAAGTTGATATTTCACTTTGTGCATATCTTTTAAATGCTTTTGTATTCGGTAAAAGGTAAAGACTAAAGAGCCCATTTACACGAGTATAAGTTGTAGATCCTTCTTCCAAGGTGTTTGTAGCATGAAGGACTTCAGTCGGAAAAAAAAATTATACATGATCTCGGGTAAAAATAACAGCCGGCCATTTCTGTAATGCGGTAGCACTTTGTGTTGAGAATAGTTAATATCTTGCTGCTGTACTTATATGACGACGGGGAAAAAGATATCATTATCAGCACAAGGTTTTACTGTGCATGGTGGCATCCAAATCAGTTGTACCTTGATCAATTGATCGTTCCTAGAACTTGTCTACAAGTTTTCATCCTATATCTTTTGCTAAATTTAATCTTTGTTGTTTTTAAAAGCAGAACTGCCACTGGTCCTGTTGTTGGTTGGCCTCCAATTCGCTCTTTCAGAAAGAATCTTGCTAGCACTTCTAAGTCATCTCCTGAACCCCAAAATGGGAGCTCAGAGTCTGGCAAAAAGCAAGAGAACATCATGAAGGGATTGTTTGTGAAAATTAATATGGATGGCATCCCAATTGGAAGAAAAGTAGACCTAAAGGCATATGATAGTTATGATAAACTCTCTCTAGCTGTGGACCAACTTTTTCGAGGCCTACTTGCAGGTGAATTTAAAAAGCTGGCTACTCCAAAATTGCAATTTCAAGTATCTCTGTTTTGATCTCATAGTTAAAGTTTCAGAGGCATCATAGAGATAAAATTGTTATATTTCGATAACATCATATATAGTTGTATGCTTTCAAATTCCCTAACCTGAGGATCGATCTTGCTTTGTGTATAGCTCAAAAGGATCCTCTTGCAGCTGGATCACAAAACATTGTCGAAGGAAAGCATGTGCTTACTGGCTTATTGGATGGAACTGGTGATTATACTCTGGTTTATGAAGATGATGAAGGCGATAGGATGTTGGTTGGTGACGTTCCTTGGGAGTAAGTCCTGTCACAACTTTTTATTCCTGAAACAGAACTACTAGGATTTGAACTTCTTTCATAAAACTACGTGGATTGCAAGTAGAAGCAGCTTTGTTTTATTCGAAGCTAATTGCCTTTATGTTTATAGTTTTTCCTTGTCCAAAGACAGTGTTATTCTTTCGTTTCCTCTTCTCCAAATTCACCTTTCGTTCAAGTAAAAACTAAAGAAAACCAAATAAAGGAGATGAAACTTGCTAGTTTAGCTCTCAGCACTATTAATATTACAGAAATGCAAGGGAGAGGAAATTGATAGATACAATTTTCGGATACACAACTCATAATATGCTGGTGTCTTATACTCCTGTTTCTGTTCACTGGTCTTAGTGATTTATGAAAGTACGTTGCTTGTATATCTGAAATCTGTTCATGCCAACAGCATGTTTGTTTCAACTGCCAAGAGATTGCGTGTGCTGAAGAGCTCCGAGCTTACTGCATCACCGGTAAGCGTCTACCTTCTTTTACTTTCAACTTAAACAGGTTCTTAGTCGGAAAAAAATAATCTTCCAACCTTATAATTTGCTTCAAATCCCCTCTTTGTCCAGTTGGGAGCAATAAGCAGGAAGAGGATGGCGAACGAGGGCTGACACGAAGGGGAATCAGGTGCTGTCGGAGGGGTTATATAAATGTTTATTTGCTTATAGACTGTAAGAGATGAGTTCTTCTGTCTAATATCTTATGTTTTATCAGACGGTATCTTGGGTTGTTCCATATAAGATAAAGTTTCATGTATGTTCTCATGAGTTCTCTTCCTCTTCTTGAAGCAGAATCTTGATACATATTTGTGGACGCATGTTTTTGTAATCTAGTCTTAAGTTTTAATGTTAATGTTAACATCTGGAACTAGTAGAGAAACTTGACTTAGTTAACTGAAGTACTACATCAGAACGGCAATCCTATATTCTTATTTATGAGTAAATTTCAACAAGGGTATAACTTACTGGCATTCCCTACTTTAAAAATGTTTCACATTCTCATTACAACCGGCTATTGTCTCTTTACCGATAATGATTTTAAAAAATAAAAATATCACCTCAATATTTTTTTTTACCTTTTTTCATTCAAACTTATTTCGTATTATATGGTCATTTGTTTTTTTCAAAATCTTTAGATATGGTTATTAATTTCAAAATCATCATTAAAAACTTAAAATATAAAAGGTTGCATAATAAAATAATAATAAATAGATAATGTAAAAAAATAATTATCAGATGATAGCTCTTTTATGCGATGCCCCTTGTTTAACTTTTCAAAAATTTATCATTAAAATAAATTAGATTGTTTTAAAAAAAATGTGAAATAAAATAATAAAAAAAATAAGGTACATTCAATTTTTTGTAATGATTTAGTTTTTTAAGATAAAAAAATACTATCACATCATTATTTTCTCTCTTCATTTAAAAAGTAAAATAACAAATAAATACTAAAAAGTAGTACTGCTAATAGTGGTGAGAAACAGTAGCCCTAGAGGTGATCTTCTGCTCGGTCCAACATAGCTTGACACGGGCACGATCGATCGCCGGGCCCACGGCAAATCTTGTTGGGCTAGGCACGGCCTGACACGGGCCCAACGAGTATAGGCATGATATTTTTTATTATATATTTAAATTTTTAATCATACCTTATAACTATATTTATAATTTTTTATATATCTCATAATAATAATATCACATATTGTAATATTTATTATTATTATTATTATTAGTACAAATTTTAGGACAAAAAATATACCTAGTTTTTTTTTTTCATATATATGTAGCCCCTTTACAAGGTTACTATTTTATTTATTTATTACTTTATTTTTTTAATGATTCTTGTGATTGAAATTCAAAAAAAGTGGCATGTTCATATTTGAGAATTTTAAAAAGTTGAATGAGTAGACAAATACAAAATTAAGTTTGAGTGTAGGAGAGAGGAAACAATTAGTGATCAATCGATAAATTAGCATTTGAATGAAATATTTTTTAAGTTCAATGATCGTGATGTTATAACATGAATTTGAGTGATCACATTGTTCTTATCCCCCTAAGTCGAATGACTATTGTTGAAATTTACTATCCTATTTGTAGAATTAAGAAGTGTTCAGTTGGCAAGGTAATTTTATGAGAATTATGAAGTGATTTTAAATAGTGATTTAGCTTAAAATAATATAAACATGAAAAAACATAAGGATGAACAAATTTGCTAATCGCAATAATATAAATTATAATAATATACTGCATAATACTCTTGACGATGTAATGTTAATAAGAAGTTAAATATATTTCAATAATGTTAAAAATCGACAATGCTGAAATGATTTTAATCACATTAATGCATGTTGTACATAAATCACATGTGTTCCCGTTTCATTTCATCACACAGAATGTAATACATAATTAGCCATGTTTATATTTCCCATTCCTTGGCTAAATACAACTAGAATATACTTTTAAATCATATATATATATATGATTAATGAATAACTAGAACAATATAATAATTCATTGATAAATGTTATATAAATAGGAATTCATTTTTTACAATCAATTATCTAACAAAGTACTTGTAATAATTTTATTTCATTTATGAAGGCATATAGTTCATTTTTAAAAAATAATGAATAATCAAATATTGGATTGCAACATATATGTAGCATATGCTTAAAAAAGGCGAGTGAAAAAGTATGTGAAACCCACAAAAACCATGGGCTCGTCTTACTAGGAAAACTTGAATGGATCTAACCTCCCATTTAAGCTCCTTAGTTTGACTTCAAAGTGCATGTCCCTCCATCAAATTAACCAATCACACTTCCTTTCTAAAAAGAAAACAAACGAAAAAAGAATCATATCATAGCGGATTTGTTGCATCACATTAAGATAGTAATTCCAGTTTGATTTATAAAGTTCTAAATCGATGCAACGCCACTAAAGACAATTACATGAGAAAATTCACTCTAGAAGATGCCATATATACTTCAACTTTAAATATACTATTATGAGATATAAGTAAATAAAAACAAAATAATATAATTATAACTGTATTAATGATAAAACTTAAAAGTTTAGAATAATAATCAATATCGTAATCAAATGAATAGAATAAGTATATATTTTTATTACAATTTAAGATTTAAACAAAAATGCTAAACCTACTAGTTACATAGTTTTTTTTTGTATCTATGTGCAACGTAATTGCCTACTCATTATCGTGGTACACAGTAAATTTATCTATTATCAAATACAGGAGAGATTATTTTATGTGAAAAAATAATAGCAATGCACTAAACTAGAAAGAATAAATATAATGAGGTTTAAACAACAATTGGTATAGAAAAAAAGACAATTAACTATAGTTAACAATGAGGCGATTATCATGGTAAAAAACATTTCAATAAAATACGATCTAGAACATGGGAGGTTTAATGATCCAATAATGATATAATATCCAATATTAATATATAAACAATTAATCAATATTCATTGTTGTTCTTTGTTTGTTGCTTTGAAATCATTATTTTGATATTGAAAATTATTTTTCAATTTCATATATCTTTTATTGCTCTCTACTTATTATAGGACACATTATGCAAATAATACAATTTCATATCGATGGCCAATGGGGGTAAATTAGGTTACGACAAGGGTCTTCTCTTTGAGGAAGGATATTTGCATTACGTTCATCAAGCACCATATGATGTTGTAATTTTTTAGTATCACTTATGTACTTAACCTTATTATATAATTGGTACATGTCATTTTTGTAATAAATGCATCTAAAAAAATTGATACTCCACATTTTGGATAATCAAATTAGGACTTATATGACTATTGTACTTAACCTAGTATTCTCCCAATTTTTTATTCAAGCATTACATTTTCAATACGAATCAACACTTTCTAATTATAATGCATTTTACTTCAAGCATATATTGACAACCCACATATGGAGATCATCAAGGATGTGCAAACCTTCGAAGAAGCATCCTGAGCAGCACCTCACCACGACTCATCAAGCAAAGGAGCAGTTAAAAATGTTGGAATTGTCAATACTTTTCGATGCAGCTATGAAACCCTTGAACAAGCAACAAGAAGAGAAGAGAGTATTGGGAAGAAGCTGATTGATCTTATTCAGAAATGTCAAAATCATCTTACAACTTCTTCTTCCTCTGATTTTATACTCAAGGGAGGCGCGTGATACATAAGACACAAATCGACACAACCGTTACAAACTTCCTAACCGCTAGTTCATGGACATTCAACTACTGATAACTTGACATAAGAACAAATTACTCTTTATATTTTACATAACACAATTAATATGACAATACTCCCCCTCACTTTGGGGATTGAAAAAAATCATAAAGACCCAACTTGCTAACAAGATTCTCGTGTTGATGCGGTAATACCTTTGTCAAGATATTAGCAACTTGGTCTTTAGTAGGAATATACTAAAGCCGAATCATCTGCATCAACTCCTTTTCTCTATGAAATGGCAGTCAACGTCAATGTGTTTGGTGCGCTCGTGGAACACGGGATTATCATCAATTTGTATCGCCGCTCTGCAAAGGCATTCGAAGTTCTACAAATAGCGCCAAATGAGCTCAGACAGAGCAATACTCCTATACTTCGACTCTGCTGACGAACGTGAAACTACATTTTGTTTTTTTTATTTCCATGAAACCAGTGAATCCCCTATCTTCACACAAATGGCGAAACAAATTTTCGAGTAAAAAGACTTAAGGCCCAATCAGCATATGCAAAGACTGATACTTAGTTGTTTCTTTTAGAAAAAAATAATATACCTTGACCAAGTGACTATTTCAGATACTTCACTACCTGCAAGGCTGCATCATGATGTGATCTCTTAGGCGCATGCATAAATTGACTTAGATGATGTATTGCAAAGGTTATGTTCGATCGAGTGTGAGTGAGATATATGAGTCTCCTAATTAATCTTTGATATCTCCATAGATCAGCTAACAGTTTATCAGTCAGGTTCCTTCCTTTCAGAATATGAACATCATACTTATATGTGGTTAACTTTGAGTTTTGGTCTAATAGAGTTCCACTAGGTTTTACTGCCGAAAAATCAAGATCAGATAAGAGATTAAGAACATATTTTCTTTGTGTAAAAAAAAATACCTGAATCAGATCTCAATATTTCCATCCCTAAGAAAATTTTAAGTTCCCCAAGATCTTTCATCTTCAACTTGGACTGAAGAGCAACCTTGGTTGAAACAATGAGCATATTACTATTACGAGCTACTAAAATATCATCAACATATATCAAAATAGCAATGAATTAATCTCCAAAGCCTTTAGTGAATAATGTATAATCATTCTTGCTTTGAACAAATCCAGCAATTAGAAGAATCTCAAGTGATTTTTATATTTCATTATTTGGAAGCATGTTTCAGACCATAAAGGGATCTAATTAACCTGCAAGTTTTGCCCTTATCCTCCCCCTTGCTACCAAAACTTTTAGGAATGGACATATAAACCTCCTCATATAGATCACCATTCAAAAAAGCATTATTTATGTCCCAGTGATATAGTATCCACTTGTGTTAGTAAAGTTTTTATTGTGATAGATTTGGCTATTGGTGAGAAATTTTTTTTGAAGTCTATGCCCTCCTTTTGATTGTATCCTTTAGTCACGAGCCTTGCTTTAAACCTTTCAACTTTCCCTGTGGATGTGAACTTTATCTTATACACCCACTTATTGCCAACTAGTTTTTTCCCAGCAGGTAGGTCCACGATCTCCTAAGTGTTATTATTTTGTAGAGCCTCCCGTTCCTCTTGCATGGCTGAAACCATCTAGGGTCGTTGACAATATCATTATAGCTGAAAGGTTCTTCAACCTTTGATATTGCTGAAAGGAAACTGAGATAATGGACTGTATAGGCCTAATAGGAAATGAATTGTTTAATATCATGTGTTGATTTATCTGAGATGACAAATGAAATGATATAATCATCTAACCAGCCAAGGGGTTTAATAATTCTTTTGGGTCTCTATCCAACTAGCAACTCAACAAGAATAGAGGAATTAACTTCTAAACTATTTCTCTGTAAAGATTCACCGATATCAGGAGCTAGTAATGAATTTTCTTTTGTGTTGATTTGAATATTATCTGACTGCACATTTTCCATAAGATCATGAGTCCTGAGTCTGCCTGTGGCACATTAAACATTTCATCATCCTCAAAATTTTGTAAGGGAGTCTATAGATTGTGTAGATTATGGAGTTTAATATTCTTTCAATTGTTTGATCATTCTTCTGAAAGGGAAAAATGTCTTCATACAACCTGACATCCCTGGTAAAAATAATTTTTTTTTGTATTCATGTCAAATCATTTATACCCCTTCTTTAACATAGAATATCCAAGAAATACACACGGATTTGCCCTTCTATCAACTTTGTCAGATATCAATTTATTAGTCACATAAGACAAGCAACCTATAACTTTGAGATGTTTAATATTAGGAATTTTCTTAAAAACCATTTCATATGGAGAGATGTTTAACACTCCTAATGACAGCCTATTGATAAGATGAACAACTGCTTGAACCATGTCACCCCAAAACTTCTTTGGTAAAAAGTTTGGAATAATAAGGCCCTAACAACTTCCAAAATATGCTTATGTTTCCTCTCAATCAGACCATTTTGTTGTGGAGTATAGTTACAGGTGCTTTGATGTAAGATTCACTTGTCCACAAACAAATTTTCACACCTTGTATTATGAAAATCTTGTGTTTCAACTAGGTTGAGGAAATTTTTTATGATAGAAAACACTTCAGTTTTTTGTCTAATGAGATATAGCCATGCCATTCTGGAAAAAAGCATCGACTATTGTTACAAAATACTAAAATCCATCACGAGTTGGAATCTTAAATGGGCCCCATGTATCAACATGTACAACTTCAAGCAAATTTGAAGGTTGTCTCTCTGAGGGGTTAAATGAAGATTGTCTGGCCATAGACATACAGAACAGTGTATGTTTTGAGAGTCTTTATGAAATTTCAAAGAAGAAATCAAATGCATTCTATCAAATGGCAGATGCCCAAGTCTTTGATGTCAAAGCTTTAAATCTTCTAATCTTGCAGCAGCTAAAACAAGGCCCATGTTCACTGGTTGATCTTGTTGATAGTATTTAGTTCCTTTTCTTTCACCAATCTGCCTCCTCACTCCATTCGATTGGTCCTGAATGAAAACACAATATGAAGTGAAACTGACTTGACAAGATAAATCTCTAGTTGTTTTAGCCGCTGAAATCAAATTGAAAGTAAAATTTGGTACAATTAGCACATCATATAGATTGATTTCAGTGTAATAGTTCCTATATGAGTGGCAATGGAATTACTTCAATTTGGAAGTGAGACAAAATTATTAACTTTCAGGATTTTAACATCCATAAGCCATTACATATGTGAGGTCATATGGTTACTGGCACTAGAATCTATAATTCAGTCTTGGGGAACATATGACTGATTTATGCCTTTTATGATACCTGCCATATTAGCCGAGAAGATCTTTATTCAGAAGTTGCATGAGGTACTTATGTTGTTCTTCAGTAAATGGAGACAAATGATGTTGTTTCAATTCAGGCATAGAACATGAAATCTTGTTTTCTTTGTCAGTACTTATTTGCTGAATTTGAGCTGCATTCACTGAAATCTAATTTGTGTTCACTGAATTCTGATCTTTTTGGCTTGAATTTGAAATGTGCTGGATAACCCACTATCTTATAACACTGTGATTTTTTTATGTCCTGACTTCTTGCAATGTTCACAAACTATGTTGTTTATCCTTCCTTTGTCTACCACTATTTGACACTTTCAAACTTACATGTGCAAGTTGATATGCATCTTGATATATTATCCTCTTCCTCCTTTTTTCCGCCTCAACTAACATTGAGTATGCTTGATTAAGTGAAGGCAAAGGAATAATCAATAATATTTGAGATTTGACATGATAAAAGCCTTCATTTAATCCCATTAAAAATGATAAAGATTTCTTTGCTCTTGATAATCAATATACCATTTTAAAGCCTCTGTAACAGGTAACTCTGGCACCATTAACTTCAACTTTCCCCACAAATTTCTTAACTTGAAAAAATATTGAGATACTGAAAGATTACCCTGCCTCAGATTAATATATCATTTTCCAAAGAATATAACTGCATGGCATTCAATTTCTGATATCTTTCTCTTAGATCCGATCATATTTCATGTGCACTTTGGGTGTATGATAATTTGCCAACTAAACCCTTAGTCGCTGAGCAAACAATCCATGATAACACCAGGGCATTACATTTTTTTCATATGTATTGTAAGCTTGGATATACTTCATCTAAAGTAAATGATCCATCAATGAATAGGTGTTTGTTTTTTAGAAGAAGAGAATTATAAAAAGCATAGCTCCATTCTGCATAATTTTTAGTTCCAACTAATAGATTTGTAATTAAAACAATTCCGGGAACATCAAATGCACTAAAAAAACAAAGGGTTCATCACATCAGTTATAGGTGATGTAGAAGATCTAGATCTAGTGATCGACATTTGCTAAAATTCTAGAATCAGTTGAATTCGAGAAGTATTAAAATAGTAAACTCAAGATCCAGATCCGAGAATGCCAAGAAATCACTAACTTGGATGGTCAATCACGAGCAGAAGAAATAATCGATCAATCACAAATCACTTATCTCATATGGAAATGAACATGGAGATCTCGATTCGGCTCTCATACCATGTTCGAATTGGCAATACTTCTTGATGCAACTATGAAACCCTTGAACAAGCAACAAGAAGAGAAGAGAGTATTAGGAAGAAACTGATCGATCTTATACAAAAATGCCAAAATCATCTTACAACTCCTTCCCTTGATTTTATACTCAAGAGGGGCGCCTGATACACACAAACACAAACCGGCACACTCTTCGTTACAAACTTCCTAACAGCTAATACATGGACACTCAAGTATCGATAACTTGACATAAGAACGAGTTACTCTTTGTATTTTACATCAACATAATTAATATAAATTACATAATGTCACATAATCTTTGAATAACTTATATGTGCTAGAAGTATTCAAAATATACAATAATAATACATATTGTAAATAATAAGAGAATCTACATGTACAAGAATTATTATAATTCGATTATGAACAAGGGACTATAATATCATAATCTTCTCAACCTGATGAAACTTTGCTCAAATCTTCAAAGATCGATGCCTTGTTTAGTATCTTGAACCAATCAAGACACTCTAGGCTCAATTGTTAGGGAATCAAGCTGAGTTTGGATGAACCCGAAGGTCATATTTGATGGTTTTACCACAAGGAACTAGTCTGAATGTTTTTGGAACTTGAGCTGGATTTATAGAATGTTGGACCAGATTCTAACATTTTAGTGTTGAACGACACTGCGAAATGAACGACCCAAGTTGAGTTTACAAGAACCCGAATTGCATTCTTTCCTTTTAAATTCGTGATTTCGCAAAAACAAAACGCTGAATAGATTAATCAAGCAACATTTGATGGATTAAAGAATATGTATCAGCGGGGAATTTCACATTAACAGATATAATCATAATTCACTTCACATGTCATATGATAGATCTTGACATATTTAGTATTTACATACTTTTTGGAGATCAAATGAAAATCCTCGATCTACTTCGTTTTCTTCTTTTCGTCTTCATATATTTATTCCTTGTAACCTTCTGCTTGTAGATGTTGCCTCTGTCAAGTCTGAGAGAACAGAGAAAATAGAGGTTTGGTTTTATAAAGAGAGAAAGAGAGAGAGAGAGAGAGAGAGAGAGAGAGAGAGAGAGAGGTGAATTTTATTTTCTTCTCTTCCTTTTTTGGAAAGACTGTTGTTACGACAAGTAAAATTAAGTTATTTAGCCTTATGATCTCTTTTTAGATAAACGGGTCATGGTATAATGTTCTCGAATTTAGCAATTAACAATATTCATGAACTTTTTTTTTGTCTCCTTAAGTTCTTTTTCTACTAATTCTTATAATCATTTATGGATGATAGAATATTAGAAGGGCAAAGATGTTTACTACACTCCACTATTTGTTTACCATAAAATACTATTTTGATGATCACGGATCAATAACTAAAATTCTCTATTTGACTTATAATTCAATGTTGACATTAGCTGATCATTACAATAATTTTAAATAATACCGAATAAAAGAAAATTCAGTTAATTTATCACATTAACTTCATCATTTAATTATCGGTGGATAGGTGCATGCATGATGGCAGCTGTCCCATCAATGAGTTAACTCTTCTCCATATATACTATGTGTTTGTTTCTTTGATGAAATAAACTAAATTTATATACTCAGAGAGAGAGAGAGAGAGAGAGAGAGAGAGAGAGAGAGAGTCCTTGGAGTTCGCCATTGCTTCTGAACACGTTGGTGGTTTTTAGCGTTCCACTCTATCAGGTATCAGATACTTATCCACAACCTACGGACGAGTCTGAATTGATTCATTCAGCACGAATTCAGATTGGCAAAACTTGACAAAGATCCGAGATACCATGCAGATGTGTAGAATGAAACGCGAAAATTACGCGTCCTGCTTAACTGCGGACAATGAAAAATAAAAACAAAGAACGGATAAATGCAGATGTAAAAGACATCCATTAAATGGGATCTCATCCTTTATAAAGAGCTCTGCCGTTGCTGCTCTCTGTCTCATGCATGCATTCATGCATATATCTCTTCACAGAGAGTGATAGTAAGAAAGGAGGAAAACTTCACGAGAAGCCCGTGAAGGGGAAGGGAAGATGACGAGGACGCCATTGGAGATGGCTTACGACGACTTCGACGACGACGGACTGCCCAGGAGAACTGGTAAATCTTATAACCCACAGGATCTGTTTCTTGGCTCTTACTCTTCTTCTTCTTCTTCTTTAATTTCATAATCTGTTTGATTAACAAAATGTTTTCACCATTTAGTTCTGTAAAGCGTCATTATCGTTTGCAGGATTCCGGTCTAACTTTCTGTACAAGGAATATGAAGCTTAATAGATAATTAGTTAATATAATTCATTACTTCCCCCTTCAACCAGAGTTTTCCTTAACCCTTCAATGCATGATGTCTGATGCTGATCCCTCCACCAAGCACCCCAGTCGAGATGTAAACAATCTAAAACAAAGAATGCATACTTAGATATTAAGAATATAAGTATGAAGACGCCCCTTTCTAATGGATATTATATCAAAATATTCTTCAAACTCGGAACTCTTATTTAAAAATATGTATTCAGGGAACGAGAGTGTAATAGTATTCCAAAAAAATATATGTATTTTTTTTAATTTTCTAATTTATCTCTTCCACTGTGAGTCCGTGAGTTGGGGGTTGTAATTCCTTTTTCCTTTTTTGTGGCAAATGGATGCAAGTGAATTAAATCAAAGTTGATATGAACACTAATGAAAAGCACATTTTTTTAATAGAAACACACTATTTCTTTTTTTTTTAGTAGACATATCCTCTTAAATTAGGAGGATAAGTCTTCAAATTGCAAGAGTATTTAAAAATGTGAACTTTAGGACGACACTTTTCTTTCTACTGGAAAAAGCGCCACTCTTTTGTGCTCATTTATGCATACAATGGCCGCGTTCAGGGACTCTGTGGACAGCAAGCGCCCATATCGTGACAGCGGTCATCGGCTCCGGTGTGCTCTCGTTGGCATGGGCGACGGCGCAACTCGGATGGGTGTTTGGCCCTCTCGCCCTTGTGTTGTTCTCCACCATCACCTTTTACGCCTCTACGCTGCTCGCCGACAGCTACAGGACTTCCGATCCTATCAATGGCAAGAGGAACCACTCGTACGCCGAGGCTGTGAAATCCAATTTAGGTCATTGAATTCTCCCCTCTTGTCCTTCCTTGTAACCTGTAAAACACGTTCTATATGAACATGGAGCATCAACAGTTTTAGATCTCCTTGTTGCAGGTGGATTCAGATACTTCCTCTGTGGGCTCTTCCAATACATCAATCTCTTTGGCACTTCCATTGGCTACACCCTCACGGCGGGCACAAGTGCTGCGTAAGCCATATGTTGTTCTTGCATCTAATTGCATGCACAAAGGCATATATTGGTATGATCATTTGGCTCTCATTTGCAGGGCATTGAGCAAATCGAATTGCTATCACAAGAATGGACATCAAGCTGATTGCTTGGTGTCCTACACTTCCTACATGGTGGCCTTTGCCATTGCACAAATCATTCTGTCCCAATTGCCCAACTTTCACAATTTATCGTTTCTGTCCATTGTTGCTGCAGTCATGTCCTTCGGCTATTCCTTCATAGGCGTGGGTCTCTCTATTGCCAAAATAATCTCAGGCATGCTACATTACATGTATAATCACGTACCAAGATAAGATCATTTCTGAAAAAAAAATTACTGGTAGAAATTTTAAAAGACCACTCTAAAATTTCACAGGTGATGTGGGAAAAACATCAATCTCGGGAACAATTGTAGGAGTTGATACCACCAGTTCCGAGAAAATGTGGAACGCAATGCAGGCACTAGGAAACATTGCATTTGCTTACTCTTACTCCATGATTCTTATCGAGATCCAAGTTTTAATTCACGATCATGTACCTAAGATTCACCATTTGCTTTCACTTCAATTCTGGTTATTTAATCTATATGGTTCTTGATGGGAAAATTCGAGTCGCAGAGAAATTGCAGAAAAATAAATGAGGCATACGAATTACCCAAGTTCACTTTTGAAATTAGGGCTACGTCCTGCAAAGAGGTTTCACTATATCATTTAGGTTTACAGCCGCCACACAAATTACATCTGAAAATAAGCTATAAATAAGCCTCTCTTAAGCGGAACCGCCGTCGGAGGACGGTGCCCCCCGAACCCCCCCTTTGTTTGCACGTCAATCGTACATGCAATTGGATAATACTCAAATTCCTCTAAGCTCACGTGGACGAACCCCGTGTGAGAAACAAGATGCCCTGAAGTATTCACCAACTCCAACGGTTCTTTTCTTCCCCCACATTGTGTGTCCTAGGACACCTTGAAATCTTCTCCACCTGAGAACAAAGTAATGAAGAAAGCAAGTTTCATTGGTGTGTCAACCACCACAATGTTCTACATCTCCTGTGGCTGCCTTGGATATGCTGCTTTTGGAAGCTCCAGGAAATATGCTCACCGGATTCGGATTCTACGAGCCATACTGGCTTATTAACATGACCAATGTGTTCATTGTAGTTCATTTACTAGGTGGATATCAGGTAATTAATGGTGAAACTTAAAACTACTAAAAGCTATTTGCATCAACTTATAATTAATTAACATGAGCATTGCTTGAATCTTTCATCATAGATGTATTGCCAACCTGTGTTTGCTGCAATGGAGGGATGCGTCTCTAGGATATACCCCAACTCAAAACTACTATCACAAGAGCATCCTATCAAGATTGGTGCAAACTTCACCTTTAGCTTCAACATGTTTAGGCTACTGTGGAGGACTAGTTATGTGGTTATCACAACTCTTCTAGCTCTAGTGATGCCCTTCTTCAATGACATACTCTCATTCCTGGGTGCAGTTGGGTTTTGGCCTCTCACAGTGTATTTTCCTGTCGAGATGTACATTAAAAGGCAAAAACTCAAGTTGTTTTCACCAAGGTGGATCTTGCTACAGACACCAAGTTTCCTCTGCCTCATAGTCTCTGTGGCTGCAGCCATTGCATCAGTCGCTGGAGTCATACAATCACTACAAAATTATAAGCCTTTCAGTACGAGATCATGATCCATCCTCTCTGGTTTGCATTTTCTTTATCTCAGAATGTTCTAAGGTAGTTCTTCTTAAAGACGAGACATTGCTGCATGTAATGTTTAAATCCTTCTTAGCTGGCTAGTTCTTGGTATAATGATGTTTCAGTTCTTTATTCTAGCTACCTTTATAATACCAAGTGGTTTGCTAGAAATCCATACATAGCAACCTGAGTAGATATTATTGCGAATAGAACACCGAGGATCGATGAATAATCAAAACAACGAAAAAAAGAGAAGATGAACACAGAGATTTAACGTGGTAAAACTCTCTTGATCAATGTGAACAAGAGAGAAACATCCACAGACAAAGAAGGCCGCCGTCAGAAATTTTTCACTATGAACTAAAAGAGAGTGTACATCATATAAAATCCTAACCCTCATATATAAAGGTTCATATCGCGGGGGGCTTCGCCCTCCGCACCCCCCACGAGAATCAGTGGCGGGCTACGGGCTTGGGCCGCCCAAGCCCTCCGCTTTTGCCACAGATTCTCATTTTTCCTCCTTTTTCATTTTTTTTCTTTCATAATTTTGGGTATATGCTACATAATTCAAGGCACACCAACAAATCTCCACCTTGACTTTAATTTCACAAAACTCTAAAAAAAATGCTCAACATGCTCTCCTTTGCCGAATAGCCCACGAGGGCCTAGCTTGATCTTTGCGTAACGTCCGCCAAGTCTGAACAATAGTCGAACTTGGCAACAGGTAAGCTCTTTGTCATCATATCTGTTGGATTGTCATGTGTGCTAATCTTCTGAACTTGAACATCTTGTTTTTTCACAATATCTCGAACAAAATGATATCTCACATCTATATGCTTTGTTCTTTTATGATGCATTTATCTTTTGTAAGATGTATTGCACTCTGACTATCACAATATGTGACAGTAGCTTTCTCTTTCATAGTGAGCTCTCTAACTAATCCTCTCAACTAGATACCTTCTTTCACAGCTTCAGTGATAGCCATGTATTCAGCTTCAGTAGTGGATAATGCTACTGTATCCTGCAAAATAGCTTTCCAACTCACAGCACAATCAGTAATAGTAAAGACATAACCAGTTAGGGACCTTCTTCTATCAAGATCTCCTGCAAAATCTGAATCAACATAGCCAACCAGTCCAGTTGAATTTCTACCAAATTCCAAGCATACATCAGAAGTACCTCTTAAATATCTCAGTATCCACTTAACAGCTTCCCAGTGCTTCTTTCCTGGATTAGACATATGTCTACTAACAACACTGACAGCATGAGATATATCTGGACGAGTGCAAACCATTGCATACATAATGCTACCAACTGCACTATAGTAAGAAACTTTTGACATATACCTTTTGTCTTCATTAGTTTGAGGTGAACATGAAGCTGAGAGTTTAAAGTGTGCTGCAATCGGTGTACTGACAGTCTTAGCATTCTACATTCCAAAACGCTCCAAGACTTTTTCAATATATTTCTGCTGAGACAGAAAAGTCTTCCTGAACTTCTATCTCTAGAAATTTCCATTCCCAAAATCTTCTTTGCTGCTCCAAGATCCTTCATCTCAAATTCAGAACTTAACTTATTTTTCAAAATATTAATTTCAGATATATCTTTCGCTGCAATTAACATATTATCAATATAGAGCAACAAATAGATGAATGAACCATCGACAAGTTGATTCAAATAAACACAACTATCATATTTGCTTCTAGCAAAACTAATACTCAACATGAATGAATCAAACCTTTTATACCACTGCCGAGGGGATTGTTTAATCCATACAAGGACTTCTTCATATGACAAACTTGATCTTCTTTACCTTCAACATGAAAATCCTCTGGCTGCTCCATATATATATCTTCTTCTAGATCGTCATGTAAGAATGCAGTCTTAACATCTAATTGCTCAAGTTCAAGATTCTGCAAAGCAACAATAGCAAACAAAGTACGAATAGAAGTATGTTTCACAACTGGAGAGAACACATCATGAAAATCAACACCCTCCACTTGACTGTACCCTTTTGCCACCAATCTTGCTTTGTACTTTATCTCTTCATTATTAATTCCTTCTTTCTTCTTGAACACCCATTTGCAGCCAATAATCTTTTTATTCACGGGTTATTTTATAAGATCCCAAGTGCCATTCTTCTGTAGAGATTCCATCTCCTCCTGCATTGCTATTAACCACTTATTACAATCAGGACTTCGAATAGCTTCAAAATAAGAGGAAGGATCAGGTAACTCAATATTTTCAGCAACACTTAATGCATAAGCGACCAGTTCTTCAAATCCGAGCCTTTGAGGTGCTTTTATTTCTCTCCTCGGTCTATCACGAGCTAACATGTATTGCTGCTGAACTTGAGGTGATGTATGAACTTCAGGAGCATCAAGAGTATCATTCTTTTCATCAGAAGAGCTTGACAGTTCTAACTCCACATTCTCCAAAGTTTTCTACTTTTTTGTATCACCAATAATAGACAAATCTTTTTCTCGAGTGAAACATCACAGATTCATCAAAAGTAACATCTCTACTGATAATAAATTTCTTGATTTCAGGACACCATAATCTATAACCTTTAACACCAGATTTATAACTAAAAAATATGCACTTCCTAACTCTAGGTTCAAGCTTTCCATCATTAACATGTGCATATGCAGGACAACCGAAAACTCCTAAATGTGAGTAATTATGAGAATTACCTGACCACACTTCTTCAGGAATTTTTAAGTCTAAGGATCGGTGAAGAGACCAATTCACTAAGTGACATGCCAGGTTAATAGCCTCTGTCCAAAACTCCTTGCCAAGTCCTGCATTTGACAGCATACATCGTGCTCTTTCTAGTAGAGTTCTGTTCATTCTTTTTGCGACTCCATTCTGCTGTGGAGTTCTCACAACTGTGTGATGCCTTGCAATACCTTCTTTGTCACAGAATTCATTGAACTTAGAATTACAGAATTCTAGTCCATTATCAGTTCTCAGTCTCTTCACAACTTTTCCAGATTGCTTCTCTAGCAAAGTCTTCCATGACTTGAATGTTTCGAATACATCATCTTTATGCTTTAGAAAATAGATCCAAACTTTTCTAGAGAAATCATCAATAAATGTCAGCTACCTATTTCCTCCTTTCGAAGGAACCTGAGAAGGACCCCATAAATCTGAATGGATGTAATCAAGGGTTCCCTTCGTCTTATGAATGGTTGAGCCGAAACTAACTTTCTTCTGCTTTCCGAAGATACAATGCTCACACAGCTCTAACTTTCCAACTTTTGCACCAGGAAGGAGACCTCTGTTACTGAGAACTTGCATGCCTTTCTCACTCATATGGCCCAAACGCATGTGCCATAACTTTGTGCAATCTTCTTCTGAGGTAGATGAGACTGCTACTGAACATATCACCGTCGAACCTTGGAGAACATACAAACTACCGATTTTGAGGCCTTTCATCAATACAAGAGCACCACGGAAAATTTTCATTCCATTAGACTCAATAATAACTTTACAACCATTTGAGTCTAAGACACCGAGAGAGATAAGATTCTTCTTCAGATCAGGAACATGTCTGACTTCTGATAATGTCCTAATAATCCCATTCATCTTAATCTGGAAGGACCCAATACCAACAGTCTTACAAGCAGCATTGTTGCCCATAAAAATGACTCCACCTTCAACAGATTTGTACGTGGAGAATCAATCTCGATTGGGACACATATGGTATGAGCATCCAGAATCGAGAATCCATTCACTTGATGATCTGGATTTGTTTGATGCCGTTACCAACAGAATATCTTCATTATCACTTTCTGCTACACCGGCATCTGCAACTTAAGCCTTTTGATTTCCCTTCTCGTTGCCATCGTTATCATTTTATTCTTATTCTGTAATTTATAACACTTTGCTTTGATATGACCCTTCTTCTTGCAATAATTGTAGACTTTATCTCTGTTCTTCGACTTGGATCTGAATCTATCTTGATTTTGATTTCTCGTCTGATGTCTGCCTCTTGCGATCAGACCTGAGGCTTGATCATCAGATTTGCTGCTTGATCCCAATTCATTATCCAACTTTTCTTTACTCAGCAGTTTGCCCTTAACATCTTCAAACGTGAGTTTGTCCCTACCGTAGATCATCGTCTCCTTAAAGGTTTTATATGAAGATGGCAGAGAACAAAGAAGTAATAGGGCCTGATCTTCATCATCAACCTTTGCATCTACGTTCTTCAAATCATTGATTAGGGCAATGAACTCATTGATATGTGATTTGATCGACGTACCTTCGGTCATACGAAAGGTGTACAGCCGCTGCTTCAACACAAGTCGATTCGCTAGGGTTTTCGTTATATACAGAGTTTCCAACTTCATCCAAAGATCGGCTGTCGTCTTCTCTGCGAGAACTTCTTGAAGAACATCGTTCGTCAGGCACAACTGAATCGCAGACATGGCCTTCTCGTCAAGATCCTCCCAGGCGGACGCCTCCATGGCATCAGGCTTTTGACCCGACAGCGCCTTCTTCAACCCATTCTGAACCAGGATGACATGCATTCGAACCTGCAACAAACTGAAATTTGTGTTCCCGTCGAACTTCTCGATGTCGAACTTCGTTGTAGTCATCTTCGCGAAAAGAAACTCGGCTCTGATACCAATTTATTGCGAATAGAACACCGAGGATCGATGAATAATCAAAACAATGAAAGAAAGAGAAGATGAACACAGAGATTTAATGTGGTAAAACTCTCTTGATCAATGTGAACAAGAGAGAAACATCAACGGGCAAAGAAGGCCGCCGTCAGAAATTTTTTACTATGAGCCAAAAGATAGTGTACATCATATAAAATCTTAACCCTCATATATAAAGGTTCATACCGCGGGGAGCTTCGCCCCCCGCACCCCCCACGAGAATCAGTGGCGGGCTACGGGCTTGAGCCTAACGGTCCAAGCCCTTCGCTTCCACCACAGATTCTCATTTTTCCTCCTTTTTCATTTTTTTTCTTTCATAATTTTAGGTACATGGTACATAATTCAAGGCACACCAACAGATATCAATCAATTATGATACTTTGTGGAGTTTTATTTTGGAGAATGCCTCATGTTATCATGAATGAAGAATTATGTGACTTTTAGAAATTTTGGTTATCATCTTTTCTTCGATCAGCTCAGATTTCACGTCAAAACAATGGGGAACAAAGCGTGGTGACAAATTGAACATATATTTCATTGCATATGAATATTATGGTGAAAGTTAGAGATGCCAACAACTATTGATTGATGCAGAGTAAGAATTTATTGGTTCTTCGTCTGATCATAAGAATGAGAAACCTGATTCTGTTCAGTTTGTTTCAGTCTATCCCAAATCGCATTTGTAATATGTTTTTGATGATGCAGGGGTAAAAAATTACTTCAGTTCATACTAACTAATGCAAAATAATAGTGATAAATGATTGTGCAACAATCCATAAAATAATAATATTGTTATCGCTTTGGCGGACTGCCACAAAGCCTTTATTCTTTTTTTTCATCTCTCTAGGCCTCTCCACAATTTTTATTATAGCTTATGAGATAAAAGTATTAAAAAAATTTCTAACACGAGATATAAGAGTCTTTATAACAAAATTTTAATCAAAATCTAATAAAAATTGTCTTAAATTAAATGTTATTGACATAGTAGAAAAAAGTGTGTCACCCCAACATTTCTTTAGGTCCTTAATATGAATATATTAATCAAGTATATAATGCGATATGTGCAAAATTAAACAACACCTGCCATCATCATATGATAATGCTTAAAGAACATTATAGTTACGCCAAAAGCGAAATGCTCCATTTGTTTTTAATTTGAAATTTATTAAAATAAAATAATTTGAATGGAACAATATTTAATTTTTTAAAAAATAAATATAAAAATATAACTTTCTATACTAAATAATGTAAAAGAAGTGGTCAGTGTGATTGTCAGGTTAATTGAATTCATTCCTGCAAAATTTCATCCAATCCAATCAGTTGCATCTGGGTTGGAGTTTAACTCGCCGTGAACATGTCTATGTGAAAAATAGAATTTTAGAAATCTTGGATTAAATACAAAAAAATGCTAAAGATTGAAAATTTGAAAGTATAAATTCAAATTAGTTCAAGGAGTTAAAAGAAATCACCCTATATTTTAAGATCGTCTTTCGATTTACAATTTTCAAAGTGATCGAATAAATATCTCAAACTATTAGTTCTACTAATTTGTATAGCTTTAATTGCACGTCTGATAATGAAAACTGAAATTTTTTATAGAAATATTTTATGTACCCAAAATTATAATTTTGAACTATGATATTGAAAGAGAAGAAGCTGCTTGCCGTTTAATCTCAATCCCGTTTGATGATGGCAAGCAAGAAGGTTCGTACGTGACATGTTAGTTACGTACATTGAGTCATTGACTCCTCGTTGCTCCCTTGATTCGCCATGCAACTTGGTAGTAGTACATGCTTGAATCATTCAAGTAAACGTTTGTCTTGACCGGCAAACCAAGTATTAGATTGCTTGTTCAACCATAGGCTTGGCTATCTGGATTTCAAATTAGATATAAAAAAAAAGTAGTTCAAAATTTCAGATTTTTTTTCTTGAGAGATTGAAGTTTTTTTAACCGCTTTATATCTTAAAAAAAATGTGAAAATAATTCTTTTATCACCACATTTTTTTCTAAAATTGATGAAACTGACTTTCTTAGCTTTGACTACAATTAATGCCATGTGAAAGACTTGACAATATGAGTTACAATTCTCACTTCATATTGCTCCATCTGAAGCCACAAGTGCGACTTCTGGCGTGAGAAAAATCCTGAGTACTACATTCTTATATCTCAATTTTACGGGTTAATTCTTATATATCAAGTAGCACTTGGGCCCCTTACTAATACTTGAATGATTTGTCCGATATTGTAAAATCCTTTCTTACAAATAATATTTTGATCGACACTAATTTGTGACCATTAACTATTTTCCCCTCACATCGAAGCGAACAAGTTTGATTGTCTTAGCTTATAACATTGTAATTGCGAGCTCCTGAATTCGTGGGCATGGAATGGGTAACAATTAGTACCTTGAAGCTTTATAATGCCAGAATCGAACAATTGATACCTTGAAGCCTTGACTCAAGAGGTATACTGCACTGCATATATTGCCATGTGCAAGAGTGTAATTAAGCGGTATAATTTGGGCTAATTGGGCAGCTAATTAAGTTAATGTGAAAAGAAACGTGCTTCTCTCACTCGATCTCTCAACTAATTACGTTATTTGTGTTAGTTCGTTCGAACTTGTGACAAACTAAAAGCCATTTGTCGGACCATTTGATGCTGATTGCTGACTCCCTTGATCTCAGTTTGCAAAGCTGTCCCCTTCGTTGGTCAAAATGTCGTAGTGTAAGTTGACGGGAAAATGAAGTGGAAAAAACAGCATTTGATGGCGTAACGACTGACTCATCAATCTTGACTGCCTACTGGTCAAAGTACGTACACGCTTTCTGAAGGACTAGGGAGATCTGGTGATCACCAGAAAAGAAAACAAATGTGAACTAAGAAGGAAAAGAAGAAAGAGTAAAAAACATGTGTTTTGCAAGGGAAAGAAAGAAGAGTAGCAACAGTTTCGGATGCTGCGGGATGCATCATGCAAAACACTGTACCTTGTTCCTTCACAAGTTGCAGCTTCGGGTTGCATTCATGTACGTGTCCTAGCAGTGTCGTCCCTTGTACATACAAGGGTTCACAACCAGAAGCCTTTCAGATGGGAGGTAAAGCCCTGCCGCAATATTCTTCTGCTGTACTGCTACTACTGGCCGCCGAAGCAGTCCTCTTGCTCGCCGTTCTCCCCCTCGCTTCTTCAGATATGAATATGATTGAAGCCCACAGAGACGAGAAGCGGATCCTTCTGCAGATGAAAAGTGAATGGGGTGATCCTCCTGCTCTCGGGACGTGGATTGACCGCGACTCCACGAATGGCTCCCAACATTGCCACTGGACTGGAATCCAGTGCATCGATGGCGCCGTTGTCGGCATCGTCCTCAGAAATCAAAACATCGACGGACCGATCCCGGTGGCCACCTGCGGCCTCGTGAACCTTTCCCGCCTCGACCTCTCCGACAACTACATCCCAGGCTCGTTTCCAGCTCACCTCTACAACTGCTCCAACCTGAATTACTTGAACTTGTCTGTGAACCTATTCGTCGGCAACCTTCCTTCCGACATCCACAGGTTGTCCTCAAAACTCAAGGAGTTGAACCTGAGCTCCAACAACTTCACGGGCGACGTCCCTCCCTCCATCGGCCGACTGCCGAGCATTCGGTCTCTGCACCTCGAGAACAACCTCTTTGATGGTTCTTTTCCGGCGGAGCTTGGTAACCTCTCGACCTTGGAATACCTTGCTCTTGCTTACAATCCCTTCGCGCCTGCAAGCATCCCTCGCGAGTTTGGTAACATGAGCAGTCTCAAATTTCTTTGGATGACGCAGACAAATCTGGTCGGCAAGATACCGGAGACTATCGGGAAGGCGACAGAGCTCGAACAGCTGGACCTGTCGACGAATTCTCTTATGGGGACGATTCCCGCCAGCATATGGATGCTGGAAAAGCTGCGGTTCTTGTATCTCTACAATAACAGTCTCTCAGGGGAAATCAGCAGATCGATCAGGTGCTTGGCCTTGCAAGAAATAGATGTATCCACCAACCAGTTAACCGGTTCGATACCTGCAGACTTTGGCAAGCTCGAGAATCTCTCCAAGCTCATCATGTACGACAATCAAATTTCGGGCGAGATACCCGCAAGCATCGGCCTTCTTCCTGCACTAAATGTCATTAGGCTCTTTATTAACAACATTTCAGGTGCTTTACCTCCTGAACTGGGGAAGCACTCCAATCTCTGCGATCTCCAAGTATCTGAAAACAATATTTCCGGCAGCTTGCCGACTTATTTATGTGCAGGAAAGTCTCTTACATCTTTGGTGGTGTTCAACAACCGGCTCACAGGAAGCCTACCAACATCTTTGAGCAGCTGCAGCACATTGGAACACCTCATGCTCTCCAATAATAACTTGTCTGGTGATTTCCCCGTTGGGATTTGGTCTGCCGTGAACTTGACGAGAATTTTGATCAGTCATAATTCTTTCACGGGAACACTTCCTGAAGAATTGCCCAGGAACCTCAATCGGTTGGTGATGGATGGCAACAAGTTCTCCGGAAGCATCCCATCATCAGCGACTAATCTGCAGGTATTCATAGCCAGAAACAACTTGCTTTCTGGCACAATTCCGATGAACCTCACCGGAGTTTCAAGCTTGCAAAACCTGTGTCTTGGTGGAAATCATATCTCCGGTCCGATTCCTCCGTCGATCTCCACCTTGCTATTCCTTGTCAACCTGGACCTGAGCAACAATACGCTCACTGGAAATATCCCCCCAGAGATTGCATCACTACCTGATCTCATCTCTCTCGACCTCTCTAACAACTATCTTTCTGGATCGATACCGCCAGAGATGGCCAATCTTAAGCTCAATGCCTTTAACCTTTCTCATAATCAGCTCTCCGGTCAGATACCAATCCAATTTCAAATTGAAGTTTACATGAATAGTTTTTTGTCAAATGCTGGTCTCTGCACAAGCAAACCAATGACAAATCTTTCTATATGCCCGGTCAATTCTGAGGGCGGCAGAAAGCTCACGAAGGTCATAATAATTCTGCTTCCTGTACTTGGTACATTAGTTGTAGCATTGGTCGGAGTGATCGTGTTCCTAGTCGTCAGAGAATGCCGCAGGAAAAGGGCAGCTGACAGGAGCTCTTGGAAGCTCACATATTTCCACAAGTTGGACTTCGACGTGGATGACATCGTGAGTGGCCTCGTGGAGAACAACCTCATTGGCTCTGGTGGATCAGGAAAGGTGTACAGCATCACACTCGGAGGCAAAACCAAGGAGATCGTGGCCGTGAAGAATATTTGCAACGATATGAAGCTCGACTCGAGGTTGAACAGGGAGTTTGAGGCGGAGGTCAAGTACTTGAGCTCAATCCGACATGTTAACATCGTGAAGCTTCTTTGCTGCATGACGAGCTCGGACGCCAAGTTGCTAATCTACGAGTACATGCAGAACGGAAGCTTGGATCAATGGCTCCACAATAATCTAAGGACGAAGGCCGACGCCGAGCCCTTGAATTGGTCCAAGCGTCTGTCCATCGCAGTCGGAGCTGCACGGGGGCTATGCCACATGCACCATGATTGCTCTCCGCCGATCATACATCGTGACATCAAGTCCGGCAACATACTGCTGGACTCGGAGTTCGGAGCTAAAATTGCAGACTTCGGCTTGGCTCGTATGCTTCTCGCGGCCGGGGAGTCCGCCTCTGTCTCAACAGTAGCAGGTTCTTTTGGATACATCGCTCCAGGTGAGGTCCTATCTCCTATGGCTAATTACACATTTGCAGTGCTCATAGGCACTAATTGTTTGATGCTGTTTGTATCAGAGGTCGTGTCATCGGGTAAAATTAGTGAGAAGGTGGACGTTTATAGCTTCGGGGTGGTTCTGCTGGAGCTAACGACAGGAAGGCGAGCGACAAATGGAGATGAGCACGAGTGCCTGGCCGAGTGGGCGCAGCAGCAGTTCCGGCAACGGCACGGCATGCCAACCGAGATCATCGACGAGGAGCTAAGCGATCATGTCGATTACTACTTGGATGAGATAGCGACAGTTTTCGAGCTTGGCTTGATGTGCACCAGTTTTGTGCCTTCTTCCAGGCCTTCCATGAACGAGGTGTTGCAGTTGTTAATGCAATGCCATCTGCCTCCATCGACGAAACAAAAACTCCGGGACGATTTTGAGATGTCTCTGATCTTTCAAGAGAAAAAAGGCAGTAGGAGGAAAAGTTTGTCCGACGCCGGCGAAGAAGAAAATGATGATATTATAGTTGAGATAGTGTAGATCAAAATTCAACTATTTTTGTAAGTTATAGCACCATTTTTTAAAGATTTTTTTATTCTTCCATTTTGTGCATCAAGCAATACCCAGCCAACATTGGCTTGTAATCTAAAAGGAATGATTTTTAATGGCATGATAATGCTACAAATTAATTAGCTCACTAGTGTTCAATCTGAGTTTTAATTATCTTGATGTTAATTATATTTATACTGTGACAGAGGAACCAATAGTATCACATGCTCAAATTTAAAATTTAAAATATATCAAATGATTTCAATATTAAAGTGAAATTCAATTGAAACTGAAATGTAAAATACTTTTTAATAATTCAGACGAAATGTAAAAAATCTATCTTGATTTAAATATTTTTTATAAAAAAAATTATGATTTTGAAGCATGTCCTTCTTTCACATTTTTTTTAAGTTATATAGATGGCGTATTAAGAGGAGATTGAATGACTTATGAAAATTTCTTATTCATTTTTACAAGAAAAATGAAGGCTCGTGAGACTGATTGAATGATTGTTTTAATTTTAAGTTTGTCTCCATATTTTGAATCGCGGCCATGCCTAATTTAAAAAAGCTGATCATAACTAAATAATTCAAGTTGGTGCGAGTTTTAAATTTTGTCTTCAAATATAAGTCACAGTGACTAATATTCTTTTGTCAACATAAATATACAGTTATAAGAATAATATTCCATCTTAAACTGAAGCATTTTAATCTTAAGTTATATGTTAACTTTGTATTTATTTTTATGTATATTTTTTATCAATTATTTTTAATGGTGCTATGCTCAAAGTTCCCTAGTTTCTTATATAAATAAACAAGGATTGATGGATAAATTAATTTGAGCAATTTTATTCAAACCTTATCTTGCTTTTCAACTTTATTTTCGAATACTAATTTATAACAAAAAAAGTCATTTTCCGTTTTATAGATAGTTACTCTTTTCTACTTTTTTACTTATTATTATTAATATTTTTTTTATGGTTCAATATGGCTGCTACGTTGATTATATAATCAGTAAATTGGCTATTATATATTAAAGAATTATAGTTGAGATAAGTTAGTAATTGAAAGATTATTTAATTAAAAATTAAAAATCGAGGATTGAGTTAAAATATAAGATAAAATTCGAGTACAATATGACATTTGTCCAAAGATTAAATTTTCCTCCTATTTCCTTCAATTTAAGCACAAGATGACATTTGTCTTTCTTTTGTGTAATCTTTACAATAGGGGTGTTGATCGAGTTGGATTCGACCCGTGAATAAACACGATCTAATCCGATCAAATTTGATCGGATCGGAACGTGAGATTTTTGGAAGCTAAATTCGGTCCGACCCAATTCAGATTGGGTCTGGTTGGATTACTCGATCATTCATTTTTTTATTTTTTACTATTTTATATTTATTTAGAATAAAAATATAACTTAATATTTATTTCAAAGCATAAAATAAGTTTTCTAATTTTTTATTATTTCTGTACTTTAAATATTTTATTTTATTTTTAAAAATTCTAAAATAAATATAAGCTTAAGCTTGAATAAAAAAATTAGATCTATCATGTCGATTCGAGTTGAAAAATTTTAACTCGTACCCGATCCGACTCATCATGTTCATGTCGAGTCGGGTCCGACTTGACTTGACCCAAATTAGGTTGGGTCGAGTTGAGTCGTCGAGTTCATCTGATCGACTCGACTTTGTGAACATCCTAACTAACATCTACTTGAATATGCATAAAAAACAATAAAGTCCAAAATTGATGTTTTTATCATTTGTTGAATTCATAGGAGATGTAATGTAACGACTGGGTTTGTTATGACTTATAATGTTATAGTTAGTACGTGCAAAATAAAAAAATCTGTTAAATGGGCTAATAATTGCAATGCGATATGATGTTGTGATGACCACATTGTTGGCCATGGCCTTTGAAACCGAACAAAAGTTCTCACGGCCTTTTCTTTTCAATCACGACAATAAAAGAACTACAAATTTACAAATTTTAATTTAAAAAGTATACGAATTTGACAATATTTCCCTTAAGTTTAATTCAAATTTTATCAAGTTGTTTTAATAATTATGAAATTATATATTTCCTTGCTTTCATATTACAATAAAAATATTAAAAAATAATAATCAATGTGAGTAAAAATATTATTTAGTAATTATATTTATGTAATATTATGCTCATATTAAAATTTATTTTATTTATTTTTCCATATTAAAAAGCAAAGATAGAAATGATATTACATAATTATTAAATAAATAATTTAACACAATTTGAATTACATTCAACAGAAAATTTTAAGTGTCAAATTCGAATAAGTTCAGGAGTTAAAATTTATCATTTATGATTTAATATTAAATGTATAAAAAATAATTCAAAGTGGTCAAACAAAATAACTTCTAAAGAAATTTCGGAGCTTAAACTCCATCATGGTCGGGATCTTCAATTTAAATTGGAATAACACGAGAACAAAAGTGGAACATCCTAATCCTCTATATTATTTTGAATCCCATGATTGCATTGTTAAGAAATCTTATCTCTTTTAGTAATATTATTCAAAGAGGTATCTTTTGATGTGCTCACTGTAATTTTCATCACTACTATAAAAAAAATTATAGTCTAACTATGACAATCACATATCATTAGGCGTTTGGCGATTCCAACCAGACTCAATCTTAATTGGATCAAGAACGATATTTTAATTTGAACCAGTCCGATAAAATTCGACATTAAGCGATTGAGCGTGTGTTTCGATTTTTCTATCCCGATCAATCTTCAAAACTTGACTTAGTACTGTTTAATTTTAAAACTGGATCAATTTTGTCTGACTTAAAACTTTTTAAAATTGCTTTAAAATCAAAGTATAACAAAATTAAATATTTATACTTATGGACATTATCTCACACGTTGGAGAAAATTAGGTTATTGATTTTTTAAAAATATATTAATATTTATATATATTATTGAAATTTAAAGATAAATTAGAAAATTTTATCTAATTTGATCATTTTTTTAAGGGGTTGAGGATTGTGTGGATCTAAATGAGTTCCACACATGTGAACTAGTATAGATCAATGGTAAATATAAATTTATTTTAAAAAATGTTTATCAAATATCACATCTATGAATCAATGATAGATTCTGAATCCATTTTGAATCCACATATTCTCAAACTTTTTTTTAAAAAAATTCGTAATCCAATCTCACCAAAGATAGTTGGATTCGAATTTGAATTGGATCAAATTTAACATTAGAATACAGCTACACTTCAGTTAATTGAAGTTACATTCGTATTAAAAGAACAAACTCCAACAACTATTCGTCACGCAAAAGAGATTAACTCAAAAGGCAATGTAATAACAAGAGGCACAACCTTCCTGACGTATTAAGATTCCTCCACAAACATTTAAAATAAAAATAACTTTGTTAATTGAATCGTACAAATAATTCGTAAGAAATAATTAGTTAATGACTAATATGGTCATAATATTAAGAGTTGTGTTTCTTGATATCAATATGTGTGACTGTTAGTTAAAAGGATGCAATTCTTGAATAAAGAGTGCAACTTGAATAATAATAAATAAATGTGGCATTAGGGGACGAAAGAAAGCAAGACCACGTCAAAATAATTCATCGAAGAACAAAATATTGCTCCATATTGCTCCATCTGAATGATCTCAATAGTAATTATATTCTATTTTAGTTACTACATTAATATTTGAGCCAAGAGTTCACCTTTTTATTGTCAACATCACCAAAGTCACACTAGCACCGGGCAGACCTTGCAGTGACCTATTCAATTTTCTTTTGTCCACGCTCGTCACGTAACTAACGTCAGTGCAACGTACACAAAAGATACGTCCTTCAATTTTTTTATCGGGGAAGATGAATAGTAACAAAACGATGGCCCACTTGCCCATTTGAATGTCGAAAAGTTAATCTCCGATCAAGATTATTAAATTCATAAATTACGATAATTCTTTGCCTGATTATATGTATTCTACTGATTTTGAAAAATATCATAATACCAAAAGTATAAGATAAACATACGTTATAAATTGTGCGTGCGTCGTCTCCCACTAATCCTAATTTATCTCACATTTGGTTGTATTCTATAGATTATCTACTTAATCCAATAGATAACTCACAACCAAACAGTAATATTTTAAGTTAAATTGTACATTATGACATATGTTGATTATAATATATTAAGTTAAATCGTACGTTATGCCAAATGCTCCATATAGTTAAAGCCCAATGGTTATTAGGCCACAAAATTTTGGTTCATAAGCCGACTGATCTAATATTTTTGCTTTCAATTTGTTCATGCCATTTCGATTTAAAATCATTATTCCTTTTGGAAATATTACTTGAGAATTTCAGTTAAAGATTATCATGTATTTTATGAGACCATGCAATTCTAATTATTCAAAAATATTATATTCAAAATTATTGCTATTATATTTCGAAGATTACTATATATGATGCACATGATATTAATTATTTTTAAATTTTTGTTTATTACTCTAGGACTCATTGAATTTATTGTTGTTATTTATATTTAAACTGAAATTATTTTTTTTCAGTGGTAATTTTTGGATGATTATTCAACATTCAGAGAAGTTGTTATTATTATTCCTTTTCTTTACATTTTTCTTTACATTTAGAAGTTCGAAATAACTATCCTCTGAATTATTATATTAATATTAATTTTGTGACTCACCAAAATTTCATTATTGAATCAAATTATTCACTATATTTACTTATTTATTTATAATTACATGTATTTGCACAGTTGCTATTTTCGTTTCTAATTTATGTCAATTCATGGTCAAGTGCTATTTTTTTGTTTATGCAAATATTAGTGTTATTGAATCAATTACTTAGAGTTCATTTTCCAATATTTATAATTCTTGTGAAATTTAGAAAATTAGTCAAATTCATTATTATGAACTAATTTTAAGCTGAGCAAATTACGACGTCCGCATGACATTGAAGATGACGTGGAGTCATGAATTTGGTATGGACTAGTGAATGACAACGAAGATAGTGTCAACAATTCACTTTGCGTTTGAGCTTTTTAAAAGTGCCACTAAATAGAAGGCCGACATGAAAGTCAAAGAAAAGTAGGAAGGGAATGATACAAGCTCTAGAATCTCATTTCGAGAATAATCTTATTAGGTAAAGAAACTATAAGATGTTGCATGATCTATTAGTATTATCAAGGAAAGTACAATTCCAAAAATGAAAAGAATGTGCAACTTCCTCTGTACAAATGTAGTATTTGTAAGACAAAGAAAATTGATAATATAGACCATCTGAATGGAACAATTGTCATGTATGGCTGAATATGTTCCCATTATAATTAGTAATATTTCAGGTGGTATTAATACTGAATTAGTGATTGCCACAATCATGTGACTTAACAGAATAGTTAAGTTGGTTAATAATTTGCTAGTTCAGTTAGTCATAGAATTTGAGGTAACTAGAATTATGCGGACCAATATCTTCAAAGCCAAAAAGGTTTAAGAAGAGATACGAGTTCATTGTGATACACAATTAGAATTATCTTGACTAACGAGGAAGTAGTCAAAGGGGCAATAGGGAGCATGTCGTACTTGTGAAAAATTTGACCATGTTGAGAAAATTCTCACAAGATAAAGAAAACGGTCCAGAATATGGTACCAGAATAGACGGAACTCCAATAAACCCAAATTTACTATAATAGTCGAATCTAATGTTACGGTGAAAGAAATCATAAAGGTCAAGATGATCGACTACAATGAAATGAAGAAATAAGACAAAGGATATATGAGAATAACACATATATGAATATTGATAGTATTATATTTTAATAGGCAGAATGTGAGAGTTGTACACTCAGTGATAAGCCTAAATTTCATCTCTGTATTTATTCTTCGTAAGAATTTTTTTTTGAAGTTGATATCTAATTTTGAAAGTTTCTATCAGAAAGAACGAAAAGATCTTGTTATGAGAAGTATTGTTCCTAAATATGATTTATTTTGTCTTTCGATGAAATGAATAATCAATTAATGTATTCTTCTAAATATTATGTGTGAAAACTTTATCTTTGTTAAGAGAGTGCACACTCGAAAATTTAGAATTGAACAAATGCGAAAATAAATCTGAAGGTTAACATATTAAATGCAAGCACTACAAGAATATTGCGATTTTGCGACGGGTATATCCGTCGCAAAACCTTCGAAATCCGTCGCAAATATGTCTTTGTGACGAATTTTTCGACAGATAGGGAGTAGTTGGAAATTTTGTCGTCGAAAAAAAACTATCGGCATTCCTCGAATATCCCTTCGAAGATTTTGATGGATATTCCGTTGGCCCCCCTTGAACTATCCACTTAAATCCATCTGTCAACCTCTGTCAACTTTTTTGTTAATTTTTATTATTCTTATTTATGAATGACCAAATTACCCTTCCCTCTAATATTGAAAAATAAAAAAAATAATATATTATAAAAATAAAAAGTTTACTTATTTTAAGTTCTGAGGGTAATTTGGTCATTTCATAAATAAAAAAAAAATAAAAATTAACAAAAAATAACAGAGGTTGACAGATGGACTTAAGTGGAAAATGTGGTATAGTTCAAGGGGTCAGCGGAATATTCGAAAGACGTGGGTAGACGCGAAAAAAGTTCATAATTCAAAGTGGATCAGCGGAAAAAACCCTAAAAAACAAAAAAAATAGGCCACCAGCTGCCGGATCGGCGCTGGCAGCCAATCCGGAGCAGGCGGCTTGAATCCAGATAGAGAGAGAGATAGAGAGAGGAGGGGAATGGGAAAGGGGAGGAGGCCATGGACGCGATCAACCATCCACTCGCCGGATCCGACCGACCGCATGACGGATCCGCGCCCAAGCACCGGATCCGGCCGTCCGACGGCCCACACGCTGGATCCGGCCGTCCGACGGACCGCACGCCGGATTCGGCCGTCACCCGCAAGCCGGATCCATGCCCGCGCGCTGGATCTGGTCGTGTGCCGCCCGATCCGGTCGCAACCCTCGCGCCTGCAATCGAATCCGGCCGCCTGCTGTTGGATCGACAGCCCGTGGGCCGGATCCGGCGCCGAATCCGACCGACTGGCTGCTGGAGTCGAGAGAGAGGGAGAGGGAGTGGGGGAGAACAACTGCAATCATTGCGGGAGTCGTCACCGTCTCGTCACCGCCGTCGCCGCCCGTCGTCACTGTGGGAGAGGGAGGGAGAGGAGAGAGAGAGAGGGAGGAGAATGAGAAGGTAGATTAGGAGGGTGGAAAATATGAGAGAGGGGATGGGGGAAGGAGAAGGTGGAGGGGGAAAAGTGGGCGGGAAATTATTTGAGTTAGTGATGGGTATATCTTTCGGAATTAGCGAAGGATTTGACATCCGTCGGTAATTCTGAAGGCATTATCCGTCGATAAATAAAATAATATTATTTTTATGATTTTATCATTATTTATATAAGATTTTTTTATTAAACATTATAATAATAGAACATATACGACTAAAAACATTAGTCATCATAAAATTTATAGAAGTAATAGAATTTTGAATAAAATTAATTGAAATACTTAAATATATATAAATTTATAATTATGGTAGGAATTTAGTTGAATTTGATAATGTTAACGTACATATAATACTTATGTTAATCAATATGTGTATAAAATGTGTTGTAGATTTATGTTTAAAATTGAACAATGTAAATGGATGATTGTATTATTTTTAAAATAAAATTAGATGACCTTGTAGTTATAAGAGTAAAGTTAACTTAGAGTTTTGAAACTAGATGACCGTCTCAATTTTGAATTTTAGAATTACGACAACTTATGTTTGATGGCCGCAAATTTTAGAAGCTTAAGTCAGATGACCTTATTGTTATAATAATTTAAGTTTAATAACCGCAATATTTCGAAGTTAAAGTTGGATGACTATTATTATCTTTATAAAGAAGTTGATGTTCACATTAATAATATTATATGTATTAATATCTATGATTAGAAACATTAATAATATGTTTACATTAATAATACATAAAATCTTATTATTAACATTAATAATATTATGTGTATTAATATATATGATTAAATCATTAATAATATTATATTATATTATGAATAGTATATATAAAATTTTATTATTGACATTAATAGGATTATATGTATTAATATTTATATGATTGTAAACATTAAAACTATCATATTATATTATGAATATTTTATGTAAATGGAATAATAATTATATATATAATAATGATAATAAATGATGCTATTTTAGTTACCGATGGGTATTTCCTTTGAAATTACCGACGAATGTTAATCCTTTGGTAATTTCGAAGGCATTATCCTTCGGTAATTATCGACGAGTAATGTCCTTCGAAATTGTCGACGAATGCTAAATCCATCGGTAATTACCGAAAGATAGTGCCTTAGGTAAATAAAATAATAATATATTATTAATGTCTATAATATAATACATATCTCTGCATTTACTTAAATTATTTATAATATAAGATTATATTACTAATGTTTATAATTATATATATATTAATACATATAAGTAATATCAATACATATAGTATTATTAATATTTAATAATAATATTATATATAATTAATGATAATAAATGATAATATTTAAATTACCGAAGGATAATGTCATCGAAATTATCGATGGATGTTAATCCTTATAATTTCGAAGGCATTTTTCTTCGGTAATTACGTACGGGTAATGTCCTTCAAAATTACCAAGGATGCTAAATCCTTCGGTAATTTCGAAGGCACTATCCTTTGGTAAATAAAATAATAATATATTATTAATATTTATAAAAAATATAACACATCTCTCTCTCCATTTTTTATAAAATATTTATAATATAACATAATATTACTAATGATTGTAATCATATATATTAATCAATGTTGTAAGACCCGACCCGGACATCGACCCGAATTGCTTAACGGGTCAAGTCGAACCGGTCGGACCGGGTCGAACCGAATGGTCGGACCGGATAATACAAATTAATAAAATAATAAAATAAATTAAGGTGATCATTGTAATATTATTAATATGTAATATCTTATTTAGCAAAAAATAAAAAACATAATATAATAAAATATTTAGATCAAATAATATAATAAAGTAAGCATTAATTGAATCATCAATCGAATATTTTCTAAAAAATCTCGTGAGGTAATTATAAAAAATAAAAATATTGATGAAATATTATATATATATATAATAAAGAAGAATGTTAAACATAAATCTCATATAAAGATATATATAAATAATATTTTTTTAAAAAGTTTTAATATTTTTTATATGTTTTATTTTTTTATGTATTTTACAACTTTGACCCGTCCGGGTCGGTCAAACTCGTCGGGTCGAGCGGTTGAACCCGGGTTTTGACCGGGTCAAAGCGGGTCATTCGCTTGACCGGATTTTGATTGACCCACAGGCCGTTTTAATGTCCGGACACCGGTCCGACCGGCCGGGTCGGGCCGGGTCTTACAACACTGATATTAATACATATAGTTAATATCAACATATATACTATTATTAATGTTCAATAATAATATTATATATATATATATATAAATATTGATAATAAATTATACTATTTTAATTACTGAAGGATAATGCCTTCGAAATTACTGATGGATGTTAATCCTTCGGTGATTTCGAAGGAATTTTCCTTCGATAATTACCGAAGGGTAATGTCATTTGAAATTACCGATGGATTCTAAATCCATCGATAATTTCGAATCCACTATCATTCGGTAAATAAAATAATAATATAGTATTAATGTTTATAATATTACACATATCTCTCTTCTATTTTTATAAAATATTTATAACATAACATAATATTACTAATGATTGTAATCATATATATTAATACATATAATTAATATCAATACATATACTATTATCAATGTTTAATAATATTATTATATATATAAATATTAATAATAAGTTATACAATTTTAATTACCGAAGGATAATGCCTTCGCTATTACCGATGGATGTTAATCCTTTGATAATTTCAAAGGTATTTTTCCTTAAGTAATTACCGAAGGAATGTCCTTCGACATTACCGACGACGGATGTTGAATCCTTCGATAATTTCGAAAGCACTATCCTTCGGTAAATAAAATTAATAATATATTATTAATGTTTATAATATAACACATATCTCTCTTCCATTTTTATAAAATATTTATAATAGAACATAATATTACTAATTATTGTACTCATATATATTAATACATATAATTAATATCAATACATATACTATTATTAATGTTTAATAATATTATATATATTGATAATAAATTATACTATTTTAATTACTGAAGGACTGTACAGGTGCGAGATTTTTGTGTTACACCGTGACTTTTATAAAAGGATTGCACAGGTCCTATGTTGATTACTTTTGGTGAGTCTAGAATCATGTATGACCAACATGAGAAAATAAGTTGACTCAATTAAGCAACGGTGAATGAGCACTATGTGACTTGCCGGAAGTAGAAAAAAATACATAGAGTGCAAATGGGTATTCATGAAAAGGTGTAAAATTGATGGTACTATTGAATAGTAATAAAAGAAATGTGTTGCCAAGGGTTATACTCAGTTAATTGGAATTGACTTTTAGATAATATATTCTTTAGAAGCTAAGTATGCATCGATAATGATGAGCTTAGCAATGATCGTATATGTGTTTTTTTAGGTTATTCCAATGGGATTAACTTGCTCAATGGAGAGTTGAGAAAATAAATATATGATAGTCTGATTTTCAGGAAGAAAATTTTTGAAGAATAGGGTGTACAAAGAAAAGTCATAATATGACTTATGAAAATTATGATATCAATGATATCAAAATATCAAAGATGGACATTCAATTTTGGCATAACCAAATTGGATTATTGTATGTGCATCAAAATAGTTGGAGTAAGTTTGTGATAATTATTTTTTTTTAATCTGGCATTTTGCTCATCGAAAAATGATGTCACATGGCTCAACACGATAAATAAATGGTTGAGCAAAAAATTTGGAATGAAAGACATTTGTAGAATGAGCTATGTTCTTGAAATTTAAGTGACTCAGAATAAGAACTCAAGAACACTAAATTTGAGTCATTAACAATATCTGAATAAGATATTGTTGTGATTTTAGAATATAGAATAATATTTTAGTACATACATCACTTGTGATTTGGAAAAAACTTAATGAAAATGTCAGTGTCCTGAATAAAGGATGAAAATTTCAATGCACAGGAGATGAGAGCTTGATGTATGAAATATTATGTGCAAAGTATGTGTTGACTTATTCAGTCTGATTAAGATAATCCTGGAATGACAAAATTGAGAAGTCTCGAAAAAAATTATGAAAATTTTGGAAGGCAAAAGTATAATTGAGATTGACATACACAAGCTGATACACTTGAGGCTATAGGCTATTCGGATGAGGATTTCGATGGAGATATTGATGATTGAAAATCCACATCGGGCCACTTATTTATGCTGGGTGGTGTAGTTATTTTTTGAGGTAACAAGAAATAATGATGTGGGTGAGACATACACAAGAAGCTGAATATATTGCCTATAATATGACAATGGATCAAACATTTTTTTATGAAACTTGAGCTAAATTTATGCAGTGGACCACTGCCGGTGTACTATGATAATCAAGCTGCGGTAAACTTGATACACAATGGAGCAAATAGTTCCAAAGGAAAGCATATATAAATCAAGTATTACTATCTACAAGATATAGTAGAAAAGAAGAAAGTGATCGTAACTTATATGTCTACTAGTGACATGTTAGTTGATTATCTTATTAAGAGAATTGCAGCAGGGACATTCATTAAACACATTGGTTTAATGGGACTCATGAATATTTGAGTCAAAGAGGAAGTTTCATGAATAATGAAATTCGTGGTTATATTAAACGCTTGTTTAATGCGACTCAAGAATTTGAGTCAAGTTGGAGTTTCATGAATAATGATCTCCAAGGTAATATATATTTTTTGTTAACACTATAAGAACAATGAATGTTGGACATCAGTTAAGATGAAGTTTCACGAACAGTGAACTTCGGGATAATATCTCCTATTAACACTATATGAATAGTGGGTGTTAAATATCATTGACCATAGTGGTCAAGTGAGAGATGTTAGTTAATGACCAATATGGCCATGATATCAAGAGTTGTTTCTTTTGGTATTAACAAGTGTGACTATTGGTTGAAAGGATGCAACCCTTGAACAAAGAGAGCAACCCTTGGATAATAATAATAGGCATGGCATTAGGGGACGAAAGAAAGCAAGAAAACATCGAAATAGTTCATAAAAAATGGAATATTGTTGCATCCGAATGATCTCTAATAATCAATTATATTCTATTTTAGTTACTACAGAAACATCTTAAGATTTCTCACTCTTTTTTTAATTTTATATCATTTTTTTATAACTTATCACATCATTTGAGCGAATCAATTAACCTCAGGCAATCAAAATATTATTCGTTTTGAACTTTTGGATTATTCAATCAAATCATATTGATCTTTAAACATCAGATCATTACAATCTTTTCTCTTAGCATGCTTAACATCCTCGTTGAGCGGTCCGTGTTGACCCATGTCCCACTTTTTCATGTAGTTCAAGTTTGCATACAAAGTCGACTTTGATACCATTCTGTAACACCTGACTCAATCAAGATAGTGTTTGCTTTAGACTTTCAGCTCGCAGAAATTTAAAACACATCTTAAGAGGTGAAAAAAAATAATTACATATAAAACTTAGGATCAACTTCTTATTTTGCTTATGTAAAACTATTCAATCAAGTCATCATAATTCTTAAACATCATGTCGTTACACGAAGAATTAGATTCCAAATCAGTGCCCAAATTTCAAGCTTATTTGAAGTCTTCAAGACGTGACCATGCCTTGATTGATGCCTACTCGAGAACTAGCATAGTCATGGTCCACAGTGTGGTATTACAAGTCTGATCCCAACGAAGCGACAATGGGATGCGACCAAATCCAAGTATGTCTCATGCTAATGAGAAAACCTGACACGAGTCATGTAAGCCGAATAAAGAGTCAGGTTTACAAATTATTGTTTGATTTCAATGATCCAACTCTACACGGATGGGGATCGATTAAGTCCACTTTGGGTGATTCTAAACTAATTTTTAGTTACCTAAAGTATGGTGTGCTGGGATTAAAAAAGCATCGTATTCGTGCTTCTAGATATGTTGAATAATTGTTCCTATTTCGCGGTGACTATCATGTTTAACAAGTATTATATGCCTCAAAATTATAATTGCAGTAACTTATATTCTTGCTATAAGCTTAACTTGCAAGTATTGGATGCTATAAAAAGATGGTTTAGACAAAGATAAAAATACATATGTTATAAAGAATCCTTGATTATTTAATACTCTTTCACATGCCTACTCATATAAATAGAGAAATATACGTGTAATTCATAAAACAACAATCATTGGATTAAAATCTAATGATGGTAATATAGAAAGTTAAGATAATTTCAATTATTTGATGTCACGATAATATCATCAAATAATTGAAATGATCACATACCACTAAATATTGATCTAATCATGAATCTACACATATAAACTTCTTTCGAGTTTACACCTTGTTGGAATATATGGTTGGCGGCGACTTCACTTTCTGCTTGGAAGATGTCGAAAGTTGTAGACACGTTTTATTTCTTGTTCGTAACGAGAGTTGTTTGTAATACTAGTTCATAATTGATTTATTACGTCTATATCAGTATATGTTTTTAGTATAAATAGAGCACTTAACTCATGTAATGGATTGAGTCGGTTGTAAAACTTTGTTTTCATCTAGTTTTAGTTTTCTTCCGTCTGCAACTGCCTCATTTCTTTTCCTCTTCCACCCCTTTCTTTGTCTTCTCCTCTGGCGTTGAGAGTCCGGCAAGACAAGAGCTCAGATTTTAACGCACCTCGATATATCCCATATAAATATTAACTCCTCTTTTACATGCTTGCGATCTTTTGTATTGTTTGACATGGGATGAATTATTTTTATATGATGTTTTGCTCCTTGGTTCCTAAAATCTCTTAAATATCCACATACCTGCTCACCCCTATGATGATATGTGGATATGCTCCTGCCAAGTCAATATATGACTATATTAACAAAAACCCTCCCACCTATTGGAATGAAATTTTTATTTCATATATAATTATATTTCGATGATACAAATTTTGAAAACATTAGAGTTGTATTTAAAATGCCAAGAAAGTTTAAATATCAATGAGTTACTTCATGCACTAATTATTTTATTAATATTTATTATGTTCTAGTGAGATTTGGATTAAAAGATGAATATAAACTTTATATATAATTCTCATAAACTTTTAGACAATCAAGAATCACTCATTTGAAAAATCACATAAAAAGTTATGCTAAAAAGTGAAGTTCTCCAAAAAGTTCAAATTAAAGTTGATATTTTTATGCATTGTACTTGCACTCAATGTTTGATTACTTTATAATTAAATTTTTGGATGAAAGGTAAATATAAAAGTTGTATATTATTTTGTTATCTTTCCATAAAATAAAATAAAATCAACTCATTTGGATAACTGTGCAAAAGGATGTATACAAAAGAACACAAATCTATCAGACTATCAATAATAATAGTAGACGACCACTTTGAGAAGACAACATCCATTTTAGAAAAAGACAAGTTAAATGGCTAGTCCGAAATGGACGTCCGCTTAGAGGAGTGGACGTCCACTTGACGTCCGCACCAATGTTGAATAGTACAAAACAACCAGTTTTGAATGTCAACGGAGATGTAGAAGGTTGGAGGCTATAAAAGAGGTACAAAATACTTCAAAAAGTTCAAAACTTCCAAAGAAAAGTGGTAAAAACTATTGTAAAGTCCATTACAGCCAAAACTTTCAAATATTGCATTCTTTTTCTCTTACTATCTTGTGTGAGTCTTGAATTGTAAAAGAGAGGTTGCGAGAATGTTCTAGTATTATTGTAATAGATAGTTGAGCTCCCTAGTAGTAAGTTGAGCTCCCAAGTAGTAAGTTGAGCAAAGAAAATGTGCAGGTGAAAGTTTTCTAGGAAGAGAAGTTACCTTGTCTTTCGAAGTGGAGAAGAATATGGTTTAAAGGATTTTTCCTACCTTATTTGGAATTAAGGAATGGGTGCTAGTGAAATCTTCGACGATTTTGAGCTTGAGAAGTCAGAATGAAAATGTAGATCAATGTATGACTGAACCTTATTAACAAATTTTTCATCTTCTTTGTGTTTGCATTATCTCACTCTCCTTTTTACTCTATTATGTATGTGATTTGAGCATTATTATGTTTGATTTTAAGTTTACTAAATCGGTTGTGTACTTTCGTTATATTTTTTTCTAAAATTAGTATTTTCAATAAAACATCAATTCACCTCCTCCTCCCTCCTAGTGCCTTGTGATCCAATACCATCAACACCAACTAGAAATATGGAGGATTAACACTACAAGAAATTGGATCATTGGCAAAGAATTATCTATTCATTAAAAATTGTCATCTAGTCATTAATATTCATTAACGACAAGAATAAACTAATCGCGGCTCTTCGCTATAGGTCACACCATTAAAGGTTTCAACGCCCAATGTTAACAATTAGTCGTTGATTCCTTTTAGGGACCATCATAATTCTCTTCTTTAAAAATATAATGATGACTAGTATGTTGGTCCCTTATACAATTTATAAGGACCACTCAACTGATCGACATAAATTTTTTAGTGACTTCAATACTAGTCGCTAAAGATATTATTTATGTGCTATAAGAAAATTTTTAATGGCTAATTTTCTTGTCGTTATATTTTTTTATTATTTTTGGAAAACTATCCGGACATTAATACATTTTAAGATAATAAAATTCTATATATTTGACATTCAAACCATAATCATTTTTAAAATTCTATATTCAACTCAAATATCACATCAACTATTCATACAATATTCAACTCAAATATTTATATACAACATCCAACATTTTTTATAAAATTCTAAATGACTCTTTCGTCTTCTTCCATCTTTTTGGCATGCTTCATAGCTACAAGAGATCCATTTTTTAATTTCCCCTCGTATATTGTACCAAAGCTTCCTTGTTATGTATACTTTCTTCCAAAAAATTTGAAGTGGCTTTATAAATTGTTACCACGATGCTATATTTCCTTGTTGCTGCTCACGAGCATCACCACTATTAAACTTATACTTACTATTGTTGATTTCATTGAGTCTGCATAAAGATATTTAATTACTATCTCATACACAGTGTTGCATAGTGATGCCATGAAAACAAATGTGATTATGGTGTTCTAATTCAAATGATAGAACAATGCATCTTTTTTTTTCCAAAAGTTAGATATCTTTAAGTTATGAAATTAACATCCTGGTACAAAATGGTGAGGAGATTATGAGAAAGATCTCTCTCACATAGGAAATTGGTGCCATTAGTTACACCAAGATCCACCAAAAAATCAGCTGCTCTATTACAAGATTTATTACAGTGCTGTATATGAAAATCATGAAAATTTTTGGAGATGTCCCATATTGTTGACATAATATTCTGTAGTCTCCATGGAATGCCCTGCTCCTTTGTGGTAATCTTGACAAGGATTTCCGAATCCACCTCCGCTATGACTTTAAGAACGCCAAGTTGCTTACAAGCCTCCAGCCCCTTCATTAGACCCCAGGCTTCCAGCTCAAGGATATCCACCACATTTCTCCTACAGCACCCTGCTTTCAAAAATGAATTGTTAGGGGCACAAACAATGTAGCCCGCTCCCCCCGGCAAGGATGGATCACGGAAGGATCCATCATAGTTGAGCTTAACCCAACCAGCCGCTAGGGGCTCCCACCGGACTCGTGTGGAGTCTTGGGGGTGATGTGCCTTAGGCACATGGGTGCAAATGTATTCATTATGCGCAGCAAGAGCTTGCTCCCAAATGCAAAGCATGGTTGCTCTTTTGGAACTAAAGTGGCAATCGTTTCTAGCATTCCACAGCCCCAAAGACAAAAAGCAAAAAGCGACAAAAAACTTCGTTTTGATCTCCGGTCCAACGAACGACCTTCCTTGATCCAATATCTCACATGCCAAGAGTCCGAAAAGACAAAAGTATAGCTAGTCTGTTGCTGAAAAATAGTCCAAAGCTCGTGGGAAACTAAACATTGAAAAAATAAATGGCAATTCGATTCAATAATTAAGCCACAAAAAGTGCAATCCGTGTTGACAGAATTATCAAAACGAAGAAATAAATCCTTAGTAGAAAGCCGATTGTGCATTAATTTTCATAAAAAAGATCGAAATCTTATGGGGGACTCTGATTTGTCACAAAGAGTTCCATCCGAGCCCTCCAGATGCTATGGTCGAGCAGCTTTGCCTGCACAGGAAACGATAAATAGTTTTTGCATTAGCTCGGCCATGAGAATTAGCCGTCCACACCCATGGTTCATCATTGGCAGTAGACACGGGCAGATGAATAGAGATAATTTGTGAAACTAGTTGCTTACCAAAACAGGATTGAAGCATCTAGAGATTCCATGAGTTATCAGAAATGAGCATGTCAACATTTTGTTCTAAAGATAAAATTTCAACATTTATGAAGGTAGGTTTCAGACCGAGGGGGATGTCAGATATCCAAGGATCCATCAGGATATTAGTGTGCTTACCATTCTTAATCACTTTTGTGAAACTAGTACGAATCTTTTGTTTTGTTTCCTCAATTATCTTCCACGACCAGGCAGTGTTCGACTGATTATTTATGGATTCATTACATATATGATCTAACCAAAGATTCAGCTTTCCATATTTAGCTGTAACAAGATTGGCCCAGATATTGTTATCCCCATTTAGAAGGTTTTGTACTCTCTTAGCTAAGAGGGAAGTACGAATGCTTTGTAATCTTTTTATACCTAAACCACCGTCAGCCTTGGGTAGCTGGACAGTGTTCCAGTTCAGTAGATGCAGACCTCTCTTGCTTCCATTGGCCTCCATAGGAAACCCCTTGAGATCTTCTCAAGAGACTCCAACATTCCATTAGAGACATGTGTCACTCCCATGGAATACACAGGGATAGAATTTATAACTGAATTGATTAATGTGAGTCTACCCGCCTAATTAAGAGTGCATCTCTTCCACCCAGCATTTAGAAGAGATCCTGTCAATGAGGGCCCTTTGTTCACTAGATGGTAGTCTCTTGTGGGATATGGGAACTCCCAGATAAATGAACGGAAATTGCCCTAACTTAATTCCAAGGGTCTGTGTGATAAGATTTACTCTTCTGACATTCATCTTGCTTGGTAAGTATAACTCAGACTTCTGGAGGTTTAATCTTTGATTTGTCAACATGTTATAAAGCTGAAGGATCTTGTTAAGATTTATACAATTTCTTTTTGTGGCGGCTATACATATAAGTAGGTTGTCAGCAAAAGCTAAGTGGCTCATGTGGAAGTTTCCAATGGAGAAGGGTATGATGTTACCCATTTGAACCTCATTGTTTAGCAAAGAAGAAAGGACCTATGATACTAGAATGAAAATGTAAGGGGAAAGAGGATCCCCTTGCCTGATCCCCTCATTACTCTTGAAACTGTGAGATAACACCCCATTAATGCAACATCTAAAATTTGGGGAGGTCACACACGTAAGTACCCAATGAATGAATTTAGGTAGAAAGTTCATCCTATGTAGCACTAATTTAATCCCATACCAGGATACTCTATCAAAAGCATTATCCATATCTGTCTTAATTAACATGTTTTTCCTTCTACTTCTCCTCATTGAATGTGCTAGCTCCTGTGCAATAAATATATTATCCTGAATGAGTCTTTGTGCAACATAGGCAGATTGAGCAGGGTTAATGAGAATTGGTAACATGAGTTTTAACATATTTGCTATAATTTTAGCAACTACCCTATATATGACATTGCATAATGATATAGGTCGATAATCATTTACTGTTCTTGGTGACTATTTTTTAGAGATAAAGATAAGTGTAGTCCATGTCCACTCTTTAGGCATCTACCCTATTTGAAAAAAAGGTTTGAATTTCTGTGCATAATTTACCCCGAATGATATCCCAGTAGTTCCAATATAATTCTATTGTGAACCCATCTGGCCCAGGTGTCACGCCTCGCCTCTGTCACGTCCCAGGACGGAGCTGGGACGAAGCGGCCGCAAGCTGGACGCTCAGAGATAGCGGCCGACACAAGATGCACCGGGACGCGTGTGGCGATTCGAGGCATGAAGCCAAAGCATGAGGCTTTGGAGGATGAGCGTCGATGTCCAAGAATACGAGGGGATCGAGGAGGAGCCTCCGAGCATGCTTGGGACATGGCGGGCGTGCGACGGGCAAGGAGGCACGGCGCACTCCTACTCCTACTAGGAGTAGAACTCCTAGTCCAAGTAGGAGTTGGACTAGGGCAACGGAGTGCAGAAGGCTGAGGATAGCTGCCAAGAAATCCAAGTCCAAGGAGAGACCATGCAGGCTAGAAGGATGGACGCGGGGAGGCGGACATGCCCTGGACCAGTCCTAGTGCGAGTAGGACTTGGACAACCATGCGGATCGAGCGGCAGGTGGAGTCTTCGGGCCGGAGCAGCTCCAAGATCTCGAAAGTCGACGAGGAGGGAGACTTCGAGAGGAGTCGGCCGGTTTTCGATATCGAGAAAGACATGGCGGTCTTCCATGAAGGCCGAGCTTCCTTCTGGACCGAGGAGCACTTGGAGATGGAGTCTGGACATGGAGGAGGATTTGAAGACAGCAAGGGCGCCTGGAGGAGTCCCAGTCCGAGTGGGACTCGAACTGGACAGCCAGGGCACGCCCCGGGCGTGGGGGGCGCCAGGTGAGCGCCCGGCCCAATTTGATTCCAGGGAGGAATTCAAGTTGGCTGAGATCTTCCAGGGTCTTCAGGAAGTCAGATTTCTACTTCTAGTCCAAGGAGGTTTTTCTAGAGAAGGGGCTTGGATGCCTAGTAGGATTAGGTCTTTAAGTTAGAGTAGGAGTTGTTTCTCCAATGCCCTATAAAAGGACTTGTAATCAAGGCCTGTAAGATGATCCTAGACAATCTGAGATTGCTCAATATATTATCTAGTTTTCCTCTAATCTTGTGAAGTCTCTCTTCTCTCCGAGTGGGTGGGTGTTTCGTTGTGCATCCAGGTCGTATCTGGGACACGTCCGAACGGGGCTGATCGGCGATCGAGTAGGGTTTGGCCGAGCCGCACGCTTGAGTTCGAGTAAAGGAGCTTAATGGCGTGACAACGTGATATCAGAGTCAGAGTTCGAGATGTCTGGAGATGAAGAAGGTCCTTCTACAAGCGGGCGTTCGTCGGAGACCAAGGACGACACGCGAAGTGCCTGCCAAGGTGCGGACGGTGGGAAAAAGAGGAAGAGAATGAGAGCAAAGTCCAGAGATCCCGTCAGCCACATAGAGAAGTATGTGGAGACGGTAGGCAGAAGTCTTCAAGAGATGAGCGAGGAGGTTCGTAGCTTGGAAGATTCAGTCCCGAAGGAGAGGGTGAACCGAGGAGGGTTGCATCCGATTTCTCAGGAGACGTTGGTCGCGGCCGAAACTTTGGTGGAGTATGCGGCCAAAAGGATCTTGGCGAGCAGGTCAAGATCAGGGACTTGTCATCAGAGGACAAGCCCCGCTCTGGTGGCAAGCGAGGCGACCAGAAGGTGGTGAAGACTGGAAAAGGTGGCGCGAGGAAGCCGGTGAGGTGCTATGCCTGTGGAGGGCCGCACTACGCGAGGGAGTGCGACAAGAAGACTAGCCTAGCCGCTATGGCGTCTACCTCAGATGATGAACAAGGTACAACTCAGATGGGGTCTATTATGGCTTTGGCAACGACTGTTGTGATGATTCCGACGAAGGACGTGAAGAAGACCGCAAAGGGCCTAATGTTCGTAGAAGTCGAGGTAGATGGACGTACCACGACCGCTCTGGTGGACACTAGAGCTACGCACAACTTCATGTCGAGACAAGAAGCAATGCGACTTGGCATCGGGTTTGTCAAGGAACCAGGGCTCATTAAGACCGTGAATGCTGAGTCCCAACCAATCTTTGGTACAGCCAAAGACGTCCACGCGAAGGTGGGAGGCTGGGAAGTCACGCTCAACATCATCGTGGTCGACTTAGATGATCATAAACTCGTCCTGGGCATGGAGTTCGTGGATTTATTCCCAGAGGTGAGGATGGTCCGAGAAGGGTTGCATCTAGGTGCTCCAGGGGCAGATCACGAAGTGCCCGTGAAGAGAGAGAGCATGCGTGCTAGGCAGCTCTCGACCATGGTTGCGGAGGTGGACCGAGATGAGGATTCGGCCCCGAACATGGTGAAAGGAGAGGACTTCCGGCGAATCCAGAAGACTCTCGAGGAGCTGGAGGCTCGAGTTCTAAGGCGAGAAGGTCTTAGGGCAGCATTGTGCTCCGTGGAGGCAAAGTTCAAGGTGGAACTTGCAAGGGAGGCAGTGCGAGTAGAGGAGGGGTTCCATGGAAGATCTCCGATCATAGAAGCCGAGTGGATTCTACTGCGTTCAACCATCGAGGAGTGTATCTTGAGGCAGGAGGTGCACGACGACGGGTTAGATGAGGGGACAAACTCATCAAATCCTTTGACCTCATGCTGTTCGGAGGTCAGGGCGCAAGATGGCGAAACGAGAATGTGGAAGCGCAGGAAGCGCATGTGCATCGAATGTGGCGGAGCACATCAGCGATGAGGCTGCCTAGAGAACATGAGCGGGTGGCTCGATCCTGGAGTAGCAGGGTCTTTTCTGGACGAGGAGACACGTAAGTCGAGGAGTGGAGCTCCTCGGGCTGACCCAGCGTCGGGTCTTCCTTCCTAAAGGTCACAAAGCGGAGCGGGACGACCAAGGCCAACAGTGGTCGTCTTGAAGGTCGTTAGCGTGGGGAAGCAGCCATCGACGAGAGCTAGTGTCAGGGTGTCGCAGGTGATATCCTGAGTGGTGGGTGCAGTCCACCACACCTCAGACTTTTGTGAGCAGGCCGGTGCGCGAAGGTACCGAAGTCCACGACGGGCATATGGCGAGGAGGTCATATCCTAGGGAAACGACGAGGAGGTCGCATCCCAACGTCTTCAGCGGAGTGAAGACCACCGCAGAGTGCGCCTTCGAACAGCAAAGATGCACAAGTAGGCGGTAAAGCCCTACTTTGGGAGGTGATGCGCAGGTCACATCCCCGGGACAACAGCAAGGTAGCTACGTCCCACAATCTTCAACGGACCGAAGATTGGCATCAGGGTGTCACGGGTGATATCCTGAGTGGTGGTTGCAGTCCACCAAACCTCAGACTTTTGCGAGCAGGCCGATGCGCGAAGATACCGAAGTCCGAGGCGGGCATATGGCGAGGAGGACATATCCCAAGGAAATGACGAGGAGGTCGCATCCCAAAGTCTTTAGCGGAGTGAAGACTACTGTAGAGTGCGCCTTCGAACAGCAAGGATGCACAAGTAGGCAAGGAGACCCTACTTCGGGAGGTGGCGCGCAGGTCACATCCCCGGGACAACGACAAGGTGGCTACGTCCCACAATCTTCAACGGACCGAAGATTGATGCAGGGTGGAACATTTGGACAGCAAGGTGACACCAAGGAGTGTGTGGTCAGAACGGCTCGAGGTAGAGTCATGACCAAGTTCAAAGACGCAGAGGTCTTCTGAACGGACCAAGTTCGGAGACGTGGAGGTCTTACGGACGACGGAATCCAAGAGGCGAGTCGAAGGCTTTCTTGGATGGAATATGTGGCAACGAGAAGAGGCATTGCCAGGGACGGCAATGGCTTGAGTGGGGGAGGATGTCACACCTCGCCTCTGCCATGTCCCAGGACGGAGCTGGGACGAAGCGGCCGCAAGCTGGACGCGCAGGGACAGCGAGCGACGCAAGGTGCACCGGGACGCGCGTGGCGATTTGGGGCATGAATCCAAAGCAGGAGGCTTTGGAGGACGAGCGTCGATGTCCAAGAATGCGAGGGGATCGAGGAGGAGCCTCCGAGCATGCTTGGGACATGGCGGACGTGCGACGGGCAAGGAGGCACGGCGCACTCCTACTCCTACTAGGAGTAGGACTCCTAGTCCAAGTAGGAGTTGGACTAGGGCAAGGGAGTGCGGAAGGCTGAGGATAGCTGCCAAGAAATCCAAGTCCAAGGAGGGACCATGCAGGCTAGAAGGATGGACGCGGGGAGGCGGACATGCCCTGGACAAGTCCTAGTGCGAGCAGGACTTGGACAGCCATGCGGATCGAGCGGCAGGTGGAGTCTTCGGGCCGGAGCAGCTCCAAGATCTCGAAAGTCGACGATGAGGGAGACTTCGAAAGATGCTTGGACGAGAAGTGCAGGGTCGAAAGGATTCTTACTCCTGGTAGGAATAGGAGTCGGTCGGTTTTCGATATCGAGAAAGACATGGCGGACTTCCATGAAGGCCGAGCTTTCTTCTGGACCGAGGAGCACTTGGAGATGGAGTCTGAACATGAAGGAGGATTTGAAGACAGCAAGGGCGCCTGGAGGAGTCCCAGTCTGAGTGGGACTCGAACTGGACAGCCAGGGCGCGCCCCGGGCGTGGGGGGCGCCAGGTGGGCGCCCGGCCCAATTTGATTCAAGGGAGGAATTCAAGTTGGCTGAGATCTTCAAGGGTCTTTAGGAAGTCAGATTTCTACTCCTAGTGCAAAGAGGTTTTTCTAAAGAAGGGGCTTGCATGCCTAGTAGGATTAGGTCCTTAAGTTAGAGTAGAAGTTATTTCTCCAAGACCCTATAAAAGGACTTATAATCAAGGCTTGTAAGACGATCCTGGACAATCTGAGATTGCTCAATATATTCTCTAGTTTTTCTCTAATCTTGTGAAGTCTCTCTTCTCTCCGAGTGGGTGGATGTTTCGTTGTGCATCCAGGTCGTGTCCGGGACACGTCCGAACGGGGCTGATCGGCGACCGAACAGGGTTTGGCCGAGCCGCACGCTTGAGTTCGAGTAAAGGAGCTTAAGGACGTGACACAGGGGCCTTGCCCAGAGGCAAGTTCCAAATGACACTTTTAATTTCCTGACAGGATATAGGCATTAAAAGCATGTGTAAGTTATCATCAATTCTAGGTAAATCAGGCCAAAGATCCATTGGGATCATTGGAGTGTTCTCTTGACTCCAAAGATTACTATAGTGGCTAACAAACATGGCTCTAATGTTTTCACTATCCTCTATTTTCTGCCCCTCATTGTCAATTAGCATCGAGATCTTATTCTTCCTTTGCCTAATAATTGTGCTTAGGTGAAAGAACTTTGTATTTTTGTCCCCATCCTTAATCCATTTAACCCTAGATTTGGACCACCATTTGATACTGATTTGCCTTCTCAGTGCTACATGGAGATGATATGCAGCCCTAAGCTTGCCGCACTCGGCATCTGTCAGCCCAGAGGTACTATCCTTAAGCTCTAAACATTGAATTTCAGCAAAGACTTTCTCAACTCTATGCTCTAAGATACCCAACGAATTGTAGTTCCAGTGAGTAGTCTTAGCCCTAATCTCTTTCAGAGCCTGTGTTGAGGTTCTCTCCTGAGTCCATTCCCTTTGCACAATCTCTCTTGGTTCACTGTATTGGAACCAGAAAATGTTCATATTTGAACTGCTTCCTTCGTTTATGTTTCAGGCTTGTTTGTAGCCATAAGGGGGCATGATCTAGAGGGCATCTAGCAAGTGTTCTGAGTGATAGATTAGGATACTTCATTATCCATTCCTTACTGATTAGCACTCTATCTAATCTACTTAGAATTCTAGCTCCCCCCTGTCTATTGTTACACCATCAGTGTTGTGTTCCAATAAGGTCCACATCCACCTTATTGGAACACAACACATATGGTGTAACAATAGACAGGGGGGAGCTAGAATTCTAAGTAGATTAGATATAGTGCTAATAAGTAAGGAATGCATATTAACTTAATATATAATTAATATTGCAACTAAGAAAGGCAGGTAAGAGAGGAATACATTATAGTTTGTAGTCTAGGTTTACAAGTAGAAAAGATGTAGACATTTTAAACATGGTTCGACATGAGTTCCTATCAATTAGAAGACCAACTAATGTTAATTTGTAAAAGGAACATACCTCAGCAAACCATGACAAACAAGAACAATTTTCCTGTGGAGACATGAACGTTGTAGCAATCACCTATGGAGAACAATAAAAAACCAATCATACCAGTCGAACCTTAAAAAGGCACGATCGCTCCGCCCACCAACAGAAGTGTCGACGGCCGACTCATGCACAAAGGTGGCCCTAATGGCCACCCAGCACGAGAAACGACTGTCTCCATACTCTCTCTCTCTCTCTCTCTCTCTATCTCTCTATATATATATATATATATATATCAGACAACATAATCCACCACGTAAGACATGTTTAAGAACCTTGAAACATACTGGCAATAGGCTCATCATAGTTTTCAAGTTTTTCATATGCTTCTCCTCTTCTTAACAATGCTTTTAAGTAGGAAGGCTTTGCACTCGTTCATTGTCTCTGTTTTTTTACCTGAAATAGTGAGAGAAAAAAGAAACCTTCAAGAAATATAATACATAAAACAGGCAATAGCACCAAATGATTTTAAAGAAACTCTTATAATCCCTCTATGCAAACTATGGATTCTATAAAAAAAATAGATGATATGATTGTGGACAAGAGGCAAAATTCAAAACTATTTTCAGTTGTCCATGGTGTCATTGCTCTCGACCTCCATGCTGATGGTCTTGCCAGTCAATGTTAAGATCTGCATGGCGGCGGAGCACAATGTGAAGCACAAATAACAAACTCCGAATAATAGGATCAAAGTGAAAAGGAATCCAAAATCAAAATAAAAAAAGATATAGAACAAATGAACAATGCTATTGAGAATGATTTTAAAGAAAAGTCAAAACACATCTCCCTTCAATCGTGAAATACAAAAAAAGAAAAATAGATTACATCCATTCACACATTACCATTGCATCGACGAAATGGATCAAATATAGATTATCACAATGCTTCAAAATCAGGATTTTATTTTACCTCTTGCAATTCCTCTTCCGTTATAGCGTCCGCAAAGACTATTCATTTTCCCCCTTGCCGCTGCCACAGTCATCTGCCGAGGATGAAGCCTCCTGCGATGATCTCAATGGCGCCAGCACTGGCGTGTGTCGGGTGTCTATTCGCAGTCGTGGGTTTCGGCTCAGCAGTCGCATCATGCGCGGAGGCGACCGTCTCACGCGTAGAGACACCCCCGACGGATGTCGAGCGCTGGAGGCGAACTCAAAGGGCTCTTCCTCTTCACCCTAGCTGATGCCACCGCCGTCACGGCTTCCGCCCATCGAATTAGCTGCTGTAGAGGATGAAGCCTCATGCGATGATCTCAATGGCGCCAATGCCAGCATGTCGGCGGTCTGTTCGCATTTGGGTTCCGGCTTGGCAGCCACGTCATGTGCGGAGGCGGCCGTCTCATGCATATAGCCTCGATGGTCGCCTAGCGTGAGAGGCATCCCTCGGCCACCTCAGCGCGAATGGCGGCTGCGAGGGCCGCCTCCACACAGAGGCGACTGCGACGGCCACTCAGCGCGAGAGGCAGCCACCGAGGGCCGCCTCTGCGCAGAGGCGACCGCGACGGCTGCTTAGCGCGAAAGGCGGCCGCCGAGGGCCGCCTCTGCGCGAGAGGCGACCGCCGAATCTGCCTCTACGCGAGAGGCAACTGTCGAAGCTGCCTCTGCGCAGAGAGGCGGCCACCGAAAGCCGCCTTGGCGCAGAGGCGGGCCTCGGCAGCCGCCTCTCGTGCAGTGGCCACCATCAAAGCCGCCTCTACGCAGAGGCGACCCCGACGGCCACCTCAGCACGAGAGGCGGCCATCGAGGGCCGCCTTTAAGCCGCCTATACGCAGATGCGACCTCGACGGCCGCCTCAGTGCGAGATGCGGCCACCGAGGACCGCCTCCTCGTGTGAGTCGGCTTCGACGGCCGTGAGGGCGTGTGCGAAACTGCCTCAGCCGCCGAAGTCGAGGTCCGTCCACGTCCGATGCGGACGTGTGCGAGGGAAGACGGATGACACATCGAAGAAGAAGAGGTAAAATGATTAAGTTAAAGGAGGATCATGTATACCCTAATTGTTATTAATGGTGGTATAAGCAAAAGTTTCTTTTGACTTTAATCGTAAAATAATAAGCATTCTTTTTTATGTTTTCATCAGTTTTTTAGGAAATAAATATTAATGATTTTTTTATCTTTTTAATGATATTAAAACTTGAAAAATAATATTATTTTAATAATAATATTGGAGAAGAAGAAATGTCGATTGAGAGAAGAAACTAAAATTAAAAATAATTATATTTTCTAAATATTACTAATATTATTTTTAGGGGATATTGTTTTATTCGACTCATTAATATTTTTAACGAAGAGATAGTAGTCATTAATTTAAATATTTTAACAATAACAACAACAAAGTCTTATCCCACTAAGTGGAGTCGGCTACATGGATCATACGACGCCATTCCAATAAATATTTTAACATCAAGTTTAATTTTGTTCTTATAATTAATTTTTAATGAGTAGTCATAAAAATATTAAGAACTAATTTTTTTTCTTGTCTTATTGTTGGCGACAATGTTTAGCGATCAATTTTGAGTCTCTTCGTTAATTATGGTCGTTAAAAATAATTTTTCTAGTAGTGTAATGCCACCCTCCTCGCAAGGTAAAAATTTCTTATGGAAGCTTTCCCATAGTTAGGTTGATTACCCTTTGAGTGTTAGGCTATTATTTATTTTTGTCTTGTGCCTTTGGGATATCCAACGGGCAAGAAATAATACATACTTCAATTCCATTTAGGCAATCTTTGTGATAGTTTGGACAAGAGCACTGACTAATGAGGGGAATACCCCAACGGATCATAACCGAATTCACTAGAGCCCCTTTCTCTATCAGAATTCAAATTCAACACAGATGATTCATTTCTAAGCCTTGGGGAGGTGGAGGAGAGGACTATACTATAAGATCCACTAACACAATTTTTTTTATAGGAACTCTTAGAAAACCTTCCATTCAACTTTGGAGATTGAGGCATGGAGTATGAGAGAAGGACTTTTGAAGTGTAGGGAACTCTTTGTTAGAAGAATAGTAGTTGAATCAGACTATCAGTCTCCTCCAACTTGATATATATCTTGGGCAAAATGTAATGTCCATGGCTGCTCAAAAGAAGAATTTTGGAACCTAATTACTTTCTTCGAAAAGTGTTCGTTTAATTCTGCAAGTTGCAATGTAAGTTATTTCTTGAATATGGACTCTATGAATTTAAGATCTAATGGATAAGTAGTTATTTCATATAAAAGAAAGTATTTTCATATTTTTAAAAATATATTATTTAAGAATATTTTTTAAGAAGTTTAATCGGGTTCTAGTTTAAATTTAAATTCAACTCAACCTTGAAATTGTTGGATCCCCCTAAAAGCTTATGAATATGAATAAGAGGACACACAACTTTAGTGATTTAAGACTATATTATTCTATAAAGATAGAGAAATTGAAAGAATGCAGATTGATAAAGACATCTTGGTGTTGTTCAACTATATGAGATGAGAAAATGCTTCCTCTCATAAAAGCTAATTCTTCTCTTCTTATATTTATTCTAGGATGAATAATGTCATATGTAATTTTATGTTTGTATTTTTATTTGGGGATATTGTTGTTTTAAGGTGTGAACAATAAACTTTTTGACCCTTTTGATAAGTTGACTGCATTTTATCACTAGATTATTTTTTTATACTCAATTAAACCTTGAATTTATTGATATACTTATCATGATTTTAATTTTATGTGTCACATTGAATGATTCCTTTTTAGAATGTAGAGATATGGTTTATTGGATTACACATCATTTAAGGTGTGCTCAATAGCATAAGACTTACATCTTAAAGTATTTCGATTTCTAAATGAGCTAAAGATTTAGTCGAGAAATATTTTCGGTCTAATTAAATTCAAGATCGTTTTATATTACAGATATTTTTATGTGTATCACAATTTAACTAAAGCATAATTTATATTAAAATTTTGATCTTATTTTCATTGTGATTCAACTTTGCTTACCAAAATTTACCCTAATATGACTATCCAATGCTCGTTGACATCTAAAAAATATATTATAAAACAAACTTTCAAATAAAAACTTATCTCTTATTAACTTTGTGGATATATTAATTAACTTAATTTTTGTGAGTCATTATATTATTTGAATAATTGATGCACTTGATACTAGATCTATTTTGCAACACTATATTTTACGCGTCATCTAGATAAATATTTTAAAACTTGGTCATTATGATACATTTAAAAAATATGAAATATTGTAAAAAAATAATTATTAATATATCATTTATGTTGTATAAAAATAATTTATATTAGTTTTAACACATATTATTCAACTATGCATTTTTTACAATATTGGGTGAGTTTGATTAGATACATTTTGTAACTACATGTAAATTGTTTTATTGCTAAGTTAACTTCCGCAATTTTCACAATTCAAATTATGCAAGTTTGATTATGTGATTGCTTCGATAATTTTGCACCTTATTTTACACATTACATAATTGAACAATATTAAAAATATAACATTAAAAAAAGCTTGCTGATTATAATCCACGTTCTTTGAACAAGTTGTAGCATTTAATATTGTCCCGCAGATCAAGAACAAAAGGCTATTCACATAAGAAACATTTTCTCTAAAAAAATTATCTTTCCTTTACCAAAAATAAAATTCCTTACGGGTGCTCATGGATCGGATTGGATCTGACCCCACATCCAACTCAATTGATTAAATATGATCGAGATGAGTTGGATCGAATTATATCTCATTGAAAGCTCTAATCCGATCCAATCTGACTCAGGTCAAAGCATTGATTATTCTACCACTTTCTTACTTTTCTTTATTTTTTTACATTTAATACACAAAAATTATACTAAACATTCATTTTGAATCATAAAATCTCATCTTTTTACAATATTCGAATATTATTTTTTCATATTTTAAATATTTGATATTTAAGATCATCAACTATCATCTTGAAATCAAATTAAACAATTGTAATTTTAAAAATTAAAATAAAATTATAGGTTATTAGATCGAGTCAAATATACTCGGATTGAAAATTTTCAACATGTACCCGATGCAACCATTGATATGACCTGACCCAGTCAAATATACTCAGATTGAAAATTTTTAGCATGTACTCGATGCAACCACCGATTTGATCTGTCCCAACATGAAGCGGGTCAAACTCATTGAGTCAACTTGACCCGATGAGCATCCCTATTCCTATTTGTCGAGTTCCTCTACTGAAAGGTTATCTCCCTATCTCATAGAATGTTAAAAATTGACATCAATTTTAAACCTCTGGACATAAAGATGCAAGTTCTTTGGTTCATCTCTAATAGCCTCAGGAGGGCCAAAGCAAACGAATTGAGCCTCTCACTAGAAGGAAGACCTCTAATTTTTCTTAGACAATGAGAGTTAGAAGCATCATTTATCCTAGATTTCAATCCCTATTTGTTTTATGCTTGTGGGTTATCTGGAACGTGATGAATGAAGTACACTTTCATTCCACCAAAGCAACCATGTGGTAGATCTAGGAGCAAGCACTTGTTAGCTATCATGAATATGACTCATACCACTCTTCTGAGGCAACCACCACCACCCATTGCTCACAATGGGAGCCTCCCCTACCCAGATGGGTCAAATTGAACTCAGATGAATATTTTGTGTCCTAGGCTTGGGGGAGGAGCAAGATACATAATTAGATCAACTAACAGTACCCTACCCTTTTATTTGCAGGTGCTCTCTGATGGGAGTGTGGCTCTGCCATGGAAGCCGAAGCCTGGGGACTTATTGTTGGACTGCAAAAGCAACTTAGATTCCAGAGCATATGCACAGAGACGGACTCAAAAGCTCTCATGCAGATCATCCTAAAGCAAGCTGCTTGCAAATTAGATCTATTTTTTTAGACATTTGGTTATTTATTTTCAATCCTACGTTATCACAAATGTACACAGATATTGTAATATGGTTGCTAATCATCTTGCCAAAACTGATAGATACAACCAACATCATATTTTCGGTCGGAAGTTCCTTCATTGGAGCTTCAAAGTATTTTGTATCGTGATGCCTTAAGGGATAATGATTAATGAAATTGCAGCCTTTTGAAAAAAAAGCAGATTGAGCCTCTCACTAGAAGGAAGACCTCTATTTTTTTTGTTATTTTCATAAATTATTCCTAAACTATTACGATTTTTTACATCTAACCTCAAACTACGTACTTATTTTTTTATCCATAAACTATTGTGATTTTTTCACTTTAATTCTTCTATCGACTTTTATTACATTTCTCATTCTTTTTACTTTTTCTCATTTATGAAAAGATTAAATTATCCCTAATCATATAACATATGAAATAATAAATAAAAATGAAGAAAAAAATTCGCCAAAAAATCCTTTCTTTGCACGGGAAAGGGAGGGGGTTCTAAAACACCCCAGCCCAATTAAGATATTATTTGTTTTGGACTCTCGGTCCGCACGAATTTAAAGCACCTCAGCCTATGATCACCTTTATGTTTTGCCCATGTAAGACAATATTGTTCGTTTTGGATCTCAGTCCGAACGATTTTTTCACGTGTTACGTGTTACACTTAGTGAAGGACATGTTCTCATATACCCATATATATCCAACATCTTTCTCGTGACTATGCATGTAGGACTAATTCAAGACATACTTCATGCATCCTTCCTCTTGGAACTTAAGATTCTCGTTGAGTGATCACACGTCATCATACACAAAGGTCCACGTGGAGTGGCTCTGATATCATATGTAATACCCCCGAGCCCAATCAAAATATTATTCGCATTGAGCTATCAGCCCGTACGAATTTAAAACGCATCTTGATATGTGATAGAGGTAACTACATATTAACTCATGATCACCTTAATATTTTGCTCATGTGAGACTATTTAATGATATCATCTTGATTAATAGACCTCTAAGTCATTATTAGACCGTCCCCCACTTTGCGACCTATGCGATCACAAAGGAGATGTAGACTTGCTAAAAATTAGGATGTCATCAAAGTAGACCAATAAGAAGAATGGGTCGTCGTCCACCCACCGCCCCTGCGCGTGCGCCATCACAGGGGCACTCCGATGCGCATAGGGAAGAGAGGCCCCACTTTGATGCACGTGCGTCAACACGCACAGGAAAGAGTGACCCCCCTCAGACCCATAATTTTTTTATACATATGTTTTATTTATATTATAACTATATATACTTTATAATTACAAATTCTAATTAAATTTTGATCCCATATATTAGGTTAATTGCAACTTAAGAAGATATTATTAAATATTTTAATATTAACTAATTTTATAATATGTTTTAGTCCGTCGAATTTTTCCTAGGTCCATCCCCAAGTGCATCATTTGTTTGACATTTTTCTTCCCTTCGGCCAAGAATAATGCGGCTTCGTTGGAAGAAGAAAAGCTTGTCTTGCCAGTGGTGGTGGGGGATCGACTTGTTCGATCTTCTTTTTTCTTTTCTTTTTTTGTGGGATCGACTTGTTCGATCTTCTTTTTTATTTTCTTTTTTTTGTGGGATCGACTTCTTCGGTCCTTTTTTTTATTTTCGAAGTGACAATGTAAGGACCGTAAGTTGTTGTAAGTTATATTTGCTTAAAATAGTCTCATTAATCTGACATGTCTAACAATTAAGATTTCAATAATGACTAATACGCATAACCAAGCCAAGTTGATTGGATGATGGGCATCGCTTGAGATACAACAAAAGAGTTGTTGTAAGGTACAACTAAATAAAAAAAAATAATAGTAATAGTAGTTGCTAGATGAAAAGCCAAAATAATTAACTACATGGCTGTTAAAATAAAAAGTAAAAGTACAATAAAATAACAAATAATAATAATAAATAAAAAATCAAAAGCTTTTAAATTCAAAACAATCTACAATGATAATGTAGTACAAAAAATATTTTTATAATATTTATTGAAAGTTATACATTGAAATATAAAATTGTAATTAATTAATCATTTAAATTTAGTTTTTTTATAAAATATATTACTTGAAATAAATAATACATTTAATGGAGAAATGCCTTTTATTCCATCTAATCACTCACATCGCATCCTAAACTTTAATCAAAGAATTTAATTCACCTTTCAAAATATCAGTTACATCTACAATCAAATTAAATGTAACTTCTTTAAATTAAATTATCATACAATTTTCATTCCACCTACTTATTTTCTTATTTCGTTGTAAACCCTGGGCTTTATAGGGGTGGCTAGGGTCGTATTTTCGATTAAAAACATCGTTCGTTATTTTTTGGATTATTTTTAAAAATTTTAAGAAACATCCTAAAACTATTTTAAAAAAAAATAAAAATCACATATAAAAGGATAGGTAAAAATATGTGAGCGTGACAAGTGACGTAATAATGCGTAGACGTGTCATATGTTAAACATATTCCAATCACTTAATTTATTCTAAATTTAAATATTAATCTTAATCCTAAAATATAATGTAAATCCTAATCCTAAAAAAATCATGTAAAATCCTAATTTTATCCTATAGATATTAATATTAAGTATATTAATATATCCTTATTTTGCATATACTAATGTTAAACTAAACTAAATTAATAACAAACATAAACTAAATTCTACTTAAGTTGTGATTAGCCTTGAGATTCAAACACCAATATGTTTGTCTCTGCATGCAGCAAAAGAAATAATTTTAACTTTCTATTAAATTGAAATATCTTAAACATAGTAATAATATTATTATGATTTTAGTAGAATTATTCTTAATCAACGTATCAAACATTAACACTGATAATGTTCCAACCTATTTCAAAATGTAATCCTAAACAAAATTGTTAGTCCTCCGAAGTTGGAAGGTAATCCCTTAAATAAATTAATAAAATTATGAATCCTAATGTGTTTCAAATTCTAATTAAAATCCTGATTAAAAGACGTCCTCTAATATGATTAATATTTATATTTACAATCTTAATATATTTTGGATCATAGTATATACATATAATCTTAATATATCCGCAAAATTATTTCAGTTTTTTTGTAATTCTGGATTTGTTATATAAGATAATAATATATGTGCAATTGAAAAAAAATCAATAAAAATAAAAGTAAATTTAATTGGAGTACAATAAATAAATTCAATTTAGTTATTAAATAAACTAGTATGATGCCTGCGCGATGCGCGGGTAATGTAAAAATACATATAATACTTAATTTTAAGTTTTAGTTATATTCACTACTTATATATATGTCTTAGCAATATCTTTGAGGCATAGCTATATAATATATAGGGTGATGCCAATAGTTTATTATAAAATAATTACTATTTTTTATATTATCTATGTTAGTAACTAAATATAATTGACCATAAAAGTTGCAATGGTAGCAACACATCTTATGTCCTGTTTAAGAGAAAAGAGCATACATTTATTTTATTTCAAGGAATTATTTTTAATAGGTATATATATATATGAGAGAGAGAGAGGGGGGTTAAAAATTAGTCGTTGTCTTATGAAGCTATTATATATTAATTATGCTAAATAATATAATGAACCAATTCATATTATTATACATACGAAAATGATTACTTATGCAAGAGATTTTAGGTAAGATGATAATATATAAAATATATTTTCAAACTTCCGTATGAAATAATTATTACTTTACTATAATATCATCATGATATCTATAAGTTAGTTATGAAAATCATAATTTTCAGCACAATGTGCGGGTGATGTAAAAATACATAAAATGAAAAAATAATTTGAATTTTGCACTTGTATTTTAAGCAAATTATTAATAAAAAATGAAAAAAGCAAATGAACTTTCTTATACATATAATACTTAATTTTAAGTTTTTATTATTTTAAATTTATTATTAATATCAATTAATATGATAATAATTAAAGTTAAAGTTAGTTATGACTTTATCACAATGAATACTTAATTATTATTTTTTAATAATGATTTATGATTACTTTGTGATATATTTATTAACTACGCATTTGCATGCTAATATTTTTATTGCGTGTGAGAATTTATTTTATATGTGATAACATATATATTATTATATCAGAGGCAAGAATAAAATTGCATGTGCATGTATATTAATAATGTAATTAGTTAATATTGTATCATATATTAAGTTTTTACTTCATTTATAGATGGGAAAATTTTCTCATGATTAATTAATTGTCTAATGATATATTGTAACCAACTCTAATATTTAATTATTAAAAATAATTGTCCTATGAGACAATAATTAGTTAACCTCTTACTAAGACCCTTACTATATACAATTAGATTCCAATCTCTTAGGTAGAACTATTTATTCTTTTTAAAACGGCCATAATAAATAAAAATGTAAACTAACATTTTCTTTTATGAAAAAAATCTAAAATTTAAGGAAATTATAAAATGTAAATAATTTATAATAATTAATATTTTTTTTCACAAACAGACCTTCTTTATTAACTTATGCTCAAAATAAAGTACAATTCTTTATTATAACTTTTAAACATCATATTAATTATTCATTATATTGTAAAATTATATAATTGTCATAAATTGTTGCTACAATTATACAATTATATGTAACTAATAATATATTGCAACTATCTCTCACAATTAATCATAAAAAATATTATGATTACCAATGAACCATTCGATCAATGAATTAAATTATAACATGTTGAATGGTTTGCACCCTAGTGAGCTTGAGCCGTGTAGTAATTATTAGACTAATGAAAATAAAATGGATGCATACGTGCATGTTCTCTCTACATATAAATAAATGGAAATATAAGATAATTATAAAACAAACCATTTAAATAAAAAATACCACAAAAAAGTATAAGATACGGTTCCATTTGGAAAAGACATGTAAAATTAAAAAAAATAAAAGAATATACATATATATACACTACTAAAAGAATATTATCTTTATATCAAATATTATATATAATGTCTTTACCAAGTTTTAAATGACATAATACATATAATTATATTATGAAAGGGGAGTAATTAAAAAAAACTCAAATTATGAAAAGATGCTTGATCTCACCATTAGTAAGAATAATATTGTATTTTGATAATAAGTACATAGTAAAGAGAGGAATAACAATGTGATATGGAGATATCCGGGTAAAATAAAATTATTAGTATAAAATAATCATCATTTTTTTGTGATGTTATCATATAAATAACAAAAAATAACTAAAGTTAATTGTGATGTGATAATTTTTTTATTTTAATAAGTTAAAAACATATATATAATTGAAATAAATTACTGACATAAACTCAATAAGATATAGCAATTCATGAATACAAAACAAAATATCAAGGACAAAACCTGAAATAAAATAATCATTACATAGATAATTGTAGTACGCAAGGAAATAACACTAATGGAGATTGAAGTAACACAAGAAAAAAAATCATAAATATTTAATTTCACCTGACAATTTTAAGAATTAATATGAATAAGAAATGGGTAATAAATAAAGAGAAACAATGCAAGATATATGGCATAATAAATAGGTCTAATATAAAAACCTATATCACTAACAGTAAAATATTTGTATAATATTGACAAAGCTATCAAAAAGAAACAATAAGTTACTCGGAATAAGAAAATTTTGGAGTCCTCTCGTGGAAGAAGTTCCTTTCCTCATTTATAGTGAACTGTGGTTAGTTTTACTAAACTATTTTTATGTAACCGTTCAATTATTTAATATCTTAACTTAATAAATAACTAACCGTACAACTCTATATTTCAGTTGGCATAACCATCTAATTTTTTCATCATTCTCAACTGAAGATTAAGATCATGTTAACTAATTAATCAAGAAAAATAAAAGTGGAGACGGTTGCTAAGGAACCGTAGTCTCATTTATTCATCCAATAAATATTATAACAATTTGATTAATATTTTAATTATTATGATATAATATATAGAGATATAGTTTTATTTGTGTGCGGATTTATATAATCTATTAATGTATTGATTAACTATATATATATATATATATATATTCATATTTAACTGTTTTAAAAAATAGTTGTATATATATATATATATGAAAAATAATTGTATATATGTTAAATATCTAGTGAGAACGTGTGATATTTTATTACTGTATCACCATTAAGTTTTAATTATTTCATACCACGACTTAATAATAATAATTGTTGTTGTTATATAGCTTATCTTGATTGTTTCTTATTTGAGTTTGCTTAAGTTTATTATATTCTTAATTTATTATGAAAACAATAAATAAGTATATTTATGCTATTTGAGATTGATTATAATTATTGACTTTATTTTTTATTATAATAAGACAATACACTTTATCTTAGTTAAGTACGATTATGGGTTATTGTTTCCTTGCTTCGTACTTTCTCTTTAATATAAAGATAGATATAGATAATTATAGTTATTACATTATTATGATATTTTATAACTGATTCTAATAACTAAATATATTATATCTAGTGAGTGACTTCCATTCATTTTAATTAATTATTTCATACCACCAATATTTCATTTTTTTCATCTTCAAAGTTGAATATTTAATTCATTGATAATTAAATATTATTATGTTATGGATAACATTATAAAATTATATCACCAAAGAAGAGTTCGACCCAATGTCTTGTAACTAATTCTCGATTAATCATTCAAAATATAATAACAAATTAATAAAAATGACGTCAATATTTATTATAACTGTATATGTAATTAAATCATATGATTATTATATATTTAACATATTATATAACCATGCTTGATATTTTTTAATTAAAATAATATTTTATATGGACACTTGTCATCACCTCCTTGCAAACTGTTTTGCTTTTAATATAGTATATAGATATAGATACTTTATTTAATCTTTTAGTTTTTATTTTGTAATTGTTTAAATCAAGTGTGAGTTTCGTTAATATTAGATAAGATACGTATCATTATTTAACAAATATACCTAATATTACTTAATCCTGAACATCATATACATATCCTAATTGACCTTATTAATACTGATAATATCCCAACTTATTTCAAATTATAATCCTAACCAAAATCTCAATCTAAGATTGTAATGTAATCCTTTAAATAAATTAATAATAAGGTTTAGTCACTTCTGATATGATTCATTGATCAATGGATAAACGGTTGATATGGGCTCAACATTCTTCGAGAACGAAGGTTTCTGAAGATATATTAATCGAAGTGATTAAATCACATTATTTAAAAATATTAATTTTTTCAATCGTTAATCAACGGATGAGATGCGCTCACAATTCCTCTAGAGCGGATGATGCTCTGGAGGTATATTAATTCTAATCAACGCTTGAGATAATTAATATTTTTAAATAATAGAATTTAATTAGTTCTGATTAAATTCATTGATCAATATATCAACGATTGAAATGTGCTCGAATCTCTAGGGCGGAAGGCCTCTAGAGGTACATTAATACCTAGGAAGGGATTAATGTACCTCCAGAGCATTTTTCGCTCTGGATGGATACTCATTGATCCAGTGATCAATGATTGAGATAATTGATATTTTTAAATGGTGGAATTTAATCACTTTTGATGAATCGACAATTGAGATGCTCGCATTCCTTCACAGTGGGAGATACTCTAGAGATACATTAATCCCTATTAAATGTGAAATATGATGACGCCATATGTCATCTATTAAAAAATAGTATTTTTAATTAATAATCTATTTTTTTTCAAATTCTACTTTTATAATAATAGCATTTCTCCTAATATTAATAATATATTTTAAATTTAAACTTTTAATCTATCTCTTACGCATAGTTATGTGATTTATAGCTATAAACGCTGCTACTTTTTTTTAATTAGATCCCAAGATATATCTTAATATTTAACACTTATAATATTAAAATTTAACATTAATATATTATTTTATCATACACTAAAAATATTTAATAATAAAAGTTTGTTATAATGCGAATTTGTTTTAAATTCTAATCATATATATACTGTGAATTCGTACACTAGTTTTATCTTAATCTCTTATAACAATGACATATCTCCTAATAGAAATACATATATATCAAAACTCAATTTATCTCTTAGATTGTGATATGCATAGTTATTATTTGTTAGCTATAAATGCTCCTAATGTATGAATAAGATTCAAAGACATATCAGATTATAACTATATATCTGATTTATTATAATATTATTATACACATTATTATTAAAAATTTTATATAAGGTAATAATATCCATAAGGCTAAAAATAAAAAAGAAGATCAAATCCAAATGACAAATATATTTTTATTATAAGTAGAATTCTTTCTCTATTTAATAAATACATTTTCTAAATCAAGCTATGAATTTCTTTCGATAATAAGATTTATATTTTTTATTATTTTCCATTTTGTAAGCAACAATAATAATTCTAGAACTTTATTTCCTTTTTCTTAAAAAAATATATATGCATAAGCAGTAGCGTTTCCGTTGTTTAGTTAACCAAATAAATATTTTAATCACTTTCAACATTTCCTTCGATAGTAAAATTTATGTTTTTTTATTGTATTTCTTTTTTAAAAGATAACAACAATTATAGAAAATAAATTATACAAATATATGTATAAGCAGTGGTTTTAGCCAGATTAATTAAAAGATATCTTTTTGTGTAAATTAAAAAAGAAACAAAATTTAAATTAAATAGATTAAAAAGGCAAGCCAGAAAATGTGTATAATAATAAAAAATAATATTAAATAATAAAAAGTTCATTGAATTTGAAGAGAATTAGGAATTTGAGTTGAATTAAATCAGGTAAATAAAAAGTGGTGGCAATATATGAGGCATGAGATGATAAAAAAATTTAATATTCGTTTTACTTTTCCAAAAACTATTATTTTTATTTTTGGGATTTTAAAATAAATATTTTATAACATTAATATATGTATAGGAGGGATTTGTAGTTTGGATGAAATATGAGTAAGATTAAAATAAAAAAATATTTTATTTCGAAGATAATGTATTATTTTTAAAATAAATAATAAATTCAATTTGAGTTAATTCAGAATAATCTTTTCTTTCTAAAAGATATTGTATTATTTTAGAAATAAAACATAGTACGAAAAATTAAATTCAATTTGAGTTCAATTAAGAATACTATTTCATTACTGATAATTTATAAATATAATAAAATTAATAATAATTCCTTTTAGACATTTCTTACATTTTATTTTGAAATTCATACTTGTTGAAAAATATTCAAACTTTTTTATTTAATATCTTAATAAAATTAGTTAAATAATTAAAGTATTTTAAATAAAAAATTGAAGCTTCTTTTCTTAAATTAATAGAATTAAGAATGCCAATCAAACTTAATAGAAATAAGTGTAATTCTATTCGATGTTTAAAAAAATGAAGAAAAAAATGTTTTCCTTTTTAAAGTAAATAATGTGTTATTTTTCATTAAAGAGAAATAATTTGAAGAAGGCATGTGCCGAAATTTGATTAAAAGAATAACATTATTAATCTAATTCATTTATAATAAATATATTAAAAATTGAAGTTTAAGTAAAAATTAGAATCCTATATAAATAAACTTATAATATTATTCTTGGAGTAAAAGTAAATTTAATTTGAGTATAGTTAACTATTTTGTTTTTTAAAATAATTTATTTTTATTTAAATTAATAACTTGAAGAAGTGATGTGTAAAAAATTAATAAAACATATAAATTATTTATTTACTTTATTCCTAAGCAAAATAGTCTAACTCATTCGATACTTTCGCATTATAAAGCTTTATTTTGATCATTTTTAAGATTATAGTATCATAATTACATAATTATGATTTTTTGTAACATTCGTGCATCGTACAGGAGTTATGACTAGTTATATAAATAATAACGAGGTCAAAGCTCCTACAATTTTTTTAAGTGATGTTCTAATTTTAGCGAGTGATTTTTAATTTATCAAAACTCACTCAAAAGATTATTTGGTACGAGATAATTTAGATAAATTATCGCTTATTTTATTAAAAATTTTCAGAGTCCATCATATTATCACGTTTGATTGGGATTGATTATTGATAATTTTACTTAATTTATTAATCTTGATTACTATCTAATTATAATCTAGATAGCAGACAAGGGAGGATGGTTTTCATATTATCAGTTAGTGGAAATATATTTTGACGAAATATTTATTCAATTAAAATTTTATTTTAAATATTTTATTAATAAATAAATATCATTCAACATAATCTTCTTTATCATTTGATTTTTTATAAATAACTCTTATTCTGTCTCATATTATATATATATATTCACTTTTCTTTTTTTTCTTTGAATAATAATATGTTGTTAAAATCTGAAATAATTTTTAAGGGTATTTAATAATTTTGTACTATTATTTATATTATCCTGTAATGTAATTTTGATGATTTAAATTATCGATTAATTAAATTAATAATACCCCAAATGACTCCTAAATTATATTCGAATCGTTAAGTTTAAATGTTTTTATTCGATTTTTTAAATCGTATAAATTGTTTTAATTGGTCGAATTTTTCTTATATGCTAGGGTCCGCCACTCATCACTACAACGAAAAGTATGCACCAAAGAGGGACGTTTCACCTGAAATATTTGGAAGGTTCAGGAGACACGACATCGATAATGCTAGGTTGTGTGTGAAACCAACATTTGAAATGACGTGCACGATGAAACCAGAATTGACCATAAAGTCTTTAAAATAAATATTTAAATGAGAATCTTTTGAAATGTTAATTTATTGACAAGGAATCTCTAATAACGGACAAATGTTTATATTAGTGCTCATATTGAATCTTCCACTTCTAGTAAGATCATTATACTTTTCTTTTGGAATGATGGTAATAACTTATAAATCGTATAAATTTATTATTGAGAAGAAAAGTTTAAATCTGATGATAAACTTCAGAGTTGTAGGACGGAAATTGGTATGCTTTTAACTCCAAAATCGAATATAATCAATATATGTTCATACCGAAAAGAAAAAGAAGGAATGATTCCATCAATCAGTTTCACATGTCCGAATAAAGGCACCCAGTATTGACTTGACTTGCTTTTCTTCCCTGTCATCTTCTATCATATTTCTCGCTTCATCCCATTCGTTCAGTTTTCAAAAGTAGTGTTCACACTTCACAATGGGGGCACAAACATTATTGAATGCACCGTTTGCATAATTGTGAATTTAACTTAACATATTTCCACATTGACAAATTATAAGGGTAAATTACACAATGGGATAGCGAGATTATGGATAATGAAGAGATATTAATAGTCTTGATGGAAGAGAAATCATGATGTGCCATATTAATATTGGACTAAGATACGTTCAAGGATTGGTACAATCGGATAGCAAGTTTATGTTCTGGAATCGTTAGTGCTAGTAGCTTCAAGTTCGATTCCTAAAATTGTTATTTTAATCAGTGTTTATTCATATCATTATTGTTCGAACACCGGATTAATTGATTTGTAATAGTCCTGAATATCGGTGAATCTCGACCGAAAAAAATATTAGACCAAGATACCAACAAAATAATTGCAACTGATTAATGAAATAATTTATAAAATAAAGATATGAGGGGAAGATCAAACATGAAAGACAGTCAATCAAGCAACTCGAAGTGCAATTTTTTAAAAAAAAAAGAAAAGAAAAGAAAAGTAGAGATAGTTATCTAAAAATCAATTGGCCTGATTTTCTTTAACATAAAGATCAATTTTCATAATTAAATACTTTTTTAGGATAATTAAAGTTCAAAATGAAATAAAAGCATAGTTAGATAAGATAAGAAAAGAAAAGGTATAATAATAGTTGTCATTAAATTAAGATTAAATTTTAAATTGGAATTTGAATATAACGATAAAGGATACACAATAGGATTTAAATTAAGAGTTTTAAATTGAAAAAATATTCAAACGATGAAATAATAATATCTTATCATTTCATTTTAAAACTATAAGATAAAAAATAATAACTAATTATTTAATGCTAAAATTTCAAAAAAAAAGTAAAGAGAACATGAAGTTTTAAGGGAGAGAAAAAGATGACTAGAGGAGGATTATGAATGAACGTTAAAGTAACTTTGAAATAAAACAACTTTGAAATAAAACTTCCAATGATGTTTAAATTAAGAGTTTTAAGTTAAAATTACTCAAAAATAAAATATAATTTATTATTTTGAATTAAAATATTAAGAAATAAGAATATCAATTATTTATTTAATTCTAAAAGTTTTTAAAAGATAAAGGATAAGTTAAGTTAATCAAGATGGATTAAGATAATAATTCAAATTTTATTTTTAATTAGGGTTAGAATTTTAGTTGATTAAAACTTAATCATCCTATAAATAAGACTTATTTCTCCTTATATTTCTTCGTGATGCACAAGCTAATTTTTTTTCTCTTTTCTGGGTGTCACATTTTCTCTCTTCTCCATACACATGAGTGAGTACGATCAACTCCCAACCGATCTTGGTTATTCCTTGAAGATGTAGATTCCCGAGTTAGTGCAAAAGACGAGGAAGAATCATTGATACGTTTGTCCAAACTTCACAAGTTAAGGTAGTTACACAAAGATTCATGTCAGAATACTTTTGGATATAGTTTCTTAATAGATTTGAGCAAATTTACAAATAAAAATAGTTATCCACGTGTTATACTAAGATTTCTGATGAAGTACCCTAACTTCATGTACCGAAAGCACATCATTGTAGAACCCAAAATATTGACCAAAGTTAGAAAAAGGTCACCAGCAAGGCTGCCAAACTCGTGAGTGGACTCGTAAACTCAGACAAGTTTAAGAGTCCATGCCCCTTAAGCGTACTAACTCGAGGTTGGATCATAATATGGCATGGAATCATTACGTTCGTGCACTAACTCATTAAACTCGTTCAATCGATAAACTCGATCATGTAGATGCGTAGAATCGATTATTTTGAATATGCTCTTCAATTCCTTCACAAAAATGATCATTTTATGTTTAAAATGTCTTTCTTCCTCAATCAAAGGCCTAGAAGAAATCATGAATTAATTTAGCCTCCAACAAGCACATATGAAATTCAAACAAGGTAAGGATCATAGTGCAATGTCTACAATAACCTTTTATATAGGAACTTTAATTTGTTATTCTTGCTATTCCATTATTATCATTCGTCAAGACATCAAACATGCAACCAAGACAACAAATCTGTCCATGTTCAAAAAAATATACTTGAGGTATATCATCAAAATTGAATTATAATGTCTTATTGGTATCTTAGTATTGTAGTTTTTTGGAAGAGTTTTGAATGTTAATTGAAATTATATTTTGAAATCGTAACTGTTTATAATTTTATGTTGCTATCATGCTAATTAAGTACTAAATTAAATGGCAATATATTATTACTTATTAGGACAAATTAGAGTTTATGTTGGTAATTCACATAAGGATATGATGAAGCGATGATATATTGATATTTATAACTAAAATTGATATGTACATAGAATTTAAGAATTTATGAATCAATTTTACGTGTCATATCTAACGGCATTTGACCGAGTTTACGTGAACTCTCGAACTTAACTGACTTGGTCACCAGAGTTACGTTATGTCAGAGTTCGGCTCACGCTACCAGAATCTGTCCCAGGTTCTTCAATGATTGTGCAACTCGACATTGTCAACCATTGAATTAGACCTAGATTCGTAATCGGCCCAATCGGATCCCACCCAAACCTAACCAAAGTTCTAAATTAAAGTAGCAATAGGTGTCTTCAAGCATTCGATGTTTGACCCAACCACCCAGCTTGCATGTCGTCACGCTCGGCCTGGATTCTTGTATTAAAATGTAGAAAGTTACTTTTTGAAGATTTGAGTCACATTGAAATTTGGCCTAGATTTTTGTAAATATTAAGTAAATATGTTCACTTAGAATTGTCTCCTTAAAAAAATAAATAATTAGATAATAAGATAGAAGTAACAAAAAACATGTAAAGACATGTATATCAATTTTCATGAATATAGAAACATTATTTGGATCTAAAATACACTGCTTCAGAGTTAGCATATAATCTTTACTTGAATACTTCAAAATTACACAAAAATTCTTACATGAAGGCATCTGGACTATGTAGAAAATCCTTACAAGAAACATGTTGGCTCAAAAGTATCATTTGGTCTTGGCCTAATCCACCATGGCCTCAAAACTTGTACGAAAATATCATGGCTACACTTAATAAGAATTGAGAGCTCATTTAGAATAATACATATAAAAATTTCTAAGAATTCATATACAATATAAAAATTGTAGCACAACACTCCAAATAAGAAAAAAGAGAATAAGAATAGGAATAAGTAAAGAAATAATTCGTTATTTGAAGTATATGATTATTTGTCATTTATTTTATAATTTTTATGATTAAGGTTGATTCATTTTTATTATAAATTTATATTATCTTACACATTGGCACCACTGTTCATGAAAAAATTATTTTCTATGTTTGAATCTATAGGTATAATAAGTAACGATGAAGATGTGTGTGGTGACCATATTAAATGGTATTGTAGTTGCACATATGAATCGTCATTAGAACTCTATTATTATTATTTGATGTAACGACTCAAAATAAGCTTAATTGTTATGTGACATGAGAGTAAATTTTAGAGACGTTATAATTGATATTAGAATCAATGCCCTAAGTCTTCCTTAGCGAAGGTTTATGTGTAAACCATCATAAACAATTAGATTGGTGAAAGATTACAAAAGATTTGAATTTTTTTGACATAGACATTGTTCGAAAGGATATTTAAGGATGATACTTGCCTAAATACAAGCATAATCTTAAGCAGAAAGAGTTACTATAGCTGAACCAAGAGAATATGTTGGTATTATGTACTTGACCAAGTTTATTCATTTAGAAAAGTATCTTGCCATTCGTCAGACAGTCATGTGTTGTTCATTTCATCGAAAGTTTTAATGTTGCCTTGAAGATGAGAACATAGTCCAAAAATTGTGAAACCCTAAATGCAATAGCTAGATTTATGACTCTCATGTAAAGAAATATGAGAGTGGCAATAAGAAAAGAAGAATAAGACTAAAACACAAGAATTAAGGTGAAACCAATTCAAAAAACTGGTAGGTGTCAACAATAAAGACACAATTGCCACTAAGATAATAGGTCAAGGATGTATAACTTCCCCAGCAATAACAAAACCCGCAAAGGCAAGAGTCAGCACAAGAATAAGCTCAAACAAGAGTTTCCTATAATTATTGTGGATACATACATGCTAGCAAACATTGAAAAAGGAATGAGACTTGTCTCCATTGTGAACAAGTAGGTCGCCTCATCAAGGATTGCTAGATTTCCAATTTTAACTAGAGTCAAGCGGAATCAATTAAGCAAGGTGAAGGAGATATCAAAAAGTTAGTTCAAGAAAGAGTTTGTGATATGGAAGCTAATACCTATCACAATGATGCTGAAGGTACCTAATGTGATTAGATGCTTTGTCACATTTGGTGGAAGTTTCATTTGTTATTAGAAAACAAAATGTAGTTAAGTAAGATAAGATCTGAATAGATTATGCAATAAGGGATGATACATTATAAAGTCATCAAACTTTTTGATAAATTATTACATGGGACAAACTTTGAGGATAATTTTTTTTAGGGGACAATAATGTAGCAACTCAATTTTTTTAACATAAGTATTTTTTAGAATAAAAATTAAGAGTTAATTTAGGATAATTAAATTTTAAAGGGAATAAAAGTATAGTTAGACAAGATATAGAAAGAAAATATGAATTAGAAAAAATGAGTCAAATTGAAATTTTGATTCTAATCCTAAGTTTAGGTTATAAAAGACTTTCGACAGAATTTAAATTAAAATATTTAGAAGATAAAATACTAATATTTTATTTAATAATTATAAGATAAGAATAATATACTCAATGCTTTTAATTAAATAATTGAATTTATAATTTAATGATTTTAAAATTCATGATGCTAATTAATTAATATTATTTGTAGTTGTTAATTGGCATAATTTAATAATAGTGTGCAGAGAATTAAATTTAGGTAATAAGTTAATTTATACCAATATGTGAATTGACTAATAATTTGGAAAATCTAATTTAGTGCATTTTAAATTTCGTATGAATTGATGGAATGTTAATTTGTGGAAGCTTTTATTTGATTTAATTTACTCTAAAATAGTATAATCTACTTATGTTAAGTTGAAAGGATGATAATTTATGTAGACTGACATTCACAATTTAAGAATACTCTAATTCATATTTAAAAAATGAAATAATAATTTCTTGACCTAAATCTTAACAACATACTATCATATTATTTTATAGTTAGCACATCTATGCTCAAAATCATAATTTTTTATGGTATTAAGAAATTAATTAATAACTATTACTCTGGGTTGAACAATCTTAGTTTTGTATTACTTAATTTTGTGCGCATGAGTAAGTCATCCTTGAAAAAACTAAATAATTTGGGGTGCAATGGATGTATAACACAATTATGAAGCTTTACATCACAAATCTTTGATTTGAATCATTAGATTTAAATCAACGGATGGATTAATTCATTCTCCGTAATCTCATGGGAACACACAATGTTCTCTTTTTTCCTCTTCATTTTCATCGGCCCTCTTGCAACTTCTCTCTAAAGTCTAATCATTTCTTTCTCTTCTTCGTCAGGCACAAAGCCACTTTAAGTTTAGGGGGCCCTGGCATAAAGCCACTTTAATTTTAGGCTACTGTTATATATTAAATATATAGTAAGTCTCATAAAATTATGAATTTGACATAATTAAGGCATCCTTAACTTTTTCATTATTTATTTAGTAATGTATAATAAGGTTCTTCCTGATTTTGTGAACTCAACATAATTATAATATGTTATTATATTTACGAAAGAATATATGGGTTCAAATTTAAATTACTTATTTTAACAATAAAAATTGAAACTAAACTATAAATACTAAAAAAATTAAAATACAATAATTATAAGCCATCGAACTTTTAAATCAATAAATTACATGATGTATAATTGAAAAAGAAAATAATTAATCTTTTCATATACTTATCAATTAGTATCCAATTTTAATTAACTAATTAAGTAAGCAACTATGTAAGGATTTATAAATTATAATAAAAAACTAATGCTGACTTTTGTTTCAGATCATTAAAAATAATAATAAACTAATAATAATGAATTTCTATAAAAAGTATATTAAAGAACCATAGTCTAATGGGAATAAATAAAATAAAATAGGAATTATAAGACTTTTTAGAAAAGAATAATTTTATGATCCAATACTTCTCTTTTACCTTTTAATTTTTAAGATATCAAAAGATAAACCAAATAAATTAATGATAACATAATCTGGTTATGCACTTAACTATGTTTGAAATATGAAAATTAATTATGTGAAGTTATTTATAAAATTTGTTCTAAAAATTATTAATTCTAGGCAACTCATTAATACTATATATTATTTAATTATATAGATAATAAGTATTATTATCTTTTTATGGGGTCAATTGACCCCATAAAGGACCACGTACGTCAGCCGCTGGATTTATACTATATTACGTGTATATATGAATATATAACATACCTACCAATAATTTTGATTTCTTTCTATATCAAATTAAATTAGTTAATTAAGTAATAAAAAAAATAGTTACATGCATCTTTCTTTAACATGATAAACACCAAAAAAATTTATACACGATGAATAACAAAAAAATATTTTAATTACATTAAAATAATATTTATAATTATGAGTTATCTTCTAGGATAATATTTTATAAATTTTGATTAATTATATGTATATACATGCATATCTATACATTTTGTCTTTTTTTACATGCCTTTAACCCCTCCTAAGTTCTATGCCCACTCCATCACCAGAAATATTTCATTACGTTAAGCTTAAGGAGTCCTTACACAAAATTTGGATAAGGCCCCGAGGTGGGCGATCGTCCCATGTAGGTGGCCAAAAGATGCAAAAAAAAAATCGCAACAATCGAATTATCGACACCGGGACAAAAAACATGTGCGGATGATAAATTAAGTACTCTACTAGGCTGTTTGGTTGAGGGATATCTTTCCATGAAATAAATCAAGGTAATATCGTATTCTTTGAAAAATAAGTATATTCTTATTCATTTTAGTGTTTGGTCTAAGGATAATATAATTTGAAACTATAATATTTTATATTTAAAATATTTGATTATGAATAGTTGATATCCATTATAATAATAATAATAATATAATAATGTGTGAATAAATAATAAAAAATAAAATAAATTGAAAAAATGTTAAAAGATAAGAATATCTATATTCTTTTTATTTTGAAAGAATACATGTATTCTTCTCCCTGGGTTAAAAGTGACGGTTTCACATTTTTTAAGATAATTTTTAGAAAATCGAAGTTTGACCGACCTATGTTTATTCTACCCAATATTTTATTATATTTCGAAAATATAATAATATATAATATTCTAATATATATTCTCAAACCAAACGTCCCTAACATACCGGAACACCAGAACGCAAGGATAGAGATATAACTGGTAGTGATGCTTGAGCTGAGTCAGGATGAATTCATGGGGGATAGGGATATAGCTGCGTAGTGATGCTTGAGCTGAGCCAGGATGAATTCATGGAGGGCCAAGTATATAGAAGTGTATATGTAATTTCCAAGCAAGCGGAGCGCCGCCCCCCCTGGAGCGAATCAATATGTGAGTAATTTCTTGATAAGGTCTTCGGCACCTTAGTCTTCTTATTCTTTAATTGCCTGTTTTTCCTTTCTTTTCTTCTCCTCACTTCTCCTTCTTAGTTCTGGACGTTTCATTTGGTTCTTTTCGTTCTCTTGCACATAAAGGGAAGAGGTGCTCTCTCCCAAATCAACAGATTTACCTTGACGTGAAGAGCTGTTGGTGAAGAGCTCCTGGAAAGAGGAAAACACAAGAAGTCCTGGAAAGAAGATAAAACGAGTTAGAGGGAGCGACAACGAAGCCATAACCTTTACTGAGATTTAGGAAAAGTGGCTGGAAGAAGACAGAAGGCACCTGAGAGATTGAACAACGGTTGTTTCCCTAAAGATCCTGCATCTGGCGACCAGATTACTCCACGAATTCGATCTGCAAGCATATACAAACGAAGACCAAGAGTAAGGAAAGAGAACCCCAACTCTAGCAAAGGAAAAAAAATTTCCTTTATTACTATCTGAACTCTGAAGAGTAGAAGAAATAGGAAAAGAGGTTTTCTGTATCAAATGACATGGTTTTTGTCTTTTTGATATTCTCCGTGACATATTCTCCAAAGTGTGGCGGCATTGGCGACTTTGTTGTGGGCTCAGCTCGGCAGATGGACCAACGTTAGTGGGCTGAACTACAAGCAGTAACTAAGAAGCTCCTCGCTTAAGGTAAATTTCGTCTTCCAACTTTAGTTTTTTTTTTTCAATTCTATTATTCAATTTTAAATATATTATTATAAATAAATAACTAAATAAATAATAATTTTATAATTTAATATTTTTTACTTTTTGTATTTTTTTGTTTTGATTAACGTTTTGAACGGCTCAATTTTTTAACTGCAGGTTACTCTTTTTATCCATAATTTTGACTCGATCTGTTTGGCTCGGATAATAAAATCCAGAAATATTAATATATTCTCGAAATACAATCAAAGAACGGAATAAAAATATCTTCATCAAACTTTTATTTTCTCAAAAGCTTCTAGAGAACAATAAAATCATTACTTTTAGCCTCAAAATAAAAATATAGTTATTCTCACAATTTACCAAAATAACTATATTCTTATATTTTTAACCATATTTTATTCTATTTTAATCATATATTATTATTTAACTTTTTATTTTTAAATCCCTTATTTATAATAAAATATTATATTTTAAAATTTTATTTTCTGTGAATAAAATAAAATATAAGATAGGATTATTTCTTTAAATCTTTCCTAAATTATCATAATTTTTCGCATTTAATCCTAATATATGAACTCCCCACCGTAACGCCTCCCTAAATTATTTCACGAATTTCACTTTAGTCCATCCGTCTAGTTCTATTAATTTTTCCATCAATTTTGATTTCTTTATTTATTAAAATGACTAAACTATCATTCTCTCATTTTTTCTAATATTTAAAAGTTTAAAATGATACATAATAATAAATATAAAAAAATGGCATCGCCGACACACATGAGGTGATCTTCCCTAAGAGTTCAAATTGATGAGAATGTTTGGCACCTCGATGTCGGCTCTTTGTCACTTGAGATTGCAGTCAAGGTTGTCAAAATCACGTTTAAATACTTAAAAATCGTAGGGTAAATTACACCAAATACCCTCCAATTTTCACTTTTGCTCAGTCTTCCCCCCCTTCTTCTCCCGCCGTCGGCGCGCGAGAAGAAGGGGGGCCTCGACCCCCCTCTGCAACCTCGTCGGCGACCGGCGAGGTCGCGGAGGGGGGTCGAGGCCCCCCTCTCCCGCCGCTGCCTCCTCGCCGGCGTCTCGCGCGAAACGCCGACGAGGTTGGAGGGGTGGGAACCTCCACCTCACGCGTGACAATTTTTTATTTTTTAATTATTTTTTTTATTTTTTTAATATTGCCACATCAGCGCGTAGAAAAGAAAAAATGTCATGTCAGCGTCACGTGTGTGCCACGTCAGCTCGACGACCGGAAAATCGTCTATCTTAGGTAAAGAGGGCATCGGGTGAAATGAATTAAAAGATGGAGGGCATCGCTGTTACAAAGTGAAGTTGGAGGGCATGACTGAGCAAAAGTGAAAGTTGGAGGGCATTTGGTGTAATTTACCCAAGAATCATATGGTTTTACGATTTCAAGGTAGAAAAACGAGTTAAGTCGTCCTAAATTCACAACTTGAAGTAGATATGTAAATACATTTTAAGTTGTCGGAATCATGGTGTTGTTCAATTAGACACATCAGGTATAGTATTAATATTTGTTTCTAATAATGGTTTTTTTTACTATTTAAAGAAGAATCATAATACAATTCTGATATACTCTACAACATAATCTTAGAATGTTTTAAATTGAAAATTTTTTTAGTTTAACATTTTTTTTCTTTTATCGTTCACTTTCTTATCTTTGATTTACATTTTTCACTATGTTTATAATCATATTATTTAAAATATATAATCTCATAAATTAAGATATGATATCAAAATAGTATACTACTTTTAATCATTTGACATTATAGTAAGTAGCATATTAATCTTTGTTTCTAATAATGGTGTTTTTACTATTCAAGGAAGAATCATAATACAAATCTGATATACTCTACAACATAATCTTAGAAAGTATTAAAATAAAATTTTTGTGAGTTTATAATTTGTAAAAATTAACATAATATTCATGTTATTATAGTCTTTTTTTAATATTTATTATTATGTTTGATGTGTCTTTAAAAATTATTATCATTAAATTAATATTATATATAATCTCTACGTATTTACATATCATGTTTACGATACGACTCTACCCCTTAAAATGAGTTTAGGTAAAAACTCGAAACCTAGCAACCTTGGCTATAATATATTTCAAGGGTTGGGGTGTTCGCCCATTAAACTGGTACGTGAGTTGGGTTCAGAACGTTGTAAGATAGTTCGGTCCATATCTGATGCGGGAGTTAGAGCATTGAGAGAACCTTTCTCTAGTACGAGAGGATCGGGAAAGCATGCACCTTTAGTGTACCCCAACCCTCTCCCCCCCCCCAAATCGCGTCGTCGACAATCGAGTGGGGGCGACACCTCCCCTTTTTTTCTCCACGTCACTAGCGACGTGGAGTGAAAATGGTGGGGGTGTCACCCTTGCGATTGCCGAGATCGTAGCATGGAGTCACCTCCCCCTCCTAATCACGTCGACGATGTCATTTTTTCTTTTTTATTATGTATTATTTTAAACTTTTAAATATTAGAAGATATGAAAGAATGATAATTTAATCATTTAACAAATAAAAAAATTGACTGAAAAGTTAACCGAACTAAACGGATAAGCTAAAGTGAAAATCACAAATAATTTAAGAGTTAGATGTGAAAAATCGTAATAGTTTATTGTGATCAAAATAACCTTACGTGACTTTTCAAAAATAATTTTTTTTCTTTTTTATTTCATTCAATTTTATTTCGCATTCCAGGCGTTCATGCGGCAGAGAGCTAAGTTTTGAGAAAATGCAAACATGGAGCTGAGACCGCCCACCCAAGGATTTGAACTTACCTTGCTCCTCTTACTTCTCCTTCTGTTCATCTCCTCCCGTTGCGTCTCTGGAGCGCAAAGACCACGTAAAGATGTTGTCACACTGGAGGAGGAAGAGCTCATTACCCTTTTGCAGATCAAGAATGGATGGGGGAACTCTCCATCCCTCAGTAACTGGAACAAAGCCATCCATCACTGCAACTGGACTGGAATCGAGTGCGCCGCAGATGGATCCGTCGCCGGCATCTCCCTCGTCCAGCAAAACCTTGATAGTCCAATTCCTGGCGCTGTCTGCAAACTCAGAAACCTTTCTCGTCTTAATTTATCGTACAACTACATCCCTGGGCCCTTTCCAACTTCACTTTACAGTTGCTCCAATCTCCAATATTTGGACCTGTCTCAGAACTGCTTTGTAGGCCAAGTTCCTGTTGACATCTCCAAATTGTCTCCTGCAATCACTCACTTGAACCTAGCATTCAATAATTTCACTGGCGACATCCCTTCATCGATTGCTCGGCTCCCAGCCATTCAATTTCTGCTTCTCAATGACAATCTCTTCAATGGCTCGTTTCCTTTGGAACTCGGTGGACTTGTGGTGCTAATTACTCTTGCTCTTGCCCATAACCCGTTCTTGCCGGCGAGAATTCCAGCCGAGTTCGGAAATTTGAGTAAGCTCAAGTACCTCTGGATGAGTCGGATGAACTTGGAGGGTGAAATCCCTGAGACGATGGGGAACTTAACTGAGCTTGAGCATCTCGACCTCTCCATGAACAAGCTCAGTGGCGCGATCCTTTCTACCATATGGACGTTGGAAAAGCTGCAATTTCTGTATCTGTATGGAAACAAATTTTCTGGAGAAATAGGCAGCACAATAAAGGCCTTGGGACTGGTTGAAGTTGATATTTCCATTAACGAGTTAACTGGTGCGATACCGGAGGACTTCGGGAAGCTAGAGAATCTCTCGCTCCTCTGCATGTACTATAATCATCTCTCCGGTGAGATACCATCGGATATTGGTTTTCTCCGCAAGCTATATGACATTAGGCTCTTCAATAATAGCATTACCGGTGTTTTGCCACCTGAACTAGGGAGGTACTCTATGCTCTGGCGTTTGGAACTAAGCAACAATAAACTAGTTGGCGGGTTGCCGGAGCACTTGTGTGCCGGAAAGGCTCTGTTTTCTCTATCTGTTTTCAACAATAAGCTCAGCGGAAGCATAGGGTCGTCGCTAAATCACTGCCGTACCTTATCATACATCTCCCTCTACAACAACATGTTCTCTGGCGATTTTCCGTCCGAAATTTGGTCGGCGCCAAACTTGACGAGTGTAATCATCCATCACAACCTCTTCTCAGGGGTCTTGCCGGAAGAGTTACCACGGAATCTCGATAGACTGGAGATGAACGACAACAGATTCAGTGGAAGCATTCCGTTATTGGCAAGTAATTTGTTGGTCTTCAAAGCGAGCAACAATTTTCTCTCAGGCTCAATCCCGACGAACCTCAGCGGACTTTCCAAGTTGCAGACTCTGTCGCTCGGTGGAAATCGCATATCTGGTCCAATTCCTTCGTCGATATCCACATTGGTCTTCCTCGTTGATCTCAACTTCAGCAATAACATACTTACTGGACGTATCCCCTGGGAGATTGGATCACTCAATGGTCTCACCTCTCTTGATCTCTCTAGCAACCATCTTTCAGGCTTGATACCGCAGGAGATGGGCAACCTTAAGCTCAACATTCTTAACCTTTCTTATAACCAGCTCTCTGGTCAGATACCAATTCAGCTACAGAATCCAGTGTACTGGGCGAGTTTCCAATCCAATCCGGGTCTTTGCTCTTCGCAATCCATATCAAATCTCCGTCCCTGTACACACCAATCACAGCACTTGGGCAAGATCTCCGAGAAGCTTTTAATACTTTTTGTAACTCTCGGTGGATTCCTTTTCATCATGACAGTTGCCATGGGGCTCTGGATATACCAAAGAAAGGACCAAAGTAGCAGCACTCCGGACGACATGACAGTCATTCATTTCCAAAAGTTGGAGTTCTCGGAGTTCACCATCATGGGCGGACTCACTGAAGACAACCTCATTGGCAGCGGCGGCGGCGGGCAGGTGTACCGAATCAACACCGGAAGCCTCAACGAGGAGTACGTAGCTGTCAAAAGGATATGGAACAAGAAGGAGCGGGAATCAACAATGGAGAAGCAGTTCGACGCCGAGGTCAAGATACTTGGCTCCATCAGACATGCCAACGTCGTGACGCTCTTGTGCTGCATGTCGAGCGCCAATGTGAAGTTACTCGTCTACGAGTACATGGAGAAGGGCAGCCTGTACCAGTGGCTCCATCAAAGGCGCTGGATGGCAACAGGTTCAGGGGACGCGCCGATCATGCTGGATTGGCCGCGGAGGTTTAGAATTGCGCTTGACGCGGCCAAAGGTTTGAGCTACATGCACCATGACCTCCACATGCCGATTGTTCACAGGGATGTAAAGTCCAGCAACATATTGCTGGATCCGGAGTTTGGAGCTAAGATAGCCGACTTCGGATTAGCCAGGATGCTGACCGGGGCTGGAGAGCCTGACGAGGTCTCAGCGATGGCGGGATCTTTTGGATACATCGCTCCAGGTGAGAGTCCAAAACTGGCGTGGCGTACTTCGATCATACTATTTTATCACTCTTTTGATGTGTTGTTCTTGTTTCAGAGTGTGCAAAGACAAGAAAAATTGATGAGAAAGTAGACGTGTACAGCTTCGGGGTGGTGCTCCTGGAGCTGGTCACAGGAAGAGTAGCCAACGATGGCGGCGAGCATAGAAGCTTGGTGGACTGGGCTTGGATGCACTTCCAGGGAGAAGGCAGGCTAATGGATGCTTTGGATGAAGATTTGAGGGAAGACCCCTCGCATTTCGTGGTCATAGAGGGGGTGTTCATGCTAGGCCTGGTATGCACCTTGTACTTGCCCCAGAGTAGACCTACCATGAAGGAGGTGCTCCGGAGGCTGCGGGAGCTTAATGGAACACCTGAGCTCCATGATCCGCATGAAAAACACTTGGAAGCAGCTCCTCTCATCCTAACGAAGAAAGGCAGCAGGAATAAGAGTTCTTCCCTTGATTGTGAAGGACAGTGTGCACTCGATCATAGAAATAATCTCATATTCTTTTCAGATAATTATGTACATAATAATAACCAGTAAATTAGGAGAAACACAGGTTAAACTTACATAATCGGATGATGGAACAACTGTAAATATATATTGTACAGCACTACAGTCAAATGACATAAGCAACATGTTGCCTTTTTCTCATTTTCATTGACACTGGGAATGAGATGCTGCAAGGAGTGCTGCTCCAATCCCTGATCCATCTTTAGTTAGCTTGAGTTCAATCATCTTCCATGCTTCTTCACCAAGTAGCTCCTCCAGTGTGCTCTGCAAGCATTCACTAAAAATGGTGTAGTGCTCAAATAGCGCCCCGTCAATTGCAATTACCGTCTTCTGTTTGCTACTGCCAGCAGAGTCACCCCCCAGTTTCTTCAGAACGCCCGCTATTCCTGCTGCTGCTAGACGAGCTGCACGTTTTGCAATGACATCACATATCTCAACTACTAGTTTTCTTATTTCCAGTGAGGTACCAGAGATCTGAGAACAGATAAATACAAATCAAACAGTTATTAACCAAAAAGTTAATTATATAATGAATAAATCAAGATATGGAATAAACATACTTCAAAGATATCTTTCAGTTTGCTTTCGACAGTACGAAGATCAGATGTGGTATCGTGATGCATGGCGTTGACATCTGCTGTCCTGCATAAAGTGTGATGCAAAATTAGCTAATCTATAATGTAGGTGATCTCCAATCTAGAGAAAAAAAATGTTTGCTTAATCTGGTAATATACCATTAGAAACTACATGAAAAGTGGTCTTGATATCTGAAAACTCGAAATTAGACAAATGCAAGGCACTTGACGAAATAAGTATATGTGAGCGCGTGCATTTGAAGAAAAAGAAAATATTAGGTGGAATATAAGTTTATGTTTGAAGGCTGTAAATGATTAGAGAAACTGTTAAAGGAATTAAGAGGAGTTTCAACTATTCAATGACTCTCAATTTGTAATTGTGCATCTCTCAAGCAAATATATTGCAGGAAGATAGAAGCATAATTGTTGACAGACAACTACTCATATTCAACACAAAAAGGAACTATTTAAACATGACACAAAAATCGTCTAGCATATTGTCAATAGAAATAAGAGCCCCCATACCGTAAAATGAAAGGAATATGAAGTTTCCTCAGAAACAACGGAACATCAAGTTCAGAGGAAGAAACCTCGCCAAAAAGTTCAGCTTCTACAGCCATTTTCAGAAGAACACGTCTAACAAGGTCTCCCAGAAACATACCTGAGATTAACTTCTCAAAAATCTGAAAAATTAAATGGAGATGTCGTCATTAACTCATTTTTGCCACTGACACATAACAAGTTGAAAAATTCAGATTATTCAAAGTACAACATATCACATGCCTGCTCACCACGGTGCAAACTTTCATGATCTAATGCTTCATCATATTCGGTAATAGGAAGATGCAATGAGAAAAAATTTCCCCATTCCATGTTGATAACCTATCAGCACAATAATTTCTTCTGAAGCTACAAAGTAGTTCAACAATGAAATCACAAATATATGGAAGCACAAACTTCGTTACCATTCCTCCAGACTCCCGAACTGAGTCCTCTATTTCGACATATGCTGCATTGGTTCCAGTGCCCAGTATAACAGCGAGAACAACATGATCATCACGGTATCTTCCAGCCGCTAATGTCCCAACAGTATCATTAACCTACAGTAAAATGAATGCTCCAATTTTTTAGGTTTGACATTTAGGCATTCTTTTTCATCAATTAAAGTAATGCATAAAGTGCTTGCAGCTAAGCCCTTCTAATATGGTCAAAGATACTTCATACGAAGAAACTTACCAGTGCCGCCACATGCATGACAAGATCTCGCCTTTTCAGTGCCTTGCTCAATTCGATTGTGACGTCCTTCCCAACCTGATTTAATGGCAGATAAAGATTATGTATCAAGGACTCCAGATGCTTGTCAGAATTCAATATAAGGACCTTATATAAAGCTGGAGAATATAATGTTAGATTTGACAAAAAGATGTATAATCAAGAAAATATTCTAGGCGTAGAAACATTTCCTTAGTTGAATGTATGTCATTGTTTTTGTCTACCCGAAACATTTCCTTAGTTGAATGTATGTCATTGTTTTTGTCTTACCCAACAACACATGGTAACATATGATATTTTGCAGGAACTGAATTTTGTAGAGCATCTGCAGCAATCACACTTCTTTCATATAATTTTGGGGGAATACACAGATGGATAAGAGTTTTCAAGACTAGGATAATTCTCAAAAAGGAAAAGAGGTTCTGTTAGTGATAATTTTCCAGACTATATCTCTTCTCAGTCAAACAATTAGTATATCATTCAAGTCATCTAGGCTTTATGCAACTCAATGATTCAAACAACTATCAAATATCAAGCGACTTGTATGAACCTACATGATACACTTTGCCATAGTTACAAGGACAGTGATGGAGCAAAGAACAAAACTTACCATATCCTCAATGGAGAAACCCTTTGTCCACTTAATAAGAACACCAGATGCAACTGAATGCTGCTCAACTGGGAAAGAGAAAGTGAATCCAAGTTCTCTCTGCTTGCCCACTGGCAGGTCAAGATTTTCAGAAGCAATAAAGTCCGCTAATTTTGCAGCAATGAAATCAAATAATGCCTGCAAACACACACAGTGATAGAGAAGAAAGAGAGCAGAATTGACCATATTAGCAACTGTGCCTTGAAAGGGGATGCAATAATCTGACACTATGAATTTCACTCACATCAGAAGTTCCAACCATCAACTCATCTGGAATTGAGTATTGTCTGCTTTCTGGTTTAATAGCATGGCTTCCTTTACCGTGTAGTAGCACCCTTAGAACACGAAAATTTGTTCCACCAAGGTCCAGTGCATAAAACAATCCTTCTTCCTCTCTAAGATAATGAATGGGTGGATATGGTGAGACTGTGTAATGGAACGAATTCTACTTCTACTGATATGCACATTCAAGGAAGATGTAAATAAAGTATAAAAATAGCTTCATAACTCTAATTGCTCATATGAATGATGTCGTTGAGACTAGCAACATTTACTAGCCAAACTTATGAAATTTTTCCTGCTAGTATTTATTATAAAACGAGAAACTGAAATGATAAACTGTTATTTTATTACACCTATAATAATTGACGGCAAAAACATGAAAGCAATCGTATGAAGTAGGTCGTTCTATCTCAATCAAGATGAAGGAACGAGTATTCCATGTATAATTATTGAAGCGATGGCCAGTAAGACTGCCTAAGAATCTCTAATTTCCCACAATGACCTCCAAAATCCTCAATATCATAGCAAAATCCATTATTTTCAACATGAACAGTTAGGGTACCAAAAAGAGTATGGTCCCATTTTTATGCAGGGCAGATGAACAGAAAGAAGCATTAACATTTAATGGACCTTTCGCTCCTCTTCTTTCACCCCATCCAAAGAAGTAAAAGTGGTAAAGATCACATATCTTGGGCACCAAAGACAGTAATGTAAGGAAATATCCAATTTTTAGGGTATACTCGACAGGGACGTACCCGGTAGGCAGTTTTTTTACATGGGAAGGAAGCATCTTGAGACTGCTCGTGGCGCCGCCCTCGGCACGGAGACCTGCGCGCATCGCCAAGACCATGTCATCCATCAGCCGCCGCAGCCGATCGTCGGGCGTCGCGCAGTCCTCCCTGAGCGTCGTCAGTATCTTCTCCGCACGCGCCCATCGCTGCTGCCAACTCCTCCCAACGTCGCCCATCTCTGGAACTCTTTCGCAACTTAGGACGCAGAGCACAAACAGCAAGAAGGAAAGGTAACGAGGTAATCTGAAGGCGGTGGAGCGAATGGGTCGACGGGCCGAAGAGAGGGAGGGAGATGATTATATAAGCGGATTAGGAGGGAAATGGTCAAATGGAGATGATGGCAGAACCGAAAGATGGAAAGAAACAGGGCATGATTGAGGAAGGAAGTGGGATGAAACGGGACGGGGACTGGGCGCGTCGGCGGCGCCCTCCGGTTTCGTTTCGTGTCTGTTTCCTCATCGGGATTTGTGGACGCTTCGCTTGTTCTGATGTAGAGAGAGAGAGAGAGAGAGAGAGAGAGAGATGGCGCCAAAGATTCAGAGGTCCAATAAAAACTAGAAGCACAACGGATGCAGTCAAGAAGAAGGTCTCCAGTTACTTTTGTATTTGTTTATTTATATTATAATATATATATATATATACATTTTTTCTGTCCCACAAAATCAGGCTGGATTTTTAAAATTATAAAAAATATTATAAAATTATTTTTTAAAAAATCATCTGAGTCAATTTTTTTGAAAGAATTTTTTTCTAACCCTGAATTTAATAGAATAATACTTTTTAAAAAATATGTAATAAGTTAAAATTATTATAATATATTTGATTTTATAACTAAATATTGGATATATATAATATTAGAACTTAGAGTTTCATAATGATAAAAATATGTTGAATTATATAAAATATTACTATACTATTTCTTCAGTTGGAGTTCTAATGGGTTGATTTCGCTCTATTAGAAAATCGAATTTTTAAATTTTCGATTTGAACTTTTCGAGTTGGATAAAGTTTTCGGATCGGTCAAATTATTCTTACAGCCATAAATGTGTTTATATAATATTTGAAATATTACTCAGAGTAGAAAAGACATATAAAATTTATGCCAAAATTAAATAATACATTACTGCTCTTCCAATCTCCCGAACTGTTAAACCTTTTAAAAACTAGTAGCAAATTTAGTTTAACAGAAAAATACAATTGTTTTTTTCTTCATAACTTAGTATAAAATTATTTTGGATAAATTTAATATATTCATTAGGGGATAGTAATTTAAATAGATGATAGACTTAGAGAATGACAATTAAATATTAGCAAACAATGATTTTAACAAATTTAATAAAAATTATCTGATAAACATAGTGATTGAATTAATATATAATTTTAAAATAATAGAACGTAATTTACACTCATTATGCATTTAATATTCATAATAATTAATTTATGATATTTTATTTAAAATAATAATACTATTTTCTTGTAGTTTTTTATTAATTTTAATTAAAAACTTATTTATGTTGTTAAGTAATATTAAAAACGTAAATGTAAAATAATACATCATGTTTAGAAAATAAAAAAAAATTATTTAAAGAGGTATATTGAGAATGAAATATCAAACATTATCCGATTTTGTTTTCTAAATTTTATAAACTCTCTTTTAAAAATTATTTTAACAACCATTTGAATTAACGGCTCTTCAAACTCTATAATAATATTACCAGCGGTCGAACAATCATAAAGATTTCTTTATGCATAATGCGTGTAGGACACTATCAAAATGGCTGAGGTTACCAAATCTAAATATCCAAATATTTAACGGTTCAAATACGTTTAGTATATTTCGTCTCAATTCATATAATACGTGCCGAATAATTTTAAGATACATAAAATCCTAAATATAAGAAAAACTGAAACTATTAAGAAAGCTAATCATATTATAGGAGAATCGATAGTTACAAGATTTGTATAAGTTATCAATAGTTCACACGTGAAAAAAGTGTTAAATTTTACAAATACAAAGATATTTAAAATTTTAAAAATGTTTATAATCAATTACTTATTATTTACACGATTATAGGATTATAATTAATCTATGAAATATTCATAGATACTTCAGTTGTTAAAACTAATTTGACGGGTTCTAAAAAAAAGTTTTTTGTGTCCAAGTTTGACCCTTCGAATTTCATACTTTCCAAATTTATCCATTCATTTGAAAGTTCCGAGTAAAAAATTGTTTTCCAATTCATGAGCTTCGTCTAGTTTTAAAATTCAAAATCAAACTGGCAATGGAATACTCTTATTTCATGAATTAAGTGTACATCTATTATTGTTAAGAATATAAAATTAATGATGTTATATTTATTAAAGACTTAAATTTTTAGGAAAATTGAGTAGCACATTAAATTTAACATGGTATCAAAGTCAGAGGGCAAAAGTTTGAATATCGTTAAGCTCTTATTAAAAAATAATTTTCCTTTAATTATTCACGTGTTGAGCTTGGACTAGACCAAAAAATTTTGAACAGTCCACACGTGAGAAAAAGTGAATGTTGTTTTTCTTAAAGGCTTAAACTTTTAGAAAAATTGGACAGCACATTAAATTTAACAGTTATAAGTGAAACAAAAGTTTAAATAATAATGACATGTGATATTATTAAGGTTAAGATTAGTTACTAGTTCATCTAATTTAAAATGATATTAATGTATTGAAAGGTCTTGATGCCAAATCTCGGACAAGCTTTTATTAAGAAAAATATTTTTTTTACTTGCGTTAAACTGAAATTACAAACAGATCATTTGATTTTAACGGATAGGATTTTGAACTCTAACTTTGAAAATGAATATCCTAATTATTATGGTTGACAAAGTAGTATTAGTTTTAGCTAGGTATGTATTGGCTTTTCATTTTATCAATCAATGTTCCAATTGATATTTTTATTTAAAATTAAATTGTATGTGAAAATTGATTAATTCAATTGGTGACCAAAGCTTATTCAAATGATTATGCAACTTCTTTAAATGATGACGCTTCCAAATAAAATTATGAGACTAAAGATTCATATTATAATATCATAGGTGCCTTGATGTTATGTTCTTCTTAGATAGCCAATGTAATGTTGCCTTGGAGTGTCATCATCTTCTTCTCCATTTGCAGAAGAAGTCAGTTGAAAAGTTTCATCTGACTAAACTTTGTGGACTCCAAAAGTTGTATTCGATACCTTCTGAGAAAGAAGTGTTGAAAAAAAATGTGTTAGCGATTTATGAAAATATAAATATGTTGATGTCGAGTTCACTAGCTTGAATTGTTAGGAGCCAAGTTTGAAACGTTGAAATTAAAATTGAATTCAAATTTGATTTGGCTGGTGTAAATAATTAGAAGAATTAGATTTCAGCACCGATGAGAATTAGTAGTCATGAGTTTAATCGATAGATTATCAATGAAATAAAAAATTCTTAATTTGTTGAAGTCTAAATAATCAAGTATTTATGTAAGATTCCGAATGGATACCATCATGAGTAAATTCAAGATTTTGTGCAAATATTGATTTTTTTTAAAGGAAAGAACGTTGAGGTGCTAAGAATCTTATGAGCTGATGAGAAGAATTTTACAGGTGTTTGGATCGGCCTATCGACTTAATTGTGCACTTATTAATATTTTCGATTCAATTTAGATTTTGTTTGACTAAAATTAGTATTTCAAGTAGTCTTATCGGTTCAAATATTAAGTTTCTTTTATAAATGATAAAGATAAGTAACATTTAGCGTTTCGTATGAAAATTTAGTATTTCTACTAACATTAGTATTATAATATTTTTGATTCAATTTAGATTTTGTTTGACAACAATAAAATTAGTATTTCAAATAGTCTTATCAGTTCAAATATTAAGTTTCTTTTATAAATGATAAAGATAAGTAACATTTAGCGTTTCGTATGAAAATTTAGTATTTCTACTAACATTAGTATTATAATATTTTCCAATTTTATCCTATTCAAATATATTATTTCTTTCTAATTTATCTTATTATTTATCTTATTTTTATTTTATAATCATTTAACTATATTTTTTATATTCATGCTCAATTAATTATAAATTATTTATATTTTTTTCAACCAGAAATGATTCTATCATTGAGCCTTATTTCAAACAGAGCCTTACTAAGAAAATAATTTTAAAAAAAAATGGATCAACTCGAGCTTAACCGGGTTGAACAGATTTATCCATTTTTTATGAAAAAATATACAGACTGAAAATATTAATAAATAATAAATAAAGTATAATAAAAGAAGGAATATGAAGAATTGAAATGACAAAAAAATAGAAACCAATTTATTAGAAAGATGAATTTAGAGTAAGTGATAAGGAAGGTTAATTCGAACCAATGGTGAATTTAAATAGGAAATTAGTGATATTGAAATCAATTTTAAATTATCGAGAAAATTTAGTTTAAAAATATTAGTTAAAATTATGGAAGAAAAAATCAAATAGAAAAATGTTTATAATTTATTAAACATTAAAAAAAATCAAAATTAACTATTAAACATCATAAACACTTAATTTTGTGGTCGTGTCAATTTTTTATCTAAAAGAATTTTCCTCTATTTTTGGATCATTTTTTAATTAAAAATATCCTAAAATTATTTTAAAATAAAAGTCACTCTCTAATGGATTAATTTTTCTAGATGATTTTTTATCCTATTTTACTATAATAATATTTTTAAATATATATAATAAATTAAATTAATACAAACACATTTAATTTTATAACTATATATAAGATATAATACTAAAACTATCAAATTAGAGTTTCATAATATCAAAAAAACAAATTATATAAAAAATATTATATCGATAATAGAAAATTAGTGACTTATGAATTAATTATATACATAAAAATGGGCTCCATGAGTTCCGATTTTGTTAATGAGACTCTAATTTGAGCGGATCAATTTCATTCTTACTTTTTCTTTCTTTTATTCAACATTTTTGAATCTATAAGTTCACCAAATTGGTCTGATTTTGATTACACCGGCAATATTATTTAATTTTTTATATAATGTCACACTTTCGTTTAGCATTATATATTTTCAGAAGGAATAAAAATAATAATATTTTTATAAAAGAAATTATTCAGGCTGATTGAATTATCGTCGGCCAAGATTTTCAAAACATAGGTTTAAAGTCCTAATAATTTTGGTATGTTGCAAATACCGTCAGGATTTGAACCTTTTGACATGTATTGGTCAAAAACTTGCAATCGGACGTGTTTAGATAAGGATGCCATATACGATTTGGATGCAACGATAAGATAACACATGCATGCGTAAGCAATACGTTATTGGCCGTCGAAATTTATACAGGATGTTTCTATTTTTGAGTTCTTTTATATTTATTTCAAGCAATTCTTGGTCTTCTAAGAATATTAGTAAACGGATTGGGTGGATATGTTCTAAGTAATATGACATCCTATCTAATTAAACTTATTTATATTTGTTTGTTAAAATCTTATTCCAGTAATGATTACAATTATTATTACGATATAGCTTTTAGTTTTTTTAGAAAAATAAAGAATAAATTTAATAAAATAACCTTGCTACCCTTTTTTTATCGAGAGTTTTTTTTATTATGAATCAGTGTACGTCTACCGTCATTACCCTTTAAAGTGGAGATGGAATAGTTGTGGAATATGTTATATTCCATCATATTTGTGGAATATGTTATATTCCATCATATTTGTGGAATATGTGTTGATTTATGGACAGACTTCTGATAAATTAAACATTTATCATACGTCATGTAATTCTTTTTTGCCTTATCCTTAATCGTTCTCTTGTTTGTTTGACGTTATTTCGACGATCAAACATATATTCTACTTTTTATTTCGCAACTAAACTAAACGGTCGATATCAATTGTTGTAGCACAAATCATGATTCAACTCCAAATTACAAGTCAAAATAAGAAAAAGTTAGGCCCGTTTGATAAAGGTTGGAGTTCGGATTTATCAGTTTTATTTATTTTTTTCCTTCCCCATCGAAATGGAAACCAATTAAATTTGGTCCGATTGAGCTGATGAGGTGTACGTATTTTTATTGTGCACCGTTATATATATTAATCGAATGAAAATAATAAGGTAACAAGGTTTGACCGATCGTACGAGTTTATTTTGTAAAATTATGATTTATAATTATTCAACTTTGATGGAACTTTCAGTCATCGATCAAGAAAGAAGGAAAGAGTCGGAATTTAACTTTTCCTTCTCCTTTCATTTGTAACTCACGAGTAATTGTGAAACTCTTGAGGAGACAAATTTTAATTTATTTTTTCTTCTCAATATGGTACTATCACTTCTTTCCAATGTTGTCAATCGGATCGGCGATCGAACCGAACGTCTTACTAGATCGTGGTTGGATCGGTCCGATCAAATTCAACCAGATTAGATCGGATTTTAATAAAATAATATTATGTATATTAATCATAAATATATAATAAGAATAATAATAAAAAAAATTATTATTTATTATATTCTATAAATTTAAGCTATCTTAAGTTATCATAATTAGTACATTATTAGATTTTTTATTGTTTATATAATATTTGTGATACTATACTAATTTATTTATATCTAATTCACATTTAAAATTATTGGTTCATATTTATTTTCATATATTCATCATTTTTTATTTTCATTTTGTGTTGCTCATTTTATTATTTTTTTATTACTTATTATAGTTGAAAATTTTAATACTTATTCAAACATTATTATTATAATATAGTTATAGTGATAAGATATTAATATATTTTATTCCAAATCATTATTAATTTTTATTTTGTTAGTTTATTTAATTTTCTTTCTTCATTCTTTATCTCTTCTCCATTGAATTCTACATTTTCCTTTAATTTCAAATTCTTCTCCCATAATCATCTCCTCTCATTCATTTTCTTCAATTATCATTTTCTCTCCCTATTAATTATCTTTCTATACGTATTTTCCTTCCTAATTTTGCTCGATTGTCATTTTCTCTCCCTATTAATTATCTTTCTATATTTACTTTTCCCTTCATAATTTTGCTTTTAACATCTGATCATGTCTTTCCTCTTATATATATATATATATATATATATTAAAAAATTCCTTTCATTTTTTTAACTTCTTTCCATTTTAAATTGGCTTTTTTTAAAAAAAATTCTTGAACCGGTTTTTCGCTGATTCGCCCGGTTCACCGATTTCTCCGGTTCGACCGGATTTTAGCCAGTTCAATAACTAAAATGATTTTGATGTATAACCGGACTGGACCAAGTATTAGTTCGTGATTGAACCGGTTGAACCGGCCGGTCCGGTCCGGTTTTAATAATATTGTTTTTTTCTTTCCTTTCAATAATCTTCTCCTTCTTTTGGAGCTATTTGATACAGGGATAAACTAGAAATAACCACCTTGTTCTCAACATTTTATCGAAACAGGATTTTTTTTTAACTTGTAGATCCCACCAACAATTATTGCAAGAACAATAAAATTCTAGATCTCAAGTGAATGAAAATAGTGCTAATGCTGCTCCTGATAGAACAAGATTTAGGAGCTACGGCATGTTTGGAGAAATATTTTGTACCCAAACAGCTTCTTTATGTTTTATTTAAGTGATTCTTATTTTCTCCTTTATTGGGACGACAAAATATTAAAAGAAAGGAGGATTTTGAATAGTGATGTCGACCTAGTTGATCTATTAATTAACTTGACTTTCGGATATGGGTTAAAAAATTTCAATTTGATTCGATCCAACTCAATAACCCAACCATTTTAATTTTTTATTTAAAATTAAATTATTCTTTTATCTAATTTAGAGGTTTTATGTAAGGGTGTTCACAGGTCAGGCAAACACGACCCGATCCATCTGATTTTGATTGGGTCGGATCATCCCTCTTGGGAGGCTTGGATCTGATCTAGGATTCGATTGGATCAGATGGTCGAGTAATCCGGCTATCATTTTTTTATCTTATTTTTTCTACATTTTAATATAAAATATTATATAATTTTATTTTAAAAGCATAGAATATTTTTTAAACATATAATATTGTTTTACATATTTAAAATATTTTTTTAATATTTTTAATTTTTTATATAAAATATAAGCTGAAAACTAAAAAAATAAAAAAATCGAATCTTCGGGTCGCGTCCCTAGTCTTATGTGATTAAAAATATAAATATATGAAAATAAAACACTAAAAATATAGAAAAATTATTATACAATTAAAATGCCCTTCTCAAGGTTTTAAAATACAATATTAAATATAAATTTTATACTAAATAAAGTTTAAAAAGAAAAAATAGTAATGTAACAATCCGACCATCCCACCTGAATTTGATGCCTAAAAATCACTTGAGCCTGTCCAAATAGATCCGACCAAAGTTGTCAGACCCAATCAAATTTTGGTTTGGGTCGAGATGCATCTAACCCATGAACATCTGTATACTTGGGATGTTCTAACAACCTAGTGAACGTGAAAAACAGATGAGAAAATGATTAAAGTTAGTAGAACAATGAAGAAATTAATCAATCAACTTAAAAGGTGTCTCAACGAGATCAAAATCATAAAACCATATTTTTCTGCGAGTAATGACATGCTTAGAACCCTTTTCTAACTTTGAAATGCTAACACGTAGGTGTAGTAATTGTTCTTGATTATGATTAATGATAGCAATAATATTGATTATTAATTGATTATATCGTCATTATAATGAATTGATTATATGCATGAGTATTGTTTATGAATGCTTAGACGCTTTGCATGACCTTTAGGAGTTGTAAACATGTTTGAAACTTCATATGATTGCTATAGTATGACTAATGTCTCCACTATTGAAACAAAAATAATTGAGCCCAAGTTGATTTAGTTTGATACCTTGTGAAAGCCCAAAAGATGACCCATATTTGCTTACTCATGTGAAATCTGTTATCCATGTTTAAAAGTGTTTTTTTTTATTATCATTATGCATATTGTTGTAAGATGGACTTAAGAAAGATCCATATAATGATTAATAAAACGAAGATGTGCGTGAGAAGATAAAATTGGGCTTTTGCAAGGATGCATAGCACATGAAACTGGAATTGATGCTTAAATTATTAGAAATAAATCTTTGAACTATGCTATGTGGTAGATAATTATTCTTTTATGTTGTGAATGTTTTTTTTTTTTTTTTGAGAATTGAATGAAAGCTTATGAAAAAAAATCACAATAACATTTTGCTAACTGAACTTGTTGGCCGAAAGAACTCTTAGAAGACCCTGATAATTGGATTCCTGCCTCACCAATTAAAATATGTTTGTTTCTTTACGTTATTTTTTTAAAATGCTAATATGAAAATCAACAGTGTTCTAAAAAAAACTCCACAACATAAAAATTTAAAAGGCATCGGAAGCGAAATTGACAAACGCTAACATGCTTAAAAAACAGTCCTAATCCCAAAAAGATCAGCCCACTATGAGTGCCATGAACCTTGGGCTCAAATGGACCTTGTTCCATAAAAATAGTATATGACCTGGCTCAAATGACCTTGTTCTATTTTTCGTATCATCAATTACGAGTTGGCCGATGGGGAGTTCAAGTGCATAGGGCATAACAAATCGAAAGGAAAGCCCATTTACACATTTTCTTACTTTAAATGAATCCTTTAAAAGGACAAAACCAATAATTTAACTTCACATAAGTTCTCCCATTTTTGCACCATGTTTGATTTTCCAGATTTCCTCCTTGTACATAGTGGATTGGGTTGAAAATACAATAACATTCTGAAAAGAAAATGCTCAAATATAAAGTGCAATCAAATATATGAAGACATGGAAGAATTAAGAAAGCATAAATCACTCGCTTTTTTCGGCAATATACAGAAATTAGGTTCTATTTATCTAATTTCGGAATCCTCAGCCTGTGGCATCAACTTATTATAATTTCTTTCTGAAAACAGGAACAACTGACTACAAGTTCTTGTATCGTATATATACTGATTTTTTTTTAAGTGTGGTAAGTGGAGCATCTATTGCCTTGCTTACATTTTTTGACTCCAAGTTGCAACTATGATTACCTTGAGGGGTCAACTTTTAATCATTTAAGTACATAATCATAGTAACGAGGAAAACATATATATATGGGCCTTCTGACAACTAATAATCTTTCATCACTACAACGAGGAACGCATGCATGTTTGATTAGTCATAATGACTCCATAATGCCTAATTAGATGATGCTCACAAATTATGTATCAATCACTTCTGTGACCTTGTGAAAGTAATATTAACATTATCGATCTTAATTATCCCCCTTGGATGGCGACAGTGACTCCATAATGCACTCAGTCGTACGTCGTGTAGCTAATGACGATTAGGAAGGCTTTGAACGTGCAAATAACTTGTTAATGGGGGCACAAAACCACTGCCAACCCAACAAAGCAGTCGGGACCATCAACTTCATATGTTTGGATTGTCCCCTTTGCCGTCGGCATAAAGGACCGTAAACATAATACGATATTAAGGGCCAACCGACGAGATCGAGCCAAAACGTAAGTGGACGACTACAGATCATGCATGAGGGAACGAGAGAACAAAGTCCCCCTAACGGTACCAAATAGACAAGTCAGAGATGGGGGAAGCACGCCACGTTGTAGCCGTGACTCATGGCCAGTTCCCTTTGCACGACCACCATTCTGTCTCGCTCCTTAAACATTCCTCTACACAGCAACAACTCCCTCCCTCCCTCCCTCCCTCCCTCCCTCTTCCTTGCATTGCCCTGCACTGCATGTTTGCATGCATGCATGCAGGGCAATTAATTAACATCTGATCATGGCATGTGCAAAACCAGTAAGGCTGTCATAAATCCTTTTCATTAACGTACGTCGATCCAATATGTGCCACCTACGTACAATGCCGCGTGCCTCATTAATTAGACCATTACCGGCCATCTATCTAAAATTTATCTATATGTATGTGCATGCGTGTGTGCGTGTGTTTGAGAGAGAGAGTGTGTGTGTTAATACATAACATGTATATACAGATATCCTTACTTCAACTCCGGAGTATAAAGATGAATCTTTATGTAAATGTTAATTTTTGAGATGGAATTTAACCAAAGTTGTCAATATGAAATAGTTAGGATGCTCCTAATACATATTTGTGATAAGAACGTATACTAAAGTTATTACATTTTTTCAGTTTCTTTTTCTTTTTCGATTGCCACCTCAGTGTTCAGAAAGCGACGTCGATCGTCCAATCCAACCGACGTTAAGAATTATGCGTACTAGTCACGGATTACAGTCTCGACCCACCATCCTTGCGTCAAAAAAAAAACAATTGTGACTTATTGATGTAATTTTAGAGTCTGTGTACGTGTCGTTTTCGGGTCTGTTACAAGGTTACCTATGTCGAAAAAAAAGTAATAGAGATTTTTTGGGGGGATAAAAATATATAACATCCATTGGATCGATCATTAAATTTTCTTTTATATTTACAAATTCATGGTACGGGCAAGTCCTTTTCACATTAAAAGATTTAAACACCGTCACATTATGCTGATGCGACTACAGTATCAAGTTGCCATCATGTCTCAATTTTTGTCATCTAAAACGATCCACTTGGACTAGTGAATTTAGTCCATGCACCGTCGATCCATTGTCAAAATTAAAACCCCCCTTGTCGAATACCTACTTCCCGTTACCATTCTATTTGGTTCTTGCCTCTATCGTGCGTTCATTCCTTTGCAGTACGATTGATTGATATGACCTCAAATCTACGAGAAAGACATATGCATCCATCACCACCACATGGATATCTTTATCTTTCATTGCTAGCTGTTTTTCTTAATTATGAGCGATAATGGAATGTGTTAGTAAAGCTGCGAATCGATCATATATCTCCCTCCACCCTGTAATGGAGTTGGAAGAAAATCATTGCTGTTTTGGCCTTCATGCCATCGGAATTGAAGTACAGAGAAAAGAGAGAGAAGAGAAAAGGTAACTATTTACACGAACGGGAATAATTGGAGATGAATTATTTGCTGTACGTAGTACTCGGTATCAGACTTGGCCATCAATTGGTTAACACATCAAATCTTGCATCTGTGTAACCCGTAAATATCATGGCCCATCGACGTTATTGAGCAACAACAAGGAATTAATCATTCAAGCAGTACTAATTCTTCACCCCGAAATAATTTTGGGCTAATCATGCATTGCTTTATAATGCAGTGCTGTCCAAGACAACTAGCCATGTTATAGATAATTAAACAAAACTCCTTAACCTCTCAACAAATGTAGTTTTCTGTAGTTGAATTAGTATCATTTATCATTGAATCAGTCGATTAATGCAATTGAAATCGATTATAAATTTACTTGTTTATTTAGGATATCTAGAAGTATCGTGATCTATATATGCAAGGGAACATGAAAGTTAACGAGTTCTCTCTTCCAGATGCGATCGACTTGAAAGTTAAATCAATTTCTTTCTTGGCCAGATCGATGGAGTGAAGAACAGATACTTTGATTTCTGAGCTTTTCACAGCTGTGTGGTATGATATCTTTGAAGATTCAGCATCATAAGTACGTGCATCTGTTAGATGTTGAAAGTTGATAACTCCCATAAGTTCGAGAAATTAATAAATAGGCCGAAATTGAGGTCGACAGGTGCAATTCATGAGACTAGAACATCATGTCAGGTTCCAGTACTACTAACAACTTATAATTAATTTCATATATGCAATAATGGCGTTGGAACTTAGCTAATCATGTTTCCTGAATACTTACATTTTACTCGTGGACGAATGTATGAAGTAAAATCATGCCACATATATGTGAAACATGTTATAATATTAGAGTTGAAAAACAGCCATACTACATTAACGAATATAAGTACATGTTTTTAGCCTTCATGCAATTAATTAATATGTTCCTCGGTGCAGTAAACCATGATTGTATATGTTCACAGTCCACCTGTTTTCCACGTTTTCCACGTTTTCCATTCATCGTGTTGGAACCAATCAATGCTTGCAAAATGTAGGGAACCCCGCGCCATCTGCACAAATCTGTGTTGACAAATTATTGCATAGATTAATCACCCCCCCCCCCCCCCCCCCCCCAAAGAGCTTGGAGGTTGTAATTAGGTATACGCAGAACTTGCAACTATTGACAAGATCAAGGTTTGTGGCACAAATCTAATCAATCTGAACATACGCATGGTACCCTCATGCACGTACGTTTCTTGTCTCAATAAAAGTTTCATGAAGCAAAATATTGCTGCTCGATCGTGTTGGAATTTACCACCACACATGTCAAGAAGATACTGTGGATATGGGACCATATGTCAATTCTAGGGGGAATTGTCCGTGATGAACAAGTAGATTAGCTCACTTACGAGAAACAAAGAAACATGTCATGCATGTTAAAGGTCATCTATGGAGAGACAAGCATGTTCAAGGTCAATATTTCAAGAAAAATGGGTCAGAACAATTAATGGGCGAAGAATTAATACACAACGCACAGGTATATATACGTACTAGTACGTATATTCTCTGCTTCTTCACTTGGCCATTTCAAACAGCCCACATGCATGAACAGGTGTATCACAATAATTAGTTTCATAAAGTGGTATTTATGATGTCTGAGTTCTATCCTTCTTGGTCGCCTGGCAGACAGCGCTTTTAAGTGCTCATCAATTTCTTAACAAACCTATGGGCGATGGGCAACTCTCGTATTGCAGAATACATGCATATCACAGCTAGCACTGTGCTAGTCACTGGCAACAATAAGAAAACGGTTGCATGTAACCCGAAAAGAAGAAAGAACAACAAGAAAGAAGTTGTAATTTGCTAAAGTATAAGGATTTGCTTATCCATTGGTGAGGTCTGGTCAATGAATCATGAAACGATAGTGTAGTCGAAGAAAAAAAAAGAAGGCATGCATGCACAACCAGACAGGCATGCATGTGAAGGAGGGGAGCATGGAGTGTTGATGGATGGTGCTGTCTTTATCATTGTTCTTTGTTCATCTTGCCAACATCCAGGAATGGATGTGTCTATGGCGCCTTTGGCTAAGCCTAATGGAAAAGCTCGAGGCGTGCATTATTTGATTGCAAAGTTTTGCCTAGCTAGGGCACAAAGCTGCTACTGGCCCATTCATCTTTTAGTTTTCATGCATTATCGACACAGTGGTACACAGAGTATCTTACTGATCAAGTTGCCCAAGATGTCAATTTTTTTCTTCGATAATTGCCCAAGATGTCAATTTTTTTCTTCGATAATTGCCCAAGATGTCAATGTCTATTAGAAAGTAGGAAGTGAAATGTGATTGACATAACCAAATTAGGTACTTCTGATCATTAAATACAAAACATTTTTTTAAAATATCATTGTACTTAGCAAGAGGTTTGATGCACGAGGAGATTATTACGTTTGGTTATTATAAGCTTAATTTGTTCACCGAAAGAATGGCGTACAAGCACGCATTCATGATTGAGGTATTAATGGATTCTCACCACATGCATGATGAGCATCATTCCTTTTGTTGCTTAATTACAATGATTAAAGTTAGGTACCAATTCGCTTGTCTCAAAAGTGAGCGTTTAATTTGATGGGAGAGATTCTTAGTTAATCAAATGTCAGTCTCCGTGCATATCTCACTATTCGACAAACAATATGCAGCATGCAACTGCCCCTGAAAGATATATAACCCAATAATGGTTTAATTTTATAATGAAAAAAAAGGGATCAAATATGTGGCAAATCAGCATCTATATTCTATATAATTAGCTAGCTTTGAAAGCAAAAAAGGCTAATTGGTTACATTATTTGCTTTGGTTCGTTTCATTTGAAGACAGCCAAATTGCGCTGCATATGGTGAGATTAATCAATACAAAAGTAGCAACTTTCAGGCGATGCATGCAACGCATGAAGTGAAAGAGAAAAAGGGAGCATCAGATTAACATAAAGGCAGGCTATTAGTAGCAGTAGGGATAGGAATCTTATCTTGCCAATAGAGGCAGATCTGGTGAAAAGCTGCCCTTTCACAGATTCACTTCAGCGTTGGAGCTTATTGTGTATTGATTGTTCTACGACAAACCTTGAAAAGAGATGCACCTTGAGATGCCTACCTAACCTACATTGGGCCATGTAGCTAGATTTACATTGATATAGTTGTTTCCTAGCTATATTTTGTTTCAAACGTATAATAAAAAATTAGACTCTCGCAATCGTTTGCATAACCCTAAATATATAGAGCATTTAAAACTACTACTAATGGCCGATACGCGGGATATCTACTGTACTACTTCCTTGCTAATTTATTTATCGACTAAATCAACCAACTTTAAAAAAAGTATAAAATTGCTCATCTGTCAACAATCTGGGTACAAGGGCCATCACTGCTGCACTAGGAGGAATAATAAGCTGGTTTAGGGTTCTTGTGGAGGTAAAGTTGCACCTAACCTATATGTAAAGAGTACAGTGCTGGTTAATGGTCTGTGTGTCTTCTCGTTAGCCAGTGCCATGTGACTTGGCCCAGACATGTTTTGAAGGATTGGGTGCAACCAGATGTGGGACCTCGAAACAGTGTACATGATTTTTTATCGTCCCTTTTACGGAATGGAATGGAATGTCTCAGAGCCATTGCCGCTGCCTTTAATAAAAGCGTTTACCTTGTCCTCTTCTTGCGTTTTCCATTTGGTGTTACTTTATGACGATTTATATGTGCTTTTTTCTACTTCTCATCCTGAATTGTGAATTCTAATTTGTTCACTTTACCATAATTATTCCTAAAGATCCATAGAGTGTGCAAATGCCATTCTTACATGATGTGCTTTGAGAAAAATAAAAAAATAATGAGTAGGTTGCAAGTAGTTTGGAAATGAGTAAAAAATTTATTTGGATATTAGTTATTAATATTCAAATGCTTAACTAACGAATTCTTGTAGGCTGAAATTAATGTAAACATTTTTTCAAGTAATGTTTGCTTAATTATGTATGAGAATTCAAATTACCAATGAAAATTAACATAGTGTATATAATCTTATCCGACATGAAGTCCATGTTGGTCACATATATATTCTCTGTACATCTACAGATCGCATATCCTAGCCATGGATGACGAAATCAAAATGCGTATATAGTTATAAAAGAAAGATCGTACTCTTAATTTACACAAAAAAGGAAGTGTGAATTGAAAATTTGATCTCTGATTTGGTGGTGAACTCCAATGGCACTGCGATGCATCATTTATTTATTTAGTAGGACTTAATGCAATATATATATATATAGTAGCCTTAATGAAATATCGTGACATGAATATTAACTTCAATTCGATATTAATTATCATTTCTTGAAGTTTATCGTTCATTTTATGAGAATTGCGAAATTAAGTTGCCAATCATATTTGTAGTAAATAATTCCACTTAATTAAATATCTAGTTACACGACAAATTAATTAAAGATGAAGAAAAAGATCTTCAAGAGAAAAGACAGATGCCATTTTGCTTTTAACGTAAATGTTGTGAATAGAACACCGAGAATCGATGAATAATTAAATAACGAAAGAAAGAGAAGATGAACATAGAGATTTAACGTGGTAAAATTCTCTTGATCAATATGAACAAGAGAGAAACATCCACGGACAAAGAAGATCGCCGTCAGAAATTTTTTTTGAGCAAAAAGAGAATGTACATCATATAAAATCTTAACCCTCATATATAAAGATCCATACCGCGGGAGCTTCGTCCCCGCATCCCCAGGGCTACGGGCTTGGGCCTAACGGCTCAAGCCCTCAGCTTCCGTCACATATTCTTATTTTTTTTTCTTTTTCTTTTTTTTTTCATAATTTTGAGTACATGATACATAATTCAAGGCACATCAACAGCACCGTCGATTGGGACAATACATTAACACTTGAGCATGCGTGTTCATTGATGTGAGGGGAAGAAGATAGAGATACTAATTCTCCGATAAAAAAAATGCCAAGAAGAAAAAAACAGGAAGAAGAGTTAATCAAAATAACTAATTAAATAGACATATCATCAACCTCTCGATTTTCCATTTTTAAAAATGTTTTTATATTTATCAATTATTAGTATCATCACGTTCGCAACTAATTATTCATCTTAATTATGGCATAAAAATGAGGAAACGTACTGAGATTTTTGCCTCATAAATATAGACATTTGCCCAAAAAAATAACGAGCGTGATTTAATTATATATTAAATCTATAATATGCAGATGATATTTTCTGATAGCTTAAGTTTTGTAAATATATATAATGTGTGTATATGAATCATGTTGTTATAACTCAATTAAATAATATATGTGTGTTTTGTACAGGTATATTTTTCTAAAACTTATATTCATTCATTAAATTAGGTGATTTGAACTGCTCATGAGAACGATGACAATCTGAATTATCTTCATTAGCAATATGATTTGGTATATGTTTTTTCGTATTTATCCATTGAAGTCTTAAATAAATTTAAAAAGTAATATCACTATGATTTTTACATCATTATTATTTGAACAGATTCTCATTATTTGTTTGAATTGTATACTTCGATCTGTTTAATTAATGAAGATAGATTACTAATATTTTATAAGTAATGAAATTTTTATTAATTTTCACCATATAATAATAATAATAATAATAATAATAATAATAATAATAATAATAATAATAATAATAATAATAATAATTCACATCGATAAACACCAACGTAGTACTATTAGGATTATTATCAGTATTTATAAGAAAAATGTCAATTACTTATCATACGTCCCATGGTAACTTTCATATCATAAATTAGTTACGCATAATTAACTAATTTTAACAAGTGACAGTATTTTCAAGTAATATCAAATGATAATACAGTGAGTATACTTAGCTATAAGCAGATGCCTATGGTTAGGATAGGTCACATTGAAATTTAGATCTGCGGCGAAGCCTATTTTTCCTTTTATTCAGTTACAAAGGGAGGTCGATAAATCACTGGGTGTTCCAAAGGTTCTCTCTATGGAGTGATAAAAGGCTTGTTATTCTTCTCTCCAGAAACAAGAAGAAGAAATTAAGAGGGTGGACACATACGTAAGTCCCGCAGACGAATTAACAACTCGTGACTTATCGATTGCTGAGTGAAAATATATGTCACTGTGTTATACTCTTATTCCCGACGTAAAGTTATTAGTAGTGTTCCATGGAACCGTAACATCAAATGCTTTACTTATGCATTTTTCTTTAAAACTAATAGCACTCTAACCATTTTAGGGTTCCCACCATGCAGTGTATTAGCAGTTCAAATCTCTGCTATTTGTCAACTGAACATTACACATAATATGTTATATATAGTAATTGAGGAATTATGAATGTATGTACATCGTAGAATATTGGAGCTTCGTCGGATCTACTGTTAGGGGTTGTGGCTAGAATGATAATATATAGATGTAATTCAATTAAGCGTCGATCGGCGAAGCGTTGACTAGGTGGTCACTGTCGAGGGTTTCCGGTGGGGAGGGAGGCAAATCACATGCATCCATCCCTGTCCAAATGAGAGTTTTCAATCATAAAGTGCTGTGATGACCCGGCCGGGGGACTCTCATATCCATTCACTTCACGTCGCTTGGCCTATTCCGTAAATAGACGTCCTAGCGTCCTCCCTCACATGCACGACCTAATTCGCCCCCTGCTCCTAGCTCTCTCTCTCTCTCTCTCTCTCTCTCTCTCTCTCTCTCTCTCTCTCTCTCTCTCTCTCTCTCTCTCTCTCTCACTCACTCACTCTCTCTCTCTCTCTCTCTCTCTCTCTCTCTCTCTCTCTCTCTCTCTCTCTCTCTCTCTCTCTCTCTCTCTCTCTCTCTCTCTCTCTCTCTCTCTCTCTCTCTCTCTCTCTCTCTCAAGCATCCGAGTCCAACCAACAACTTACAAGCACCTTCACATCCATGCTGCATGATCCATCTACCGCCTCCTCCTCGACCTTCCTCTTTCTTTAGGCCTCACCCGACGACACACACCAACTCACAAGCCCCAGCGTCTTGTTTGATCCGATCGATGCACGTTCACCTATATAAGATAAGATTCAAAAAGTTTACTACATCGTCATGGTCGGCCGGCCGGAGTTTGTTTGTTTCCTGGCATCTTTCGTCGCTTCTCTTTGAACATCGTATTAATCGGGTGTTAACACCAAATAATATTGAGTATCTCCAGAGGATAATGGAGACAATTAGACGCAATGCGTTTTGATCCAAAGTGAAAAAGTAAACTCTGATATTAGACGTACGGCATAATCTTACACTATAACTTATTCGACCAGATGTTGGTCCCCTACTTATCAATTGATGGCTAGCTAACCAACTACTTGAGAGAGAGAGAGAGAGAGAGAGAGAGAGAGAGAGACTCGCCTTCTGTCTCCTATATGTGCTCCAATTGACGGATGAATCAACCATATATGTCATGCATGCACAACCACGTACGTACGCGTCCACTTCTCACCAAGTTTGTGCGGACGGCGTCAACCTCTCGTGCGAGAAACCTTTGCATGTTCTTTATCTTGCTCTCTCCGAATAAACAAAACCTAACATCGCGAAAGAAATCTCTCTTGGTTTGACATGGTGGAAAATTAATGATGAAAAAAATAAGTAGAAACAAACTATGACAACTAAATGCGATGGACCATGCACGTCCGCATCGTCCTAGTTGGATGAAGCTTCAATGGAGTTTAATTTCATTGCGAAAAGGAAAAAAAATTGTGAAAAGAAACAAAAATGTATATAAGAAGATGACCAATCTCGCTTGAGTAATATTTTGATTTGAACTTTTTATGGATCTTAAAAAGATTATAAAATTCTCATTTTGGAATCTCTTATTATAATAAGATTAATATACATGCATGCATATAAATATAAATATAAATATATATATATATATATATATATATAGAGAGAGAGAGAGAGAGAGAGAGAGAGGGTTTAGTGAGTACGTAGAGTATTTCATTCCTGTAGAGCGCTTATTTTTATTATTTTAATTTATTTAGTTATTATAATATATAAATTAATTAATTATATATTTTTATATTAAATAATATATATTTATTAGGATAATTAATTTGATAGTAAAAATATCATTTAAGATTAAATAAATTATAATTGTTGAATTATACGTATTTATTAAAATGATTCGATCATAATCATCGGATAATTCAACGATCTTGATCTTAATCATATTTACTATTTAATATATATACTCTAAATTAATATATAATTATTTTATTAATTTAATAAATAAATTTAGTGTTCTACATCTATTTTCCGTCAATTATTCTCTCTCTCTATATATAATTGGAAGTGGCCCTGGAGATCTAAGTGGAAATTCTTCTATCGTTGCCGAGGGTGGCGTCTTGATAATGCTCTTCTAACTGACCGAATTGTATCCACCCCCCATGCACGTCACTTTCCATGTGGTGTTGCCATTTGCCCTTTTTAAGGTGCCATCGTTTAATTTCCTTCTGGCCAATTACATATCTCTCTCTCTCTCTCTCTCTCTCTCTCTCTCTCTCTCTCTCTCTCTCACACACACATTTTTCTCGCACTTGTTTTCTTCTGCATCGCCAATTATTGCAACAACCTGTTGGGTGTAGCCCGGCCCCCACACACCCCTCCTTTTGTTATCGCTCATTAAATTTGTTATTCTTTTCTCTTATATTACTTTTTTTATATTGATCTCAAAGTCTTAGCACGCATACAATAAATAATGTGTTTGAGGATGAAAATATTGCAATCAACAAGTTGAGAATCTAATTAATTTGGACCCATCCGATATATGTTGTGGACTATGTATATTATACATTGTACTACGCTACTCTATAAAGAATTACACCAAAATTATTTATATTATGTTTTTTTTTGTGTATTTCTTTTGTTGAACCAAAAACATTACTGATTAAATTGAATGTTAACAGATATATTATTTTTTTTTAAAAATGTGCTCAAGTAATCCGTCAAGCACTCGTGAATATTAGTATGGATATTTATTGATAGAGGTTTCTATTAGTAGATAGCATCGTTGTCATATTTAAAGTCAAAATTAAAGCTATCTGCGTCATATCGGACAATTCACCACACGTTGAGAAAAATTATGAATCCGAAATTTAACATGTTGAAAATAAGATGATTACATAAAATGCAGTTATATAATTTTGGGGTTACATGAGAATAATTTTTTTGTCGCATTTCTCTTCCCTTTTTTTTTCTTTTTTGACGTATTGCAGTAATAAATTTCCGACAATTACGACCGTCAAAAATTAAACTAATAAATTATACAATTTATTATATTATTATTTTATTTTTTGACGATTAGAAACGTCGAAATTTCGACGGATATCCATCCGTCGCAATTTCCGACGGCACTTCCGACAGTAACAACTGTCAGAAATGAAAATAATAAATTATGTAATTTATTATATTATTATTTTATATTTCGACGATTAGGAACGTCGATATTTCCGTCGGATATCTATCCGCCGCAATTTCTGATGATCGTGACCTTCGGTAAATATATAATAATATAATATGATGAGTATTTTATTAATATAATTAGCGACAGTCTAAACCGTCGTAATTGTTGATGGCTCCGACTGTCGGTAATAATCTGACAGTTCAAATCGTCGGTAAAATAAAAAATAAATATTATATATAATTAAATAAAGTATTTTATTTTTATAATTAAATAATTTTCGACGATCATGACCGTCGGTAACTATAAAAATAATTAATATTTATTTTTCTAATAATTGGAGCCGTCGATAATTAAAATTTTATTATCCCATTTTTTTCGTTTTTTCACTTTTTCATCTTTCCACTTATATATATATATATATATATATATATATATATATATATATACTCAATCCCACTCTTTATTTCTTTCCCCCTCTCCTCTCTCTCTCTCCATCTCCCTGCCGACGAGCCTCCCGACCGGACATCAAGCGTCGACCGGCGCCCCTCTCCCCTCTCTCTCTCTCTCTCCTGCCCGAACCGTCAGGCGTTTTTTGTAACTGTCGAAAATTGATTTGCGACGATCATTTTTGGGACAAATCACATTCCGTCAAAAAAATCGTCGGACGGTTTTCGGAAAATTACAGACGGTAGTTCCCACATAAGTTATGAAAAAAATCATCGGAATCGTCTCTAATTCTCATATTTCTTGTAGTGATAAATATTTCTTGGAATGTGTTTGAAAACCAAATTGTGGTTTTTCTTAAATTCTGAGTGAATAATGAATTGCTAGATTAATTCAGAATATTTTTGAATGGATGAATTAAGAAATTGATATGACAAAAAATTAAATGTGTTGAATTAATTTTTGGTGCGTCTTGAATTAAAAGTTGGTAGTACAAATATAAGTTATGATATTTTATTAACAAAAAAGTATAAATTAAAAAATTTATAAAAATAAATTATTTAAATATAAAAAATTATTTTTATTAATTATATTAATGAAATATTAAATTGTTTAAATGAAATAATAAGTTATAAATAATATTATATTTATCATTTATTATATAAATATTTATATTTAACAAGTAAATTATTTTATAAGATAAATGTAAAAGAGAGTGAATAAGAAAAGAAAAATAAAAACAAAAACAAAATTTTAAAAAAGAAAGCCACGTGAGTAAGGAAAGAAAAAAAGCTTTTACCAGCTTCGATTTCATAAAAAAAGGTAGAATCAGAATCAGAACCAGGCTGTTAATTCACGTTTGAAAAATTAGATTGGAATCCGGTCACAAACAAACGCAGCCTCTTGAAGTATTGGTGTTTCCGATCCAGATCCAACGATTTCTGGTTCGAATGAGTGGAAAATAAATTCATTCCAAAAATCAAATTCCAAACGTTCGGATATGCCTAATTAATTTAATGTTCAGATGAAAAACGAAATGTATAAATTATAGTTAAAGTATAAATCTCAGTAATCAAATATGGGATTAACTTGACGATATTTGGAATTCAAATTAGCTGTTGATTGAATTAGGGTTAAACTTTTTCAAAAAATCTAATTATTGGCCAATAAATTAGATAAAAATTATATCAAATGTCCTTCAACTTTAAGATTTGATCGGCGATACTTTCCAACTTCACTTTGTAACGTCAATGCCCTCCATCTTTTAATCTGATACCCTCTTTACCTAGGATAGGATATGCGATCTCTCGATTTCCTATCGATGTGACGTCTACATGGTCATCTCCTCTCTCCTCCACACAAATAGTTGTCCGACGTGGCACCACATAAAATTACATCAAATGCTCTACAACTTTAAAGTTTGCTCAACGATGCTCTCTAACTTCACTTTGTAACATCAATGATCTACATCTTTTAATTCGTTTTACCCGATGCCTTCTTTACATGGGACATGTGATTTTCCGTCGACATGGCGTCCACATGGTATGTCCTCTCTCCTCCAGGCAAATAGTCATCTGATGTGGCACCATATATTAATCTCTCTTACTTACCGTAAGTTGGGCTACTCACTGTTATATTATTTTCTTATTTCCCCCATTGTCGTCGTTCGCGTGAAACCTTCTTCGTCGTTCGCTCTCCTTCGTCGTTCGTCTCGTTCATCGTTCGTCGGCTACCGTCTGCGCCCAAGCGTCAATGTTCGTTCACGTTCGCCGTCGTCCACTATTAGGATCCATCGCGCAAGGATTGTCGAAACGCGGGAGGGAGAAGACGAAACGCCGCAAGGAAGAAGGGTCATCGACATCCTCTGTTTTCTGGTATGTAGATTCCTTTATATACCATAGCAACTCGACAATATATACTTTACGCACGAAAGTATATAAACAAATCTACATACCAGAAAAAGCAGAGGACGCCAACGAACCTTCTTCCTCGTGGCGTTTCATCTTTTTCCTCTCGTGTTTTAATGACCCTTGTGTGATGGTTCCTAATAGTGGACGACGACGAGCGTGAACGGACAGTGACGTTTGGGCGCAGACGGTAGCCGATGAATGACAAAGAAGAACGAACGACGAAGGAGGTTTCACACGAACGATGATAAAAGGGGAATAAAGAAATAATTTAACAGTGAGTGGGTCAGCTTATGATAAGTAAGAGAGTTTAATATGTGGTGCCGCATCGGAGCATGTCACGTCGGACGACTATTTGCATGAAGAAAAGAAGAGATGACCACGTGGACGTCACATTGATGGGAATCTGAGAGACCGCATGTCCCAGGTAAAGAGGGCAGTAGGTGAAACGAGTTAAAAGATGAAGGGCATTTGTGTTACAAAGTGCAGTTGGAGGGGATCGCTGCGCAAATCTTAAAGTTTGATGCTTGTGTAAGTTTATGTGGTGTCACGTCGGAGCATTGCCACATGAGATGACTATTTGCGTGGATGAGAGAGGAGATGACCATGTGGACACCACGTTGACAGAAAATCGAGAGACCGCCTATCCTAGGTAAAAAGGGTATCGGATGAAACGAGTTAAAAAATGGAAGACAGTGATGTTACAAAGTGAAATTGAAGGATATCGATGAACATATCATAAAGTTAAAGGATATTTATGTAATTTTTTCTGTGAAGAAGAGGATATACGACATGAACTAGAAAAACAGGAAATATGAGACAAAAATACAAGCACAAGAAATTCTAGAGAGCCAATTACATAATTAGATGCATAATTATTTCTTGTGCATCACGTGTTAGTGAATTCCTCAAAATTTTTCTTTTCTCGGACGAATAAAGATGCTACTAGTAAATGATTAAATAGGTGTTGCAAGCTAATATGGAGGAATTGAAGGTTTGACATGATAAACGTGTCGATACGAGAATGAGAGATTCAAAGGAATTGTCCATTTTGACCCTAGTCAAAGATGAAGCTCTCACCACACATTTCAATATGTCATCGACCACTACATATATTAATAATACAAAATATAAATAATATTCATCTTGTAGTTCGTTTAAAATGTTTTTGTGTGACCGTACATGGTTCTTATTTGTTATCGAAGGTGAAGATACAATTAGTATAATTTTTTGAAACTGAATGAATATTTACAAGGTATCTTGTCGTCTACTAGTTTAATTTTTTAGAGTTGTTTATTATATATTTATTATATCTTTTCTCGATTACAATACTAATAAAAAAATATAAACAGACTAGTTAATTCTTATCAATTGGTTGGGACTTTTTGTAAGCTAAAAAAATTGAGTATCAAATGATACCTAATTTGAAAAGAGTGTGACGCGATAAGGTACCCTATTATTCGAAGATGGAAAAGTTACGTGCTCTTTTATTTTTAATATTTACTATATTCACGTAAATCTCTACTTTATAACTGAAAAAAGTGATAACTAATTTTGTGTTAGATAAATTGTTCTTCTTCTTAAAATATAAATATAAAGAAAAAATTAATAGGAAACTAAGAGATGATTAAATTTGTGAAAATTGTCAAAAATATATTTGTTTGGTGAATGAAATTGTGGAGTTATCACTGTATCACGTTTTGAAGTTTATTGTTGAAAACGAAATGAAATATATATATATTAAGTCCTATATTTGTGAGAGATTGCATGGAACATTAGATTGAGATTTTTAAAAACTAACGATTCAATAATTAAAATTTTTAAGGAATATTGATATTTTTTACGTATGAATTGCATGTGAAATTGTGATCTTTTCTTTCACATCTTTCACTAGCTATAACATATGAGGCCATTCATTACTTTCCAAAAATAATTAAAATTGCTTAATATAATTAAATATGTCGTTTACAAGTTTGATTATAGACATCATAACTTTTTTCCAGTATAATCATTTGTTTTATGATTTAGGATGGTGTACTATTTATTTTGGGTGTATCGATAAATACAATTTAGGGGTGTTTGATAGATGAATAATCAATTATTCTAAGAATAATATCAAACATAATTTAGAATAAAATTAAGCTAATTTTTAAAAATCATTATTTTTTAATCATTATAATTATTTATCTACTTTTTCAATAATATTTCATAATCATTGTTTTTTAAGCATAATATAACTAAAATAATAACTTATGAATATATGTAAATAAATAGATATATTCTCCCTTATCATTATTATAAAGTTTATTTTCAAAACGAATACCCCTTTAAGTTATTTTTTTTTTTGTTATTATAAAAGAAAAGGAATGAAAATGATAGGAACTTTTGTCATTTACTTCGCCAGAATAGGAAAATTTCTTAATACAAAAGAAACATCACGGGTTATATTTATCTGAGTATAAAAATATCAAACAATTCGTTAAAATTTAAAATCTCCATTCTCTTGCATTATATCACTTATTATTATATTTAACAATGCAAACAAATTCCATAAGATAAAACGAAAAGAAAACTTCCACCATTAAAAAAGTCCCCCCTCCCATCAAAATTACAATAAACCCATTTATACCATCAAATTTGCTCTCTCCAATTAATAAAAAAACAGTTAGAGGATCAAATCCAATGCCCACAAAGTTCATAATATCTTTAATCTTAAAAAAAATGTCAAAGATCGCCATCATCGCTCCAGCTCAAGCACCTTGATGGAAATCAACGGCTCATAACGAACGACTCCGCCGTCCTTCCCCGACTTGCCCAACGTGGATTCATCTCCACCCTCCTTTCCTTCTTCCAAAATTTTCACCGACTCTTCCGCTGCCGCCGTCGCCGCCATGGCCGTCGGCGAGTCGCCGGATCCAGTCAATTCCTGGGCCCGAATGGCCTGGGCCTCCCAGTCGGTGGTCCCCACAACGTAAAGCATGAGACCAGCACAGCAAACTTGGGCCGCCAGAAGGCCCATCCATAGCCCAACGAAGCCTACTCCGACCCCGAAGCCCAAACCAACGGCCACAGGCATGCCCACGAAGTAGAAGGCCCCCAGGTTGACGTGGGCCGCGCGCGACGGCCGCGCGCTACCCCGCAGCACGCCGCACCCCACCGTCTGCGGGCAGTTCCCGAGCTCGCACAGCCCGACGACCGGCAGCGCCGCCGCCGTCAGCCGGAGTATCTCGCTGTCGTCAGTGAACATTCGCCCCCAGTGATCTCGCACCCCCGCGGCAAACGTCATGGCCACGAACCCCATGGCCGCCGCCAGGAGCACTGACACCGCCGCGGAGTTGCGCGCCCGGGCCGGCCGGTTGGCGCCCAGTTCGTTGCCGACGCGGGTGGAGACGCCGAACCCAAGCGACGATGGGAAGACGTAGACAAGCGCCGTGGTCTGGATGAGGACGCCCATGGAGGCCACGGCGGGCTTGGGGTCCGGCAGCAGGCCGCAGAGGAGGATCATGAGCTCATACCACCACCATTCCAGGCACACGGAGACGCAGCTCGGCGCGGCTAGGCGCATAAGTGGACCCCAGCCGCCGAGGCACTCCCCCGTTAGCCCCGACGGGGCGTACGGGAGGAGGAAGAGAAGGAAAGCGACGTTGGATGCCGCGGCGGCAGCGGCCACGCCTGTAGCGCCGAGCTTGAAGTACGTCACGAGAAGTAGATTGGCGGGAAGGTGGAGAGCTGCCGCCATGCCCCCCGCCACCGTGAGCGGGCTGGTGATACCCTGCGAGCGCAGGTAGATGCGAATTGGGTGGATGAAGGAAAAGGAGATGAGGTCCGGGAGGGCGTAAAGGAGATAGCTTTGGGCGAGGGAGGTGATCTCGGGGTCCTGGCCGAGGAACAGCAGTATCTTCGACATATAGAGCCACAAGAAGGCTATCGGCAGTGAGCAACAGAGGAGGAACAGAACAGTGCGGTGGAAGGTGAGCGCCATCAGCTTCGGCTGGTTCGCGCCGAAGGCCTGTGAACAGAGCGGCTCCATTCCGAGGGACAGGCCGGAGAGCACCGAGTAGCCGGAGATGTTGGCGAAGGCGATGGCAAGGGAGCCTGCGGCGAGCGGGAGGTCGCCGAGGGCGCCAAGGAAGAGCATGGAGATAACAGAGCGCGAGTAGAGCAGCAGGGCGGTTAATGCGATTGGGAACGAGAGCCGAAAGAGGTAATTGGCCTCCTTGATGGCGTCGGACGCCGACGGGAACGGAAGCAGCTGAGTGGGTGCTCGCAGTTGCTCGGGGGAGATAAAGGTTTGGTCTTTGGTCGGTTTGGAGAAGGGCGCGATGGTGAGGATGAACTCGGAAGGCGACATCAGCGGCTTGCTCTCGCCCTCGGCGGACGCCATGGAGATGGTGGTTGTAGCGGTCTTGGTGGTGGTGAGGTTGCACATAACCTTCTTGGATGGTGCTCTGGTGTTCGGATTCAGCAGAGCAAGGGCATATGCGTTTATACCAGTTTGGAGCTCAGAACTGTGGGGTTTTTGCTGGTTTCATGGAATGCAACAGCTACGCACAAAGAGGCACACAGGGAGGAGAGAGATAGAAAGAGAGAGAGAGAGAGGTGGCTTTGGTTTGGCTTCTACCCTTCTCTCTATCCAAAGGTTGTTAATGTTGTTAGTGTCTGTGCTCTGCTGCTGCTGCTGCTGCTCTGTTTTGGGGGTTTGCCTTGGCTTTTGGAGTTTGGCTCTCAAATGCTTGCTTTTGTGTATGGGGCGGGGGGGACTAATAAATAGGGGAGGTGGGGGACTAGCACAGAGAGAGAGAGGTTTGTCCAATATTTTGGAAATTACCGCACATATTATTAACATCTCTTTTTTTATTTTATAGCTTATTATTTATTTCTTCATCTTTTTGCTAACAAAAGCAATTAAGCGCATATAATACTGATATCATGATTAGCAGCACCATCATACAATCTGATTAATTGTTTAGTATCTTGGCAAATGATACCACACATAAAGAATAAATAGGGCACTGGACCAAGCCCTGAGCTGTAACTGTGTGTCTCATTTAAGCACACGATAAAAACGCAAATAAATGAATTGCATAAATAAATAAATAGTATCAATTTAACTCCTTTTTTTCTCTTCATTATTTCCTGTGGATAAAATAACTGAGATGAGCAGTTGCGCCTGGACGCACATGTGGAAGTGGTTCAAGGCACGGCGCCTCAGACGCGTTGAGTTGATGCGTGCGTGTTGGATTAAACCTGGCCAAGACAACGACACCCCCGCGCGCCTCTGGACTCTTAACTGTAGCAGCACAGCGCACCTAAAATTAAATTAAAAGGCCCATCACAAGAGTGGTGCACAAGAATAATGTGTAGTTTCTGCATAAAGAAATATCTTATACTTTTAGTGTCCCTTTAAAGAAATGTGTTAAAAAATTTCTACCACGACACATTTTTATGATTGCACTCCAAACATGAATATATTATGTTATGATAAAATTAAAATGCAGACAAGGTTAGTGTACATGTAGGAATAAATATATTTTGTCGCATGTAATCGTATTTGATCGTACAGCCATTTACTTTTAAAACTATTCATTCAGCGATTTTTATACGTATTTCACTAATATTCTATGTTTTTTGTGCAGTTAATTAATGGCGTTGAAGTGATTGTTTTTTTTTTCTTCTTCTAAGAATAGATAGATATATATATAGAGAGAGAGAGGTGTTTTACGTTATTTTAAACTGTTTTAGGTATGCTTCTATCTCACTCTTCCAAGTGTTTATTAAAGTTTTTTTTAAAACTAAAGATAGTTAACTATTGATAAAATAACCTCAAGGTACAAGAGATTGAGGGGTACCCTCTCGAAAATCATCACGGTTAAAAAAAGAATTTCCCGTTAAAAGCTTACTACCTCCTCCAGTATGAATAAAAAAAACATTTTAAATGGAATGATTTGTCAAGGAATAATGAAAAGTTTAATATTTTGATTGATAAAAGTTAGGATAAAATAGTCTCCTCTTGTTCCTTGAAATAATTAAAAGCTTGAATCATTTATAAAAATATCACTTTTACCATATATATTCAGAGACGCAAACTATAACAACAACAACAAAGTCTTATCTCACTAGGTGGGGTCGGTTACATGGATCATACGACGTCATTCCGCTCTATTAGTAATCAAATCTTTCGATATATTATTCACTAATAGATCTTGCTCTATTAGTTCGTCAAGTGTCCGCCTTGACCTCCCTCTCCCTTTTTTAATCGGACTCCAGATTATTTGATCTACTCTTCTTACTGGCACATCTAATGGTCTTCTCTGAACATGATCAAACTATCTCAAACGATTCTCTACCATTTTCTCACTAATATGAGTCACTCCGACTCGTTCACGTATATGGTCATTCCTAATCTTATCTAATCTTGTATGACCACACATCCATCTCAACATCCTCATTTCGGCTACCCCCACTTTACGTTCATGTTGTCCCTTCATAGCCCAACATTCACTACCATATAACACTGTCGGTCTTATAGCAGTACGATAGAATTTCCCTTTAACTTTATACGGTACTTTTCTATCACAAAGAACTCCAGTGACTTTCCTCCACTTACATCAATCAGCTTGAATTATATGATTAACATCGTCCTAGAGACGCAAACTAAATTTTATTTATTAAAATTTCAATTTTTAGATTATATGAAGTAAGTTATATTCATATTGTATTAATAAATATGAATATAAGAAAATTTAAGTGAGAAGTAAGAGTGGCAAGATTTATATTAAAAGTCCAACCCTTTCGTTAGATCATATTATGTAATGGATTTGTAGAGCTAAAAGCAGTATTGAAATATAGATTTAATGAAGTTATTCCAACCCACAAGCTCCCTTAATATCGTTTATTTATCTGTTCAGCTATTTATCAATCTTTCTATATTTGATATTAAATAAATAATATATCTATAAATATTATTCTTTATTACAAATAATTAATATTTTATTAAAATAGTGTTTTTATAATGAATTTAATCGAGGTCATACGACATCTAAAGATTATGACCCTCACACACCTGTGCGTCGATACATGTCGTTGAGCAGTCCGATTCCATCGCAACGGCAGAGATGCCATGGTGGGCAATTCCTTTGACTTCCATGGGTTCCCGCCATTGGAGGTGAAGGAGTTGATGAACTCGGCAATGTGTCTTCAACTTCCACATGTCCTGGCACTTGCTCCGGATCGAAGTCACCTTCTTCTTCTCTTGGTGATACGCGGCTGACGATGGCGGCCGAGGGCACCAGCTTCAACGTCGCCGACTTCGGAGGCGGCCGAGCAGATGGCCGCGACGGAGCGGAGATGGAGGTGGCAGTGCGAATGAGCCTCAGCAGGGCCAACGGGTGGACCGTGGCGGACTTGGGTTCCAGCAACGAGAACCACCCAACCACCCCCCTCCTAGCTCGAGTTGTCCGAGGGAACCCGCTTCCCCCGGCGCCTCTGCGGCGTCGGTCAGAGACCGTCTCGCTTCCTCCGCTTGACGTCGAGCCTTTGAGCGCCGGTGGACTTCCTATCAACAATGTGAATGTAGGAGTCGGGCGCTCCGCAGTCGCTGCAATTCGCCGATCTAGTTCGAACGTCGTCGGTCTTGCCACACTCGTCGTCCATGGAGTGGTAGATGGTGTAGAGTAAGGTGAAAGAGGAGTGATTAGATTGGACAGTGGGCGCGCAGACGTACGAGAGTCATAGGCTTTAGATGACGTACGACCCTCGTTAAATCCTTTTATTATAATATAAGTTTGCCTCGACTTAATTTTGGTTTGGTCGGTCCTTCCATCCTGGTCTTCTTGAAAAATGGATTGCCCTTTGGCATTGGATTATATATATATATATTAATAATTCAATGATTATGATAATTTATTTTGAATATTCTTTTTTGTTGAAAAGAAAAAAAATTAAGTTACCTTTCTTACGTCCGCAGGCAAAAAAAAAAAAAAAAGAAAAAGAAAAAGAAAGAAAGATTAAGTTAATTCGCCATGTTTTTAGGGAATAAGATAATATAACTTTCACTGGATCATGAGGTTATCTATGGACTATGGATAATTGAATAATTTATTCCATGTCTACTTTGATGGGGTTTTTGTTATAACATTTAGGTTAAAATGCCAGTATGATAAATTCATATCCAAATAGCAAAATAGTAACTAACTAGGTTTTTTTCCTCCTTTGCATTTATTTGTACAATTTGAAACCGCACGACTATTTTTTTTTTCAAAAGAAAAATATTGCTCACAATTTATGTAATACATTTAGATATGTCATCTAAAGCAAATCCTAAGTAAAAAACTGAGAAAATTAAGCTTGCCAACTTTAATCTCTGGCACTTTTCAAATAAATATTTGGCACTTTTCAAACTGAGAAATACGTTGGCAATTTACTGGCACAGCATCACAAAATTAATATTTACGGTGAATTATTTCTGTGCCTTTCTAGTTTTAGCTTAATTATTACATGCGATGGCACTTCTTATCAAATAATGATGTAAATTATGATGATTCATAGTTGTTGTTGGAAAATTACGAAAAAAATTATCACAAAAATTCAAACCCTCGAAACTCGGCATTCCATAATTGAAGCAAGTCTTCATAACTTACTGTTTTAATAGGCATTTAACAAGTTTTGTTGTTATGACTTTGAAAAGAAATATTTTACAATGTTAAATGAGTGTGAAATAAATTAAGAGGAAATAAAATAAAAATTGTTGGGGAAGGATTATGAATGCATCAGGTGAAAGTATGATTGCCATAAATTCAATAATAATTACATAGGAAGTTTCCAATAAGAACAGACATCTTTGATTGGATTTACAGTAAATATTTATTGTCAAGACTATTGGAGTTATGACAATTTTATGGACCCTAATGTTCTTAAAGAGAATGACTGTTTATGCATATAAATCATGTACACACAGACACAAGTGAACATTATAAATAAGCAAGCGTGTACATGAATTGGCCAAGAATAGGAATGGATGTGATCAGGGTCGTTGTTTTTTTCCTTGAAATATCCTTTTTCCATGGACGATTTTTTAAATTTCTAAAAACAGTTGAAGGAAGAACGAAAAGTACCACTGGGTAAGATTTTTCAAGTGTTTTTAATTTTTTTTGTCCTAATGCGATACTTTTTAAAATTATCATTAAGAAAACATTTAATATAGAGATATATAATATTATAAATAAGATATAAAACTTAACGCATCAGTCAATTATGTGATAACGAGATTTACCGCTATTTTCGCCCGGCCACTTTGAGTAATGGGAATGTCATTTATCGCTCTTTCACTTCGGTTCTGAATTAATCAAGTGCTAGTACTCCTAGACATCGGAGATCTCCCGTAGACCCGAGCCGGCACAAAAAAAATGCATCACGGGATTTAGATCGTATAAGAATAAGATTGTTACGTCTACAATAAATTATTCATCAGAAAAATAAACATATTATGCCAATAAGAAAGTATAGATAATAAAGGAACAAATGAATCAAAATATTTATAAAAATGGAATTATACAAATTCTTTGTATGGAACTTAATTAGGTTTTGCCACATTAACGTTTACTTGTTCAAATGCTAATTTTTTTTATTTGATAGATTACATAAATAAGTAAAGTTTAATATTTCCAATGAAAAGATTTTGAAAAGTTACTTTTACTAACATTTAACGATTAGTGTAATACCTCCAAAATCGTCCCTCCTGTCAAGTAGGCAGTCAGGTTGACCCCAGGAGCGCTACACTATCTATTACACTATTGACCATGATTGTTCAACAATAAGGCTTACATGGCACTAATAAAATAATAAAAATATAATCAAAGACTTTAATGCGAAAGATTAAACGGTGGAAAGTTAAGGAACAATTGATAACATAAATAGCCCTACATGCGGAAGTTCAAATGTCAACATCAAACGAAAAGTGGGTAACATAGTTTATGACGAAAAACAAGAATGCATTAGTTTAACAAGCAAATGAGAAGTTCGATGAGCGGAATAACTTAGTATCTCTAGACCAAATTACAACTTGAGATAAATAGAGCAAGAAAAATTCTAAGTATTGTAGCAGTCATGTGCAGCATTCTCCAAACTCTGTGCCCTCTATCCTCTTTAGTTGACATTCTCACCTGCAAAATCCCATTACAGGGAAATCGAATATCCGTGAGCAAAAAGTACAGTACAATAGCAGATAGACGGAGAAATAAAAATTAATGATAAATATGTGATCAATGAATCAGTCTCTGACTATAACAATGTCAACGCGTTATTCTTTACTATAAACTAATCCAAACTTTACTGTACTCTATTGCTTTGTTGTGCCCTGCTTTACATTTTCTTACGTTACAGTGCTATGCTTTGCATCACTTACTTTACAATACACTGCTTTACATTGCTTTACATTACATTGCTTTACTGTGAGTTACACTACGTCTTTTACATTACTATAATAACCTTAAAATTAATTGTCCTATGCGAGCTCGACTTTATTAGGTTGGGATGTCAGGGGTGCCTCTTTGCTCTGAAGCCAGTAAGCCTATAAAGGGAAAAGGGGTGGGTGTTAAGACCTCACCCAGTTCAGAAAGTAGGGAGAAAATTTTCTACAATCCAGGAACAGTGGTAAATTAAGAAACCTGTAGGTTCACTGTCTCCTCAGCTAGCTACTTGTCCCCCTGGCACAATACAATAATCTTTAAGGGAAGACGTGTGACATTTGCATTACCCTTCATTTGAGATACATGTAGGAGAAAACCTGAAATCTCAGGAATAGTGGTCATTGAAGACAGTAGCTTCTCTGTTCCCTCAGCTAACTACATATCCCTTCATTGCTTTAAGATTGATCTTTGCTTTAATATTGGGGGCGGTACTTAGCAATCCCGTATCTTTATCTTTATATTATTTATCTTTGATTAGTATGACATTTATATATTCTGAATTCAACTGGGAGTGAGTCTCTGTTCAATAGGACTCAACCAATATAGGAGAATTAGTCAAAGTCTCGAATTCTGGCTCAAATTCATATTTGGGTTCACTGTCAGAATCGGTCGACCGTTTCTTGACCGATCGACCGTTTCCATGTGACCGGTCAACCGGTCCTTTGGGATCAGTCGACCATGTTTCTGGTCGAGCTACCTGTATATCGGTCGACTGTGCACATTCGACCGATCGACCGATTGTGAAACCAAGCGGACGAGCACTGTGCGTCCGATCGGTCGACCGATCATGTGTTCGGTCGACCGATCATGAGATCGGATCCATCTGTTAAACAAGTGGATCGGTCGACCGTTCGAAAAATCGGCCGATCGATTTTAAGATCAAATCTGTCCGACGACAAATAGGTCGATCGACCGATAAATCAAAACTTCGACGAGTTCTTAGTAAGGATCGGTCGATCGGTCCTCTCGATAAAACATGGCCACCAGATTTCTCTCTCATTTTCGGCGGCCTTCCGGCCGTTAAAACACGACAATAACTATACGAAAAATGTAGACAAGCAACTCAGGATCATAATGAAATAATCATATACATCAAATACTCATTATTTCTTCGTCTAGGGATTTAGAACGCCACGGTACCTTGTTTTTTTTGTGTTTTACGATCGTCGGTCACTGTTCTTCGTCGTTTGCCGATCTCTGGTCGTTCCTGACAGACGAGGATGACTCGCCCGGCTCCTATGTACGTCAAGGAGGTCGATGGATGACGAAAGGTCGTCGGGTTGGCCTGCGTGCGTGCGTGCTCTGCTCCTGTTCGTTGCTCGCTAGGCCGCCGGTCGCCGATTCGGAGGAAGACGAGGCGACGAGGGTTTCCAAGGGGACGCGAGGTCGCCCTCGCGTCCTTTCTTTATAGGATCGGCCGGCCAGGGTAGCCGGTCGATTTCGAACGGAATCAAGGGAGGAATTTCCTCCCTTGTCGGCCGTTTCGTTTGAAACGTTTCCTCCTTTTTTTTTCTTTTTTTTAAATCTGAATTGATTTTGAATTTGATTTGGAATTCATTTTTTATTCAAATTTCTGCCATAATTGGCAATTAGTTCCTTGATTTCTAATAAATTTTAAATTGATTTCCCTTATTGAAGAGGGCATCCGTTACAATTAGAGGTTTACATTTTTTTAAAAAAAATATTATTATTCAAATGTATTATTCCTTTCACAACTTATCTTACTATGTTTTTATTTCTATTTTTATCATTATTCAACTACATTTCTTTTTACATCCATGCTTACTTAATTATAAATATTTATTTTTTATTAATAAAATAAATTATTAATTTCAAATTTATATTTTTATATCACGTATTCACTATATAAAATTCACTGTTAATATATATTTTTTATATTGTAATAAAAATTTGATGGAATTTCATTTTGCTTGATTGATATGTAAATAATTTATTTACTACATTGTAATAAAATTTGTATAGTACTTAAATTGAATAACTTATTATGTTATTTTATGTTTATTGTTTAATTATACCACTATTTTTATATAAAAATGTAATTATTAATAATTTTTATGAACCTCTAGTCGTTAAACATAACTCGTTATTCAATATCTACAGATTAAACTATTATTTGCTATTGAATCGTTATCTGGTTATAATGTCAAATACATGGTCAACTAAGTTTCTTTTTATTAAAAAATGCTCCTGCTTTTTCTGGAGTTTAAATTTAGATTTTTTTTTTCAAAATCAAGTAGAATTTCACACCCCTAGTACTCAATCATAAAATAAATAAAATATTTTTTTCATATTTATTTGTACAAAAAGAGCAAAACATAAATTATATCAACTCTATTAATATAGTTCAAGACACACAAAATTATCAAGATCTATTTTTTTTTACAATTTATCTTACTATTTTATCATGACAAAAACTCACTCTTCATTTCGATAAATGTTTCATAAAATTTCACTATCTAGATCCGTAGATCCTCTCATAATTGCAGATGAAATTCGGGCCAACAACTTTGGAGAACAATTTCCATAAAACAAAAATGAGGTGTTTTTAAGAAGTCTTTTTCTCCATTGCAGGTTTGATCCACTAATCGAAGTGCACTGACCATGTGCCCATATTTAATTTGGTTGACAAATCGAACAGTTGTTCCTATCATTCTCAGAATAGTTGGGTTTGACATCATTGGGACCAAAAAACTTAAGATTTAATAATTATGACCATTCGTCTGGAATGCAATTTCTACACCGTCGTCAATGATTCCTCTTATTAACACCCTTGCAAAATTAGCACTTCTCCGTCATTGCCAGAATGATACAACGCGCATTTTTGGTGTCCCAATTTATTCATGAATAAAAAGACGCCAATGCAACTATTCCGGTAACTATTAGTACGCTTAACGTTATCCCACCGCCAACAACACAGACAAAATTCCAATTAATTAGTAATCCCTACAAGATGCAACTTACCAATGCAGTACAGTTGCCGATGATAATGATATTAATTAATACTAATTATTATTATTATTATTATTATTATTATTATTATTACTATCACTACTATTATTATCATTATTATTTCCTATACAAGAAAAAAAATTAATTGCGGCAATAAATGAGAAAAAAACATGGAAATAGTGCCACCGGATCCACCCGGGATGCATTGATGCTCCTGTGGACCACACTACTTCCAACCAAACCGGCTTCCCCCTTTGTGGGTCGTGCTTAATGTGGGGACTACCTTCCCGGCGGCTCAACCGTCCGTATCGTGGGCCTGTGGCTCATCGTACCGTGGGTCTCCTCTAAATCCCTCTCTGCCCCATTCTTTCTTCTATTTATAATAATATAATAATAACGATGCATAACTAATAATATATATAAATTACGGGCCAATAACGTAAATTAGAGCTGAGATAACATTAGCGAATTAATAAGCAATGCACAAACGGAGTTAGCGGCATCATTAATGAATATAACGCTAATGGCTATTATTGCATTGTGTGGCATTACATAATTTAATTTTTTATTAGTTAATTATGATGCAATGGTCTAATAAACTTATTAATAACAATATATTCTTAAGTATATATACGCTTAAAAAGATTTTTCAAATTCCAGAAATTGTTTACAACCAGCTCTTAAATTACAGATGAGTAACTCATGCTTCTATTAAATTTTAATCTAAATTACATTGGATATGAACATTAATTACCACTTAAATAATTCTATTAATATTGTACCCATAAAATATATAAGAAAAAATCATCATCAATTAGAGAGCTAAATCAAGTTTAATTAATACAGGTATATCTTTTCATTAAATTGAAGTGCCTAAGTAATTTATTATAGTTCAAACAAATTTGGATTATTAAAATTTAAACTACTTAACTAAAGTATAAAAAAAATCAATACTTTATAATTTCATTATAGACGTAAAAAAATACGCCTTCGAATTTTCCATATAAAATTTTAACATTTATATAAATTCGGTTTTAATAAGTTAGTGTTTTGAACATGTTTAGATGTTAATTAACTAGGGAATTTGGATTATGGTTGGCACGTGCGCGCAGCGTACGTGAGGTTCTTCTGCCACGCTTTAGATATTTTGTTTTTATGGTCTTTTTTTATTTACGAAGGCCTTTCAACAAATACAAGCAGCGAAAAAGAAAAGGGAGGAAAAAAAAAAAGGGGGAAAAAAGAGAGGAAGAAGGCCTGTGAAAGGGCGGTGTGTGGGGGCGACTCGGACACGTGGAGGAGCAACACGTAGGACAAGACGCACGCTCGTACTTGGTCTCCGAGTGGTCACAGGCTGGCAGAGCTGCGGGACCCCACACGGGTTGGGACCCCACACGGGTTGGGGAGAGCGAATCCCGCACAGGCTGGCACGTGTGCGTGCGTATCGAGGAATCACGTGGGAACTCGCAACAGCAGCAGCGGCAGGGTCAGAGCTTAAAAATTAAAACTTTAGTTCCCCGTTTCTTTTTGCCCCTTTTCCTTAAAAAATTATTTTAGTCCACTTTTTTTTCGGGCTCTCTTCATTTTCAATTTATTTAAAGTAAATTCAATAATTAATGGAAGTAAGATAACAAAAAAAAAGGTGGTGAATCCGGAGCGTGGAAACAAAATAGATGACGTCACCCGAAAAGGGCTTTCTCGAAGGACGGAGAGTGGGGCCCGTGAGCTTTGCGTCTCCCGGGTTTTACCCGGCAGGTTGGTGTGGAGGAAACAACTCTCTCTGCTTAATTTGACTCCTCCTTTGGATTTTTTTCTCCTTTCTTTTTTTTTTTTCATCATAAAAAAGAAGATTCATAATTCAGTATATATGAAATATGGTGACGTCGTGAAGATCGACGGGTACGTAAATAAAAAAATATTTGAAATTATATTAATAAAGCATTTTGGAAAACATGGTTAACTCATTAAATTTCACATCATATAATATCATTAATCTTAAATTCGAAATGTTTTATTAAGATAAATTCTCTTTGAAGTTCTTCGTATTTCGTAATAACTTTTTAAATTAACGATCTAGCTTAACAAATATTTTTTTCACTAACATTTTAATTTGTCCGGAAAGCTTAAATAATAAGAAAATGATAATGTTTTTGTAATATCTAAAGTAACTAGGATGATATTATTGTCATTTTTTATGTGAATTGTGAAAATAATATTTTTTCCTTGATAACAATGGTTTGATCACATGGCTTATATTTAAAGTAAGATTGTACTAAAATCTTACATACTCAAAATGAGGCGCTTAAGACCAATCAACCTCACCATGAAGTGATTGATATTTTGATTTCTCTTATAAAGGTCAAGAATTGAAGTCTTACGTGAGATATTCTTCAAGATTTGTTTTATTAGGTCAATAGTCTTTGTCTTGAATAGAGAATAAATGTAAGAAGGGTCATATATATGGGCCCCAATTATATTTACACATTGTTTTTGGCCAAAGAGGATAGTGTTATTTATGGATAGAATGAAAGATAAACATATAAAAAGATTATTCAAGATTAAAGAAGTAAAGATCGAAAAATCACATATCGAAATTTACTCAATGGTAATTGACAACATCAACTTGTCCATAGGACCGAAAATTACGAAAAGGTGATAGAAGTTCTTACTCGTCCTTAAGGATTGTTGTTTATATTTGTTTAATTACTGTTTCCTAATAAATCATCCTGCTGTCACATTAATTTGTCTCGTAAATGATTTATACAGGTCAAATTTTGTGTGAATAACGAGGGAGCCTCCATGGTTTTTGATCCACTAACCCAACGCCTAATAAAAAATATTTTAAAAATTGTTTAGGCCTCGGCCTCTTCCAAGTTCCAACTATCTAAAAAATTGATCGCACGTTTTGTTTTTTTTTTCCTTAAAAAAAATGATGCATTCAATTAATCATTAAAGTTTTGAATATAAAAAATTGAGAATATCCGGAGGTGAATTACTTTTTCAAAAAAGATCGTTGTGCGATCGTCGATCAAAACTAGTTAAGTATCAACTTCGATGTTACACAACCGACTCACAAGAGTATGTTTTGATTTATGAAACTATCTTTTTTCCTTGTTTGCGCCACAAAGAAATAATTCATCTTTTCTGACCAAGTTTAAGTCTTTACATCTTTCATGTAAAATCAAATTAATCAACCGTTAACAAGTGATAACAATGAAAAAAGTAGTAGTCATCAGTAGAGAAAATTTCAGAAAATTAAATCTTCATATATAATTTGATATCGTATTGTCAAGTTTGTCTGATTGTAATTAGAAATGGAGAAGACAAGTACTTTGTTTCTTTTTTGTTTGTTTGTTTGTTTTGTGAGGTTGGGTGTAAATGTACAATATATGGACGATACAATTAATTATGATGGGTACATATACACACTAGGGAAAAAAAAGAGTATACTTTTCACATAACATATGCCTAATACATCAGATCATCGAAGACTCACTTGATGATTACCTTATCATTTTTTTCTCACAATTTAAGATAATATATGGACCTTTAATACACCTGATACCGTATACACATGGTGTAGAAAAACTACAATATCAGTGGTTAGGTGCCATAAATCCACAGTGGACCACAGATCTAATTACATTTTTTTTTCTTTTAAAGAAGGATCCAATTCAAATTATGCATCGCACAAATTACTATCTATTGTGTTGTAGAAAAGTCTTTTTTATCTAAATAAACGGTGAATCAATATGTGTGTCTTTGTTGTGAAATGCATGGACCAACTTATAATGACATGTCCAAGGCATTAGGGACGGAGCCAAGAAATATTTTAGGGGGAGAGGGGGCGAACATTAGGGGTGAAAGTGCTTCGGATCGAGTCGATTTTTTGATTAAAAATTCATTCATTATTTTTTGATCGGTTTTTAAATTACAAAAATCAACTTAAAACTATTTAAAAAAAGAAAAAATCATCCTATTTTTTTCGGATGATTTTTTTAGACCTCTATTTTAGTGAAATATTATTTTTAAAAAACATATAATAAATTATTATTAATATTAACATATTTAATTTTATGACTAAACGTAGGATATAATATTAAAACTATTGAACTAGAGTTTTATAATGTGATTTGAACATATTAAACTATATAAAAAACTATTATACCAATAATAAAAAATAATTACTTATAAATTTTATAAATATAAATAATAAAAAAATGGATATGGACCCTGTAAGTTTTTTTAGTAGGTCCCAGGTTTAAGCGGGTTAATTTTGCTCTATTAAAAAACTATCCTAAATAATATCCGATCTTTCTAATTTTCAAATTTTTGGATTTTGTTTCTTGGGTTGAATAAGTTTTTCGGATTTATCCATTTTTTCTTACATTACTAACATACACCATAAAATATATAATTTAAAATATAAATGAAATAAATTAAAAGTTAATTAGTTTTAACTGAATAAATAAAGATATTATGAAAAAAAATACCAAAAAAAGGATAAAAGAAAGTATAATAAAAAAAATAGCAACAAAAGAAATGCAACTCCAAAAAAATGAGTTTTTCAAATTAATGCATTTTTGGTCCCATATTTTTTAGATCCACAAATTATATTTACTATATTTAATATATAATTAATTTAATTATTATATATTCAAGTTACTCTAACACTGAGTAAATAAAATGAAAAAATGTAAGATAACAAATCTAAACCTAGAATCAATCATGAGACCTCCACAACGATGGATTGTGGCACTTACCAATAGACTAGCTTTGGTTTTTTGAATTTTTTTTTGTGGTGGTGGTGGTGGGGGGGGGGGGGGGGGGGGGGGGGGGGGGCAAGCTATATATTCGTTTAGTATTATAAGTTTATACATAATACATATTAGTATAAACTAAAAAACTTGAGTAGGGGTGTTCACGGGTCGGGTTTGACCCGACCCGACCTTGAACCCGTCCCGACCCGTCCAATTATATTCGGATTGGTCGGGTCGGGTCAAAGGCACTCGGATCATCAAACCCGAACCGACCCGACCCATTTCGGATCGGGTCGGTTCGGATCGGGTTCGCGGGTACCCGTGATTTTTTTTTGCCTTACTAACTTGTAACACTCAGACATATCCTATACACAATGCAGAAGCACAATACAATGTAAACTCATAAAACAAAAGTATTATGGACAAAAATTATGGCTTTGTCCAAGTAATTACAATGCATAAACAAACCACATAAATGTGGAAGTAAGGAGCAAATATATTTTTTCATTGTGAATCAGGTGGCTTAGGCTTAATTCCTTGTCCATGTTTTTGAATAAAAATAAACTATTGATGGACCATGACTAGTAACATCCAAAGACATCATACATTGGGTGAAAACTGCTGGAAACAATAAACATATCGTTCATCTTAGCACATTGACAGTGCAATAGCAAGCACAAAGCAACCATGGGTATGCACATAATCGGAGGCAATTTTTTTATAGACATACACGAATGCAAAGTTGTGATCCAGACATACACGAATGCAAAGTTGTCACTAACCTGCTCCTGCAAAGCTATTTTTAACTGTTTGACAAGGGCTTCTCGGTTTGCTTCTGCTAATTTTAGCTTCTCAATACATTGCCTCAAAGTTTCTTCCTTCTCCTGCAACTCATTCACCAATGACTCTCTGTCACGATCTCCTACTGAAAACAGGAATATCACATTGAGAAAGTTAATTACCCATGGCAGAAAAACAAAAATAAGAGAATAACAGACATAATAACAAATAATGATTTTTATAATAACCTTGACTACAAGCATTTGAAACATCATTTTCCAACTTCTCCACATGCCTCACAGCAGCTCTACATTTGTTCAAGTCCATATCTTCACCAGAGTGTTCAGATAGCACATTGTGTAGGGCAGACACGATTTTTTCTGCCATTCCACCAATTGATAATTTTTGATTTCATAACAATGGTCCTTCCCGAGCATTAAATCTTTCAATCCCTGAGAATGTGATCCAAAAACTCTTCTTTACTCCCAAATATTGACCTGATAATGTTTAAACAAAGAGAAGACAAATTAAAATCATAGAAGCAGTGGCAGTATGATTAACTTCAGGCTATGGACTGAATGAGAAATTTGACAACTTCCCTGAATAATATTGCTAGGCACTCAAAAGGACTGGACAACTTCCCTGCTCCTCTGAGAACGTAACAATTAACAAGTTGAACAAAAACAAAATATTATTGCATCAAGACATGATACATGATTCACATTTCCAACTTCCAAAATAAGTTTGACATCATTGCATCAAGACACAAGTAGACACTAAAAGGGAGGAATACAATAAGTTTGGCATAGCCGCATAGGAATACAATAAGTAGATATAAGCAACCAACTTCACTTGAATCACTTCGGTTTGGTGTACCCTGCAACAAAATATAAAAAATATGATTAACATTTCCAATCTAAGTATACATTTAATGAATAATAAACAATGAAGCAAAGAATGGTATAACTTTTCGTCACCTTCCAAAATGTAGTTAACTAGATTACGCACGATCCTCTCTGAGTCCAAGCAACCCTACGTTAGAAAATAGAAATGGGCATAAGAAAAGATATAGTGAAATGAAAGTATCAAAAAGACAAAAACACTATAAAGTATAAACTTTTTTTATGATTTTGTTACCTTCTTCAATCTTCTCTAGTTCATCCATCTCTACACGAAGATTAGTTAGCTTTATAGGATTTCTTAACCAATTCTGAGTACAAATCAAAGCCTCAACGATGGACGGAAGCAAGCTACTCCGAAAGGGGTCAAGAACTCGACCCCCCGTGCTAAACGCACTCTCCGATGACACTGAAGACTAAGGAATAGCCAATATATCTCTAGCCATATGAGAAAGAACATAATATTTTGAAGATTTTGCTTTCCACCACTTCAAGATATCAAATCCGTCAATATTTTCCTCAACATCGTCCTCGATGTACCTATCTAATTCATTCTTTTTTACTTCACCTTGTTTTCTCCTGACTCTCAATCTGAATTCATCCTCCCAATCAACATTATTTTTACGAGCATTAGATGTTGAGTCTGTCATGGAGGTTAAACAACTAGAATCACTCATATCAAGAGGTATTAAAATTTTGTATTGCTCAAACAATAGGTGGATGTAAGTTAACAATTTCTCTAGCATTTCCTTGCTTCTACCTCCATTATACATTCGAGTAAAACAAAACTCAATATATTCAAATTTGTAGCGTGGATCAAGGAAAACTGCAATAAATAACAAATAATTCAGCATCTTATCATTATCCCAGTATTCCTCAAACTTTGATTGCATTGCCGTCGTCATTGCTTGTAGCACTGTGTCATCAACTTGCCCCATCTTTTCAATTGCTTTTGAATATCAATGAAGTTATGAAAGAAACAATTTGATGTAACATGCAATGCTCCTAAAAATTAGAGAGTAGCATCGTAAAACACCTTCAGAAAGTGCACAAATACTCGAACACGAATCCAATCTTCACTTGTAGGAATTGCTTCTTTAGCATCCTTAAAATATAATATGTAAGACCCATCATGCTCAAGTCTTTTAAATGTTTTTTCAAACTTTTCAGTAACTTCTAACATTAAGTAAGTGGAGTTCCACCTTGTAGCTACATCCATGACCACCTTCCTCTTGCAATTTATATTTGCCATTTCAACGCATCTATTAAAAGCCGCAAATCTGCTAGGTGAAGATTTAACATACTTGCATGCAATTCCAACTCTTTTAATAGATGCATCAATTATATTCATTCCTTCACGAACAATTAAATTTAATATATGGGCAGCACATCTCATATGTGTCATCTCTCCATCTAAAAATGTAGAACCACCCCAATCGCTCATGCTATCAACCAAATAAGCAATAACCGGCTTATTGGAATTTGCATTATCCACTATGACACAATCTATTTTCAAGATCCCCCAATCCTTCATGCACGTTTCCAAACGTTTTCCGATGGTATCACCTTTGTGATCGGCAATCAAATCAAAACTTAGTATTTTCTTATGCAATTCCCACCTGTCATCTATGTAATGGGCAGTAATGCACATATAATTCATATTCTGAATTGAAGTCCAAGTATCGATTGTTAAAGAAACCATTTGACGGTTCTCAGAAAAGATATTTTTCAATTTTTGTTTCTCAAGCATAAACAATTGCATAATATCTCGGGCAGTAGTGATACGAGAAGGAAGTTGAAGCCTTGGTTGACATTCAGCCATGAACTCTCTAAAACCTTGATTTTCAACAAACTTAAATGCAAGTTCATCAACAATAAGCATTTTGGCAAGTGCTAATCTACACCTTTCTTGATTGAAATCAACTAATTTCATACTAATGCAAGTGTTAGGATCATCCTCACTTTGCTTGCCAATAGCAATTGTTTTTTGCTTCTTATCAAGGCCCCTTTCTGAATTTTTGTCTCAAAGCCTTATGTGCTTTAATAGATTTGATGTTCCGTGATTAGAAGAATTGCAAGCGTAAGACCTATGACAATAATTACAAATGGCTCTATCTTTTTCTCTTTTAAAATGCGCCCAAGCATTAGAAGGAGGTCTCGATGGTTTTCTTTTAAGTACCTCTTGTTCTTTTTCTGAAGTAACCTCCTCTGGTGGTTGAGCTTCAAGTGATGATTGCTGACCATGTAGTTGTTGTAAATCATTAGAAGAAGTTCCACGTAAATTTGTCGGAGTAGGTGCACTTCCAATTTGGGTTCCACTTGTATTTTGGGTCGTCATTCTTATTATCCTATAAAAAAGATAAGAAATTAGAAAATTATAAACAATTCGTCCTAATAAGTTAATAATCTACATTTTACATATACATAACATACCTCGGTTTGATCTTTGATGATCTAGGAGAGGAATTGAGAATGCTTTGTTACCTTTGTATTTCAATTTAAGCCTGTAATACATAAAAAAAACATCCATGAAAAAATAGGCAGGACAACAGTCAATAAATGCATAAAAATGGATAAAAAAAATACATATTGTTCAACATAAAATGATGTCCAAAAAGTTTAGATAGTCAAAACAATCCTTACCAAGCTTGTAAAAAAAATCCTTCGCAAAGTGGGCCCTAATCTTAGCAGAACCACTTGCCAAAAACTTATGACCAAGAGTTCAAAGACTTCCACTTTCACTAGTTCATATACTGATATAGTGGATCTGTAAAGCATATGAAACAAATAATGCATTGTCAATTGTCATATTGTCCATTCTGCATTGAATGTGATTGTTTCTTCTTAAAAATACATTGTCAAATTATAGTGATTAGTGATAGTGACTCCATCTAGAAATATAGCACTCACTATTATTCGTGCATTATCTTCTAAATTGTGACTATTGTTCATGCATTGTCAGATTGTTCTCCTGCTAACAATTAACATAATTTATTTGAATGCAATGAATTAACTTTGAAACCATGATTCCAAAGCTTGGAGGTACACGTACACGACATGGGGAAGGAAGCATACATGGATTTAGCCTTCAGGAATCAGGATTCAAGGGCGAGTCTGGCGACCCTCGGCAGCGCGTTTCTGTGAGGTATCGGGCGCGAGTCGCGAGAGGACCAATGGGGCGGCTTCTATTCCATCATTTCTGCAATTCTACGGCTTCTGCTCATTTTTGCGAGGCGTCGAGGCATGAGGATCGCCAATCACCAGCAAACTGGCGTAATGGCGTCTCTGCGAGAAGGGAAGGGCTGCCGATGGCCGGCGAGAGGCTTCGAGTTTTTGTGAGGCAGGGACGCCGACGGCGAGGCTAAGACTGCGCATGCGAGCGCCGAGATGAAGCGACGCGGGCGGGTGCCGTCGTGTGCTATGCATGCAGGGGCTCAGGCGATCAAGAGTTGGGACTTGGGAGACAGCGTCGCCGCGTCGGGGAGAGACGGAGAGCTACCGAGTTGGGGGCTGCTGTGCTGGGCTAGGGCAAAATGCAAGCAGGCAACAACAAAGCAGACTCGAGCTCGACGGTTCAATCTTGCGTCTTCAACCCGACTCAGCGACTCCCGGATGATCAGGTCCGAGTAATTCATCCCATTCCCATTAATCTGGATCCGGCCCGGGTCTATCAGTTCGGGTCGGATCCATCCGGGTCGAAAAATATGAACCCGAACCCGACCAGAACCAAGTTGGGTTCAATTCGATTCGGGTCGGGTTCGACCCGAACTTGAATCCGGACCGACCCAAACACTATTGGGTCAGTTTGATTTACCGGGTTCACCGAATCAATTCGACCCGGTGAACACTCCTAAACTTGAGGGTGGGGGGCGAAGGCCCCCCTAAGTTAACGTGATTCCGTCCCTTCAAGGCATCTTGTTCTTGGAACATCCAGACTCCAAAGTCAATAAATGGGACTGTAAAATACAAGGTAATAAGGGGTAGGGGGTAGGGGAGGGGCCGGAGGGAGACAGCATCTCTGTCTCACCACCACCTATCGCCACCCACAAACATTTCCTACTTATACTACTGTTACCATGTCAACAATTAATATTAAATATATCGTCTTAAATATGGTCTCTCCTCGGGCCTCTAATTTTTCATGCTTACAGCGAGGTGTAATTATTGTATCTTGTCTCCCAGGAACGAAGAAAAAAAAATTGAGATGGAAGTGGACAAGATCCTTAATTCCCCCTTTTAGGGACAAATCGTTTTATTACTCACCAAACATACACCTGAATGCTTCCATCTACCCACATTTATGCTATTTCTATAGTGTCACTTCAAATATTCGAATGAAATACCATTATGTATATATCATCTCAAATCAAATCAAATCAATCATAATAGTTGACATTTCATGAAACTTTTTTTCTTCATATACCGCCGAAAATTAAATGTGATCCGATTTTATATATGTTTATCTTTAACAGTATGATTAATTGATTACAAATTTACTATGCCTCCTGACTAAGTTGAAAAATAAAAACGGATAAAATTTTGAATCGAACTTAGGGAAAAAAATATCAGTAGTTCCCATCAATGTGGAAGTCAATGTCGTGACTAAGTCAAACAACTTATATAGTTAACCAAAAAGAAAAAAGAAAAGAAGAAGATAAATTTAGATGAATTTGTTACTTCTATGGATCAGATCACAACACCCCCCTGTGGATTGCCAACGAGGGTGTGGGAACCAAAAGAGCGATGCTGCAGGCAGACCAGCACTAGTAATTCAATTGGGGTGCAAAGATAAGAATGCCAAGAATTGCCACCCCCCCCCCCCCCCCCCCCCCCCCCCCCCCCCCCCCCCCCCCCCCCCCCCCCCCCCCCCACCCCTCAATTTATTAATGGCGTTGGGGCGCTCGATCGCTTCGCTCACTGTTTGCCTTTTTTGGCGTGTATCCATTCATTCTGCTGCCCCTCTCAGAAAGGTGCATGCCACCATTAAACTTTGATCTCAAAAGCTAAACCATGTACACACAGATGCAATGTACGTACCCAACGCTCCCTCCCCTTCTCTCTCTCTCTCTCTCTCTCTGTCTGTCTGTCTAAACATAATTATAAGCGTATTAGGAGTAGCGAAGTAAGAAGACCACTGTTATCCACTCGTAACGTGTCACAGTTGAAGTGTTCAATTGGTCAGCCAATACCATCATCACTCCACAAGAACCAAAATATTATTATTATTTAAAATTTCTCCCCCTCTCGCACTAACTACGTCGACATGAGAATTGAAGACGGCTGTCGCGGACCCTGCGGAGTCACATGCTCGGCTGACACGGATATATATATGTGGATATATATATGGTATATCCATATATATATATATGTGTATATATTATATATTATATATATATTGGCTGAACCCCCGAAACAGTAAGTAACATCTATATATGAGATATGACTGACCCATCGATGATGCATGATAATATATATATCTTATGTAATTTTTTTTCCTTGACGGAAAAGAAAAAAAAATGAAATCGTGCGAACATTCTTTAAAGGAACTTGTCCCCTCCACTCGGAGCATGATCCATTTTTCTCCGACTGCTGCGTGCTTTGAATGATTTGCCCCCTCGTAGTAAATTAAGTGCGTAATTTGTGAGACAATTCGACGTCTCTCGATCTGCATGCCTCGTGAGCAGCTCAAATTAACTGTACATAATACCTCTCTGAAGACAGAGTGCAGGCGTGACAACTTCGCTACAGGAAAAAGAAGGAAAAAAAGGAGAGAAAGAACTCTACTGTTGGATTTCATTAAACCCATATATATTTATATATATATATATCTATATAATTAATTAGAATATATTTTTTCATTAAAATTATAATTATGCGTGGGGGGAGTAAGATGAGGACTCTGGAACTCCGTGGTTTTTTCTTCAAACAAAGTTGGTTGAAAAGTAAAATTAATTCTTCGTTGAACAATGAATTTAATAGAAACTTTAACTACGAGAGTAATCCTTGCTATAATTTGTGTGTATTTACGACATTTTAAACAATCAATGACTGCTTATCAAATAATTGAATAGGAAAGAAACGAGAGACAGAAATTATCACATGGTAATATCAATGATTGCGTATCACACGTGTTTACACCCGGTGCGTTTTCCTAGATATGTAAATGAATTATATATATATATATATATATATATATATTAACGGAAAGGTTTTTTTGAATAATAAGTGTTCTTTTTCCCAACGTTACATATATGTCATTATTAATTCAAAATAATTCAATGATCAAATTTTTATATATTCTAATATTAAAGACGGGAATTTTTTTTCCAAAATCCTCTGCTTCTGGTATAGAATATTCGTATTAAGAAATTAATGTTGTATGCCTGTTCATTTCGATTTGAATCTTCTTCTAAATTAATAAGTTGGAGAAAATGACGGATGTCCACGTACGATGGTAGAGAAAAGAATACAATGTTTCGAGTAGGAAGCATTGTATTCGGCGTCTTCACAACTAATTAATACAATTGACTTCAAATTTTGACGGAAAAGGAGGGGGCCAATTGAAAACCCATTCCTCCATTTGGAGCGAGGGAAAGGTGACGAACGACGTGTTGAACGGATTCCTATCAATAAGGGTGGACACGAGCTAAATCGATTTAGACTTTTACTTAAATAGGATAAATTTATCGTAAAATAAAAATACTTAAGTCTGGCCTATAATCTGTAACAAATCATGAATATAAACTTAGTCTGACTTGTTATATTAACTTTTAATGCTTGGTCTAACTTATTAGCCTGTTAAGTCAAACATATTTTTTGATAATATACTAGATTAAATATTATAAATTTTATTTATTAAAAAATAATAAATATGAATTAAATAAAAGAGACATCACTAATATATTTCTTCTAAATATATAATAAAAATAGTAATATTGAACTCAAAATTAAAGATTTAAAAAATGAATGATGAAAAATTATAAATATATAATATAATATATTAATAAATTTTAGCCTGATAAATTATAAGACTAGGCCAACAATTAAAATGTTAAACCTCTTTAAGAAAATAGATTTTATTTAATATTTTAGCCTGACTTATTTATGAACGAACGTGTTTCTTCCTTGACGCACTAAAATTTATGACAAACTAAGACTAACTCGTTAATTAATTAAGCACTAATTAGTCATATATATATATATCATCATCATCATCAAAATTAGAAATTACGAGAGATTTCGGACGTGTAAATCACAAGATCAAAGAGCTTCAGGACCACCTCGATTCCCCTTCTGGAGAAAGTTTAATTTGGTCCGAGTAATTTATGTTTGGACCAGTCGTCATGGGATATCGAATATGAAATTTGGTTAAGCCATGCGATTAATTAATTAAGTGCATCCCTAAGCAAAATAAGTCGAATGATACGTAAAAAGCCCAAATAGAACTTTAAGACGTCATCATTATTACTAAAATATTTTTTTAATAGTCACGCCTCAAATTGAAGGGAGCAAATTGCTAAATAATAATAATAATAATTATTATTATTATTACTAATAATGTTTTTTCTTTCTTTTATGTCTGATTCAAGAGATATTTGATACTGATCGAGAAATAATGTTGTAAAATTATGCTTGATGGTTTATTATGCCAGCAAATTCGCAAAATTTTACATGTAAAGAGTGCAATCTTCTTTTTTTAGAAGTTAAATTATATGCGACGTTATCAATAATTTTTAAGCTATAAATGATACAAAAACTGAATAAGAATAATGTATATATATATATATATATATATATATATATATATATCAAGTCCAGATAATTCTTCTTCCCATTTCTCGATCGTTCCTAAAGAATCGAACTCATCGAGTGATTCTCATGACTCCAAGGATGATCACACCTGCCACACTGCAACAAAGATAATAAAAAAATAAAGCTCATTACTATTCTTACTATTACTACTACTGCGAAGAAGATAGAGCTCGGACTCTTTTGTTGTCTCTCCTTTTGTGCGGCAATGTTTGACTTTACATATTGCCGAATTGAGCCGATCCATCACATTAAAGTTCACACGAACTTTGTGAAGAGATAAGGGATACAAATCCAAGCGCGATGGTGATGTGTGTGACGATGATCTATGCGTGTATCAACTCTATCAATCTATTTATATATACTATGTGCCAACAGCTAATTAATAAGTACATATATATATTATTATTGTTATTACGCTTACATTGGTAGCCGAAAGCTTGATCCACTTCTTGCCTTTTTACTGCCGACTGCGCATCCACTATTGCTATTGCTCGTGACGCAATTCTTTTCTTATATTAGTTTCCGCATATATGCAAAGAATATTTTATTATTCATGTACATATATATACATATTTATATATGAATGACATTGATATATGCATACAACGTGCATTCAATTAATGTCGATTGCATGCCTACAAAAGAGGTCGCACAGTCCGATTTGACCATTCGTACGCTGTGAGGTGCGTGTCGTGGTCGCATGGAGTTCAGAAGGAAGGGCACTTGGGGGCCGGAGAGCTTGAGGTCGTCTTGCTGCGCATAAGTGGAGCAGAAAGTTGCCAGTCTTCTTTCGTTTTCCTTCTTCTTCTTAATGGCGATGGGAAGGAAGAAAAAAAAAAGGAAAAAAGAAAAAAAAAAGAAAACAAGGGAAGAAGAAGAAGAAGAAGAAGAAGAAGAAGAAGAAGAAGAAGAAGAAGAAGAAGAAGAAGAAGAAGAAGAAGAAGAAGAAGAAGAAGAAGAAGAAGAAGAAGAAGAAGAAGAAGAAGAAGAAGACCATCTCCAACACACGTTAAGACGAGTGCGTCCACACGCACATAAAAGAGGCCCCATTTTTGTTTGAATCCGTGTGGTGCTGGTCCTGTGACGACGACGATGATGGAAACATCTTAAAATTTATATATAACCATGTTCGTTTATTCGGATTACTTGCTCGCTATTTTATTTGACTTTTAATTAATTAAAAGGAGGAGAGAAAAAAATAAAATAAAAAGGAATAAAAAAACATGCTAACTGGCACATCATTTTCTTGTGCCATGAATGAATGAGCACATATGCGCGCATGTTCTTCCAGTCCCCGCATGCCGATTTATTACGTCGAGCAAAACCCCTCAATATATCCCGGTTGCATATACCAATATATATATATAACAAAATTGGTCATTCCAAGTTGTACCAAAGCATTCCAATTCCGGAGGCACCAAAGGGGCACTGCACGCACTCAGATCAATTGGTAATAATTAATAGGAAGATGCCACATTGAAAGCTTTTCGTGCATACATGATTCCGATATGTACATCACACACACACACACACAGGATCAATGGCATCTGAGCACAAGGTACTTTAATGAAGTAAATGGACCACTTCTCAGATCCAGCACGAAACGAGGCGACGAGTTGCTGCTGTATTTTACCGTGCAAGTCACGGTACAAAAAACATATCTGTTGGATGTTTTTTCTTTCTTAATTGATTTAGCCCTTCATTCCCCTTGTCCTTATCTTCTCTCCCTGTGCCAGGCCATGTGATTTAAGCAACCAAAATAAAAGCAAAAGAAGGTAAACAATAAGGATCGTTTTATTTCACCGCTTCACTTTGTATTTTATATAACATATTCTTTTCTCTTTTTTGTATACAGTATATCTCACTTCTTAATTAGCTAGACAAACACCAACTTTCTTTTTTTTTTAAAAAAAAATGCTGATAGTGGCATTGATTAAAGTCGATGAAATAATGTTCCCAGAGTTGGGCTCTTATCACCTGCTAGCTCCCTATGCTCCCAATTATTCGCATCTAAAGCACCTTGTGGCTTGTGGGATCATCTTATTCCACCACTAGGAAAAATGGATGGATTCCTCATCCTGCTGCCACCATCAGTGGAAGCAGAACGGGTGCATTTGCATATCATCATGCGCAGCCACTATGCCGCAAAAGTGGAGATATATGCTGACTTCCAAGTTCATACTGTTGCAAATGCATGCATTGTTTGGTGTGACTTCTTGGTTAGTGCCATATCCAATGCACTTGAAATGATGACCATTTGACCCTTCCCTTCTTTTTTTTTTACGTCATATGAAGTAAGCAGGAGAGCAGGCCTCCTGATCTGTCCAGTATCCACTAATCTCGAAGTTGCCAAGAGCAAACAAATCATATCCCGTGCATGAATCTGGAACGAAAAGGACAACTCGAATGCATATCGTCTCCCCATAGGGTCCGGATACAGTACAAGGTTCCATGTTTGAGGTTCTCTAACTAGTAGATTGATGAAGTCAGAACAGAAACCATCTTTAAGCCGAGCAAAGAAGCGGAATATATGATTTTGCTGCTTAAACTTTAGTTTGCTTGGTCATAATTTTACCTCATTTGTGCACAAAATGTATGTCGACATTTTGAGGTACCATGAGCTGATTGATGTCGAACTTAAATGATCAATTTGACCAAAAAAAAAGAAAGTGCAATGAAGCTTTCGAAAATGTACTCTAATAGCAAAGCTGCAAAAGAACAGAAGGAGAATGCAGTGTCACAACGGGATGGACGCCGTGGTTTACGTGCGTTCTTGAAAACATGTGAATCCGTCTGCCATCTAACAAGTCTTAGAAACAAGGTTTGTAATGCTTTCTGCCATGAATACAACTATTCATCTAGTTCTACAAATTAGCCAGATAAATTCCAATGCAGCATTAAATCAGATTCTATAGCAGGACAATGGCCTTAGAAGATTGGCATCTCGTCCAATGTCCACTGTCCAGATATCCATGGAACAGAGCTATGGAAAAATAAGACACACAGTCGTCAAGACTAATCATAGAGATTAATCCATTGCAAGTTAACAGTAAAGTAAAATCATATACCATGCTTTAGGAGAACTTCTTTGGCATGTCAAAAAAAGAGTTGCAATGCTTACAAAATTTAAACTCATCCAATTCTGGCAGTAAATTTGTTTTAGCCTTCAATCTTGGCCTGCTTTCAACTTTCTTCAAGGGGATTCATATACATGAGACAAGTTTCAGCATTTACAGTTAAAGGTTGGGTAGCACCCACTTGGATCTCCATGCCCTTTGAGAACTGATTTTTCAGTGAATCTTCAAAGCTCCATGCAGTTAATGTAAGGCTCAAACTACCTCAATGAAATAAAATACATCTAGTTAAGACAAGTTAAAAACATAGCATCAAGATACAATATGGCAAATTATAGTACAGGAAAGAGGAGTAAGTAGTAGCATATGTATGACATACGTTATATGGACCATTGGAAGAGCTATCAATGTGACTATTATGTCACATCCAATAAATTAGTTATATGCGTCTTACATGTATACTGCATAGTACCATGCATTATTACCCTAAAATTTTATGCCTTTGTTCAATTTTTTTTAGAAGTCGTGTTCATGCCATCATAAGCTTTGAGGACCACGGCAATGTTTGGCTTCACAGGTGTAAAAACAAAACAAGAAAGACAAGTAACGAAAAGCATACGTAGGTAAACATACAAATAAAGAAAACCTCAGATGAAAATTCTAGGTCGTCTTTATCCCACTTTGTGGTCATCCAAGCATTTGGTCTCCAGGGCAGTCTTCACATCCTCCTCTTTGTTGTCAAGTATTCATTGGCTCACCCACGTCAGTACTTCCACTGCCGAATAAGTTGTGGCAGATTCACTTCGATTATTCTCCTCCAAAATGCCCAGATAAGATCCCTTTGATGCCCTCACCTTTACCTACGTGATCTCTTCATTCCCAAACTGGGAATGACAATGTGTTATTTCGCCCATGTCTTGCTGTGTCCCCCACTCTTGCAATATATGTTTGAGGCAATCTGAATATGAAGTTACAGCTGAACATAGATAGACCCTCCTGGTTTTGAACAAATGGACACCCCCGAGGTCTACTTAGGTTGACATTATCTGCACCAGCAGAATTAGTTATTTTAACACAGCTCAGAAGATCCATTCAAACATCTGTTCAGTTTGGTCGTCAAGTTTGTTTGGTTTCATATCATCTGAACAACATAATTTCTCTTCTTTATAATCATGCTCCAGAGGCTCCTTCTCACTCTCCTCAGCCATGCCCCCAACAGATGTTTTATCCGGAAGCTGTGCTGTGTGGTTGGGTTTGGATGAGCGACGTTATGACCTTGATGGCGAAGGAACAATCTTCTAAGAGGAAAAGGATTACTAAGGGCAGAATCTGCTTCCAACATATATTTCCATCTCAATTTTCCAGAACATGTAAGGAGTCACTGAACTTTTGAATTCATCAACTGTTTCACTATGCCAAGTTATTGAAACTGTCTTTTTTTTTTCTTCTATCTGCAACTTCATAAAGGAGACACAATGGGCACACTGTTTGGGGGGATCCATACAATAAACATTTTGGTACGTATGAGCAGCATCTCAAAGTCTCCCACTCAATATGATTAAAATTGGCAACGAAAAGAACACAAAATGTGTTGCCTAAAACCAGAATCAGGATAGTCACATCCATAATAAGCACAGATTGCAGCAACTTTTTGTGTGTCAAACAGTGGTGGCACTCGAATTATTACGGAGTGCAGAATATGAAAAATGGAAAAGCTTCATCATTATTAACAAAGGCAGTTGGAGGACGCACATGAAATAGTGGAAGAATTTCGTCTTTCCCTAGATTTTCAATTATTTTATTTATTTTATTTACTTCTGCAGGTCTTAATGTTGATCAACCTTCCATGGAAAGTATGATTAGTTGATTACCAAATGCCACAATTGATCCTTGATGAGAGGCTCGATCCCCCTGAGGAAATATTTGAATTCATGAAAACAATTATTAATTATCTAACCTCATAAACTAATAATAGATAGTATTAATTATATATATATATATATGGTGATAAAGATTTTAATATAAGGATGATGACAAGTTAAGATATAATTGAGATCTGCATAAACTAACATCTCGTCAATTCAAACAAAAAATCTTAAATTAAAATTAAATTAAAGTTCTCATAAAGTAGTACCCCTTTAATTCGAATCATATTTAAAATGTATTAAGCTAGATTCCATGTTTGATTACTTCATAAACTGGTATAAATCAGCGAACGATAAATTAATAGTTATAAAAAAATCCAGTCAATTAGTAATCATAATTAAAATTATATATTTAGAAAAATAAATTCTCATATTAATCACTGCACAAATTATCATAAATTAATTTATAAATTTAATTAGTTAATCCAAAATATAGTTTTATAACATTTTATTATTAGAACATATGTTTTACAATGATTTTCCTTTAAATAAAAATCAAAATAAATATATGAAGTTTAGCCTAAAACTATGAAGAGATATGTAAAATGGAAAAGTAGAATAAGAACAACCGAACACCATGCATTCTCTCTTATGCTTGTAGTAAATCAAGAATAACACCTCTTTCTAATTATATGCACCCATTTTTTTACCTTTTAGGGAGACTTATCCAATCACAAAGAGATAAATATAGTTCTCCAATCACAAAGAGATAAATATAGTTGTACTCAAATTTAATTAAAATCCAATAATCTTTCTTATCATGATAATTTGTAATGCCCTTGAAATATAAACTTAAAAATTCAAGATCTAATTTAAAATGACTCATAATAAGTTTATACTGATCCCCAAAGAGTATGATAAACTTCAAAGTCCTTTTATATGTTATATTAAGAGAAAGGATGAAAAAAAAATTCAAACTTATCATGAAATTCGTGACTCTAATTTGAGCTGAATTTTTAAACTTCAAAAGTCTTTCAAATTCAATTGCAATTAATCTCTAATAGCAACCAAGAAGTTATATAATGTTCAAAAGTTATTTCATGAAAATTGGATCCCTTTTTCTAGTGAAATTGGTTTCAAGGACTCATTCATATAAAGCGGGAATAGGCAGAATCCTTATTCATTTGAAATTTTCAAATGATTAATTTCTACTTTGAATAGGAAAATATATAGTTCTTTTCTAATTATGCTTCTTAATCCATGAGTTTTTTTCAAATAGAATTAATTTAAGAATTGATTCCTATTTGAAATAGGAATACTATTTTAAAATAAAATTTACTTTTCATCATTTTGACTTGAATTTGATTACAATTTCAATAAAAATTCTTGTAATCACTCTTCAGCCTTCAAAATAATGAAAACTGCAAAATAAACATAAAGATTAATAGAGGTTGACTCAAAAAATTAAACAAATAAGTAATAAAACAATAATAAATACTATGAAAATAATCTAAATATAGTGCTAAAAATATACTGAAAATGCATGCATCACCACCAGATAATAGAGAAATTGGAAATGAATCAAATACTATTGATGAATATGTTGAGACCATTATGAGTGTAGATATTTAATTATCTGGAATGCAATGACCATGGACATCGGTGCAAGGTACTAGATGTAAATATTGTAAATGATGAAGATTATAATATCTAAAAATATTGAAGATTAAGGTTTGTAATAAAGTTGAACCAATTTGAAGTTTTCTTTTTTTTTCTTAAATAAATGGGTTGAACTTGTGATTGTGAATCATGATGCCTTGAATTTAATTTAGGGCTTTTATGATAGTGATTATGATTTTGGATGCAAGAAATTTCACACTTAATTAGTGGCTTAAAACCCTAGGTGGTATGATGTCCGATTCGACGGGAGACATAGTTGTATAGCTTTGAAATATTCTAATATGAGTCTTAAATCATTTAAAATAGAGAAAGAATGCAGGGGATGAAGTGTATGAATGAAAATAAGAAAATGGATAAGAAATCTATTCAATTTAGGAAAGAATTCATGCTTTCACATATCGTGACACATGTTCACGTGTTGTGAAATGTAGTGACTCGAACACCCTTTTATTGCATAAACTTTCAATTGAGGCATTGTCTCATTTGGTAATGACAAAAAGTCATGGTCCGTGAAATATAATTATGAAATGAATTTCTTCAAGGGTTCTATTTCACAAATATTGAAAATGATGTCATGAGATGTGGCTATTGAAGTCATGAATGTGTCCTCACCGATTAGTCAGTTACTTGGTGTTTACAAGTCATGATTGTTTAGTAAGGAAAAATAAGTCACTAGTAAGGTTGTGAAATGTAATAACAAGCCATAACTGCCAAGGACAAAAATCGTGGACTCACTAATTATGTCATGACTAGTGCGTTACGAGTTGTGAGGATTCAATTAAGAAATTTGAGTTACTGAATAGACCTTATATTGTGGTAACACGTAATTGAGATCCAATCAATGTATGAGGTGAGCTCACTATTTAAGGCCACGATTCACGAAAAAAAATCAATTCACGGTCATGAAAGACACTATCATGTGTCGTGAAATGCAGATACTTTTTTTTTCTAAATGGATGCTTATCAATTTGTTTTGTTTTTGATTTGATAATCAAGTTAAAGAAGTATTTTTCATAAGTATGTTCATAAGTAAAGTCATTTAACATGCGCTTAATATGGAAAGTTCATGACACACTAATTTTCTACACACACAAGTCGAAGAGTTAAAAAATAACATTGTATTGAATGAATATATTTATAGATTACTTGTCTCTCATTGTATTAGTTTCATTGATTGAATTGGACTTGAACGTAGGTAATTTCATTGGCACGTCTTCGAAATGACAAATGGGTGTAAGTGTGACCCTGTCTTATCAATCATAAGTAATGTCAAGGCATGCCAACTAGTAGTGTAGTACCATAAATGAAAAAGGTTCATTATCAATGAATGAAAAGTTAAAAGATTAACTTAAATGTAATAAAAAGGATGGTTTGAACATATGAGAATAATTGTTAATTGAACATTTAAGTTGTTGCATAATGGCATTAATAGGTGTGAGCATGGTTCAGATCGACCGAACCCTATCGACTTGATTTTTCAAAAAAACTTTTTAGCCCAATTATAAATCAGATCGAGACTAGGTCCAAAAAATAAAAAACCTAATGGATTTTGGGTCGGGATCAGATCCAATGTATGAAAACTCGACTCATGATTTGACCCAATTATAATAATAAATACATAGTTAAATTATTTTGTAATTTATAATAATTTGTTCATTTTGAAATGTTAATTTTTTTTGTAGTCTTATTATATGATACATTGAATATTTTGGAAATTTGATATTTATTTGGTTAAATTATGGTATGACTTTGATAATTATCTTAAATTTTCTATATTTCTCACTAACTTTTTTTACCCGGTCACATTCTCGATTGTGTTCTCAATATTTTGCCGGCCCGGATCCAGTACCAGGTCCAAATTTTCTTGAACCGAACAAAAATTGAGTCAGGACTAGATCAAGGTGTAGCAAGGCTCAAACCTAGTTTGCTCATGTTGTTCCAAACCACTAATGATATTGAATGGGATATTAAAATAAAATAACAATATTGTTTCTAATTGAAATAATAATGAAAATTCTAGTTGTTTATTAATTTGCATTTTGTTAATTATTTTTATATTTATCGAATGGTAAATTACTGTTAATTGATGTGTTGGTATGCTGAAATGACTAGGATCGGTGACATGCTATGATGACAGATTGGACATCAAATTGGCCTTTATATCGGGCATTTCTCCTAGAGCCTAATGTTATGTATTTATTTGCTTATGAGTTTTAGCCGTGAACTCACATGTCATTATGTGTATTGTGTCTTCATGATGTGAACATTTATTGATGTGGTCGAGTCTTTTATAATTATGGCCATGAAATCTCTTATATTAAGCATGTTTAGCACTCCTTATGATTTTGTAATTCCATGATTTGTTGATCAAGAATTTTGGGATTATGGAGTCACGTGACTTTGAGTCCGAACATTATTATTTCATGACTCATTTATCCTTCGCCTACTATGTTTTTTTATTGTGATGATCTTTCATAATTTGAATATATTTGCATAACAAATGAATTATCAATTGAATTTTCCATGTGTCTTACTCTTGGATTCATTCGTCACACATGTTATGTGGTGGATTTCAAGGGAAGTCTAATAGATCTCTCAAAAAAAATTCCTTTTACTTATATTATTTTAAATATGTTATAATAAGGAAAAAAACTATACTGCCTATGGTAACTTCAAATCAGACAAAAACTTTAAATAAAATAAGCCCACTAGAGCAACTTCTTTTAATCTGTGCATAACAAATCCGAATCAAATTCACATTTTGTAGAGATACAAATATATGTAATTCTAAGATTTCTTTGGCAAAGGTAATGTGTTAATTAACTAATGGCTCAAATTGAAAATATCGATATCATTAAAGGATAACAATTAGTTATTATCAGATAACAAATATCATTTTTTATAAATTTCAAACAATTACTCAAGAAATATAGCGATTGAACTAATGTATAATTACAAAATAATAACAATGAACATAATTATATAATTTATACTTATGCTTATATGTACCTGATGTTCTTAATAATTAATTTATGATGTTTCATTTTAGATAATATTTTTTTAAAAAAAATATTATTTTACTATATCTTATTTATGTTGATAAGTAAATCTAAACATTGAAATATTAGAACAAAAATATTACATGATGCTTAAAACTTAAATATTTTTTTTATTAAAAAGAGGGTATAATAAAAATAAAATATCAAATTGTTATACTTGTTAAAATTAAACTCTATCCACTATCTTACTCTTTTTAGGTACTAAACACTGGCCTAATAAAATATAAACTAAAAAATATATTACCTTATCTTAACATATATGTGTTAGGTTGGAAATATTGCTTTATCGATATACTTGTTACATTGATATCAACATTTATAGTTTTTTTTAATTTTAAAATTATTGCATACAAAAGCTAATTTTATTGGCATGACACAATTTGATTTTGGGCATCACTATTGTCGCTTAAAAAAATACTATTGACACTCCTTCATATGAATAGTTAATATATTTATCCTTGTCTAATAAAATAGAGTGATATTAATGTTTTTAAAGTGATAATAGTGACTCTCTTGATTTTTTTTAGCCATTTCATAGGATCATGAATTTTTGGGTTGAATAACATGCATGCATAAACAAAGGTTAATATGTCAATTTTAATTTTGCATTATAGTTGTTACCCAATCTTATGTTTTAATATATAAATTACTCGAGTTCAATAAAATTAAAAATTGAAATTACTCAACTTTTGGATTTTCTTTTTCAAGTCACTCAAATTTTATATTTTCAAAACTTTAGGTCACCGATATTTAAACTATTTTATTGAGACAAATGTCACATCAGTCTTGTTTAAAGAGTCTTTATATTTTTGTTGTATAAGACATTTAAAAGTAGTTTTGAAATAGGAAAATTAAAATGATTTTTTTAAAAAAAATTAGATGATCCCATGTAAGCTCCACTTGGATTATTAATTACTTAAATCTTGACATAACAAAGGTTTAGTGACTTTTAAGATCTCAAGATAAGTGATTGAAATCATAATTCTAAAAGTTGAATAATTTAAAGAGCACTACGATTGTCACTTCAAAACTTACTATTGTCATTTCGTCGTGTGACTACTGAAAGTGTTGAATATTTTTACCTTTGTAAAATAAAATGGAGTGAAAATAATCTATTTTGAAGTGACAATAGTGGTACCATAATATAAAATATGATGGAAACTATACTCGAGTTGTTCAAGCAATGATTTTACATAACTTAAAGATTGCTATTGCTTTCAATTTGAATAAACACCCATTACATTAATATTATTAAATACATAAACATGTACATACAAAAGAAAATTATTATATTAAAATAAGTTTGAAATGATAAACTTGACCATTAATAAAAGGGTGTCTTTTTTTAAGCAAAATACCATTTTGCCTTCACTAATATTCAAAACATGGACAAACGATTAGCCTTTCAATGGGAATGTTTTTAAAATTAATATATTTGAAATTATTAATAAATATTTGTGCCTCGGAATAGAGCTCAAAGTTGATGAGCAAAGACATATAGTCTAGGTGTCTTGAGTTATTGGCATATGTGTACTTTTGACATGATTGACATGATCCTAAGTGCTCCTCTATGCTTGGTGATGCTTGAATTGCACCATTTATATATGAGTTAGGCACTTGTATAGTTGAGATTAAATTAAACAAATTAATTTTAAATTCAAGTTCAATCTTAATCATTTAATTATCGTAAGATGGTATAAATCTATTGGTTTTGATTGCATATTGGTGGTAAAAAAAATTAGTTGCATGTTATTTAACCTCTCTATATAATCATATATATACTTATGTATTTGATAAGTACAATTTTAGAAGAAATTTGATAAGTAAATGCATGGTCATGTAAAATTGTAGAGAGTTCCCATGATGATGAATTAACATTATAGTTGATTAATTTCATATGCCTAAACGACATTTCTATAATGACCCAATCGTCGATGGTGATTTGGATGCTTTGTCGAATTTGTGAAAGATAATTGTATATCATGTTGCTTTTCCTTGCTCATCTACATGCTAATCATCAAACACCAATCAATATGTTTATTAAAATATAAAAATAGAGGATCTCATAAATAATAATAATAATAATAATAATAATAATAATAATAATAATAATAATAATAATAATAATAATAATAATAATAATAATAATAATAATAATAATAATAATAATAATAATAATAATAATAATAATAATAATAATAAGAGGAGGAGGAAAGTGCACTAATATTCTCTTTGGAGTTGCATGTGATATTAAATATTATATCCATTTTCCAACAAAACTCTCAAGTGGGCTTATTGTTGGGCCTTTGTTTATAAAGTTTAGATCATCTTAGATGTTCATGTTTGGCTCTATGTTCTTTAGCAACATATTAAGATATATTTGGTTGTCTATTTTAAAAAGAATGAGTCGGAAGACTTTGAACATAATAATTTACAATAATTATATAAGACCTATATTATATATATATATATATCCTAACATTTCCATCATATTATTCACAATTTTCCTCATTCTTTATAGTTTAGGAGTAAAATTTAGTTCAAGGCACGTCCGAGTATTAAATTCGTATCAAACTTCACTTGAAATGTAAAATGTTAAATATGTTGATGAAAGATGAACTAATTTGAGTCAAACAAAACTTAATAGTAGCTAAAGCCAAAAGGACATCAATTATGTTACATTATACATTAAGATTTAGAAACATAAGAGGTGAGCATTGGGCATTTATACACAAGTATATAATGATTACAACAAAAGAGGAAAATGATGTTTCATGCATCCTCACATTCGATCCATAGTGTGTAGTGTTATTTTTTTCTATCTGATATGAAATAATCACTCTGCAATTAAAGTAACATGATTGTGGATTTGGGATCATCCATATCGAAAGCACATCCATTTTATTTTGTAGTGAGGTGAGCATTCATATTCCAAAAGAACATATGTTCCCTACATTGTATAGCACATTCTACAAGAGATTCAACTCTTTGGCAAAACATTTTGTTGACCTTAGTGGTCATATTGTTACATCCTCACTTGATCGATATCATCGTGTACATTAAACAACACTTCCAATATTTCTGTAGTATTAATATATTTTTCATTCACTTTCATTCTTTTTCATGTAATGCAATGATATTCTTAAGTTCACTATTTATGGGACATCACTTTGAATCAATTTTTCTTAAGTATTACTAAGCAAACATGTTTAATGTAAATCGATAATATTAAAAAAAATCTTTTGACTTAATTATTTTTTTATTTATTAAATCGAAGTGTTTAAGAAATATTTATATGAAGTTCTCTTGGGGTCAACTAATATATCATTTGTAGGCAAATAAATCACCTCACATATTTTCGTTTCATCATATTCATATATTCACTCTCAATATTTTATTTAGTACGACTAATTGATCCATTGTTTATTAAGCTTAAAATATTTTGTGTGTACATTCTTATTTCTTACAAACCAAAATAACTAAACTTTTCCAACATTAATATATGATTTGATGATAAATTTTTATCGACAATATTCTCATCATAATTGACAACCAAAAAGTCTATAATATCAAGCATATCAATTTGTGTATACTAATCTCAACTATGCTTTGCATTTTCAAAACTACATAGTCCTCTTAATAGCTTCTAAATATGTCATTCCAAAACTACCTTATAATTTATCAATCAATATTACTACATAATTTAAAATGTCTTGTGCAAAATACTGCATAGATCAAACTCCCACCTCTTGTGCCTTGGGACATTTAGTGTTTATTTCTTTTCATGAAATCCTCCCCGAACCATAAGTGGTGTATGTGTTGGAGTACTATTATATATTCCAAATATTAGTTTTAAACAAATTCTAGATGGCTTAGTGATGTGGAAAAAATGCTCATTCACTTAATGATGTGAAAAAAATACTCACTGAAAATGAATGGATGGTGCATAAGGAGATTCACCACATTTTTTTATGAATATAGTTGTTGAAGATCGAAAAAAATAGAACATAATTTTCAGTTTGTGAAGAATTTCAAAGGACTATCTATCAACTTCTCAATTTGTGGAAAAATGCTTTTTTTCAAAAATTGGAAATAATATAATGTCCTTCCAAATTGCACTTCCCAAATTGCAAAGGACTTCGTCTATATATTACAAATTGAGAAGATCTACATATCCTTTTCAATTTACGATGGATTTCCTTTCAACCACTAGGAAGGATGATAAGCTCATCACAAATTTCAAATTAATAAAATAAAATATTTTTATTGAATTTATAAATAAATAAAAATACATTAGATTTTTAATTATTTGTTGAATAGTTAAAAACTATTATTCCCTTTGACATACAAAAGTATTGACATGAAAATCATCTACAACTAATCATCGATATCATTCTCACGATCATCGTCACTCTTCTATCTTATTTGATTTTGTTGATCACATGAGATTGTAGGATTCAATCCTTCATTTGCTTTTGCATATCTGTAAGTCATCTTTTTCCATATTGTCTCTTTCTATGAGTTGTTGGTATATCAATAATTACATGTTTTAATTTGGATATCAGACATCGACCTACGAGTAAATATTTTTCTTGATCAAGGTCCACCATCTAGGGCTACAAGTAAATTCTACATTAACATAATTACAAATTATTTGAGATTGTACACATGATGTAACACCATTAAAATTCACCCTCCTACCATGTGATATTTTTACTTTCTTTGGATTAGAATTATCTATGATTTTCTCTCCTTAGATTTTGATCGGTTAACATAAAAAGATAGAATAATAAAATAATAATTTCATATAAAAGTGCAAGAGCTAAATAGATATTCTTTTCTACTAGCAATCCAAAGATAACTAACATTCAAATAAATATTACATTAATATAATAGTAAATTCTAATGACTTAGTCTCATGTGTAACATCATCATCACAAATATTGTAGTCGCACACGTCTTAAACCTAGCTAGATCAATTACCTATGGAATCCAAATATAGAGATATAAAATATCCAATTGGATAAGATTGGTTAACAAAATTAACAAAATAGAATTTTAAACAATAGTAATGATAGGAAACACAAAGGCACTAAATTATATAAATCAAAGTTTCTTTTGCTTAGTTTCTTTCTTTCTTAATCTTTATTCTTTAGATGGGTTGCTCTACATCTTTTACATTAAACACAATGGGCTAGGAATTTTTTTTTGTGTACATTTATTATACATTACGTCATGAAATCTTCATGGATCTTTGGGTCAAGGTGAATCAAACTTAGACTAAAGAAGACGGGTACTTTAGATTCAAACTTCAACTTTAGAGATTATCATCAATATTCAGTAGAATTATCTTAACCTACTTTACTTTATTTACTTTGAACTTTACTTTGACAATTAGTGTAATGTCTTGCAGATAAAAAAATGTGTAAATACTTTTTAAAAGGAGGGCATTTTGAGGTCGTCCAGGACAGAGCAACGACAAAAAATGACGTGAAAAAAAAGAAAGAAAAGCACATCTTCTTCCTCCTCAAGCGCTAGAGTGCACAACGAGGAAAAGAAGTTCCTTAGAGAGCGCGCCCTTAGGTATTCTTTGCCTATCTACCTGTGTCAGTTTTGGGTATAGGTACCCTTTGTTGAAGGTCATTCCATTCCTGAGAATATGGCATGGGTTACGTCCGCACCGTAGCACCTTGGTACTCGGACATTGGTTCGAGGCATTTTCTCTACCCCTTCTTATCCTGAAAAAGCAAGGTCACCTTGCGTCCTTGAACCAATAAGCATCCTTCTGTTAACCTAGCCTCCTTCATGCCTCGGAACCAACAAGGGGTAGTACAAAAATATTCACATGTTGTCCATCGACTACGCCTTTCGGTTTGATCTTGGGCCTTGAATCACCCTTCGTGGACGAACCTAGCAGAGGAACCCTTAGGTTTTGGGGGCATTGGGTTCTCACCAATGTTTGTATTACTCAAGCTGACATTATCGCTTCCGCTTCGTCCACACCTGCTTGCGCGAGCGCTTCCTCTAAGGAAAATTAGCAGCGGCTGCCCCACTTCCAATGCTCCATTCTTGGTTTCTGAGCCATTATTTTTTGAGCTAGAGGTACTAATGGAAAGAGGACAATGAGACAAACATTTTAGCATAGGTTAAGTAAAGATTGATCCATTGTAGATGAAGAATAAAGGTTCGAATGTGAGAAAGGGGGACGTTCGCTGGTGACTCATCTCGGCTTCAATTTGTGCCAATCGTTTGCTGATGAGTTGGGCATCATCTTCAGCTCAATTATGCTCATTTTGTTTTAAACGTGCTTTTGCTCCCAATCTTGTAGATGGCCGAGTTGGGGTTTCTTTTTACAACGACTAACAATATTTTTCGATGAGTCCGAAGAGGAGCTCCGGCTGAGCTCATCACGACTTCTGGTAGGTGCACACATGATGGAGAAATGTACCAAATTTCAGTCCATATAAAAAATTATCGTTAATTTCTTTTAGATTCATCAGTTTCGAGTTTTGATCGTTCTCTAATGACATTTTCGACAGCCTATCCTCGGATCGTGTTTGGTAAGTAAATGGAAATGCACATTAGGAGTGATTTCAATAATGAGAACTAATCTAAGAAAATTTTTATTTTATCACTGATAATGAAGGTGATCGATTTGACATTTTAATAGGCACAATTTCGATTTTCGAGAGTGGTGACTATGGTTGTTGTAGTGAGGATGTTAGGTGATTGAAATTATTCATAAGATTTAATTTTATAAATTTATAAGGATTAGTTATCTTGTCTAATTTGAATTGTTATATGATTAATTGGATATTATAGGTGGTTATCCATTGGGGGTTTGGGTAAGGTGATGCTAATGAAATTTTCATTCCCTTGTTGGTATTTATCTCTTTTGATAAAATTCGGAAGGATGGTAGTTGAGACTTGACGTAATTTGAGATGAGTGAGTTTATCCATAAAAATAGTGACAATGGCCTTTTGGCAATTACATATCCATGTCAATATGGAATGAGTTTTATTAGACTTGATGTGTGTAATGTCTTTGAATGTATGAATGTCTCCATATGTTTTTAAATCAACGTTCCATAAGTTGCTTTATTAAAATGATGAATGTTATATGATATGAAGTTATGACGTTGGTTTTTTAATGAGTTTATTGAAGTATAAGAAATTTGAATTTAAACAATTGATTATACGATTCCATGTCTTGTGACGCCTAATGGGGAGTTGGGCTTTACAATTAATGCATATGATGAATCTGTGTGTTACAACTAGTATCTTATAATGTATTTACCTATCTTTGTAAGCTTCAATTTACATGATAAAAAAATAGAGGTAAAAAAGTCATTTAACCATGAAAACACATCAAAATACAATCTTTTAAAAGATCAATAGAATCTTGGTTAGAGCCAAAACCCTAGTCAGGTTTGGTCATGATGCAAATGGTGTTCATAGTAACACAAACTGTGTTATCCAAATTATCTTCAAGTGACTAGGATCGGATGTGTTAGAACAACATTACTTAAATTATTTATCATGGAACTTGAGTCGGGTGTCTCCACACGTGGGCCATGGAGGCGGAAAAAAATCTGAATGCTTGAAAACATCTGCTTTTTTGTCAAGATGGTTGAGGGCAGGTTGTCTGAAATTTGGATTGGGTTAACCATGAACCCGGGTTAGATTTGCAAGTGGAAGCATCGAGTTGAGTGAATGCATGAAGAATTCAAGCTATATTTACTCTATGTGGCCCAAGTTTTGATACAATAGAATTTAGATATCATTTCTCATTAACTTTATTATTATTTTATGACTTAGAAACTTACACTTTTTTGACATGCAAACTTATAAAAACCCTTAAGATATAGTGGAAACATTAATTAGGCATACTTAATTTTTCCTTAGTTTAATTAACCTATCAAAAAATTATAATTAAAAGTGAATCCAAAATTTTATGTACATTTTTTAGACAAAATTAACTAAAACCTGAAACTTTGGGCGAATCCTGGGCGACAAATACTTTTCTTCGGCTGCAACTCCAACATCCCTTGGGAGCATTGATTACCATAATCGATTGGTCGGAGGCAACAATGCTGCATGAATGGAGGAAAGAAGCAGGTACCAAAGGAAGGGAAAAAAACTATTTTCTAGATGATGGAGAGGGCTTTCTGCGAGGGAGACCTATGTAGGAAATAAAATTGTGGTTGGATATGATCCAAATTCGAAAGGACTTATTTCATTTGAATAATTCTAAACTCATATCCTAATCCTTTTAAATTAACTTAATAAACTTTATTTTCTTTATTTTTTTCTTCTTTCAAACTCTTATCTCTACTTAATTTTAATTATACTTTATGTTTAAAGACTTTTAATTAAAAATATTTAATTAATTTAGTGAATTATAGGTTGTTACACATGATATCAGAAATGATATTTAAAATAAATAAAAACATAAAGGAATTAAAAATAATATAGATTAAAAAGGAAAAACATTTTGTTTAGTGTGTTTTAATGATGGAGTTCATTTTGTATTCTTTTTTATGATGGAGTTCATTTAGTTTTAAGAAAAGAATTGATCTTTAACTCATCTTCTTTCTTAAGTCCGCGTTTGAAAATGGAACCCTAATTCCTTCTAAGTTCTCGATAAATAGTTAAATTAATAAATTAGTTTGAATTCTGTTTGAATGAAGTGGAACATAATGATGAGAAATCAAGGAGTTGATGTAATAAGAAAAACGTAGATGTGATGGATTTTTTTTTAAGTTTTAAGTTAAAATGGTTATTGTAAATATAACGTATAATTTTATTATTAATAAAATTAAAATTAAAATTAAAAATTAGAACTTTTGATGGAAAAAAATTAGTTAAAATATTAAATAAAAATCATTTTAAAATTAATAATATTTAATGAAATATTAATATTTTTAATGAAAATAATAAGTAATAAATAATATGATATTAATTATTTAATATAAATATTTTATTTTATTAAAATTTTATTTTACAAGAGAAATGTGTGAGAGAAAATAAAAAAAGAAAAAAGAAATAAAAAATGTTGCGTCAGAAAAAAAACATGTTCACTATAGTGTCTAGTTCCATCAAAATTGTGGAATCTAAGCACCTAAAATTAGGTTACGTGATGACCTGATTTCAAATTTTAGTTCTCATATGGACCCAAGAAAGACAATTCCAGCTTGGTCTTGTTGCCAACCGCAGCAAAAAAGTAAATAAAACTAATGACATATTTATTCATTTATATACCACAGTTTGAATGTCATTTATGAATTTTATAAGATTATTAATGTCATTTTAATACATAAAAATTTTCTAAGGGTGACAAAATATTATAAGCACAAATAATATGTAAAAGTGTGAAAAAACTAACTTTCAAAAGTATAAACTCATGTCAGGAAAAATGTTATCAAGTTTTAATAATTATTTACCTTTAAAGATACGATGATGATTCTAAATCTAAGTAATATTACACCAATAATTCTATTAATTTTCAGAAAATACAATCTAAGTAATAATTCTACTAATTTGCAGAAAATGAAATATACATAAAAAATGTATAACCCTGCCAACCAGAGGATTTAATCAATTTGCCAAAAGTTTGGAAATAATTTTTTGTATTCTCTAATCAGCAAAATAGTTTCCAATTAATAAAATTATAATATTGACTCAAATACATTACTTCCAATTTTAAGCTTGAAAATATATTAAAATAATTTTGATTCAATCAAAGATGAAATTTAACATGCTCAAAATAAATCTTTGCCTGACAATAAATTAACAATAAATAATTAACAGACTGGAAATTAAATTATATTTCAATCAAAGAAGTTGACTTTCTTGTATAAATTAAAAAATAAAATTTAATCGATCAGCGCTATGATAGCAATAAAGTTTCTTAATAAAAGAATATGATTGTTGATTGCAAAGTATTTCGATGAACGCCAATTTCGCTTAACGGCGAGCATTGGGACGTATTCCAATCATAAATCTATTCCTCATGAGTACATTTGTGGTATTATATTTGACATCGTCTGGTATCCAAATATCCGTAAAAATAGTAGTCCTATTTTTCTTTTTTTTCATTAAAATAGTCTTAAAATCATCTAGAATAAAACTATTCTCGTGCAAATTAAAATTATCTCGAAATGCACAAAACCACTCAATTTTGTTTCTTAAATGAGAGCACACTATTCTTACCCATATCAAGAACATGTTTGTACCATCATTTTTATATCTTTATTGTTTTAACTAATTTTGCTATATTGTTTTAAACTAATAAATATAGAAATAATTATAATTAAGTTTGGCGTGTTTAACAATGTGTGATACTATTTTAAAATAGTAATAACCCGGCCCGGCTCGGCCGGTCGGACCGGTGTTCGGGAGAGAAAATGGGTCTTGGGTCGATCAAAATCCGACCAACCTTTTGACCCGTGTTGACCCGGTCAAAACCTGAGTTGTACCGGCCGACCCGTCAGATTCAAGAAATCCGGCCGGTCCAATGTTTTTTCTATTTTTTTTAAAATGGTCAAAACTTAAAATAGATGAACTAGAACTTCTAATCGTCTCTGTTCGTATCGTTTCGACTTCGATAGATCAACCACAACCCGACGGCTTCAACGGGTTTTGACAGTGGGTGGAGGATTTGACAAAATGGCAACATTCCGATGATAATCGAGGACATCAAGCTTTCAACATTCAGCTTGCCTCCTAAGTCGGAAGTCAATTGAATATGGTCGACCATACATCATAACTTCTTTGATTGCATTATGAGTCATGTGATTAAAAGTATATTATCATTAGTAATATAAAAATATATGTATGCTAATTTTATCCATATATTATATTTCAATTCGACCATTCAGTCCGACCTGACCCGTCGAGCAATACGAGTCAATGCTCGGATCGAATTTTACAGCACTGACTTCAAGTATTAATTATTTATAATATTTACATAATTATTTAGTTTTTAAAAGTTTCATAAAAAAAACATGAGTGACTAACTATTTTACTTTCATCTTGTTCTCATTTTCAACCAAACATTTTTTTTATTTTGATTAATACTAACTAGTTAACCATACACAAATTTAACCAAATATTTGTCTCATGTTTGATTTCTAAAATATCACTTTGATCAGAATTTATCCATATCGCTCTTGTAAATTAGTCGAGTCCTAATAACCTTGGACACCGTCTCGACCAAGAAAATAACCATACACAAATTTAAAAATATTTCAAGAACATCACATTCTTATTGTAACAATCCAAAAAAAAAGAAACATAAACTAATGGGCTTGTTTAACACCCCACTAATCATAACTTTAATTAACCTACCCCTAAACCCTCCCTTATTCATGAGCGCACACGTCTTCTTTTCCGCCCAGGCAAAAAGCACCTCATTCTCTCTCTTCCTCCTTATCCCTCACGTACAGGACCAGGGTCCTCCTCAAGTAGCAACCAAGGTGATGTTTCTTTCCCTCTTACCCATGTACTACCTACTTCCCTCAAACCTATCTCCTTGTTGCTAATTTGTGGCAGCCAGGAGCACCATAAGGAAGGAGCACGATGAAGCACATACGTCGTGGAGAACACAACAACGAATCGACGAAAAGATAAATCAATCGTGCTTAACAGGTGGGTGAATCGAAATCACCTTGCATGATTTGAATAGATCTGATCCGTGCTCTCTCCGTCAAGATTATTACATGCCCATAGCATGATGAACATGAAGATTATGTTATCAATTATAATTGCCTTATTTCTGCGCGATTGTATGATTGATTGGTTTATTTCTTGAAGGAAACTGATTAATATTATTGTTGATATGCTTGGATCATTGTTAGGATGTAGGATTTAATTTATAACGAAGTTCTGTTAAGGATTGAAGGAATTTTCGTATTGAAATCGGCCGTCACGATCGTGCCACCCTTCTGGCACCCCCGTGCCACCATCATCACGGCCATGCCGTCCCTACGGCATGCCCGTGCTACCGCTGTCACGGGCACACTCGTGTCATTGTTTGACCAAAATCAAGTAAAAGGTCGATAGGCCTCGGTCGACCGAGCTCCCATGCCGTCACAGTCGTGCCGCTTCATTGGCACGCCCGTGCCTTGACCTAATTGATGAAGCATAGAACTAATCGACCGACCCCTTTGAACCGGTCGACTGCTGTCTCACTCCATCATGGCCGTTTCCCTTATGGTACACACGTGCCTTTCCACTCTTCAGGAACGCCTGTGCCAGTATAGACCTGACCATGCCGTTCCCATCGGCATGGCCATGCCACTATGTTGTCACGGTCGTACCGAGCTGTAGAACAACCCTTTTGATTCATTTTTCCACTTCCTTTAATTTTTTATTTGAAACCTTATGATTAATCATAATTATGACTGATTTTAGTGTCATGGCCTCACTGAGATCCATCCCTGATCATATAATCCTTTTACTGATTTACTTCCTATAGATCTTATTGTTTTCATTGTATGAAGAACAAATAATAACAAGTTTCTAAAGTGATTAATAAGTTAAGATGGAAGATGAATAATGGTTTGCCAGTCCAAGTCAAGTGCCTCAAGATAAGAGTTGTTCCCTTGATCATGGTTTGATCACCCATTGACCCACACAAGGATGTATCATTTGCTCGGCATACCTAAGAATCTAAAGGCACCTGATTGTTAAGTACGATACAAGATTAAGAAGTATAGATAAATAAAAAAAGCATATTCAATGTTAAGAAGTATGTATAAGTAAAGCAAGCATGAATATCAAGTCAAATTATCGTTATTATCTATGTCATGACTATTCAAGGATGATATTGATTTAAGCTTACCACGTATGATCTGACTCTATTGATTATTGGCATTTATTGATATCTCATATTATGACGTATGATGACTCCATATTCCATCTTCCGCTTAAGATAAGTACACTATTCAATCTCTGATTTATGCTATTTAAAGTTATACATTATATATCTTTATAGTTTCCCACTATGCTGTAAAACTTACGGGAGGATTTCCTCCTTTGTGTTTGATTTCCATAGGGTTAGGTCAATGATTGTGTTGAGTTGGTGTGCTGCAACGATGCTCAGGTGACCATAAAGCACATAAATTACATGTCCGATTGGTTACTTATTTTCTTTCGCATTTATGAACTTAATCTTATGATATTCATTTAGAAATGATGTAGATATCTAGGATTTCTGTAACTTATGCTATCCTTCTTTATTTTATTATTCTTTTCACTGTCGCGTATTTTGACTGAGACTTGGTCAATATCATGATCAATGTCATAGCGTTCATAGCGATACCAACTTGATCTTTACCACGTGACGTGAGTCGATTTGGAGGTGTTACACTTATTCTTTTCCTATGAAAAAAATAAGAATATTCTTCTTAATTCTAATCGTCTTTTCTTCCGATATCAAACACCACCGAAGAATTTCATCCCTAACCGTCATACTATTCCAGGAATAGAACATTTTTTAAATACAAATATAATGATACGGTTCTTCTTAACAAATTAACTTTTTAAATAAATCGGTATCATATTTTAACCTTGTTAATATTACTATGCATTTGAATCCAATTATAATTTTAGATGGATCCCTATGTTAATTAAGCGCTTCAACAATAGAGACTACGAAAGCATCAGTCCCCTATAAATAATCATCAATTTTCATAACAAAGGAGCAACCGCCACTCAATTCAATTCAAGGTGAACCTCATGAATCATATTTTCATAGCACTCATAATATCATAGCAGGAGGAACTGACTTCAAAAGAAATATTTTTTAGCTTTAGTTATTCATGTGACAAGTGTTAAGATTATAAGTATAATAATATTACTCTTTCTGACAACTCTCACAATTCAAAAAGAGAGGTCACATTTGTAACATGATCCACGGCAATAATTGTCACAATAAATCTTAGCAGCTTATTTGAACAATTGGATTACTCCCACGCCATGATTCAAACTAGATATCTTATGAGTTAAATAATAATAATAATAATAATAATAATAATAATAATAATAATAATAATAATAATAGTGATCTCAAATTTGATGATAAAAGTTATTGGATGTAACACCAGAGTGCATGAGGCCCTTACTCAAATAAAAAAATAATAAAATAATAGAAAGAAAAAGGGAGGTTATGTAAACAGTGGGCATTAATAGAATGTAGAACATTGGAAGCGTGACATATTGGCCTACCTTACATTATCCACATCGTTGCAGAATGAGCCATCGGCATGTGACATGTCTACGTTAATTAATTAGGTTGTTATTGAACGACTATTTCAATTATACCAATAGATTAAAGTTCAGATGAGAATACTTTAATCCGATTAACTTGCTCCATATAATTAATTAATTGATGTGTGCCTTGATTTTTTTTTAAAACAAATTGTGATCCCATCCTTTGAGGGTGACACTTTGAATTCCCTCCTCGTCCTTTGTCATTCGTTATCAATTCGCGAGTGACGCGCAACATGTGCAACATGACGCCTTCGTTCAGAGGCAAAAAGGTGTTAAAAATTTTAAACGTTATTTTAAAATTAGTTCACTCCTTGTCGTGCCATAAAAAGCTTATGTTTAATATCCGACACGTTGACAGCATCCGAGATCCAGTAACGTGGCATGTGTTGCAGCCCATGACAACTATCAAACCACAAAAGTATTCTTTTTAAGATGGAAAATATAAAAGTTAATTTGATGATTTTGAAATGCACTCAAAAAGTCATTCTTTTGCATTTCTTAAGCCCATTTAGCTTAATTGATATAAAATAGTTAATAAATTAACGTACTGATAAGTATTTTATTGATTGAAATTTATTTTTAAAAATAATTAGTTATACATTTGGATAAAATTATTTATATTAATAATAACTAATTATTTATTATACAACTAACTGACTTATTTTTTGAAAAGAAAATAAACATTTTTTCCCTTGCTTATTTTTTTTACTTATAAGTAAATTTGATATCTCTTTATCAGTCGTATTTTTAAGTTACCAAACGTTGAAATTTTTTAAAATTAACTTATAAGTGATTTATAAGCTTAGCCAAACAGGCACTTAATCATATAAAATTATAAACACGAATCCGTATCACTAAATTTGACAGTTAAATATTTCAATATTTCGATAATATACACATTTTGTATCATACCAGTAATATTCGTTGACGTGTGAATTACTGGTAATATTGGTGTACCCTAACTCATCCAGTGAAAAGGAAAAAAAAAACTTTTCAATTTATAGATCGATATACTTTCATATCATGTTAAATTCTACAGATTAATCATATATATAATATTAACACAAGTACGAAGAATAAAATAATGTCATCTTTCAAATTCAACGTCAAATCTCATTTATTTTCTATTTTTATATTATTTTCTTTACACGTGAGTTGTCGAGTATAATTTCGGTATCTGAATCGAGTAAAAGTAAAATTTGATATTTCAACCAAACAATTAGATATTAAGTGGAGTGTTATTATTACTCTTCTTAGTTGAAAGTATAATTTCAGATGAAATACATACAACCATACAAATCTATCTTAAACCAACGGCCATAACCAGATTTACGAATTAATCTGATTAAACCGATAAATGCATTAATACCCAAAATAATACGATGGTAACCTACTATCCATTTAGCCGTGAAATAGATGTATCATAAACACTCGAATCAAATCTGTAAATAACTAAAAAAATCAGCATTAACACATCTCGATAGTTAAATTATGTATTCAATATATTTAAATCGGGTAAATTACACTTAAAAAATCTTAACAGTAGTTAATTGGCCGCCGCCCAACTAATTAATTTTACCATTATGGGCGGACGATTTCTTTAATGTCTTATTAATTTATTGTTTAAGAAATTAATTTAATCAAACAATATGATATTATTATAACGTCATCGTCGTGCTGCCAGCGGCTCAACACGTGCATCTGAAAGGGAGCCCATAATGATTTGGTCCGAGCCCAACCCAATTCCCAAGACGCATCCCACTTTTTTTTTTCCTTTAAAATATCCCTCAGCTCCATTCCGAAATGTTCTACTTACCCTCGCACCCCGTTTCAAATCCGAGCGACGATCCAAGCAGACTGCAGGGGGCAGTCCCGTCATTTGGAAGAGTAATTTCCTAATGCCTCTCTCACCATTCCGTTACCTTCAGATGTACTCTATTTCAAAATTTTAAAAAGATTCGGCATCTTAGCGGGAAAATTCAAATAACGCCTCCCATCCCTCATCGTAATTTTGTCCAACTCCGAGCCCTTAAATGAAAATTATCCGATTTTACTGTCCTCCGAGGTAAAATTAGACTTCCCCCGGACCAACGGCTCAAATCACAAGGCGAGGGGGCAGGGGCGCAGGGCAGTTACCGTAAAGGTCCTCCAGCCCTATTTATGGAAATTAACATCTATCAAGGGGACCCGTTTAGAAATTCCCGTAAATTCTGGGTTTTCCCCTCCTCATAGAATCCACATGGATTTCGACCCCGAAATTACTTCCGAGTCCCTGCGGTCGCTTCCTCTCGTCCATCTTTAAATTTGCCATTAGTATGATAGCGCGTAGGGGCTTTTTTGGAAATAGATTGCTCTCCTTTTTTACCTTATTTGGGTTCGGGGGATTTAACTCCGAAGGACCTGGTTTTAAATCTCCTGGCTTTAGCGGGGTTGAGTGCCAAAGTTTTCAGTCTTCTTGGCCACGGGACGAGTATAAAAACGGCACCTTTCTTCCCGTGTAATTTATATATTTTGCCCTGCGGCAAACCCAACGCTCGTACACAGGTTTCCTAACAGTGGGACTGAACGAGAAAAAGAGAGTGTAAGCCTTCGTTTTGTTCTTTCTCCTCTCTCTTGTGCAGTTGCGTTGCGTGGTATTCATTGATGAGGGGAGTTGAACTTTGTGTGCCACCTGAGGTCAGAAGGGAGGAGGAGGAGGAGGGGCAAAAAGAAAGAGAGAGAGAGAGAGAGAGAGTGGCAGAGTGATTCTGGAGAGCACTATTTACTTTGCATCTGATCCCTGTATGACGTTTATGCAAGATTTTTTGGCAGGGCAGGGTGGAGGACTCGGTGCTCCAGCTTTATTCACTCTGTTGCTAAGTTTTGGGTCCTCTTTCTGTGAGTAGCAGGGTAAGTAGGAAAAAAGGAGCCAGAGTTTGCTACAAACATAGAAAGGGAGTGATTCACGAGATCGCCAGAAGGTAGATGGGATGCTGAGAGGGCATCGAGAGAGAGAGAGAAAGAGAGAGGTGGGATGGTGTATATATTGTGGGTTGAGGTGAAAATTGTGTCACTGTGTTCTTAAATGGAGTTTGGAATGTTGTTCTTGAGAAAAGGAGCGAGCTTTTATCATCCCCTGAGGTTGGTCGGATTGATGTTTCTGTATAGCATATGAGTTCCTTAGCGTATGTAAAGCGTGAGCAGTAAAAGTTTGAAGAGAGAAAGGGGGAGGGGAGAGGAGATGGAAGACCTTTCCGTAGCTGTGTCCTTTGTTTTATCTTTTTGAACATTTTACGTAGTGCAGAGAAAGGGCTGTAGACTATGGTGGCTGTTTCTTGCTTCTTAGTAAAAGCTAGAGACAGGTGCAACAGTGGGGCAACCCCAAAACTTGAACCTTTCTCCAAGTTAAACAAGGCTTCACTTTGTTCTCTTCCCTCGCTTTCCATCCATTCTCCATGTTTCTTTCCTGCTCAAGCTTTCGTAGGATAGATAGCAGTGGGAGACGACTGTTGCATCTCCTGCGGGCTTCTGTTGAACTCCTAAATGATTTAAAACAGCATACTAGCATTGTGTACAGACACCCATTAACTTCTAATGGGTTTTGGGGAGGGGGCCGAATTGTAGAATTGTAGCACTAGTGGAAGTAACAGTAGTAGCAGTTGGAGCATCCTTTTGTCTTGTAATGCCATTCTGCAAGTGGTGTCGACATGTTTCATTTGTTTGAAAAAAAAAAGAACTCGGATCTTTTCATCTATTCTTCTCCATCTATTTGTAATGCTGTTCTTAGCATTGCGTGAATTCCCATTCTTCTGAGTTTTCTGTTTTTTTTTATTGCAAATTTTCAGATGATCAATGCTATCGTATTTGATTTACATGGTTTGCCTCTTTCCTCTGATTAGGACTACAAGCCATTAGCGCGCTTTATTGCTCAGTGCCACTATTTCCTAGCCGGAATTCATTATAGTCCGGCAGGGAAATGGGACGGGCGACGCGGTGGTTGCGCAGCCTCTGGGGAGGTAAGAAGGAGAACAAGGAGAACAGGGACTACTCAAACTACGGCGGCGTGGCTTACGACAGGAAAGAGAAGAAAAGGTGGAGCTTTACCAAGTCCACCCGCGACTCCGACGAGGGGGCTTTGGGCCAGAACGCATCCACGGCTGCGGCAGTCGAGGCCACGTGGTTTCGGTCCTTCTACGCAGAGAACGAAAAGGAACAGAGCAAGCACGCCATTGCAGTGGCGGCAGCCACCAAGGCCGCGGCCAACGCAGCGGTGGCCGCCGCCCAGGCGGCTGTCGCTGTGGTGCGCCTCACGAATCATGGCAGGGGCGTCGCCGTGTTTGGTAGCTTCCACGAACGGGAGGCCGCCATGAGGATCCAGACGGCGTTCAGAGGATACCTGGTATCGTACCCCACCATTGCATTCTTAGTTTCTTACCCCCTTGAACAATTGTAGCTCGCTCTTCTCTGTTTTAGGCAGGTTTTGATGTGTAGTTTACTACACAGTTAAAATTTCATTCTTGGTGAAGGATATCCAGTGGTAGATGCTCTGTTCAAACTGCATGATGAGCTTTTATTGTTCTGTGGAAATGAAGGACCTTTAATTCTCTGTGGTGCCTGCGAATTCTTCATTTATCCTGTGAAATCCATTTATGGAGCTTTAAATTCGCATATTGCATCTTCCCCTCTCTTGTCCAACTGTACTTTTCAATCGTTCCATATAGTGATTTAGAATCTTAGGAAACTTACATTGCAGATTTTCTAATATGCACCACCTAGTTGATCTATTCATTATCTGTAGCTTTGCTCCTTGTTCGGGAAAAAAGTTTGCATGAGGTCGTTAAATTTGGTTCACTTTTCCTTGCAGGCAAAGAAGGCACTGAGAGCTCTCAAAGCACTTGTTAAGTTGCAGGCCTTAGTTCGAGGATACCTCGTCCGGAAGCAGGCGGCCGCAACCCTTCATAGCATGCAGGCTCTCATCAGAGCGCAGGCCGCTGCAAGAGCTCAGAGGGCACGAAACCTTCTCCCCACTGACAGAAAGTTTCATCCGGAAATCCGACCTCGGATGTCTTTGGTACGTACCAGCGCCGCATCGTTTACCATCTCCAGTCAGCCGCCGTTGCTCATTTTTTTGCCTGTTCGATACGTAGGAGCGGCTCGATGACGCCCGTAGCGAGCACCTGTCTTCGTTCCACAGCAGGAGGCTCTCTGCGAGCCTGGACAGTGCCTCCAATGGCTACGACAGGAGCCCCAAGATCGTCGAGATGGATACATGCCGCCCCAGGTCGAGGTCATCCCGCCGGACCAGTCCTTCGTTCTTCGACCCCACCGACGACTCGAACTCGAACTCGAACTCCATGTCCTCCCCGCTCCCCCAGTGCCAATTCCCCGCTCAGATCATCACCATCCCCGATTGCCGCAACTTCCAGGAGTACGACTGGTGCCTCTCCGGCGAGAAATGCCGGTTCTCCGCTACGGCCCAGAGCACCCCACGGTACATGAGCGCCTCCTACAACGCGCCCGTAACTCCGGCGAAGAGCGCCTGCGGCGCCGACGGAGCGCTCCGCCGACTCCTGAACGACCCCAACTGTCCCAACTACATGAGCAACACCCAGTCGTTCGAGGCCAAGGTGAGGTCCCAGAGCGCGCCGAAGCAGCGGCCGGAGCCGGCCGGGATGAGGAAGCGGCTGCCGCTGAGCGAGGTAATGCTGGAGGCAAGGGCCAGCTTGAGCGGCGCCGGAATGCAGAGGTCCTGCAACAGGGTGCAGGAGGCTTTCAGCTTCAAGAGCGCAGTGGTCGGGAAGCTCGATAGGTCCGCAGAGTTCGCGAGGAACGCCAACAGAGAGTTGTACTTGCACAGGAAATGGTAGGAGCCCATCGGTGCAGTGCGATCAGCGATGGATGCGCTTTTTTTTTCTCTTTTACTCTTTTTAAATTGTTCTAAATAAGAGGTATTTTTCTTGTACGTTCTCTCTTTCTTCTTGTAAGAGAGAACAATTCACAGAGGGAGAGGGGGTCTCGCTTCCTTGTAAATTCTTTGATGTCTAATTTTAAATTCTCCTTTGCTTCCTTTTTAATTAGTGCTCCATGCTGCTCTTTTTTTCCTTCATCAACTTTAACTTAGATTCCAAATGGGAAGTGGGAAGTAGAATATTAAATCATAGTACATTGTTATATTCCTCTGGCTTTTCTTGCTTCAGGGCAGGAGGTGGTAATGTGGTAAAATGAAAGTTAACATGTTTGATTTCAAGATTTATGATTAACATGTATAATTATTTAGTGTCGCATAAATTGAACTATCGACATAAGAATATTAGGTTAAAAAAAATTTAGGAACACATCCAATTGGAATAAGACATGGGCGTTGCCGGGGGATGGAGCCAAATGTAGCCACATGCGTGGTGCGGAAGTGGGGTCGTAAACATAGTCATATCACTTTGATGATTTTGGCCCTCTGTCACCATTTTCTTCTCGCGGCCTTGTTCAATCCCCCATATGTTTGGAAGTTTTTTTTTTCTTCTGTAAATCCAATAAGTACTTATTTGTGGCATTTCCCTAATTCAAATATAATAAAAAAACATATGTTAAATGCTCTAACTATTATAATTTTCCTGACCTGTGGCTAGCTGGAGATCTTAATTAAACAATGACAAACTATTTTTACCACTTGATCTCAACATTTATTAGTATGATTGTGATATCTGACGATAATTTTCTTTTTAGTTTAGCATTCAGTCTTACATAACTCTTAGGTGTACAACATAATTTATTTTTTTTCCACTTTATCTCTTTTTTTGTTTGGATTTGTTAAATGATCGGAATACCTTCACTTTTCTTCCTGTGCACTCCGATGTTTTCAAATAGATAAAAAGAAGTTGGTAAACATGAAACTCATATAAAAAGAAATAAAATTTGAACTTTATATAAGTCCGGCCGTTAATATTTTCCGATGAGAAGATTCTAAAAATAATATATAGAAAAATGAGTGCTTGAAATGATTATTCTTCTATTCTATGTGTGAGCTCATTAATTCTTCATGATTTTTTTTCTTAAAAAAGTCTCTTCCTCGTTAACGTGCCTCCTTTTGTACACTGTGACCTAAATATTTCATTATTTCCTTTAAAAATAGAATGAATTTTCAATTTTCTCGGAAAGCCTGTGATAAGTCAATTATTTATATGTTTTTCATTATACGTTGCAAAAATATTTCAAAATTTAAAGTTAACTATTTATTTTTAAATATAATTAAATGCTTCGAAGATATGCCATTTATTTTACATTCATATTTATAATAATAATAATAAAAGTCAACTATTCGGTGCATTAAATGTGTCTTTGTATTTTTAAGCGATTGACTATTTTTATTCTATTACTTTTTTTACCACTCGAAACTTTTGGTATATTAAATTATTCGCATTTAATTAATTTAGAGTCAGAATGAAATAAGAGATCGATTAAAATGATGATTTCAAAATCGAATCCGGAATTATTAGCATTCCTCCAACCATTTGAATTTGCTAATTAATTGTGCCAACTAATCTTAATTATTTTTATTCTTTTACTTTGAATGCATTAAATTCTCGCAATAGTTAATTCTAATGATACGAAATTTATATATAACTAACAAATTCCTGTTTGAATCTTTGGATTTTTTATTGACATCCAGAGAGTTGAACTTTAAAATGCATGTAAATTTCTCTCTCTCTCTCGCAACAACTTTGATCAAAATCATGCTCAAATTTGAATGGCATTTTAGAAAACATTTGGAATTCACCAAAATAAGGAAATCGGAGAAAAACGGGATGACAAGACGCTTCTGTTGAACACATGTCCGCTTTAGACAATCTGACAGTCATTGCTTTAGCTGAAAAGGTGATACGGCAGATCACTCATTTCAACACCAGAGAATTTTCTTTTGTTCTTTTCTCATGTTATTGTAGCCCTCTTCTGATCCTCCAATGGAGTGCATATGATGCAAGAAAAAAAGTGGCCGTTGAAGGCCCCCATGATTTCAAAACATGAAAAACATTATTTTAATGGAAGTAATTTTTTTTCTTATCATAATTACATTGATCTAATACAAATCCTTTTACAGGTTGCTGTGGTCAAATCTTTTGTTGCCAAGTCCATGATGATGATGATGCCACCTTTGGACTAATCTTCTTAACCATGCATCTTTTGCACCAAATCCAAAAGTGTGATCGAGCTTCTTAATTGACCTAACAAATTGCTACTTCCCTAGAGATTGTTCATTTAATCCAATCATTAAATGATTATTCATTCTTCCATGTTACATCTACAAGTCCCATATGATCCTACATCATGGCCTCTTTGTAGACCGCTGCAAATGCAGGGATGGATCACACAACGCCACCAAATTCACAGGGAAAACAGTGAACTGATGACACCGTCAGAGTTGATATGATTGTGGTCTAAAAGGTCTAAAAGGATTCAAGGGACCAACGTGCTCTTTTCTCCTCCCCCTCCTCCTGGCAAAGCAGCCTAAGATTTTTGAAAACTATAGGCATGGAGAAATCATGTGAAGAAGCCTAAAGTTGTAGATCAAATTGACTGACTGTGTGTGCGTGAGAGAGAGAGAGAGAGAGAGAGAGAGAGAGAGAGAGAGAGATTTGCCTCAATCATGATCCCGTTATATGAATACCTTCGCATCAAATTTCTCGTCAGTAATGATGAGGCTGTGATTTGATCGATGAGGGAGGGGATCAGGATGTAGGAGGGTGTGCTTTGAGTGTGTACTGAAATGTACTCAGTTTTGCCTGATATGTAACTCAAAAAAGGCCCTTTGCATTTGTCCTCTTATTTGGATTCGTCTTCGATCACTGATTCTTCGGCCACGTCTCTTTCTCGCTCCTTTTAGTGTAAATTCACATATCAATTTGACCGTTCCACATTTCTTCTCCATCGATTCAAATGTTCGCATCTTCCTTAGTTTTATCAATCTAGTTCAGTGTTGTAAATTTAAATCTTTTTACCCATCACCTACTAATATTACCTAAGTTAACCACTCGATCTCGATGGTACAATGATAGCAATTTTGAAAAGAAAATTATTAAGTTTTGGCCATGAATTATGGGATGGCATCTCAAGAATTGTACCATTTCGTGGAGGCAATACATGTCACACATAGTTGCGAAATGTACTTGTTTGTCTTGCCCACATACATCTCATGTATCCCCATGATACTTTTTTTTATACTGACATGGTTTTAGGCCATAGTGGATGACTTATTTCAGTAGCTACACTTGGGTAAGATCATTTTTTTTTCCTCAAAAAAGAATAATTAAATATTACTGTACGTATTTGTACACCATTTTTCTACTCCCTGATTTCAAGGGTGGTGTAGAATTTGTGCTTGCTCTGCACAGCTCACAAAGACTGAGAGTGTAATTTGAAGTGTACTTTTGGAGATCCTATAATTAATTGTCCAAATGGAGGGGGATTAGCTTTCTCCATTCTTTTATGCCACCAAAGATCAGGATACAAGGAATCTTTTCAGCAATTCAATAAAAAATTGCATTAAACAAGAGAAATGGAAAGGGATTGGCCAAGATGAACAAGTAAAAGACAAAAGCAAGATGGTGTTTGAATTTATCTGTGTCCTTTTCAAAAGCACAATAGATCACTAGATGGTGTTTGATTTTGAAAAAAAATCAGCATCATCGCTCTTGAAAACACAAAAAATAACAATAAAAATGCAGAAATGTTATTGTCTTTTCTCCAACCACGCATGTGATTAAATTATAAGATTATTGGAAAGGTCCAAATCTAAGCTAATAGGACAATGCCGTTGCTGGATTCCTCCCAATATATAAAACAAAAGAATAAGCTGTTTATGATCATATACAACAAAAATGTATACTTGTTTTCACGGATCAACACATATAGCCTAAATCATTTGAGAAATTGGCCTATACATTCTTCCACATTAAAGTCAAGTAAAATCAAAATTAAAGAAAATGTTTTTTGTGATTGCTCAAATGTAATTAATGGCCCAAATAATATGAATGTGGTTGACTGTTCTTTAGCCCTCGGTATGGTCCCAACTCTTTCATAGCACCATGACTTCAACTAGGGAGGGGCATGCAAGTTGTACAGTGAAGTCATTCACTTCATTTATTGGTAATTTTGGCCCTACAAGATTAGATCAATCTTTGAATAAAAATTGTACCCAAAACAAGTATGACTCTTGATATATATAATTATCATTTGTCATAAATACATAATCGATTTCACAATCTTGATACATTCAATTGTCCATTGATTTAGCTAATTGATATGCAATTAGGGTTTCTGATTGTTGCCTCTCAGGCTCCTCTTGCTTGCGAATTCATTCATGAACTTGACAAATCCATTTTTAGATCCAAATCGCATCTTTGCTCGAAAGCAATCGGTCGAAGAATCTTATTGATGTGATTAGGCATCGTCTGATCTAAACATGCATGGGAAGTTTTAGGGAGGTCCCCAAGCCTTCATTCATGCATCTCAACATTTAAATTCACAGCAATTTATCAGCACACAATTTAACCATCAGCGTGCCCAATTATTCATTACGTGCCCTCAACCACCAGATCCGGATTTATGATTTGTCCCTCACCAAATATATTTCTTCTAAAAAAAATTTAAGATCAAATGCATTTATGTCGTTTATTGCTTTGTCTCCTGTTTTCGATTAACGATATTACCGCCCATAAACAAGTAGAAAAGAAATGTTTATAGCTACCTTCACTACATTTGTTACGGTTCATCCAATCCATGCCCTGATTATTGGAATTCTTTTCACTTTTCTTGAATTTAAAATTTCAACATGGAGGAACAAAATTTTTCTACTTGCTCTATTATATTGGAAGTTCATGATTTTTTTCTGTATAATCAAATGACCAATAACACACCAATTTGATCGAAAGTTTGGCTTCATCAAGGACATCTATGTTCTCTTTTGTTCAAATTCAAGCATCCCTGGCACCCACCCTTGACTTAAAAATAATTCTCTCTCGCATCCACTTGTACATCTCGCACCATATTATTAATATTGTTATTACCATAATGGGGGGATGGGTGGGGGATAGAGAGAGAGAGAAAGGGGAATTTATGCAAGGTGACTGGTTGGAAGGTGGATTTAACAGTAAGATGCTTTTCAACTTTTGAAATAGTACATAAATATTCTCTCTCTCTCTCTCTCTCCCTCTCTCTCTCTCTCCCCCCTAGGCAGCACGGCTGGGGCTGTGTTATTAACTTTATAAAACATCAAGCTGCGAGGGTTAGTTTTAGTTTAGGAGGAGGACGATATATGTCCACAACTAACATCACCAGCACCAAGGAATTGAGGAAGTCTTTTATTGTGCACACATCCTTAGGATGGATATTCAGAGTAGTACTACTTTGATCCACTCCTGATTAAAATTCTTTGACATCTAGTAAAACGGCTCTCAAATGCTGCTGTGGTTCAAACTGTGTGTGTACGAGAGAGAGAGAGAGAGAGAGAGAGAGAGAGAGAGAGAGAGAGAGAGAGAGAGAGAGAGAGAGAGAGAGAGCTGATAGTACTGTGCCAATTATTGATGTGCAGATAATTTTACCACGTAACACAGGAAGTTTAAAAATCAAACGTGGAGGATTCACGGCAATGCGAAGAATAGATCAGTTCCAAATTTAAACGAGTGTAGTTTAGCCAGGAGTATAATGTGCCTTATTACTCAAATGTGAAGAAGGAACGCGTGGATATATATATATATATATATAGTTCCAATTAAGTCTCTTCATCAGATACGCATAGGTTCACTACAAAAAAACTGTGTTGCAAGGCTTATTATCAAAATTATGATTCGTTGTAAAAATGCACTCTAATATTTTTTGTCGTCCACAAAAAAAATGTTGAATGCGCGGTGCATTCAGAACTCTGATGTGTGCTCTCTCTTTTTATTTTTTATTTTTAAAAACATGTAGTCCGTACTTTGTAGAAGTGACCACCAAAAAAGTGGGAATTTTTTTTAGCAAATTATGAATAGCTTTAAAAATATCATCAACTACTACTTACCACTGTACATAAAGTAGCTGAACGCGGTTGGCTTAACGCATCGGTAAATACTACGTGCACTGCAGAAATTAAGCCTGTCGTTGTGGCAGCCGGACTGACTGGTTACATCGTGCCAGCGATTCACATGGAGTTCGCATGACGTGGGTTCAATCATGGATCGAGTCAGGGGGACCTTCAGATTCTCGAGTTTGAAACCACAAGCCACTCCCCCATGAGAATCTTCTGGCCCACCATTAGAGACCCACTCATAAAATCCCGAGCTCAATTTGAGAAGAATCTGTTTATTTAATAAACAATTTTTTTTTTACATAAACGACTATTGCTTTTTTATCCGTCTATCCTCGAGTAAAAAAGTTCAACGTAAAAGGGTCACATATGTTAATTAATGAACAAACGAATAAGAGATCGCACGAGAAAAACACACACATGCACACCCCGAAAAAAAATACAAATTTATACGTCCAGAATTGTTAATATCTCGACGCAGAGATCATCTAGCTAATGAGAAAGTATACGAGTGATCTGACTTGTATCTCCAATAAAAAAAATAAAGTTAAATTTATTTCTTTTATATTTGCCTTAGTAATGATTGTATTATGTATAATATATTGTAATAAGTAACTCTACGGATGATACGCCATAAATTGAATTGACGTATATAAGTGGAGATTGTAAAATGAGTTAATGCTTACGCACTGGGGGCCTTAAAGACTGCCGCTGTGCACTGCATGGAGTCACGTACCAAATCCCGTGGATTGGACAGCGTCAGGGAAGCAGGAAGCAGCAGCCGGCGCCGGACGCCGGAAAGCCCTTTGAGACCTGCGCCAATGCCCCGCGCCCGCTGTGTGATATATCGACGCCGCGCGCGCGCTGGCAAGTCATGATGTGTTGTATTATTATTATTGACTTTTAATAATTAGTTAACTTTCTATCGACTGCTGCATGCTGTGCAGTGTGGTCATGCATGGAGCATGGTCTAAGGACGACGAGGCAGCGGTCCTCTCTCTCTCTCTCTCTCTCTCTCTCTCTCTCTCTCTCTCTCTCTCTCTCTCTCTCTCTCTCTCTCTCTCTCTCTCTCTCTCTCTCTCTCCTCCTCCTCCTTTTGCTCCCTTCGTTCTCGGGCTCAAAACTTATAACTCGATTGATGGCACATGCATAATTTGGACCACCCTCCCTTCATATCGTATCCTATCTGTTTGTAGCGTTTACAGAGCAATCTTGTTGCATTTTGCGTGTAAGGGACCCCCATTTGTTATCTTTCGAGTTTCGACATAAAAATGTGAAAAAATGGGTCGGCAGGCATCACTACCGGACGGAACCGGCAGTGGCACCAGGGCTAAAGATATAATTAGGAGAAAATTATTCCTGGATTGGAACGATTTCGAATTCGATTTCAATTGATAAAATTCATGTCATTTTATCTTGCAACCTCATGAGCTAGTAATTGAAGAAAAAGTGCACAAAAATATGATAAATAGTATTATTACAAAGTCCAAAAATACATTTCAAACTATTTTTGAATTACAAAGTAATTTATAGCATCAACATTTTTTTTCTTAATGATCTATCAAATTTCTCTTTTCCTAAAGATATTAATCTAATTATGAAGTTGAGTCTGCTTTCCAATTATATTTATTATTTATAGATACTATTTTTTAATGACTGAGAATTTTGCTACGAGCTTCAAAATTTCCTAGCTAATATGTAGGCTAGTATTCTATAAAGATGTATAAGAAATAATGACGAAAGAAAAAAACGATGTAATTTTATTTTCTTAAAGATGATTAGACAATCCAAAATTAAAAATTTTCAGTATTTTTTAGTGCATGTCACACCATGTGTGGTAGTGATTTTGATAGCCCAACAAATTTCTTTTGAACCAGAACCACCGAACCCTTGAACCCTTGTTTTTATGGGTTTGGTATGTTTGGCTCATCCCTATTTTCTTGTCTCGACCCTTCTCTAAAAAAAAATAAAAAAATGTGACTTTTGATTAGCAATAAGAAAAAAGTGGACAAAATTAGATGGGAAATGGGTGGAGTACCAAATATGGGAAAAATATGTATTCAAATTTATTTAAAAATGGTAGGAACAACTATAGATTATAGTTTGTAATTTAAAAGTCTTTAAATGGAAAGAAGCAAAATATGATCCATCAACTTCTAAATAAATGAATAAAAATATAATAGTCAATTTGGTATAAGGCAATCCAAATAAATTATCAATTAATTTATTTAAAATATTTAGGTCTTATTAAATAACATTATCGATAATTTTAATTACTTTAATAAGCTTGAATACCACCTTCCTGGTATAGATAGCACATATGAGATGTGTCTTTTCCAAATTATCACTTCATTGAAATGCATTTTGTCAAAAAATATACATTAAATCAATTTTTCTAATTTCAAATAATTTAATAATAAATAAAGATTATTCATTTTTTCTTTATTAATTATTTTTTTGCAAATAACTCTTAGTTTTGCCTCATCTTTTTTATTTATATTCATTTTTTATTTTGTTTATGTTATTTACTTATAATAATATGTGACCAAAATCTAAAATAATTTTTTATGAGTATTTTGGTGTGATCTAAACTAATTTTTCATACTTGCTAAATGCTATAATATGATATTACAGATAATTTAAATAATAATAATTTATTTAAGTGGCGATTTAAATGACTGATTAATCAATAATGCACCAAACGATCTTTGTGTCTCTAATTTAAAGGCGGGACACTTTCATTTTTCCACATAAAACATATAGAATGGGTAGAAAATTGAAATATGATCTAAGAATGACATTGATATGAACTAATTTCTTTAACTGTATATTTATATTGAATAAAAGAATACTACTAAATGATGTTACGTATGGAGAGAATATTTAAAACTCATACCAATTTTGATTTACTTACTTATGACTATATTTTCTTTAATTATACAATATTCACATCCAAAGGATTGACGTAAAACTTATAAATAGAATAGTCAATCAATTAGTTTCATGAGCTATCAAATTTTATTTTATAAAATGGAATAAGAATTTTTTACAATTCTTTCAAACTTATTTTTATAAAATACTTAGATATAATGATATCATAACATCACTTTTTGGCATACCATTTAAATAGTTAAAGAAAATACTCAGATCTAGAAAATGAAAAGGGTGAAACATGAATATGCTGAGGTTGAGATAAATTAATTAAATATTAAAAAAATTCACGCTCTTCATCCTGAGTAATAAAGAACATCTTATATTCATGTTTTTTGCAATTTTTCAGTTGATATATAAATTACAAAGATAAAAAAAATGAATGAGTGGAGCATGAGTAATTATTGGTATAATAGTGAAATAAATTACTTATTAAAACTATTATTAAAAGTATTTTTTAAAACATTTAGAAAAAAATTATGAATATGATTGTAATTATTCTATATGATTAAATTGTACATATCTATATTATGAATATATGCAATATATTGATAAAATCAATAATAACATAATTTTATCATTAATAGGAAGATACACAACTATGACCTTAATTTTATGAATTTAATGTATATTGAATTAGTGTTTATTAATATATAAGTTATGAATAGGGAAAATTTTGACTATTAAATGAGTAATAAAAAATTGTTATTTCTTTCTATTTTCACCTTCTTGCTCTTGAATAAAATTAGCTTTAAAGCTCAAGTTATAATTTTGAATTATTGTTGTTTCCTATATAATTACTTCAAGTATCTAACAGTCAATGAATAAATTTCATTAGTCAATATTTTTTTTATAAAATAAAATAACATTTTTTAATTTAATGTCATGACCTCAATTTCAACCTCAGTTTAGTTCATAACTCACATCACATGTGGAACGATCAAACAATTTTGTCTTCTTTAAATATATAACAGAAACAATAGTATGAATGACCAAAGCACACAATTCATGCTTGATCATTCAAAACAAATAATATAATTTAAATGTTTACATCACATAAATTGTGTGTATGAGATAAAAATTCATTTATATATAGCAGAAAGAGAAGATAAACCTAAGTAGTGTCGAGGCATTAAAAAGATATTCATAATGATAAGCAATAAGTATTTTCATACATTTAAAATTTACACATGAAATATCCTAATAAGAAAAAATCATACTAAATTTACAAACAATACCATTTAAAACATGTCAAATTTAAGTATGGATTTATGCAACTATATATCATATAAATGCATCACCAACTGACCAATTTGTATAATTGAAAGATGGATTATAAAAGTAATTCCCAATATGATTTCTCGTGATATAGTATTTCACTTTATCCTACCTAATCCTTATCAAAAAATAGATCAAACAAAAAGTATTAGATGGCTTTTACAAATGATTCCCACATAACATAGATGTGACTCCATCTTATTTTACAATGCAGCACCTAACTTCATATCGCATTTCGTTCCATTTCGCTTCATACCATTTTTATAAAGAGAATATGATACATTTAATTTTATAGTTTAAGTAATTTGCACTACAAGTAAAATAGTGATAAATTAACAGCACATGCACGATGACTTAGTGACAAACCCATGCAAAATTTACAATGCAATATCGACAATAAATTCAATATTTCCAATGACAAATTAGCCAATATGGCGATAAATTGGCGATGAATCTGTGATGATTTTTTTGTCACAAATAGAGAGTAATATTTAGCGAGAAAGCGTCTTTGTTGTAGATTTGTCACAATTTCGTGGCTAAGTTATTTAGCAACGAGTTTGTGACAAATCTGCGACGGTAATTTCGTAGCAAAAACTAATTATTCTTGTAGTGTTGATTCCTCACATGTGTTCATTTTATATGATGGCATATTGCATATTTAATGATAAAAAATTCATGCATTTAATTTAGGATACATGTAAGATTTGAAATTATCACAATAAATGTTAAGAATTTAAGACAAAAAACTACACATGAAAGATTACACAATAGATTTACCCTAGATTGAATTACATTTTTTAGTAGAAGCAATATATTTGTTAGAGGATTTTTACACGAGAGAAATTATGCACCAAAGAACCAATCGAGAATTTTAAGACAATGCATAATTTTATTAAATGGAAAATAAAAGAATATTACAATTCATAATGTTCTCTATTCGGACCTAAGGAGTTTATATAAGCACTCCCTTTATAATGATAGAAATTACATATCAACTAGGACTCTGTATTAATCTCTCAAAATTAGGACACCAATCTTGTGATCTGTGAGAATGTATTTTATTTCGGTTGTGTCTTTGGGATCAAATAAATTTTTAATCAGAGTAGGATTCAAAATATTATTAACAATATTATTAAATTAAAAAATAAAAAGTAGATTGCAATTGTTTATATTTCATACTTCCCGCAGCTCCAACTCTTATGAATTTTGTAGAGGTACTTTCTTTAGACATTATAGGAATTTCACTATACCTAGGACTCTACATTAGTTCCAAAAATTATGACAAATTCATAACTTCTTATACACATAACTTCGCTATATTTCAAATTCTTAAATATCAAATAATCATGCATATGTATAACATTAAATTTGATAAAGAATCTATTATTCAAACTAATAGTATTATTAGACAACATGATGTATTCCTCCTAAATATGACTACATAATTCTTTTATGTACACTTTTGCTCATCATTTTTTATGGAAAAGACAACATGGCATACTCCTAAATATGAATACATTATTTTTGTATGCATTTCGACTCATCTCATTTTATGGAAAACTTAATGGATTAATAGATTGAATTCTGTAGGTGACTTCAATTGTAATTATTAATGTATCACTTAGTTTTAACCATCATTTATGCAAATGCATAATAAAAACATACGCAAATAAGTTATTTCTCATATTATTTTCATTCATGTATATCACACAATTGATTCAAGTGAAATATGATTATTCTTATAACATAAATTAGTATATAACATGCACTTTCTAAAAATATAATGAATGATAAATAATATTTCTCACATATAATAATCTCAGAAACACTAAATTCAAAAAGGGTGGATATATAAAATAGGATAAACAAACTCATTTTATTTAAGTAATGACAAAATACTTTTTCTTTTCCCTTTTCTTAACTTACTTCTTCAATCATATAATAATGTTTATATTATTGTTATGACATGGATGTTAACATAACATATACAGTAAAGAATAATTGCAAAGATTATATATCATTTATACATTCAATTTTCTAACTTAAACAATAAACCTCATCGTATGTGTTTGTTTTGTACTATAGACGATTTGCATACTTGGTGATAGAAAATTCATAACTCTTTACATACATAATCAATTTTCACAACTTTAACTCTTCTTAGACATTAAACCCAATAAGATTGAGTAATAAAAGTCTCAACTAATTTCATTACATTTGGATCATAGAAAAATCATCATTTAATCTATATTCTATGTTGATTTTGCATTTTGATAGAGTTGAGTAACACCAATTGCAAAATTTATATTTATTAGCAAACAACTCATATTTAACTACTTTTAATTTTTTCTAAGAAAGTCTTCCTATGGTTTAACCCATAGAATAGTTAAGATTTATGCTACCACGGAACCTTCACAATAAATTTAACAAATGAGCTCACTTTTTGCTCTATTTTATTATTCTTGAGTCCATGACAAGTAGATTAAATATAGTGTCAAATTTGTAACTTTTAGTACACAACTTTTTTATGTGATTCCAATTAGAAAGGAATCAAGCTTTACTATTTTTTTTACTAGATATCAAACAATATGTTCGGTATGAATTTTATAAAGACTTTAAAATTTGTGTTATCGATATAATTAGGCAGCTTAACATATCTTTAAATATGAATATAGAATTTTAATTATCACACTATGTGAAGCTAGACTAATAAGGGATTCAACTAATCAACTTCAAAATTCTTAAAAATATTCAAATGATGAATTAAAGGTTTGATGCAATCTCTTTCAACTAGGATTTGTTGTTCATCGTGAGTAATTAAAATTTGTTTTTTCTTATAATTATTGGGGGAAATAGAAAGGAAGGAATAATCAAAAGCTGAGAAATCTTAGATTAGAATAATGAAAAAGTTATAATTCATGAAAAATATGGAGAATTTACCAAAATGAAATCGAAAGACTATTCTTCTTTTATGCCCTTCTAGTTCTCTTTTGTAAAAAGTCTCCTATTGATTTATTGTGCTCAAGGTTTGAATGAGAAATTGATTAAAGAGAGAGATGATAAGATAAATATGGTAGGTTCAAGATTTGAACAAGAATTGATTAAAGAGAGAGATATTAAGGATAAAAGATAGTAGTACCTTACCCATGGTCGATCCGACTTAAATGTTAAAATTACTCTCGGTCATACAATTACTTAGATGCAATGTCTTTAAGCAAATTATTTGGCTTCTATTATATTATATTATATTATATTATATTATATTATATTTATCTAATACATTACATGCAAATAAGAAGCTATTATTAATTTAGATTCAAATAAAATAATTATATATTTAAATTCCCAAGCAATCAAGATTTTTTTTTCAAAGAATATAAAGATAATTTTCTAGTTTTATCCATTTTTGCACTATGATTTCACCGAACTAAGACCACCCAAAACTTATTTAAAATAATGTTTATACTTTTCACATGATTAAATAAGTATCGGAACTTTATTTTTCTAATTCCAATATTTTCAAAAATTATGCCTTTATGCGTAAAGAAAAAAATTTACAGGACATATATTATAATGCATACCAAACACATAATATGACATTAGCACATAAAAATATATAGGGTTAAGTTAAAGATATTGCATTTAAACAGTCGAATAAGATGATAATATAAGATCACCTCTTTATATACCACTTAGCAAACCAAGAAAACAAACAATTATTAATTTAAAAAACTGACCTAAATGGTGAAAGAAGAAGATATTTTATGAGTATAATATTTTTTAATAAAAGATCCATAATTTTTAACAATATTTTTCAATATTAAACTCTTGGCTCGTTTGAATTTCAGTTTTCTTATTATTTTAATTAGTAAATAAGTTACGAAGAGAAGAAAAGGATATGAGTGGAATATTAAATGAGTAATTTATTTTCATTTTTATACCTTAAATGAGTAAATATTGATATGATTTGTGGTCATGAGTGATTAATTTAAATTAAATTTGGAAAAAATGAATACGTTTTGTAACACCTCTACATGATTATACGTATACATATGCATATGAAATATATTGATAAAGTACACAATAGCACAACATAATAATAGTCTTTTACATATTATAACATAATTTTGGCATTTAAACATATATTGAAACAATTATTAATTAATATATATGTTACAAAGAGGGGAAAACAATTGTAGAGTCATTGAAAGCGTATTATTGAAAAACAAAATCTTAAGACATCATTCTTATGCAAAATCTTCATATATATTTCAATTAATTGTTTTATGTGTGATATTATATATATATATATATATACCATGAAGAAAATAGGACAACGTTATATGATTTTAGAAATTAGAAATGAAATTCCATCGATTTGTTATTAATTGGAAATGATTTTAAAAATATGAAACTTTGCACTAACTAAAGTAGTGGGTTAAGAGTTTATGGAATTTAATATTATAATTATATTAATGTTAGATAATATGTTTGATAATGGATGAAACCTGAGAAAAGTAAAAAAGGAAAATATTATAACTAAAAGGGAATGATGAATTAAGGATGATTCTAATGCACAAACAATCGAGAAACTAGTGATTGAGAATCAAAACTAGTGATGGCAAACAATTCATCACATAACTATATTCATCATTATTGGTAAAAGATCTACTAATATAATTTTCATGTCCCGAAAGGTTGAAATAGAAAAAAATATTCAGATAGGATTTTGGAATTGGTCGCTCTATTTAATGTTGAAATTGAATTCCAATCATTTTTGGCAAATTAAAAAATGTTAGACAATGTGGACAGCATAAATTATCAAAAAGGAAGATATTTATATTGAATTTTTGGCAACAAAAATGGTGAAAACTACTAATACTTTTTTTTCTAGATATGTTAGTTTAACGAAGAAGATTTCATCAAAAGTGAGGCTTATGAAATTTCATCCTATAATGATTTAACTTAATTAAGATATCAAAATTTGGATGTGCACTCTAAAAAAATATTCATTTTCATGTAAGACCATCTCATACTATTTTATAATTGTATTCCCTTATTGCCATTCCTAAAAATTTCATCTTACTTTTATCAGTACTTTCTAATACTATTAGAAATGATATTTTGCTTATCCTTTTGCCAATTCCCAAAGAATGAAAAATATAAACCAATAAATTATTATTTTATTATTATATTGCACATTAATATTTTACAACATTTTTTAAATTACTACTTGATTATTTTCTAATTTGAATCAAATTATTATTTGACATTTTTTTATGATCGTTGATTTTAAATACGGAAAATGTAAAATTAAATGAAACAATGGGGCATTTTTAATTAACATAAAAATTAATATATATATATATATATATATATATATATGTATGTATGTATGTATGTATGTATGTATGTATGTATGTATGTATGTATGTATGTGGTAAAAAATATGTTAAATAAGGCAAAAAAAATTGTAGGCATGGTGACATAACAAGAACTAAGATAAAATAAATATTGCTGCAAAAAAAACTAAAAGGTTGTGTGTAAAATATTTTTTAATGTTTGAGTTTTACAAAAAAAAAATAATTACTTTATGTATTGGCTGAGGATAGATATACAAATGATGATATTAACAATATAAAGAAAGTAAGGAAAATTTTCTATGGTATAAAAAAAGGCAAAAAAGAAATAAGATGGAGTGGCATCTCTATAATTTTGCTATATTGTCTTATTTTCTTGTTGGTTATCTTACAAAGATACAAAAAGGAAACTCATAATTCAACCAAGCTTGACAAATTTTTTTTTCAATATCTCAATGTAGTCTTAGTATAAGACTCTATTTGATATTATTAGCGATTTGATAAACGAAAATAGCAGATAGGGAGTAGTAGATGATGATTAGCGGTTAGAAATAGTGTTTCATAAATTTAGCGGTAGAATTAGCTGATTAATATAAAATGACATAAAATATAATTAAACACATGACAAATTATTCAATTCAAACACTATACAAATTTTGTTATAATACAATAAATAAATTATTTATATCTCAATTGAATAAAATAAAATTTTATAACTAATTTTTTTGTTAAAATATATAGAAATTTATATTGACAATAAATTTTATATAATGCACTCATGACATAAAAATATTAATTATGAAAGTTTTTTTATTCATTGTTAACATATAAATAATTTATAATTAATTAAGCATGAATATAAAAAGAAATATAATTAAATAATTATAAAATAAAAATAAGAAAATAATAAGATAAGTTAGAAAAAATAATATATTTGAATAAGAATAAAATTGAAAAAAATATAAAATACTAAAAGTAACTTTTCAATATCTTCATACCAAACGTTAAATACTGTTTATTTTTTATCATTTATCAAACAATAAAATTAACGTTCTAGAAGATTAATTTTAGTGTTCCCGCTGTCTAAGATGATGTTTATGATTTCTTGTGTACCCCTGATAATCCTGGTTGGAGAAGAATAATAACGTTAGGGATTGGAGAGAAAAAGATGGGGGACCGTGGCAAAACTTTGAGCTGACCATGTAAGAAAAAAAAAGGTGGCAGCATTCGGCATCCAACTTCCAGCTCTCACAGGCATCTTGTGAGTGCCGCCGGGATTCATGTGATTCCCAGGGGGTCATGTACGGCAGCAAAACCAGAAGCGACGGCTTCTTATAATAAAGAGGGGGAATGTACAACCGAGCACTTCAAGAAATTTTTGCTAGTCATGCATGGCGGTGAACGTACAGCTTGAACACTTCGAAAGTTGTTTAGTAATGGCGAAATCAGTGTACAACCATCACGTTACGTTCTCTGCTAATGTGCCCCCTCATCACTTGCGACGGGGAGTCGTCAATGGCGACCCTGTTGCTACCAGGAATTAAACAGAGCACAAGGACCCTGATTCGACTGGACTTGTGTAGCACAGCAGGGTGCCTTTATTCCCTCCAGTTGTCACTAATCTTTTGGAACGTGAGCATTTGGGTATCTATTCACAAGAATATAACATATTTGTGTACGAAAATGCTAAATCCCTCTGACTCATCTCGGTATAAATCTTCCTCGCACTCACGTAATTAAAATATTCCAAAAAGTTGATACATTTATAGTGCATGTCGTTAGCAATCTACCATTTCTCTATATAATTGGATTGCACCAAGGGGGGGGGGGGGGGGGGGGGGGGGGGGGGGGGGGGGGGGGGGGGCAGTATATTTAGTGGGGTTGAAATCAATCGATAATTAATTTATCTTGGTTTAAGAAAATCTGTCATACTTAAATATCTAATCTTCCTTGAAGACCTAGTACTCCAAATTTACATTTTACGGCTTCTACTTCAACTGGAAGAAAATGTTTCAGTTACAGTAGCATCCCGCAAAATTTTAGGAATGTTTTCTGATATCCTTATTTTTCTAGAAAATGAAATTATAAATGTATGGTTTGAAATAAATTTCGAAAATTTTCTTCTAAAATGTCCATAAAAACAGAGAAAGGAACGAAAGCAAACCGTTTCATTTCTTTCCATTTATTTGACTCTGGTTGCACCTTATAATTAATTATCCTACTACTTTATAAAAAAAATAACAAAAATATAAAGTTAAATATAAGTTCAATGTCCACTTGAACTAATTATTTATTAATATTATATGAGGCTTGATCTTAGTTACTAAATTTTAAATTTGTAAATGTGATTCATGATTAAAAGAAACTATTATTGGATCGATTTTAGCTTTAGGGACTGGCGAGTTCAGGCAACTTTGTATTGGGCCGAGCGCATTCACGTTGGAACAAATGGCTCCACGAGAGCTGGATGCGGGCTTTTTTGCTGTCTTCATCTCTCAACAACAATCTCTTTTTTCTTCTCAAAAAAAAAAAACAGAAAATGTAAATGACAAGCCAAACAAATGCTCCAACTTTATAAATAAAAACAAAAACAAAAACAAATTTTGGAAAATGGAAATATAAAAAATTCCGAAAGCAAATATCCGTGTTCTAAATGAGCAATGGCAGCTTGATGCACACACAAGAATACAGTTAAGAATTATACTCTAAATGAGTAATGACAGCTTAATCAGAGGCAACAAAGTGTTAGCGCATCTCACCCTTTACACTACTTGAGAAGTACACACAAGAATACAGTTAGAATTATCTTCTAAATGAGTAATAACGGCTTAAATCAAGGAAGCACTATGAACTGTCATGCCAAAGGAACCATATTAAATAAAGAATCAAAGTACATGAAATAACGCGAAGGATTTAAATAGAAAAGCAAACTGGAATAAATAGAAAAGCAAACTGGAATAAGCACCAAATAAGAGACAATGGAGAGCCCAAGGATGAATCGTCAATTAACTATTACCCTGTTGCATTGTATTTTTAAAATTTTAAATTTATGAGACAAGTAAGCGTAGGTTCATTTGTGTTTTCCAAGTGATAACCAACATTGAAAAGGAAGAAAATAGGAAATAAAAGGATGGGAAATCATGGAAGAAAGCTGAGAGGTGAAAATTCTGCAGAATTGAGAAGCATCAATTATATAACCATGCATATAATGCCAATCTACACCAGACTTTCATATATTCCTTTCAGGACACAGATGAACCCAGAATTTTCAATCCGCAGAAAGCGAAATTACAGAGGTTCGACCACATAAAATTCATGCAAACAAAGAGCATTGACTCCCCAACACATACTCATCATTTCCAAAGAACACCACTTATTCATGGCACTCAGAGTAGTGTCATGAAGATCGCAAGGCCATTTGAGGTAGAAACAAATTTTAAAAAGTACCAAAGCACCACAAACCAATTCAAAAGCCCAGGTCATAGAGATAGTCTCCAACCCTTTCAACAACCATGTTGCACTGACCACCTGTCATTGGTTCATCGTATATGCCAATAATCAAAGCCAGATTAGTTTTCCTTATGGTAATACCACCAGAACCCTGAAAAAAGCGTTCCAAATCAAGGTATTAAATATTAGAAGTTATACATAGTATATGAAATATTTTTTGTTTGATTTGTGACTGACAACTTAACCAGTGTGATGTTTGAATCACTGGAAATGTCTGGACTACTACATGGAATGCAGCATGCAAAGATTTGAAACCACATAAACCAACAAACTAAATAATGAACAGTTTAAAATGAGTAGAAGCATCTCTCATATGGATGAAAATCTGTAACTAAAAGTCACGTTAACTGCCAATAAGAACTTATTGATATGAAATAGCATGATGTTTGATATGAAATAGCATTCACATGCAGAATGCAATTTTGGACAGCTAAGAAATCAGGTTGCATAAAAGTATGATAATGTGAAGTAAAATAAAATCAGCACATACAGCCAAGTAGTTAATGATAACAGATTAATCTAAATGACCAATAATTGTGGGAGGTTTGAAGCATCTCAACTGTGTGATTCCATCCTTCATTTAACATAAAAACTTTGTACCAGTATATTGCACTACACTGGCCTAGTTTTATTTAGGCTTTTAGCAATTCAAAACGCCAACATTTACCCTCTCGAATCTTTTAAATGATGATCTCCAAACAACTTGACAAGTCGTAACCCATAAGTCAAGTAGCCAAGGGAATAGAAGGCATTTTTTTTTTTTTGAAGATAAAGGATGTGAGTCAGGTGCTCACATCCATTGTTTATTCATTGTAAAAACTTGTATAGAAGGCAAAATCTTATTCTTGAAAATAACATATTCAGATATACTCATTGGCTACTCACATATTCAGATGTGCTCATTGGCAAAAACTTAAGCATACCAATATATTGCACTACACTGGCCTAGTTTTGTTTAGGCTTTTAGCAATTCAAAATACCAACACTTACCCTCCCGAATCCTTTAAATGAGACCTCCAACACTTACCCTCTCAAATCTTTTAGACGATGACCTCCAAACAACTTGACAAGTCCTAACCCATAAGTCAAGTAGCCAAGGCAATAGAGGGAAAATTTTATTCTTGAAAACAACATATTCAGGTGTGCTCATTGGCTAATCACATAATTTTATGTACATAGATAAAGCTCAAGTTCATTGCTACGAGTGAAACTGTTCATAGATGTGGAGTGTTTTCTTCAGTTTAATCATAATCATTTGTAATGTCCTCAGCTATCCATCTGTAAACGCTTGTGTGTGCATTGAAAATCAGATTGCTTCAAACTAACATCAATATAGGCAGAACGTATTATTAACAAAATACAGAAATCATTCCGTGAGGGACAATAAAGTGCCTATGCAACCAATCTAAGGAAAAAAACATTGGCCTCTCACCTTCTTCCCACGAATGGCGACTCCTGGTTCACCTTGGACGACCATGTACTTTACCCCACCAAGAAACAAGCCAGTTGGTGCAAGAGTTCCAGGTTCTTCAAAGTCTTTCATAATTGCAGCTATCTCTTCGGGCTTGAACTGCGGTATGAAAAAAGAAACACCACAGCTCATAACTAATAATACTCAAGTTCAACAAGCATAAAAAAGTGCACTAAGTTGGCACACAGCTCAAACTTCAGCATTGATCAGTCAAAAGGGAGAAAAGGAAGTCATACAGTTAGTTTTTCCTTCAATCCATTACTCATCGACCACCTATTGTAATTAATTGTATGAGTTTAATGCTTGATGAATCTAAGTATGCATTAACAATCCATTCAAAATTCCACCCACTCCCCTCTTGGTGAAAGTGGAAGCCCAAGAGGCAATCACCTCCTTCATCTGGAAGTATAATAATAAGGATTCCCCGTTCAGAGCTGGAAAATTTAATATTTATGGAAAAAATAATTTGTTTATCTGAATTTAAGATGCCTAGTGGACCGTTGTTGCCTAACCTCTTCCTAGCGTGCCCCCAGGTCATATTTCTGGTTACATACGGAGCGTTGTTAAGATTTTTCCACCATAAGCTCGACAATTCCAAATCCCAATCAACAGGGATGCACAGAAATTGATCGTTTCGATAGTTTTCATTCATATTTCTGGTATTAAAGTTCGATCATTTCTCGATTTCTAATCCATGACTTGGAACGCCTCCGGCCTGTGTATATTCTGGCTAAGACCTGATTCGACTTGCTTCAGCTTCGATCTGTAGCAGAGAAAGGGTACATGAATAAGGAATAACATGTGCTAATTTTTCCATTATGATCTAATCCCACGGGAGCAAATCAAATCCTCCTCTTCTTCTGTTCTTCAAAACAACCTTCTAAAAAGATCTCCAAAACAGAAAGGCACGATATTTTCTCGGACGAAGAACGCGATCGGCGGATCCGATCGAGTCAGATCTGGTCAATCAATTGTCAGATCTGATCGGGAACAAGATGGACAGCACAGAGAAAGTGATCGAAGCAGTTAGGGTCGCTACCTTAGGGAAGGCGGGGCTCTCCGCCCAGGCACTGCCGTCATGGCCGAGGATGGCGGAGGAGGTCAGGACCAGGCCATCGACGTCGCACATCAGCTGCTCGTCTACGTACTGTTGCCACGACATCTTTCTCTCTCCGATGTGTTCCTCTCTCCTCGCCTCTCTTCTCGATTTCTTCTTATCACAAGACACGCTCGAGGGCAGAGAGAGAACCTTGGGGCTTTGTCCGAGTGATCGCTGGTTTTTTTTATATTATGAAAATTACCACCAATTTTCTATTTCTTGGTAAATTATTTTATGATATTTTCCGGTTACATTTCTAGAAATTTCTTGCTTCATATGATATTATTCATATAACTTTTAATTTTTTTTCTTACATCGCCCACTTAAATAAAGAGGTAAAAAACGTACGATTTTTTATTATTTAACACCACAAAGAAAAGAAAAGAAAACACATGATTGGCGTTTACAGTTATTTTTAAATTTTGGACTAAACGAATGTTTTACTGCAATTTTCTAAAAGGTGTATTCTATCTCTTTTTCCCATTTTTACATTATTGTATTTCGAATTTTATAAATCACGTAATTAGTTTAAGGATTTTAAATAATTTAAATAGGCAGTATCAAGTGGAGGGAGCAACGAATTGTGAATGATGGTTAAAGTGGACATCATAGAATTAGTAATCTAAATAAGATAATATTAATATTATTTTATTATTAATTAATTGAATGTGTAGGTTATAATCCTTTCTATGTATAGTAATTAAATTAAATGAATTACCATTTTTTAAATTATTGGGACTCTTCATGATATATTATATGTTTAATGGAACACACTAAATAGAGTAAGTTAACATAATCTTCTCATTAGTTTCATCATTAATGTGGTGCATTAAGAAAGAGAAAATACTGAAGCAAATATTAAAAAAAAAGAGAAAAAATAATATGAGGATGGAGGAAGTAGAAGGCCTAATTGAATACTGAATTTAGTACGTATAATATATGCTTCGCTTTCTAAGTTGCTTTGTCATGAAATCTATATGCTCACAAGTTATATGAATATAAGTTATTTCAATTTTTTATTATAAAGTGTCCAGCAGTATTCATTACATGCTATTAATAAGTGTCCAGCATGTATGATGATTGATTTTTTTTTATCCTTAGCGGCTGTCCACTTTCTGTAGTTACTAAATAGTTTTAAATAATTAATATTCTTAGAAAATTCTCATAATATTGAAATTTTATTATTCTCGACTAACTAATCTACTAGTTAATTTCACTCGTAGGCTATGTTTGGCGACATAAAAATAGTGTTTGAGAGTTGGAGTAGCTTTAACCATACAAATATTTTTTTTTATAGATGACATAAATAACTAAGGGTTTAATGTTTGTATTATCATCATATTCTTATTAATTATTGAATCGTGAATCAATTAATTAGATTTTTTTATATTCATCATTCGTTAATAGATGTAAGATGATGTTACTAGCACAATCATTTTTCCAATAAATAAAATTTAGCATTTTGGATTAGAATATTGAAAATATACTTTTGCTAAAGCTTAGTAATTTATATTCTTTTGTCAATCTTATTCTTATTCAAATACATTATTTTTTTCAACTTATTTATTGTTTTCTCATTTTTATTTATCACTTTAAACTGTATTTATTTCTGTATTCATGCTGAGTAAATTATAAATTATTTATTTATTAACAATGTATACAAATAATTAATATTTTTATAACATGCATCACTATAAAAAAATATTTCAAATATAAATTTTTATATTATTAATAAAAATTTACAATGGTGGATTTATTATGTTAAATGATTTACTTGTTATATTATAAAAAAATTTTGTATAGTGCTTGACTTAAATAATTTAACATATGTTCAATTATGTTATTTTATACTCATCAAGTAATTTTAACGTTAATTTTATTAAAATAGTAAAATGTGTTTTTAATCGTTAATAATCATTTGTTATATGTTGTTTGTTAATTAAATTGTTATTCGCTTATTAAAATCGCTACTAGACACTATTTGACACATACTAAAAGTAGTCTCAAGTAGGGGATAATGTTTTTACTCGAGCGTTAGTGTGTGATAAATATTTTAAAAAAGAAACATTTATAAGCTTGAGCACAATATTTTTTAAGCTACTCTCACTAACTTTTAGAGTATACAGTATAGCAATTTATATTTTAGTCTTATTATACTCCCATTCTTTTTAATAAAAAAATTATTTAATTGTTAAGAATCATATGTTACTTATAACTTGAACAAACTTTTTTAAAAAATAAATTTTATATTAAAATAATATTCTTTAAAAATTGTTATTCAAAATAAAATATTATAAATTAATTATTATGAATATGATACTTATAAGAATGAACATAAATTATAGTATTATGTACATTTTTGTCATTGTATAAGTACACCTTAGCTCAACTACTATTAAATTATAGACACATTGCTATTTATCCACTTATACTAAATGATATCCTATAATTAGGGGTATACTAAATTTGATCAGATTGGATCAGATCGCTGCTAACTCGATCTGATTCGAGTCGGATTACCCAACACCAAATTTTTTTTTCTTTTTAAATTTTCTTACTATTTTATATTTATTTAATATAACATTTTTAATATTTTTCAAAGCGTAAAATTAATTTCCTGAATATCTAAATATTATTTCCATGATTAAAATAATTTATTTTAATTTAAAAAAGTATACCAAATATGAAGCTTAAAATTAATGAAAAACTAAATAATATATATATATATATATATATCCGGTCATCGGGTGAACACTCCCACCTATAATCAAATCATCGAACCATTATCATCTAGTTGAATCGCTAATTTAATAAGGAGTAATCAAACCAACATTCCGACGGGAGTAACTTAAAGCATATATATAATGGAAAAAAATTGAACGATACATCTTCAATGGTAAACGCATTTTCATAAATTTGTCTGTATATTATAATCAATGTTTGACAATATGTTATGCAAATACGAGTATATTATATTTCATATCAGACTTCATAAGTTCATATGAACGTGTCAAGGTTTATACGAAGATATTATATTTAATATCAAAGTCATTTAAGGTAAATTTGAATATATGACATATTTTATATCAGAAAAGTTTCTATCTTTTAATTGCTTCCAAATTTATCATAAAATTTATTATCCACACGTATGGAAAGAAGTATTCCGCAACAGAGGAATCCATATCCATCTTTATATATATTCGTATACATCTAAAGTAGCCCAAAATAGTTGATCAGAGATGCGGAGTTGACCATATTTTTTTTTAATTTATGCTAAATAATATTCTGGATCAAAAGGTGGTGGGCGTTGCATCGTCTCGCCAAGTTGCTTTGAGGACCGACCAACTTTGCAGCTGGAGAATTCGCATCCGGGATCACGTTCCCCTCTCAACTTTTGATCGACAACATTTGATCAGCATCTTTTCATATTCCCAAAAGGCACGTCAGTTGACCATTCATCATTTTTCAGAATTATTATTAATTAATTAATTTGATATTTAATTTTCGAACAAGAAAAAAAAAAAGAATACATTTGGAATGATGGATATAAAAAATACAAAAAATGATTTCAGTTCATTCCAATTATTTAAATACTAACCTACTACTACTACTAGTGACAGATTGAAAGAATCATACTCATACGCCCAACACAACCTGGCTCGCATCCATCACAAATTTAAAGAGCATAGCTGTCTTAGTAGTTCCCTTGCCATTAGCATAGCTGTCTTAAAATTTATGTGCATGCATGAGAGAGAGGGAAAATTTATTGAAGGCAACAAGAAATAGGAAAAAAAGAAAGTGTAACGATTGTGACATTGTTTATTTAATTTATCCTTCACTAATATATTAGGCGATCTAGTCCGAAATGATAAAGATAGAAGATGAAGCACACTAGTCAAGAAAGTCATTTAATGAAATAAATTTGAACTTAATGGATCAGGCTTCATGGCATATCGTCACTGACATCTAAACTTAATGAATTCCTTTCCTTTTTTAAAATTGAAACATATATACCGACAGTCTAATCGAGCTGCTGATTATTTTGTGAATTTTGGTCGGTCGGTAAGTACCGATCTTTTTTAAATGGAGTCGTCACCTCCTGGCCTTCTCGACATTTTGTACTCGGACATTCTATTTAATAGATAACTTTTTTTCTTAAAAAATAAATTTGAACTTTTGACAATATTAGGATTGTGCTACCATATTTGTTGATAGACGGATACTGAATTTAATTATGATCGTATGTTAATACTTTGTCACGTGTAATCAAATATCCCTTTCTCTTTGAAACAAAAATATTTATATATTTATAATTATTAGTTTTAGATGGTTGGCACAACAAATGAATAAGGGCGACTTAGCTGATATAAAATGTTGAAGTGTTAATAAATAGTTAGTGTTTAAAATTAATTTTAAAAATAAGCATTTATATATTTGGTAATAAATAAATTTATACGTTATTATTTTATTTAAATGACTAAAAGGTCTTTAATATTATAATAAAAAATTGTGCAGAAAAATTATGTATATTCTAAAAGTAAAATAGTATATTGGTTCAAATTGATCAATTTTTTTATCTTGTTATACAAAAAAAGTTGAGTCTTTCAGCTTATTTTTTTATTTATAAGCGTAAAATAAGTGTTTATCATTTTTTTCAATTATCAAATATGAAAGAAACTTCAAAATTGTTTTAAAGTCATTTTGAATGACTAAATTACATACTTTTTTTATGTGATATCCCATTTATTAAAACAAAATTGCAGAAAAAATTGTTTCCGAAGTAAAGAAACCGCAATCGCGGGGTTAGGAAAAAAAAGGACTATTTAAATTGGGTTATAGAAAAAATCAAAATTAGGTGTTTGACTATTTGTACATATGTAGTCATTTTTTATTGTCATAAAAAGTAGCCTGATTTTTCTATTATTACATTATGAAACAACTAATTTTAAACATTCATATTCAACCTCGTCGTAACTTTTTTTAAACATTAACAAGTCTGATTTGACGTGGATATATGTGGGCATTCTGTTTTTTTTTTTAATCTTTACATATGAAAATAATTCATTTAACATCCTTTTACATAAAACAATAATTTATCTTATAGTAAAAATAAAATGTAAGATATTTTTTTATTTACTTATTAGCACTTTGTCTTAATTCATAAATAATTAAGTTAATGAATTATGAGTTTATAATAAAAAATTTGAATGATTGCCATGGTCTTTGTTAATACAATTATTATTACACCTTCATATATGCAATTATATTAATCTGTTAATAAAAATATATTTTATAAATATTTAATCAAATATAGTTTAATATTATTTAGTATGACCATTCGAATTAATCGATTCAACCTAATCTTAGAAGTTTTTTGGGATCCACGTAGGATCCAATTTTACAACATTGCTTTCACGTCTTTCTTAAGGAGGTTTAATTTTTTATATAATAATACAAATTTTAGTTGGACTTATCATCACTAGGAATTAATGAACTCAGCACTACGACCATTATATTTAGGTATAAGATTAATACACTCAGCAAGAAGCAGCTATCAATCCGAAGAAGACGGTAAAATTTTAATTAATTAGAAAGTTTATCCAACACGAAACGTAACTTAATTCTTATAGCTTAGTCTATTGATCACTTAGAAAATACTACAAATTTGAAGTGTAAACTCCACAAGATCATACGCACTCAATTCTTCAAGTTACTTTTGCACATATTCTGAATTATTGGTTTGATTGCATGAGTTTTCTATTACTTTCTACAGCTATCCAAGACAGAAAATTTCCATCATTTCGAAATTTATGATTATTATAAAATAAAGGTGTAGTACAACGACACACATCATCAAATAGCGAGTAATCACGTCAATAAAATTTATATAATTTTTTTTATTTTCAGTCTATACTTTCCTTATATTAGATCCATAGATCTTCCTTTGTAATGGAAAGAATTTATGCTTATATGCAAGTTTAGTATCCAAAAGTGTATTATTAGCTCACTAATTCAATTTAAGATAAAAATAATATTTATTATCACATCTATTGAACCAAGTTACATATGTTTTGTTTTGCAGATTGTCAAAATATGGGTCATAAGTCACATTGGGTCAAGGCCCAATTAATAGCCCAGACCCAAGACCAGGTGTTCTCTCTTCCTCCCCTTCCTCCCCATTTGTTTCGAATTTTTTTTCATGTTTATGTGATTTGAGCTGCTAAATTATTGAAGACTCGTAGTAAATTACCAACCCCCTTAAATTGTTAAAATTTAACGCTCTTACTTCAATCGAGTCTAACTTCGTCCACTTTTTTAGTTGTCATTTGTTCTTATTCATAAATTTATGACAAAATGTAGGACTTCTTTTTGCATTCATCATTTCTGAACTATGATTTATTTTTGTTTTCACATTTAACTAACAAAGTCGTTGTAGTTTAAAGTTTGGAGATAAGGATTACGTAGGGTAAATAGTGATTGGATTATGATCTGACGGTTCACAAATAAGTACTATCAAAATGTATTCAAATAAGTTATGTTGTACTTTTATTTGGATATGACTTATTAAGTTATGACCGTAGGCTTTTCTATATCTAGTATTAATACCTTGACTTTTGTATGCTTCGTATTGAGACATTTGGTTGTAGTTCTCACTTTAGCTTCTGCATGTAGTTTCATACAGAGACAGATGGATGCATCTTTTTCTATCTTGCTTTCGTATTTTTCTTCCATTGTTGTATTATTTTATTTGTTAAGCCTTCCGCTTACGTGTCACCTTTTTTTACCACTTGGATCAACGAAAAAAGCAAAGAAAGATCGAAGAAAGTAACAACTGAGAAGAGATCTCGTCACGTGACGAGCTCGAATTTTGGGGCGTTACATTAGGCATAAAATATAAGTGGAAATATAAAAGAATAAAAGTTGATAGAAACCATTAGATCGTGATCTGATAGTTCATAAATAGACATTTATTTGAATATATTTTGATGGTACTTATTTGTGAACTGTCGGATTATGATCCAACAGTGGCCCATATATATGGGTCACTATTTGCCACATATAATCCTTATCCCCCAATTTAATATAATGTAAAAATATACGACTCATACTAGACTCTACGTAATCATGTGCACATGCCACCGTAGAGATTGAGAATCATGTCGGGCCGGGCCAATCAAATTGGATTTGAGTGGGTTAGGGCCGGGCTATGTCGAAATTGCTTCAGGCCAGTTCGGCACGGTTCAGGCCTCCGCCCAGATGGGCCATCCGAGCTGGGTTGTGACGGGCCGGGCGCCCATTTTTTTACTTTTTTTTTTTGCACTTTGAGTCAAGCTGGGCTCAATCGAAATCCGGCCCAGACCCGTTTAGAATCGTGTCGAGCCGGTAACACTGGGTGTAAGAATATAAAAGAAAATATGTCAAAATAAATAGTTTAAGGTGTAAGAATTGAACCTTCATGTGTAGTAACCACAAATTAAAATAGAAGATGTGTTGATGTACCACATTAAATATATTAAAGATGGTCAAATTATTTTTTTGTTATAAGTTTTTATATTAATATACCTAATTAAAAAATTTCAAGATTTGAATGGGGAGGGGGGGGGGGGGGGGGGGTCTGCCCTTTTATCATCTTCTTTTGCTTAAGTCAAATTTAGGTTAGTATAATTACATGTTTAACAAAAATTAAAAGTGGTTGTATTGGTTACTCTCTTTATAAATTGTAGGAGGTTGAGGGATCAAAACTAATCACATTCTTTTTTCCCACTCATAATAATATATATAAAATAAAAAATTGTGTTACACCGAGTCATGCCGGGATGGCCCGACAAAAAATCGTGCGGATCGTGGGTTGGTCCGTGCGAGCCGCATGAATGTCCATCTCTACGTCACCCGAACTGCAATCTCGCTGCACACACATCAACACGTCACTCATCATCATGTACATATGGGATCAGATAAGGGAGTAAGCTCAACCATTAACATAACACTAAGTGTGAGTTCGTATAAGTCGTAGATTAATTCTATCAGAATAAGAAGTGTGAATTCGTGTAAGTCATAGATTAGTTCTATCAGAATAAGCATGAAATAGACATATAATAAATGAAAGAGTAAATCATAATAAATGAATAGGTAATAGAAAAATAATGATTCATGCCTTTTTCATTTCTTTTCTTTTTCATATTCGTGCTCATGTTAATTATTTGTGTTCTTCATTCTTGTCTACATATTCATGGTTCTTTTTCATATTCATGTTCATAAGGACAAATCCTTCCATTCATCTTTTGACCATTCATTCTTTCATCATACCCATACATTGGAAGTGCTCTTTTTCTTTTTAGGAAAATATCATTTCAAACACAAAGGGTGCAACTATCTAGATCATAGTGGGCTAGTGGAGGATCAGTGCCATAGTCAGCCCCGTCGAGCAAGATGACATTGCACAAGACGAAAACATCGATAGGGAAGAACTCTCATCTAGATAGACAAATGATAATAATTTATCATCCATGGGTCTCTTTTTCAATTCGTGGATTGATCAAGGCCATATGGAGTATAGCTTCATTCCATCTTTAAATTCATATCATTCAATTTTCAATCAGGTGGAGGAATGCTTATCAAATTGAGGGGTTCAATTAAAGTCGTGTTCTTCTTGTCCACATATCATTAACGTGTCATTTGAAAAGGAGCGAACACCCGTTTATCAGTATTCTTCGATTGATCGAAAAGAGAGCGGTTGACTGTTCTATGTTCATTCATCATTTACTTCATAAGGATCATTGTCATTCATTGTCGATGTTTTTATTTAAGAACACAATCATAATAGTTAATCAACACTACAGAGATGGCCATGAGGTAGATTAGAGGCATAATTAAATGTATATTATCATTGAAATCGGATATGATATAAGTACATGAATTAATGGTCAAAAATCATAAAATTATCATTCTAATGGTTAGAACCCCAGGCAAGTACGGGTAGAACTCGAGTCGATTTGCGATGGAGTTCATCTCAAAAATTCCGAGCAGAACCCGAGCTGGGTGTGGGTTATACCCGGGCTGAGTCGAGAGATGATCGGATCGGAAAGGTCATTCTGCTCGATCGTCTTCTTCAATTGATACTCGAGGCAGGTTGGGCAAAGCCCGGGCCGGGTTGGTTCTATGGCTGCAATTTGGAGAGCTCGACCATGATGGATTCGGGCCGAGTACCAATTCGGTTCGCGTCGCAACTCGGGCCGGGTTCTCATTCTGCAGAAAATCACGTTTTGAATCATTTCCTTCTCTTAATGATTTCAAATGACATATATAAGTGTTTCAAGTTCATAAACACAAGGAAAACATATTTGATCATCTACTTCGTACCGGATCGAACTAAGCATGCATAAGTTCCTAGAGTTCACGAAAATCAATCTAAAGTTTTAGGAATTCATATGCTACGACTTCTACGCATGCAACCAAAGATTTTCACCTAACTAAAACCTTAGAAACATGCTTCAATTCATCTAGAACTAAGCTATAAAATATATCCCGAAATCACACTTCTTGACCTACAATTTTCGATTTGTCGGTGCGTTGCTTCATCCCTTTGTCGGAGTGAGTCTTCAGTTCCTTCGTTGTTGCCCTCCGACATCCTCTGTGTCTATGGGTGTCGCCGACGTCATCCTCTCTTCTCCTAGCCACGACCAACGCCAAGCAACATGAATCGGATGAGAGAAAAATAAAAGAAAATGTGAGAAGAAGGGGATGGGAGTTTTAAGGTGTGGATTTGTCCCTTGCTCTCCCGCTCCGTGAACGGCTGGCCCCATTGAAGAGGGGAGAGGGAGAGCCGAGCTCTCCATTCGTTTCCCCTTCTTTTTATATGGTGTGGCATTACACCTAACATATAATTTGAAAATAATGCTGGAAAGGAAGATGAGTCTTGTTTATCGTTCATCTTTTCAGATGACTTTTTGGACCTTGCATGGATAATATTTTAAATATTAACAATATAATATGACTTAAATATATATATATATATACTATTGACAATATAAATATAAAACTTAACAACAACAACAATAATAAAGCTTTATCCAACTAGGTGGGGTCGACTACATAGATCATACGACGTCATTCCGCTCTATAAGTAACCAAATCTTTCGGTATATTATTCACCAATAGATCTTGCTCTATTAGTTCGTCAAGTGTCCGCTTTGGCCTCCCTCTTCCTTTTTTAATCGGACTTCAGATTATTTGATCTACTCTTCTTATTGGCGCATCTAATGGTCTTCTCTGAACATGACCAAACCATCTCAAACGATTATCTATTATTTTCTCACTAATAGGAGCCACTCCGACTCGTTCACGTATATGATCATTCCTAATCTTATCTAATCTTGTATGACTACACATTCATCTCAACATCCTCATTTTGGCTATCCCCACTTTACGTTCATGTTGTCCTTTCATAGCCCAACATTCACTACCATATAACACTGCCGGTCTTATAGCAGTACGATAGAATTTTCCTTTAATTTTATTGGGTACTTTTCTATCACAAAGAACTTCAGTGGCTTTCCTCCACTTACACCAACTAGTTTGAATTCTATAATTAACATCGTCATCAATCTCACCATCTTGTCTTACAATTGATCATAAATATTTAAACTTTGTCACTTGAAAAATTATATCATCCCCTAGTCTAACTTCTAAATTGTCTCTAAGTTATTTATTTGTGAAATTATTATGCATATATTCTGCTTTATTCCTACTTAAACGAAAATCCTTTGACTCCAACATATTTCTCCATATTTCCAATTTTGTATTAATCTCTTCTCTTGAATCCGCTAAAAGTACTATTTCATCCGCAAATAGTATGCACTTAGGTACCTCCTGTGTGATGCTCTCGGTTATAGCATCGATATCTAAGTTAAATAGATACGAGCATAAAACTGATCTTTGATGTAGGTCAATTCCTATAGGAAATTCATTTGTCTCACCTTCGGGTGTCCTAACCCTAGTCAATGTCCCATCGTACATATCTTGTATTACCTTAATGTAGGCAACACTCACCCTCTTCTTTTACAAGGCTTTTCAAAGTGCATTCCTTGGTACCCGATCATACGTCTTCTCTAAGTCAATAAAAGCCATATGTAAGTCTCTTCTCCTACTTCGATACTTCTCCATCATCTCCCTTAGTAAATAAATCGTCTCTGTAGTGGATCTTCCTAGCATGAACCCAAATTGCCTCTCAGAAATACTAGTCTACATTCTCAATCTATGCATAATTACTTTTTCCCATAATTTCATTTTGTGACTCATAAGTTTAATCCCTCTATAATTTGCACAATTCTGAATATCCCCTTTATTTTTGTAAATAGGAACTAATGTACTTAATATCCAATCATCAGGCATCTTTTTCGACCATAAAATTTCATTAAATAGTTTACATAACCACAACACACATTTTTCTTCTAAACATTTCCAAACTTCAATCGGTATACCATCCGGTCCAACGGCTTTATCATTTTCCATTTTCTTAAGAACTTCACTAACCTCAAAGACTCTAATTCTACGATAAAATGACCTATTAAGCTCACGTTCGCTAACTGTCAAGTCCTCCAAACCACAACGGGAACATTCACATTCATCATTAAATAGCTTATAGAAATACTCTTCCCATCTGTTCTTAATATCCCCTCTATAACTAAAATCTTGTCAACTTCATTTTTTATGCATCTTACTTGATCCAAATTTCTCGACTCCTCTTTATTCCTTACAATTTTGTAAATCCTTTGTTCATTAGCCTTTGTCCTTAACTCCTTATAAAATCTATCATATGCTTTAGCACGAGCATCACTAACTGTCTTCTTAGCCTCCCTTTTCGTTAAACGATATTTTTTTCAATTATCAAAACTATTATCCAAGTGTATCGCCTTTTAATCTTTCGATAAAAAACTGTTCGAGATTTTGGTTTTATACATTTCATTTACATATCAAGAACTAACAATTTATGTTGTGTAGTCACCACATGCTTAGGAATTACTTTGCAATTAGTACATCGTCTTTTATCAGTATTTCTTGTCAAGAAAAAATCGATTTGATACTTATGAGTTCCACTTTTGTATGTGATTAAATGTTCATCTATCTTTCTAAAATAAGTGTTGATAATCTTAAGGTCGTATGCTAAAGAAAAATCAATAATAGTTTGTCCTTCCTCATTCAACTTCCCAAAACTAAAACCACCATGAACCCTTGTATGTGGTCCTGCCTCTTTACCAACATGACCATTAAGGTCTCTCCCAATATAAACTTTCTCGGTTGTTAGTATACTTTCAATCAAATCCTCTATATCTACCCAAAACTTCTCCTTGAGATGTGATTCTGCTCCTACTTGGGTTGCATATGCACTAATAATTTCATAGTCTCCTTTCCAACAATTACTTTCACGGATATGATTCGATCCTCAATTGTTTTAACTTTCACAACATTCTTCCTCCATTCTGCATCCACGATAATACCAACACCATTCCTTCCTTTTACCTTACCTGTGTACCAAAGTTTGGAACTATTTAACCTAATCTCTTTACTTCTCTCTCCTACCCATCTAGTTTCTTGCAAGCATAAGATACTAATCTTACGCTGATCCATTACTTGTGCCACCTCGAGACGCTTCCCATTCAACGTCCCAATGTTCCAAGAACCTAATCTGACCTTAGTCTCATGAATTAACTTCTTTAACTGCCTTCGTCCATTAGAGTGTGGTAGCCCTTGCTCATTTAACACTGCATTCAGGCGAGGATGCAGCGGCTCTTGCTCTCTTATCACTGTACTCGAGTTGTACAGCGTGTTACTTACGGGTAACGACCTAACATTAACACAATATATTCGTTGATTCATGTTCATGAGATTCGACAGGGTTTTACGCTAGTTGTCGAGGCCTAACACAACTCTCCTTCTTTATTCGGGCTTGGGACCGGCTATAAAACATAGGCGGAGTTATAAATATAAAACTTAATAGGGAAAAAATTGATATGTCAATCAAGAATTTGTTATCAAGATCTCATCGTAAGAGTGTAAATCTTACAATCCTACTTGAGATTTATAATCACAATCTGACATTTGAAATCATTTTTGTATGTTCCTAAGATCCAAACATTGTTTCATTTTTTTTTTTGTATTTTTTTTTCAATTTGGTACTTTTGACCAATTGCAACATAATTTTTGGAGAAATAAAATTAAGAAGAAATTGATGATTTGCTACAATTAAAATTTTAAATTTCTATTTAACAAAACAAATTAATTAATATATATATATATATATTAAAAGCTAATTTATATAATTTCTTTCATACTAATCATATTACTATATTTTTTAATCAATTCATATTAAATTATTACATAAGTAATTTATGTATACACTGTGTAAAAAATCTTAATGGGATAATAGTTAAGTTAATATTATCTATAATCAAAAGCATTATAAATTTATAATATATGTATATTATATATTAAATTATTTTTAAATATATGTATGAATTTATAATATAAATGAATGATTTGTAAATAGAAAAACGGGTTCTTTGGCTCCTAGAAATCTACAATTTTTTGAGGGGGCCATACGAAGATTTACCAATTGATCGGGTTTCTAAACATCTGTATAAAATATTAATTGCAAGTTAAGTTGTGCATCAAATATTAATTGCTAGTTATTCCAATCCAACCCATCAAATTAGTTGGCAGCATTAATTAGTGAGATTAACTTCGAATTACCGAAGAAGGCAAGTTCTCGTTTTAGATCAACAAGATTGTGCGTGTCCTCCTCTACACCCAAACCATCTGCTGTATAACCTCCGACCAAAACCGTCCGTTTATTCAGGGGGTTCATCAAACACCGTTGATTTCGGGCGTCTTTTCGTGTACTAACACGTGGGAGACTCGCACCCAAGACAGCAGGAGAAGGCCAACTTTGCCTGCTCCCAGGATATCGCAACAAACTAATAAATAATTAAGACTGCAACGGATTTGGGCGAATTCGCAAAAAAAAAAAAAAAAAAAAAAGAGAGAGAGAGAGAAAAATAAACCTAGGAAAAAAGCAAGCATGGGCGAGCATAAAATTGTCAAAAGCTCCGTCCAAGGTAAAGATCGATAACTGGATTCCTCGTCAACTTTTTGATCCTTTTTTTTAATCTTGTTCAGCTTTTGGGCTAATTTGTGCTGCTGTTGTGGTATTTTTTTCTCCTGTTTTTGGCATAAGAATGTGCTTTAGGATCACAAGTTTCTTGTTAAGATTGCATCCGATTTTTCAGATTAACTTGTCACATCTTTGTTATCTCTTGCCTTTTTTGATCTGTGTAATGACATGCGTTTGATGTTTTGCCAAACAGAAGCAGTTATCGCCGGATTTAAGACTGCTGCAGTTACTTGCATAATCACGGCAGTTCCCACGGTTTTGCCCCTTTTTTCCTGTCTATTAGTCTTTCCCTCAAGAATTCTTAACTTTTAAAATTATCATGAATGAGTAGAGTTGTAATTGAAGGTAGCATACGAAAAGCAGGTCGTTGGCGACATTAGGATTTTCTACTTTGCAGTCACTAACCAGGCACTTATTAGTCAACTATGGAGATCATCCCTATCATAAGTCGAATGTTAAGATGAATTATTAAATCTGCTGTTGTTGCTTTCTTACGGATATTTTCTTTTGTTGTTGTGCAGTTGGTTGGTTGCCGCGTCATTCCTTGGGCCAAGTCTAATCTGAACTATACTGCACAGGCGCTCATTATTTCAGGAGGTAATCTGCCTTACATGATTATTGAATCTGTTGATTCTCTATATGAAACGTGAGCTAAGGAGATGAATCGTCAGAATTCCACTATACGCAAAATAGAGAGTTCATGTTTAAAAGTTGAAACATTAATTTTCCAGCATACCAACAGAAGTCCTCTTCTACCACGGGTTCTCTTTTTTCTTTCTCAATGTTCATTGTTCTAAAGTTTGCAATAAAATTCAGGACAAATCGACATCAACGATTATTATCTCTTCTGGAAAATGTTTAAGATATGTTAAGCTTGTCCCAGAGGAATTAGTTGCAGGCGATACACTTGGACAATAGATCTGACAATTGAGAAAAGTATCGTGTGGCGAAAAGGGAGGCTAAAAAGGCAGTTAGTGATGCTCGTGCTAAAGCATACGAGGGGTTTTATAAGGAGTTAGGGACAAAGGCTGGTGAACAAAGGATTTACAAGATTGCAAGGAATAAAAAGAATGAGTCGAGAGATTTGGATCAAGTAAGATGCATAAAAAATGAAGTTGGCAAGGTTTTATTTACTGAAGGAGATATTAAGAACGGATGGGAAGAATATTTCTATAAGCTATTTAATGATGGATGTGAAGGTTCCCGTTGTGATTTGGAGGACTTGACAGTTAGCGAATGTGAGCTTAATAGGTTATTTTATCGTAGAATTAGAGTCTCGGAGGTTAGCGAAGCTCTTAAGAAAATGGAGAATGGTAAAGCTATTGGACCGGTATACCGATTGAAGTTTGGAAATGTTTAGGAGAAAAAGGTGTGTTGTGGTTATGTAAACTATTTAATGAAATTTTACGATCGAAAAAATGTCTGATGATTGGAGATTAAGTACATTAGTTCCTATTTACAAAAATAAAGGGGATATTCAGAATTGTGCAAATTATAGAGGGATTAAACTTATGAGTCACACAATGAAATTATGGGAAAAAGTGATTGAGCATAGATTGAGAATAGAGACTAGTATTTCTGAGAGACAATTTGGGTTCATGCCAGGAAGATCCACTACAGAGGCGATTTATTTACTAAGGGGGATGATGGAGAAATATCGAAGTAGGAGAAGAGACTTACACATGGCTTTCATTGACTTAGAGAAGGCGTATGATCGGGTACCAAGGGATGTACTTTGGAAAGCATTGCAAAAGAAGAGGGTGAATGTTGCCTACATTAAGGTAATACAAGATATGTACGATGGGGCATTGACTAGGGTTAGGACACCCGGAGGTGAGACAAATGAATTTCCTATAGGAATTGGCTTACATCAAGGATCAGCTTTAAGTCCGTATCTATTTAACTTAGTTATCGATGCTATAACCGAGAGTATCACAGAGGAGGTACCTAAGTGCATGTTATTTGCGGACGATATAGTACTTTTAGCGGATTCAAGAGAAGAGATTAATACAAAATTGGAAATATGGAGAAATACGTTGGAGTTAAAGGGTTTTCGTTTAAGTAGGAATAAAACAGAATATATGCATAGCAATTTCACAAATAAACAACTTAGAGACGGTTTGAAAGTTAGGCTAGGGGAGGATATAATTCCTCAAGTGACAAAGTTTAAATATTTAGAATCAATTGTAAGACAAGATGGTGAGATTGATGACGATGTTAATCATAGAATTCAAGTTGGTTGGTGTAAGTGGAGGAAAGCCACTGGAGTTCTTTGTGATAGAAAAGTACCCAATAAAGTTAAAGGAAAATTCTATCGTACTGCTATAAGACCGGCAGTGTTATATGGTAGTGAATGTTGGGCTATGAAGGGACAACATGAACGTAAAGTGGGGGTAGCCGAAATGAGGATGCTGAGATGGATGTGTGGTCATACAAGATTAGATAAGATTAGGAATGACCATATACGTGAACGAGTCGGAGTGGCTCCTATTAGTGAGAAAATGGTAGAGAATCGTTTGAGATGATTTGGTCATGTTCAAAGAAGACCATTAGATGCGCCAGTAAGAAAAGTAGATCAAATAATCTGGAGTCCGATTAAAAGAGGGAGAGGGAGGCTAAGGCGGACACTTGGCGAACTAATAGAGCAAGATCTATTGGTGAATAATATACCGAAAGGTTTGGTTACTAATAGAGCGGAATGACGTCGTATGATCCATGTAGCCGACCTCACCTAGTGGGATAAGGCTTTGTTGTTGTTGTTGTTGTTGTTGTATGAATACTTTATACCTTAGTTTCAATCTTATTCAAAGGCATGCACCATATATAGCAAACCTCATATGGTCATAAAGTTACTGTAACATATCAGGTGCGTGAATAACAGTTAGAAGTCAGATGGATAAATGTATTTGTCAGATCAAAAGTTTGTCCATGGATGTTTGATTGTTTCATGACTTTTACCTATGGTATTAGATATTCAATGGCCATTCTTTTTTGTTCATTTAATTTGCTGCCAACACTTATTTCAAAGGTAAATACATTTTTATCTAGACCTCTTGTAAAACCGTAGAAAGCAAATTAGCAAGCTCAGTATTGCAAACAGAATAATAGTTAGTTTCATAGAGTTAAGGGGCATAAAAGTAAAAAGAGATGTCACAATTATAGTGCAAAAGACAGCATGAACACTGTTTATAGTCCATCACTATTTCCTCTGAATGAATTTAGCTTTATACAGTAAGCTACTATAAAATATACTTTAAATAACATGGACAAGTGAATCTAATGTCCTTTGTTTAGTTCTCAATCTCACCGTTGAGAAGCTGTCTTTAATAGTGGATATGATGATGTTGCAAGTATTCAATCCCATGATTTGTGTCATTCTTTCTGAATGCAAATGTTATGTGATAGATGTTATCTATACTAGACTGACTATTCAGAAATATGAGATGCACATCAAAGGATAATGAAGCTTCTTTGCTCATTCCTTAAGATCAAATTAACAATCAATTTATGAAGAAATTAAAGATTTATCTTTGTACTTTCCCATCTTTAAATCATGCCTTTTGAGATTTAATCTTCTAGCTCAATTTTCATTTCATGTATTTAGAAAGACATGTTTAATTCTTCTAAAAAAAAGACGTTTAATTTAGTAAGATTCCTTTTCTAAAAAAATAATAAGAATCTATTCCCTGCTCTTATATTGCTGACTATGATATAGTATGAGTATCTGATCTAGCTTTTCTGTAGCTTGTATTTAGGCCCTAACAAAAAAATCAGCCAAATCTCTAGAAAGTTTATCTATATCCAATGTCTAAAAGAAATATCTTCTAAGAAGATATGCTTTTATTGCAACTGCATAATAATATACATCAATGCATTTTGTAGGATATCCAGAATCCTCTGCATATCAGGACTAATCCAGAATCATCTGTTAATCAATGAAATTTAAGACTTGAAAAGAAATTGTGGGAATGCACATGTTCTTGCATTACGCTTTGAACTCTTTTTGGTACCTTGCATTATTTTGTCCATGATAAGGAGCTTGTTTCTTTTTCGGCATTATCATCAGGTGCTTGAATTGCTGCTTATATTGTGACATTTTTGTCATGCTTACAAATGCAATGTCTGAACTTACAGAAGTGGGAAACAGGAATGTAGGTTTAGTCGTTCAATAAATAATTTAGTATTTAAGAAGACAGGTTTTACTGAAATAACGAATTAAACTGCCAACAATCAGATATGTCTATAAGGACAATTAGTCACCGTTTTCAGGCAATTGAAACTGGAAACTAACTTATTTTGGAAGCGTCACTGTTGGGAGATATTTGTCTTCAGCGCTCCTGATTGGAATCAAACTAGTCATGATATTGTAGGCATATATATATATATATATATAGATGTATGTATTAGGGTTAACAGGGCTAACCTAAGCTACTTATGTTCCCCAAGTAATCTCTATAGATTTTCTTGGTTGGCAGAATGGCTTTGGGTGAGCCTCTATAATTTTTTCCCCTTGAATAGTTTCTACTTTCCACGGTTGTACACTTGAAGAAATCCAGAATAGCTGTATATAGCCAACTGTGATATGTTTTCACTAACCTTTTGCCTCTTTCTTTCCAACAGCCTCGATTGCTGGATTTTTCATCACTGCTGACAGAAGTATTTTAAGCAGTGCAAGGGGGAACACTATTGGGAAGTATGAAAAGAAAGCTTGAGAAAGTGGGGGTTTGATATTGATCAGAATGATCATAATAAGTTTCGAGTCTTGCTGTATGAATATAACTTCTGCCGTTCATAAAATATAACTCTGGGTGACTTGCTCTTTTTTTTTCATTGTATGATTCTACAAGTTGGAATCTAGATTTTGAAACCTTGGCTTTCTCATATGTTATTTATATATCTTGAATGTATGAATAGCTGTTTGGCATGTTTAGACGAGGTAATAAGAATCTGTCGTACTTGAACGACCTTGGCAGAAGAACTTGCATATTCAAAACCTTTCGTGGAAGAGCATCACAAGAAAAATACACATGCGCATGGAGAAACATACATGATAATCATCAGGCATGTTGACAATTTGTGCTAAATCTTGAGCCAAAGCCCGTATGACTTTAGATTATTGATAATCTGAAAATTAAATTAACTTATTTGGGCCATCAATCATATTACTTAAGTTGAATTGTCTATTTATACATATTGTTGTGAAGTGATAATTTACTAGAAAGGAGGCGTCTATTCATATTGTCACTCCGCGAAAATTCACTTTTATTTTCTTCCACTTTTACTCTTTCCGATTTTTGAAAAAAATAAAAACATGAAATAATATAAACAAATTTCATAATAATAATAATAATAATAATATTAATATTAATAATAGTAGTAGTAGTATTTATTTACTTAAATTATTGTTATTCATGCGAATATAATACTATTAGTTATTATTTAAAATATTATTTAATGTGTATTAAATATTTTTCGTGTGAAATCTATGTCAAACGATTAATAATAACAAAAAATAATTTTATAACATAATAAGTTATAAAAAATAATTATATCTATTATAATAATGTGCATATGTTTGTAATGTTTTAAAAATGATGAATATAATTATTGTTGATAATTTGAATTATTTTTTTATTATCATCAATTATCTAAAATATTTATAAAGAAATATATCAAAAAAAATTAAAAATAATGTAAGACGTTTGACACACATTAGACCCTTTAAAATATTACATATATTTTCTATCATTATTCTTATATAAAAATGTATAAATTATTTATAATTGGATTTTTTAAATTTGTTAACACTAACTAACTTCAAGAAACCAGTGACCGAAACTCAAGCATTCTGAATTCTTGCTTCCAGCAAGAAGCAAGAACTTTTTTTATTTCAGCATAATAGGCCTAAAGGTAGAGCCACGTACTTTTGGCCCTACTTTTAGGCCTATTTATTAATTATATATTTAATAAAATTTTTATTAAAATTTTAAAAATTTTCTGATTGCACATAAAATAAAGATAAACTAGTTATCATTTGACCAAGTTGGAAATGAGCTATAGGATCTAATATCTTATTGAAACAAATACGTCAAAAGAAGTATCTTATCACGGGAAGTCCACGAGGTTGACTGGCTTGCAACCGCAGCAAGAAAACAAGCATTTTATAAGGGTGACTTAATATCTCAATGTCTCCGAGTTAAATTTGTAATTGGAATATCTCCTATTTTAATTTTCTTATACGTTCTCCTATTGTAACGCTGACATGGTACAATAAAAATATATTAAAAATAAAAAAGAGGGGTTCCCCTCTCCTCTTCGGGATCAGCCCTTGTGCGTCTCCCTCAGCGAGCACACATAGGGGGTGACACATCCCTTCTCTCCGTCGCTAGTGTCACGTCGCTAGTGTCATATGCACGAGGGAGAAAAAGGAGGCGCCCGGCCCTCGTGCATCTCCCCTGACGAGCATGCCCGACTCCTTAAGCTTCACCTCTCCGCAATGTTCTTCCTCTCCTCCTCATTTAGCGGCATCGCCACCGCTCTTTAGTCCTATTCGATATTGAGGAGGATCGCATCAACATGCTTCCAGACCGAGACCTCATTTCGGAGATTGACACCCTCGTCGAAATAGTCAAGGAGATGTGCCTGACACCGATATTTGTTGGCGGAAAGGGCAACAAGCATTACTAGAAAACTGGGGATTACAGACCGTATGTAATTTTCTCAAAAACCGTCGGAAACGATGTTTCTGACGGAATCGGGACGTTCGAAAAATGATCGTCACAAATCAATTTTCGACGGTTGGGAAAGAACCGTCGAAAATTTCGACGGATTTTTCGACGGTCGTGACCGTCGATATTTGCGGCGGTCAATGAAATCGTCGAAAATTCGGCGGTTACAACCGTCGATATTTCCGACGATCGACAAAATCGTCGAAAATCTCGACGGTCGTCGGGCAACCGCCGAAGTTTTGACGGTCAAAACCGTCGCAAAGAATTTTTATAATATAAAAAAAATTAGCCGGGCAGCGGCCGATGTCGGATTCGGCAGCCAGCCGACCGAGGTCAGATCCGGCCGCTGGGGTCGGATCCGACCGCCAGGCGGGCGATCCGACTGTTGAGGGTCGGATCCGAACGCCCGGCGGCGGATCCGACCGCTGGGGGCCGGATCCGATCGCCTAACGGTCCGGGCCGGGGAAAGAGAGAAAGAGACGCCGACGGTCGACGCTGATGTCCGGTCATAAGCTCGCCGACCGAGAGAGAGAGAGGGGGAGAGGGAGAGGGGAGGGAGAGAGAGGGGGGGGGGGAGAGGATGGGGGTATTATATATATAGGTGGAAAGTTGAGAAAGCGGGAAAATGCAAAAAAAAGCGGGATAATAAAATTTTAATTACCGACGGCTTTGACCGTCGAAAAAGTAAATATTAATTATTTTTAAAATTACCAACAGCTATGATTGTCAAAAATTATTTAATTGTAAAAATAAAATACTATATTTAGTTATATTTAATATTTATTTTTTATTTTACCAATGGTTTGAACAGTCGCTAATCATTACCGGCGGTCGGAAACCATCGAAAATTGCGACGGTTTGGACTGTCACAAATTATATTAATAAAATAATCATATATTATATTATTATAAATTTACCGGCGGTTACGACCGTCGAAAATTCGGCAGATTTTGCGACGGATGGATATCCGTCGGAAATATCGACGTTCTTAATAATCGGAAAATAAAATAATATAATAAATTACATAATTTATTATTTTCATTTCCGACTGTCATAACCGTCGAAAAATCCGTCGGAAATTGCGACGGATGAATATCCGTCGGAAATATCAACGTTCCTAATCGTCAAAAAATAAAATAATAATATAATAAATTACATAATATCCGATTTTTATTGTCGACGGGCATAACCGTCGGAAAATCCGTCGGAAATTGCGATGGATGAATATCCATCGAAAATATCGACGTTCCTAAATGTCAAAAAATAAAATAATAATATAGCAAATTACATAATCTATTATTTTCATTTTCGACTGTTGTAACCGTCAAAAAATTCGTCGAAAATAATTCTACGAATTTCTATTCGTCGAAAATTGTCCGTCATAAAATGATAATTTTCTTGTAGTGAAGCTGATGTCGATGATCACGCATAGGAGAGCCGGCGAGGGAGAAGGGGGGGTGCGTCGCGTCCGTCTGGGAGACGCACAGGGGTCGACATCACCCGAAGAGGGGAGAGGGTGCTGGCCCCATATTTTTTCTTTTCTTTTTTTTAAAAAAATAATATTATTTTTATTATATTTAATATTATTTTGTTAATTTTTATTGTGTCATGCCAGCATTACAATTGGGGAATTAGCTATTGCCGATGAAGTGGACGAAGTATGAAAGAAAATTAAACTTGAAGAATATTCCAATTATAAATTGAAGTTGTAGGACCATTGAGATATTGAGTCAAAGTTGAGGGATGTAATTTACCCCATTTGTAGAGTGCTTAGCTAAGTTTATAATATAAATAATTTTAAATTATTTTTCATGCTTGATAACTAATATTGAAAAGATAAAAACATGTTTGCCAACTTATAAGTCGAAATAATAAAACGATCAACTTATATTTCTTTTACTTATGAACCCTAATTTATCATTATGTGTTCAACATTTTAAAAATACTTTCACATATATTTTTTTCTCTCACATCTTTTTTTTTCATTGGAGCACGTTTCTTCCCTTCCTTTTTTATAAAATATATATTAATTTTGTCATATATAATAAATCATATCATCATAATTTTTTATTTATGTATTATGATTAAACAATAATTAAAACTAACTTATTATTTATGACCAAATAATTTATTATTTATCATCAATATATTTATTACAGACACATAATTACTTTAATAAGCTTCAAACGCTTAAAGAGATTATTTGCATCAGAAGAGGATTATGATATTGTTCTCATATTTTAATCTATGTGGGTTCATTTACAATTATTGTAAGAGCAATGTAAAGTTGGAACTTCTTTGAAACATTTGTGTAGGTGGGGCAAATGTGAGGGCATCAAAATTTTATTTCAGAACTAAATTTTGACATCAAAACACATCCAAAATACTTATAACTAGAATTATAAGCATTCAGTTACAGAAAGATATATTTATAGAGAGTAAATCCATCACCTTTATTTTTATTTTAAATTGAATTATTTACATGTCAATTTTTATAATCAGCTAATCATTAGACTTTTTACTTATATATTATATATTAAAATAGTTTGTAATTAATATATAAAGGATATTTGAATAATTTATTAGTAAATAATAATTTGTTATTAATTACTTTTTAATTTTTATTATTATCCCATATTTTAATATGTACTTTGTTATTTTTTAAGTTGAAGTTATTATCAACACTATAATCTATAAATAATTTGTTATTCGCAGAAGCTACACGGGCCACGGCCGATTACTTCTTAGGCGGTACGTTGTGGGCCTGTGGAGATATTTTAGTTGGGCCTTTTGGGTGTTGTCATTTGGGGCTGGTGTTCACAGGCCCTACGGTCCTTGGTCTGGAAATAAGATAAGATACAATAAAATAAAATGTTGTACAAAATTCAGATGGGCGATCGATGCCTGTAAAATTTGTATTCAGATCAATGTGGCTCGTAATTTTAGTACATGATTAATGGACCTCTGCACCCTCGAAATTATGTCACGAATTCATCCCCACAAAAAAACTTTAAATTGCAATCACGTAGAAAGAAGAACATATAAAATTCTGTTGATACATTGATTAATCTCTTTCGCAAAACAATTTGTTCTTTTTTTTAGTAAAAAATATGGAACAGGTGACATTGTCATGTGACACTTGGCAGGAAACTATTAGCGGGCATCAAAATCCGCAGCGTGCTCTGTTTGCTTTTGCTATCCCCTCTTTTTTTCCAATGGGCAGGACAAAATAATCTGCAACATGACACGAAGATATTTAATCAGCACTTTGTTCTTATCCTCTTTCCTCCGTCTCCGGTCCTTTGATCCACCACAACGTTCAGATAACCTCTCAACCACGCACGAGCTAAACCTTCACCAACGGCCATATTACTGACACGTTCCCCCATACGACTTGTCTTTCTGCATTCGTGTCCAAAACCACCACATACTTAACATATCACGGTGGCGCATCTGATGCTTTGGGCCCTGTTATAAGATCACGACTCATGAGACAAGGAGAGTGAGAAAGAACATAGGAGAGAGAGAGAGATGGACGGCGGTGGGAAGAAGGGGGCGCGAGGGCAGGCGAAGGTGGAGCGGAAGGATCGGAAGTCAGCGACGGGCATGACCGGCGAGCCGAAGAAGGGAGGGCACGGGGGGAAGTTCACTTGGGCCGGCGACGAGAAGAACATGGCGGACGACGGCATGGAGAACGGCGCGCTGGACGCCAGGGACCCCAACTACGAGGACCCCGAGGAGGAGGAGGAAGTGGCAGCTTGATGAGCTGCGAAATTGTTCTTAATGGCCTCTTTTTTTCTCGAGTGTGATAAATAACCCGCAAAGTTGTCCCCTTTTCCTGCTCCCATTTCAGATTAATCAGCATTTTCTCCTACATATTTTCTTGTGCTCTGTTCCTAGTAGCAGCAGGTGTTTGATCACAAGTAAATGTGCTGGTATTATGCCATACTGAAATGACTGTGTGATGGTGATAAGAATAAATTTTTTTATAACTTTGTTAATAATGTAATGTATAAAAAAATTTCTTAAGGATTGTTCTGGAATGAACATTTTTCTTACAGTAAAGATGAAGAACATGTCAATGGAGAAAAAAAAAAGATGAACACATCAAGCAGGCAGCGGTCACCTTTTCCTCTTTTTCATATATGTAGCATTAATTTAGATTTTTTTCCCCATCTTTAGATACCTAAAAAGCATTGGACTATCTATAGTAAATTAGTAGTTTATGGATTAAGTATTTGATATCACAATACAATTTCTATGTTAATTAAAATTGAATTGCAGAATAATTTAAGAGCTGGCAATGGGTATACACACCACAATTTATATTTAACCAAGTGCTTATGCTATATATGTAATATCGAAAAGATTTAACATTCGTGTGAATCAATGAGTTCTATGAAAGTTTAACGGGTTAATAAATAGATGACTCAAAAATGAGGTCAACTGGTCAAAATAAAGTATATGTTTATAATTTAAATCTTTCCATTTCAATTAAATCGAATTGTATTAATAGGGTACTTAGTAGTTAAAAACTTATTATCCTGCTGATGCTTCAAAGGTAATGGCATTTTGCGCCTGCCTAAAATGATGACGATCAGGGTGCCAAATTTGGACTCGAATTAAAACTTGATCTGCAATTAAAATAGTTGCTTGGCTTACAAATCATAATGCCTGCAGTCTTCTGGCCCCTGCTGCCTGCTGGGCTTCATTATTACTGCCAACCATTATTTGTTTGTTTGAAAGTTAAAGTAAAGCTGATAATTGAACCGAAATCTGCAAAGATTAGTCCCCAAAAATATCCCATGAATTCTGCAAATACTTCTGCTTAACTATTACAGATACGGATAATTTGGCCAACATTAATTTCGGTATCTGGTCCATGGTGCTAACTCGTACTTCAAAGTTCGACGAACCGAATGAAAATGACCAGCAGATTGGAATCTCCGATCATTGTATAATTTTTACACTAATGATCAGAATCACCATCACCCTTCATTTTCAAGTTTGCCTTCTTTCTACAACTTTTCTCTTTGGATGAGCTCGCTTAAGTAAAATATTGAATTCGAATTTTTGTGAATGTAAAAAAATTTTATTAGTAGGCAACACAGAACGACCTAATCAATTCCTCGAAATCCTATTGTTCCATCTGCTAAAATGTTAAATTGACAATTTCTGAAGCTTCATCCGTCCAAAGAATGATCATGGTTGAACTGAATCCAATTTGACTTTGAATTCGATTCAATGATTTTAGGTTTAATTTGGAATTTGGATCCGATTCTTCGAGTCACGTTGGCTTCCATTGGGACTTCAACCTGATCCAACCCATCGGTTTGAATTAAGTGAGTTATTTGTTTTTACTTTGCATTATTTAATTTAAAAAGTTGTATTCAGTATTTTATTTTTAAGCATAAAATAAATTCTTAAATATTATTTTCACATCTAATTATTTCATTTCGATAGTTTTGAAAAGTTCTAAATCAGATATAATCCTTAAGTTAATCTTGTTCCAAATGGTATTATTTTAACACAACTATAGAGAATGGAGGAAAAAAATCACTTTAATTCTTCTTATTTGGAAAAGATATAATGGAGGAGAAGAGAAAATTAAACTCTTCTTTCTAAAGAGTTAAAAATCAATTTAACCCCAAATAGGGTGATAGAAGTTTCTTGTTCGATACCTTACTTTTTCATCAACCTTTTACCTATCATGTTATGAGAGAAGGAAAGAAAGAAAGAAAAACATGCCTAGAGATGCAAAACAGATGTAATATATTTTTGTTTTCACATAAAAATAAAATTCTTTTGGAAAATAAACTATGAAGATTATGAATGACCATTTTCTTCTATTGGCTTATTACTGATATCATGCATCATGCAAATTATAATTTATAATGTTCATTAATCATTTATACCCTATTTGGTATAAGAACAAAATATTGTTCTCACTATTTTTTTTACCAAACACCAATTTTAGAAACATATAGATCACATATTAATCATTGTAGAATTAAAAAAAAAGTAGAGAATAAATTTTTCTCGCTTCGCCTTTCTCATCGTAAGAACATAGTGACAACAAACCAAACTTGTTCTAGAATTGATTAACTATTTACCAAACTAACACTTGTAGAGTATATATATGTTGGTGTAGATCTATATGTATAAATCAACTTTTTTAAGTAATTTGCAAGTACAAATGAGTGAGTGTGTGTGTGAGAGAGAGAGATAGATACAAGTTGGCAACTTAATTCAAGTAGGATCTTAATTTCTACAAAGACACTATAAATCAATTTAAAAAAGAACATTTCTTCAGCTATTAAAATCAATTTATAATGCAATGTTGATTTAGAACCATAGCGGATGACATTAGGGACACATACCGTTTGTGACCCATGATTATAAATAAAATGGCACATTAAACGCCAAACCTCTTTGTTCACGAGTGACATCGTTGGCTGTATTTTTCTTTTTCTTTTCCGATATTTAAGAAAAAATATATAAAAAATTATCTAAAAATTATAGAAGTTTTAATGCCTTGAACCCTGTATATAAGTTTGTAACAATAAATATATATATTTTAAATGGACTGATAGAATATTTTAAATAAAATCTGAAGCAGTTTTCAATTGTTTCAATACACATGCGAACATATTAATTTGTTTACAACACCAACAAAGCCTTATCCCACTAGGTGGGGTCGGCTACATGGATCATACGACGTCATTTCGCAATATATTCGTTGATCCATATTCATAAGATTCGACAGGATTTTATGCTGGCTGTCGGGGCCTAACACAACCCTCCTCCTTTATCCGGGCTTGGGACCGGCTATAAAATATAGGCGGAGTTGTTTATTATAACAATTTGTTTATTATAACAATTTTAATTCTGGCATAGCATTTTTTCTGTGATAAGCTACATAGACAATATTGCATTTCATTGTCTCATACATATATTCAAATTCTAGATTACATTTTTTATAAAAGTTATTTATTGGTTAAGAATTAACTAACTGTTTATATTTAAAAAGAAAACTTAAACAATAAAACATATAATACAAATTGAATAAAAATTTCACATGGATATGACATAAATTTGTGACAAGTGCTTCAAGTATAAAATGATATAATCATCTTTAGAAAAAAAATATTAAATGTTTTTTAATTTTTAATGCACTAATTACGTATCTATGATAACTTATCTTCTACTAAATTTTGCATAACTTATTTTTTTTTCTAATCTTTGTTGCATGAGATTACTATTTCTTATCTATAACACACACACAAACAAACACACTTCTTATCTATAACACACACACAAACAAACACAAACACACACACACATATATGGATTTAATGGAGGTGTAGATCTATATGGTGTAAATCAACTTTTTTAGGTAAGTTGTTACTTTTTATAAATAAAGTGTATATACCAAAAAAAAAAATTTGTTAATTTGTACTTGCAACTTACCTAAAAAAGTTGATTTACACATATAGATCTACACCAACATTGAACCATATATATATAAGGGGAGAGAGAGTAAGGAGAGGGGGAGGGCTGTCGGAGGAGAGGGGGAGGGCTGCTGGAGGAGAGAGGTTCGCTGCTGCCATCGTCGCCGTGAGAGAGAGGGAGAGGGTGTCGAGCAAGGCGTGAGAGAGATGGGAGAGAGAGCCCATGCGAGAAATGAACGAATTAAATGGCCGGCGGGTTTATAGAGTGAACGAATTAAATCGGACCGGATCCGGACCGGATATTTTTGGTGCAGACCCAATCCTGATCCGAACCCGTCGGGTTTTTCATCCATTGGACTCGGGTCCGGACCAGATCTTGTCCGTGCCGGATTTTTTATCCGATTTTTTGGATCGGTGCGGTCCGGGTCGACCAGGTCCACCCGGACCGTGCTCAGTCTTACAACCGATCCAACGAGCAAGAAATCCGATTTGAAGTGGCCAAATGGAAGCGATGGGAAATTATTTTGCAGTTGAGTAGTGGATTAGTCAAAAGAAATGATGAAAGGTAATAATGAATTTTGTTTCAGAGAAATTGATTAAAACCATTCAAAATAAATGGACAGTGTTATTAAATGTTGCATACCTAAATAAGTTTAAGTGGCTGTGAGGCATTTATATCTGAATTCTGACCAGTTGATTCCAACCTTTTTGTTCTCTAGTTGGAGTTTGTGTTGGTAGCACTTGTTTACATGTTTGCCAAAGGTAACATTTGGTGAGATGTGTATTTTATGCAGATGTCAAGGTGGAACTGTTGTAGTGAGTTACTAGTCACGATCATGCTGCTTATCAAAATTTGGTTCACAATATTTTGCCTATTTACATATGAGCAATCTTTTTTTAAAAGTGTTAATATTCATGTATTATGAATACAGTCTTTCTTTACTTTATCTCTTATTTAGAAGATAAAATCATTATTTTTTATTGATCTTTTAATGACATAAGTTTTTTAAAAATTAATTAGCACATCAAATTTTAACATGGTATTTGAATTAGAGATGAAAAATTCAAATACGCACGCCAAATTTCAACATCTTTTAATAGCAAAGAAAAAGTCCAAAAATATCAAAATCATACCTATTCAAATTACACTAATGTCCTTCACCAACAAATTAAATATATGTATTCAATATATATTCTCTTCGCCTATGTAGTTAATTCCCACTCTGAACATGACAAGAACATAATAAATTTCTAAAAGCAAGCATATTATGGATGCTCATCTTTTGATAAAAAAGAAGACGAGCAAAGTCAAAAGAAATTATCATGTGAAAGGAAAATTTTCTTTTCCAATACGTTCAAATATTAGATATTTGCTATTGAATTGACAAAAAAAGAAAAAAGATGTGATTGCAAAACCGTAGAAAGTAGCAATCCTTACCAAATTCCGTCCATGATAGAATAGGGTGCAAAGTTAAAATATTCATACTAATTCATAGCAAATAATAATGATGATCGATTATATAATAGTTCGTAAAGTAAGAATATAGTAAGAAAGTATAATAGAAATCTGAATTAAAAAAATTGACTTAAAATTATTCTAATATGAATCTTAATATAAAAAATTGACTTAAAACTAAAACTCACTTTCATAAATAAACTCTTATTACAATTGGACTTAGAAATATATTTCGTTCCCACAGTCCAATCCTTGCATTTTTTTTAAAGGAAGAAGGCAAACTATTAAGAAGTACCTAAATTGTCCTGACACAAGCACCGTAGTAGATCCGAATCATCCGATGGAGGATCATTCTCTAAACAAATATCAATTTCATAGGATCGTTCAAAATTTACAAGATAATCAATAATCTCATTATCCTCACGACAAGAGAGATTCAGTTTCTAGTACATGATCCGCAACGGTTGGAGCGGCTTATGAATTAATTTTTTTTTTATAATTTTCTTCTGATTTAAGCAAAGTCTCAAGTTCGAGTTCTTATTCATTTTTATTGGAACTTGACCTCTACACGATCCAGGCGAACTTAATCTGATTAGTTGAGCTTCAAATTATTTGAATTTAATGGTGAATTGACTTTTAATTTTTGAATAGCGCGCATTTTAACACCACATGAGTTGAATCGTTGACTCATTTTTCAAACACCGAGAGCTGGCAAAAAAAATATAAAGCAATTAAAGACTACTCATTTGAATGGTTGGATATATTTCAGAGTTCGAACCCCCATGCTACTAATTCTCTTATTCATTGATTCAAAATGCATTCCATTCCACAAATGTTACGTTGACCCAATGTTGATGAATAAAGATAAAATGTAGAGTAAATGTTGTCTGAAAAAACAATGGCTGGCCCCAATAATGCAGAAGAATAAAAAAGTCGAATGAGGAGGAATTGAAGAAGGGAATCATGAGAAATGTTCACGTAGCAGTCTGCGTGGGGAACATAATCAAGTGCTTGGACCATCTCCTCCATCTAAAAGTTCACATCACTGCAATTTTTTCCCCTCTAATCAAATACAAAAATGCCAGATGAGTATTCAGAATGCTAATATCTTTAATAAAAAACGGCTTTTGATCTCGAACTCAAGCAAAACGAAGGCAAAAGATCAACAAATAATTTTTTTTCGATTATACAAGAAGTAATTGAACTAATAAAAGTCTAACCTAAAAGTTAGTTGATCATTGGGCATACTTTTTTTTTTGTGTGTGCATAGGTTTTTCTATTATAAATAAAATGGATGCTAAAAAAAAGTGAGCTTCTTCAAGATGTATTATTCCTTTTACCCCTAACATTGGACAAATACATTAATGTGAACATGTCCTAAAGAATGTTGGAAAACAGTTTGACAGTTTTATTCCTTCTGGATTGCATGGCTTCATCTGTCGAGCATAAATATGGGAATCAAACGAAAAAGTATCACTCAACTTTACATCGTCTCCACTGAAATGCCACTAAGGTGTTCTTTTGTTGCTATTTGTAACCATCCATTCCCCCAAGGTGTTTAAGCAATTAAGGACTAGTAATCACTAATTACATGTGTTAATGAATTGAGATTAGTACGTAATTGCTCACATACATTAAGCATGCTGCCTCGATGTTGTTCATCCATAACCAAGATTGTAATCCTCGAGAGTACTAAAGTTGCAGTATCGTTTTTTTTTTCTTCGTAAATTCCTAGTCCATGATAAATGCCATTATGGCATGATCTGCATCCTCAATGTTTTATGTGGGGTGGGCGGATCGGAGATTTAGACTAAGGGCTCCGCTTTTTGACATCGAGAGGTGGCTAAAAAAAATATTTAATAATAGTGGCAAATTATATAAAGTAATCATGATTTCATGTAATAATAGTGGCAAATAAAAAAAAATTAAACATGAGATCTTTTACATGTCTTCCAACGATGGCAAAAGCTAACTCGAATCTTATATAATTTGTATATTTGACTAACTATTCTGCCTAAATGTGTGTTACTACATATATTATATTAGAGATAATAAATAAATAGCATGTTGCTCCGCACACAATCAATTTTGGATGCCAATAAATGATAAAAATATTTGGAAATGTGATTTGAAAAATAGAAAAAATAGATTTCATTCTTTAGCTGCAAAATAAGTGTACAATTAACGGAACTACAAAGGTATATAAAGAATGCTTAATTACATTTTCTTTGAACTTAAAATAATATAATAATATATTCCATTGCAAGATATTCATAAAACACTACCATGAAGTTAACAAAATATCTATCTTTGGATTTAGTTCTATTTAGTTTGACTGGTGAAGCTGTACTCCCGCTGGAAGGAAGGATTATGTGACCCACCCCTCGTCGACCCTCCAAAACCCACAAAAAAACAATAAATGCAGGTCTCCCCCACACACTTTAACTATCCCACCCAACCCCCTCACTGGTCGCGAGCTAAAAGGATACTAGAAGCAGTGCTACTGGGGCATGGCCAAGAACACGTCCAATGAGGTCACCCCAGCTGTCAGAATGCAGGATCACCTCTCGTATAAAGGCGAGCAGCCAAGAGGAGGCAAAGTTTCCATCAAACCAGCACGCGGAACCACGCGAAGCGCCACTGACACAAATTGAACCACCCGTCGGAGTTCTCTCAAAAGATCGTCATCCGTCTTTCCGTTCTCGTTTGATCCTGTCATGATGAACAGGACCTGGTGGCTTCTTGCGCTCCTCCTGTTGCAGCTGTGTACTCCCGAGGCCTTGGCCTTCCTCGGCATTGGCGGCGGCGTTGGCGTCTGGTTCAATGGCAGGGGCATCACCACCAGTCCGCAAGCACCGCCGAGCAGCAGCCGGAGCAGCAGCAGCAGCAAGGAGTACGCGGCACTTCAAGCATGGAAGTCTGCCATAACGGAGGACCCGAACGGGATCCTGTCGTCCTGGGTCGGCGCCAATGTCTGCTCTTACAGGGGTGTGTACTGCTCGGACCCGCCGGACGGCTCCTCCGGTGCTTCGTCCAGCGTAGTGGCCGGCATAGATCTCAACCGCGCCAACCTGAAGGGCTCTCTGGTGAAGGAGCTCGCCTCCCTCAACCACCTCTCATTCATCCACCTCAACAGCAACAGATTCGCCGGCGCTGTTCCGGACGCCTTCCGGGATCTGGGGTACCTCACGGAGCTTGATCTCAGTAGCAACCAGTTCTCGGGCCCCTTCCCGTCCTCCACCCTGCTCATCCCGAACCTCCTGTACTTGGACCTCAGGTTCAACAGTTTCTCCGGCGAGGTCCCAGACGACCTCTTCCAGAAGGATTTGGACGCCATCTTCCTCAACAACAACCAATTCGAAGGACAGATCCCCATGAGCCTCTGGGCGTCACCGGCCTCCGTGATCACCCTAGCCAACAACAAGTTCACGGGCTCCATTCCCACCAACTTTGCCTACATGGGCTCCGGGATCCGGGAGCTGCTCATCCTCAACAACAAGCTCACAGGCTGCATTCCGGAGGGAGTCGGGTACTTGGACGACATAGAGGTCTTGGATTTGAGCTTCAACTCCCTCACGGGCCACCTCCCGGGCACGCTGTCGTGCCTGTCTGACATCGAGGTCCTCAACATAGGTCACAATCAGCTCTCGGGGGAGCTGACTGATCTGGTCTGCAATCTGAAGAGCCTCATGAACCTGACTGTTTCATTCAACTTCTTTAACGGGTTCAGCCAAGACTGTGGAAGGTTGTTCTTCAGGAACGTGGGGTTCGACATATCTGGCAACTGCATACCTGGAAAGGACATGCAGAGGCCTCCGCCAGAGTGCATGGGGACACCTGGGGGCGGCCTCAGCTGCCTCAGGATACCGTCGCCTAAGGCTATTGCATGCTCCGGGGCTATCGGTCAGGGCAGCATGCAGCCTGCAATCCCATACACCTTGTCCAGTTCAAAGCGGTCGTCGACACCATGAATCCGCGTCTGTGACGGATTACTGGACTCGACACTCGAAGCCATTCGTGGTGGTTGGGAGCATTTAATGGAGGATGGAGGGAACAGCCTGTGTGTGCATCAAATGCTTCGAGCTCTCTCTTGAATGCTCATGGGTTTGGACTGCAGAGAAGCTCTTCCTACTATACAAATTTTTTTTTAATGCGAAGTGTGGCTCTGGAAAAGCTGTAGGTGTTGAAATGCAACACTGGGCAGTAACCAAAGTCACCCTGGTTTAAACATTTGTAACGCTTAACCATTTGTTTAAATGTTAGTAGTTTATATGATAACATTTGCCAGCATTGAATGAGTTTTTCTATTTCTGCATATGCCAACACTCTGAGCAAGTGGGAGCATGTACAATTGAACATAGTTTGTCTTGCCAGTGGATTAGTCACAGGAAGAAATTTTGGAGCATGATTAGGAATCAATTGACAATTAGTGACAGTGGAGGTAGTGACATTACAAGCCAGCAACAGCTTAGCATTGGTGATGGGAATAAAAGATTACCTATAAACAGACAAGAAAAATGAGGACAAATCGTTTAGAGGCTTCCAAGTTTGAAAAGACAAATGCATCTTTAATAGATTGGTCCAATAGCATCATGCATTCAGCCTATGTGAAGGATAGGAATTTATAAAGGAAAGTGTTTCCTATTGCTAAAATCACTCCAAAACGCTCTACAGTATGCACAGATCATGTGCCTCTGAAAAACACATGTCCGGATTCCTGTTCAACTAGTCCGCAGCAAAAAAATGGCAATAATTGATAGATCACCACTACATATTTCGAATGTTCTTTTGCGTACAAGAAGATTCAAACTACCAAATGGTTGCTGATCGCGTCAAGGAATTCAAATCAAGGCACACCAATTCCACGTTTCACAGTAAAAAAAAAACACAAAAAATTTGACGGATACGTAAGTCGCTCTACTGATCCCCGGAGGACCCATGAATTCCGAATCCTCGAGGTTCTAACTCGGCCCGTTTTGGTTTTTCAGATTTAAAGTTGACTGATACTGACTTCTCAAAATTGTCTTCCCTGACAATCCGCATTCATCAGAAGAGCAGTTACTTTCAGAGACCACTCACATGCAATGCATGCATGAGAAAACTGAGCAAACATGCCAAAGTTTTGTAATCTAAGAGGTGATTCAGGTATCCGGCAGCTTTGGCTACTCAAAGGAATGACAAAAATATGAGGCATAAGGAGAGCTGCGAATGTGATCAAGAGTACTTTCCATTATATGCTCGGTTGTATGCCAATGCCATCCAGTAAAGCAGAGCAGTAGGAAAGTGTTGATCTGCCTTTGAATTATTGTGCCCTGTATTTAAAATTAGGAAAGAATTTGTGTTCATCTATTCTCTTTTTCGCTATTTTGATTATTAATGGATCCTCTTTGCTATATCCCCTACAGAAAGCATATCTACTATACACGAGATAGCAATTAAGCAAGTTAGTCTAAGCATATGGAAGTTTCTTAAGTGGTAGAAACGTTATGTTCATGAAGAATATATATATATATATATATAAGCAAAAAGGATGATATGAATCTAAAAGCTATCAAATTTATAGATGATATGAATTGAAAATTTGTCATTTGAATCTGATGACAAGGAAGAGATTTCGAAAAGTTCAAATATTATTTCTTTTTTTTATGAAAGATGATTATATATTAAGTAATACGTAAAGTGTCAATCATACAAAAGAGTGAGAATTCCCCGAGGGGGAAAATCTGCCCAAAAAAGATCAGCTTGTGATCTTAATTTATTAAAGTATTATTTTTAAGCATTGAAAAGCTAAAAAGCCGTTTCTAAAAGATGGCGATAACATCTTGTTCAATCTTAAGTCACATGATCTGTTGGAATTTATTGACCACATTGCTAATTAACATTCTAAGAAGCAAGAGTTGGCAGGTCGCTCAGTGAAAGTTATAATCAAACGTTTCTTAAATCGATCCTACAGTTCCAACCAGATACTTTTGGGGATGGAAAAGCCAATGAAAAAATTTTGAATAAACACCACCTTTTTTTTATGGGAAAGACAACACATTTATGCAACCAGCATGTTTTGGTTATCGTGGTTGTCCCTCCACATCTGCAAAGTTTATTGCAGAAAGCATGAACACATCCTGTGACAATATTATCGCGTGCAATGTTATAGATGAGATTGAGATGTATAATAACATATGAGAGATCCATTATATAATTACTGTAGGATGGGGGGGGGGGGGGGGGGGGGGGTACGAACGCAAAATAATTTGTTGACGAAGTTCAGCGACACCTTAGTCTATGTTTCTGCTCCGACTTCTCGACCTCGAGATCATCGGAGATTTCACTAATACCCTTCCTTCGTTCCAAATGGGACAAGGAAGAAACCCTTTACAACTCTTGCATTTTCTCTTTTTCAATAGGTAAGGCACACCTCATTCACTCTTATGCTTTCACTTATCTTTTCTTCACTCAAGAGGTAAGACGTCATCTCTTTTCGCTCAAGAGCTAAACAACTATTAAATATCATAAGAATATTTAAGAATCTCTCTTTTACAATTTGAAATCTTACACAAGAGTAGGAGAGAAAGAATTGAAATTAAGATTTGCAACTTGGAGCTCAATAGACTTTTCAATTGTTCTTTTCACTTTTCCTTGAAAGTCATAATCATTCCTACACCTTTAGGTCCTCTTTTATAACTTTCTTAACTTCATTTAATCGTTGAGGCTTGTTTCCTAATTTTGAGATCAAAATATGACTATTATAGTGCATTCTGCGCGCTGAATAATCGATCGCCCTATACTATTTTAAGCATAACTTTTTGTACGATTAGTTTTTACCGTTGATGATTTCTTTTCATGTCATTGGAAAATACCGTTCTAGAAGAAGAAATTATCAAAGGAATTTCAATTAGTTTTTACTCGCATAAAGGTAACACAAACTTATGCCGGAACTCGTCCCGAAGATATAAAGCAATTTTTTTAAAAAAAAGTAAATGCAAGTGTTTTGTCACACTTCTCAGTACATTGCTCAAGGCAAGGGAGTACTGCCATTTGAGTCTATTGGAACAAAATTTTTATTTATCATATATAATTATAGTTTGGTGATATACATTTTGAAAGATCTAAAATTATATTTAAAATGTCGAAAAATTTTAAATAAGAAAACGTTACTTGATGCACTAAATTTTTAATTAATATTTATCATATTAAGAATGAATATAAAAGCTATACACAATTCTTTTATTTTTTTAAAGAATAAAAAATCATCTCATTTGAATAATCACGTAAAAAATTGTGCCTATGCAAGTGAAGCTTGAAAATTTAAATTTAAAATTAATATTTTTATATATTAAACTTACAGTTAATATTTAATTACTTTATATTTAAACGTGAAAATTGTAGATAATATTATTAGCTTTTCACGAAATCAAAGATCATTTCATTTAGATAGTTGTACAAAAAATTATGACAATTTTATAAGAAGTTTACTGAATTTTATAGCATGTGAAGATCTAAAAAATTTAATTTGAAATTAACAATTTTACTGAATTTTGACATAATATTTGTTTATGATCACATTGAATTTTGAATAAAAAATGATATTAAAATTGTAGATAATTTTGTTAGTTTTTCATAAAATAAAAAATTATTTCATTTGAATATTCCTATGAAAAAATATGTATAAAGAAATAAAGGTCTTAAATGTTTAATTCGAAATATCAAACTTTGACTTAATATTCAACTACGATCTCACTCAATTTTGGATGAATAATAAACATCAAATTTAAAAAATTCATTAATTTTTCATAAAATAAAAAATCATCTAATTCAAATAACTATGCAAAAAGTTATTATACATACTATGCATTTCAAGAATCGAACGCCTATTTTGTCTAATAGTTATTGAAAAACGGACGCTAGTTAGAGAAATAAAAAGTAATACAAATTGATTTAACTCGTACAGTAGTTTATGTTAAAATTTCAAATTTATTGATAAAAAACTAAACACGGGAATCAAATAATTACAAATAAATGGATGGCACATGGGTACGCGACTCAAACGACTTTATGTGAGCTGACCTCTAATATATAGAGTGCGCATAATTATTATAACGTCGCAGGAGTTGGATCACCGAAATAATAAAAAAATTGCGAATAAAAATATATAGAATATTTTCGTATGGTTTTCATCCATTATTAATCAGCGTCACCCAAGAGTAGCTAATATTAGATTTGGATATTTATTTAGTTATTCGAATATTAAATGGTAATAAGAAATTAACATGATTAAATAAATTCATATGCGCATATATCCGTGATTAGTCTTCATCTTTTAGAATTTTAGATTTAAATAAGAAGGAATCAATGGAGTTTGTTATATGATATTTAATGTGGAACATATCACTTTTTCTTTTTTTTTTAAAATGTGGAGCCATATCAAAGAGAGAGAAAAAAAAAACTTGTCCAACGCGTGATCCAATTTATATGGGTTAAGTATGAGGTTTGCTGAAGCGACTCGAGGGTAGACGCGAATTGCAAGCGCCGTTGTCGAGAGCTTTTGGAGAGAAATAAAAATGAGGAGAGAGAATATTTCCAAATTTGATAAAAGTTTGAATCAATAATTTTATTTTTTTGGGTTGTCACCCTAATGTTAGGAAAGCAAGATCGTCTAACTTAGTTAGCGCTAATAATTATACGTACTGATTACGAATTAAGATCTCGATCGCATTCACAAATGTTCGAATTCAAAACCTTTGTTTAAATTGTGAGGAGTTGTTATCCACTCCACCCCAACTTTTATTGATATATCAATATTTTTTTACAAACGTTTTATCATTTTTTTTGCCTTTCCTAGAATCGTTCTGATATCTATACTTTATGATATTAAATCCAATTCTTATAATAATAATTATAGTATTTTTTGCATATACAAAAGAAAAGATTGTACAGCACGTTATTATTTAATAATAATAATAAACTCTTCCCTTAAATTTTTTTCTCTTATCTTGATAGATATTTCGTCTGATCATGTTTTTATTTTATTATCGTTATCTAATTTAAACTTATGCATTCAAAAGAAATAATTTGAGCTATAAAAATTTACAAAAATATTTAATTTAATGAAAGACCTGACCATTTAAGCAGTAATTATAAAAACGATGGAACCCACTATTTGTTATAATTGTAAAAATTGGAGTAATATAATCCTAACATCAGATATGCCTAAATATGGCCATTCTTAGCAAAAAGGAGTTAAGGAGACAAAATTCAAGTGATAGAACAGGAATATATGATCGATCAGGAACCATTTTACTTCACACGTACATACACGTATGTATGCTCACGTTCAACATCAATGTTTTACTTGATGGCGTTGCATGAGTGTTGATCCCTTCACCATTCTCCAATATTCTCACTTTATTTTTAATACAAATTAAATTATACTTTCTTCATACATATACAAATTAATAATAGAACATAAACGTGCCGTTTGGATGAAGAATATGTTTTAGATAATAAGAAATTTTATTCGAATGAATATAATATTATTTTTATATTTTTATTTTATTCTTTGTTTGTTTAATCGGAATAAATTTTAAATATATTATATTTTATCATTAAAATATTTTATTATAAATTATTGACATTTAATTATTATTATATAATATATTATTAAATTATAAAAAAATAAAAAAATGGTAAAACGTGGAAAAGGTGAGAATATATTTAGATGGAATAAAAAATTTACTATTTAAAGGAATATAACGGTGATATCACGATTTTCAAAGTAGTTTTATCAAGATCACATTTTTATTGGTATAATTTTATTCTCCTACGCGTTTGACGATATTCATATAAATAAGCATCTATTTTTTGTCTTATGCTGCAACCAAATACAATGATTAAAAAATTCCTCACGGTTAGAATATATAGATGTACGGAGCAGCATCATCTACAAGCCATACATCATAAATTGTTTCAAATGAAAAGAGCCTACCAAGGGGGAGTTTGATTATGGAATAAATAGGGGAATATCACCTTATTCTCGAAATAGAGCCAAACATCAACATGTTTAAGATTATTTTGGTCAAACATCAAAATTCATGAAACCAACTAGAAATCGTCAAAATTGCTATGTTTACACCCATCAAAAGAATAAAAATATTCTTCAAAATACGAAGTATAGAGATATTCTCATTTTTTTTAACTTTTTGAATCGTTCTTTTTTTTTAATCTTTTGCTTTTATATGAATATTTTATTATTATTATAATATTAAACATAAACTATTTATAATAAATTATTTTAATGAAAAATATTGTATTTTAAAATTTTATTCTTTTTCATCCAGACACAAATAAGAATAAGAATATCTATACTTTTTCAAGAGTACGATATTATACTACTTTATTCTCCTAAAAAGTATTCTACAACCAAACGACCCAAGAGTTCATGCATGACTTAATTAACAAATCACACGGAAGCTAGCACATCAATTACATTTGTAGGGCTCATGTGCAATCTAAAAGAAGATATGCTCAATGCCCAGATAATCTAAAATCATTACAGATTATAAATAATGCAAGCTGGGATGATGCATATTAACTGGAGGGTCGGGAAGGCGGCTCAGGGGAGGTAGTACATGGGGTCTGGAAGCTTGAAGGTGCGATCGCCCTCCGGGGACCCCAAGATATCACTCCATTGATCCCCCATGTTCCCCACAATCCTGTATCCTTCATCCACCAGTTTCTGCCTCTCGGCCGACTTGAATGCCACTGCAGTCTTGCCTGAAGCATTAGCTCCTCTGCAATCAAAAGAAGAAATCACAATCAAAGAGACGAATTCAATTCATTAGGCCTCCTACATGATCGAGCTTTTAGTTTCCCCTTTCTGTTAATTTTCTGCCAACTATACATTTGCATGCAGAATTTACAAGGGTGCATGCAGAAACAAATCAGAGGAGGAGGAGGGATATCATTGACTGGAATTGGAGATGGGGGTTCGTGCATGTGAATTACTTGAGCAAGAGCTTCTCCCAGTTCCTGTATCCTGCCCTTTTGAGGTTGGCAACCGTGACTTGTCTTTGGGTCTCATGTCGACCTGTGAGAAATAGGGGCCTGATGCGGAGGGAGAGTAACTTGTTGTAGAGCCGCAGGGTCTCCGGCAGAGCGGGTGCACTCTTCTGATTCACCCACTCATCGAAGGATGTGAGGTTGAACGGTGTTGCACTGCACACACACATGCAAAGCAGTTGTTGATCATTATTACATGATGACAAAAACAGAAGAATAATGGTAGTCCTCTACTTGTCAGTTTACCAGCTGCGAAGAAGATTGTTTTGATCCTGTTATGGAGTAGTAATGAGTATTTATCCAGGAAAAAAAAGAAAAAGGAAACCATTTCTTACAGTTATTATAAACAGTAAATAAGAAAAAAATGAATATGTGTAGACTTCTATACACAGATACACAAGATGAGCTTCATTATCATTTGAAAAATCTAAAAAAAAATATGAAAAAACAGCTGTACATTTGAAAAGTGGGGAAAAATATAAATACAAATAATCCATATTATATATATATATATATATATATATATATATTGCAAAGGACAATAAGAAACATAACAAAGCCAAAGAGGAAAGATAGAAAAAAGGACAGTTTTATAATAGAAAGAATAGATAAATGAATGTAAATGATCCATCTAAAACAGCCACACACTAAGAAATAAAGGAAATTTTATAATAAAAATAATTAATCTGCAGCAATAAATGAGCAGAAGAGAATAAGTGGATGGAAGAAAATATATAAGTTTTACTTTATTTTTTATAAGGTTTAAAATTTAATTCAATTCAAATTAATGTTTAATTTGGGTGTGGGACGAGCAACTAATATTATATGTCATAATTAACCTATACATTACATATCATAAGGTAGAAATCCACAAGCGGGGGATGCCGTAATGCTAATCTACCGGCTCATTTTTTGACCGGCTATGATCAACAATCGCATGGCAATTTTTTTTGGAAAGTCTTCCTGCCTTCTTCGGATTATTTATGAGGATGCTATTATAATTTAATAAAATAAGTTTTCATTCAAAAAAAATATGACGTAGTATAAATTTGAAATATTAAAAAGTATGTAGATGGAATATGCTATAAACATGGACTTGTTTGATTGCTGGTTTAATTGAGATCGTTGACCTCGATCTCTATTCCAAATTTAGATCAGGACCATGATCACCCGGTCCCCGAGCATGTAGTTGCCGACGTATCCCTTGCAGCTGCCGGGAATCGTCTTCCAGTCCCGAACGTTGTTGGTCTCCACGCCGAACCGCCAACTCTCGCACGAGACGCCGGCGACAGGGTGGCCGGCGGAGCTGAACCGCGGCCGCAGGTGGTTTATGGGGAGGAGGGGACGATGCAACGACGACGTCGCGGTCACTTGGTCGCTACAAAGAAATGACAGGATCGTTGCTAGCGACCAGAGGGCAGCTGCTACGTCCATTTTGGGGACTTGCAAGCTGATGATGAACCGAAGCTTGTTCTTCACTTCCTCCTCCCTGGTGGATAAATAAATACACGACACGGGTCGGTGATTTTAAATTGAGATAGATATATAAATGTACGTAACTAAATTAATTTTAGAAGATAAGCCCCTCCTAATTTTTGAAGTATACTATATTTAATAATATACCATATATTTTTCCTAAAAGATATATTAATAGCCCTTCCTAATCTTATGAAATCTACATAAATATAATTTATTATTGTATTTATGAGTATATATGAAAAGATTTATAGTGAAATGCATGCATTTATGGAAAATATAATATGTATACCAATAAGTTTGATTCCTTTCCATAACAAATAAAACTACTTACTTAAGTATTTAAAACATTAGTTACATATATTTTCATCTAACTTTTTGAAGTTAATTATTATATATATATATATATATATATATAAATTGTATTATTTTATCATAAAATTCAACTTGAAAGATGAACATGGCAAATACTCGTATGAAAAATTATGTGTAAAAAAATAAAGATCTAAAAAATTTAATTTTAAAGGAATAAACTTTATGCACTAAATTTGACTTAATATTCGACCATGATTTCATTAAATTTTGAATAAATAATAAATATCAAAGTTAAGAAAAATATTATTAACTTTCCATAGAATAAAAAGTCCTCTCATTTAGATAACTATGTAAAAAGTTATATATAAAAGAATGTATGTCTATCAGTCTGTCAACAAAGGAATGAATGCTCGCTCGTTCCAAAAATTGGACGCTCGTTTTGTCTAATGTTTTGTCTAATGGTTATATTTTTCAAAATGGACGCTCGCTAGAGAAATAAAAATTAATACAAAATTATTCAATTCGTACCTTAATTTATGTTAAAAATTCAAATTTAATGATAAAAATCTAAACACGATGAATCAAGGAATAAGAAATAAATGAACATCGCATGGGTACGCGACATGAACTGATGTTATCAAAGTAGTTGATCTCGATAGTCGACTTATCTCTAGTGTTAGATAGTGCACATAATCACTAACATTGTGCGAGTTGGATCTTCAACACCACTTCTAAAATATCGCTGATTTGATAATAAAAAATTTACAAATAAATATATAGAATATTTTCGTGTGGGTTTCATCCATAATAAATAAGCTTGTCACCCAAGATTAGCTAATATTAGATTTTGATATTTATTTAGTTATTTCGAATATTATGATGGCAATAAGAAATCAACATGATTAAACAAATTCATATGCACATATATCCGTGATTAGTCTTCATCTTTTAAAATTTTAGATTTAAATAAGAAGGAACCAAGGGAGTTTGTTATATGATATTCTAATGTGGAACCATATCACTTTTTCTTTTTTTTAAAAAAAACTGTGGAGCTATATGAAGCATAAAAAAACTTGTCCAACACGCGATTCAATTTAAAAGGGTCGTTTGGCAATTGGAATTGGAGCTCGGGGTATGTTTGGATGGAGTAAAATCTAATTATGAGGAATAAGATAGTTGATGTGATAAGAAAAAGTAGATGTGATGGGTTAATTTTTTATGAGTTTTAAAATAAAATTAATATTATAAATAAAAAATAAAATATTATTAATAAATAAAAAGTAAAAAATAAAAAAATTGTTTAAAAAATTTTCGTTAAAAAATTATTATTTAAATAAAATTTGGATTTTTAATTAGTAAAATATTAAAATTTTTAATGGAATAATAAGTAAGAAATATTATATTAATATGTTATAAAAATAATTTATATTTATTAAATAAATTATTTTATAAGATACATGTGTGTGTGAGAGAGAGAAATAAAGAAAGAAAAAAAAAGAATAAACAAAATTAAAAAAAATCAACACGTCAACTAAAAAATATTGACGTCTACTAGAAAAAGGGCTCACGTGCCCTCTTTTTTCGGAACTCGATTCTGCATCCGCTTCTATCAAACATCTAGCAGAACCGGCAGGAATTAGACGGAACTAACGTTGCAATTGCCAAACAGGGTCAAGTATGAGGTTTGTTGTAGGGACTCGAGGGATTGGACGCGAATTGCAGGTGCCGTTGTTGAGAATTTTTGGAGAGAAATAAAAGTGAGGAGAGAGAATATTTCCAAATTTGATAAAAGTTTGAAGCAATAAATTTTTACAAACATTTTATTAATTTTTTTTGTCTTTCCCATAGTCATTCTGATATCTATACTTTATAGTATATGACTGCGTTTGGAAAATCACTGTTCTTACTAAGTTTTCGGTGAATAGTTGAATTGACATATTAATTCGATGTGTGTTTGGATGGAGTTGAATGATGACGAACTAGAGAATTGATATGATAGGAATAAGTTGATGTGATGAATTTTTAGTGAGTTTTGAATTAAAAATAATTATTATAATTATAAATTATAATTTTATTATTAATTAAAATAAAAATATATAATAAAAAATTTTATGGAAAAAATTTGTTAAAATATATATATTTAAGTATAAAAAATCCTTTTTAAATTAATTATATTTAATAAAATATTGAATTTTATAAAATAATAAGTAATAAATAATAGTATATTAATATGCAGTTAAAATTGTTTTATATTTATAATTCATTTTATCGAAAGAATGTGTGAGATAAAATAAAAATAAAAAAAATATTGCGCCTAAAAAAAAGGGGCACCAGCTATAATGCTCCGATTCCATCGAAAAGGTGGAATAGGGGCCACTGGAATTAGGTCAAGTGAGACTTGATTCCAATGTTTTGTTTCGTTGGAACCGGGATTCCAGTTGAGACATTCGGGGAACCAAATTGAAATCAGACCGAGATTCTAGTTTAATTTCAAACCAAACAGAGCATATGATATTAAATCCAATTCTTATAATAATAATCATAGTATTTTTTGCATATACAAAAGAAAAGTTTGTGCAACACGTTATTATTTAATAATAATAATAATATTCCCTTCATTTTTCTCTTATCTTGATAGATTTTTTATAGTCTGATCATGTTTTTATTTTATTATCATTATCTCATTTAAATTTATGCATTCAAAAGAAACAATTTGAGCCATAAAAAATTGCGACAATATTTAATTTAATGAAAGACCTGACCGTTTAAGCACTAATTATAAAAACAATGGGACCCACTATTTGTTATAATTGTAAAAATTGGAGTAATATAATCCTTACATAAGAATCGTACCATAGAATTCGATCCTAATCAAAATACATCAGATTTGGCTAAATATTCGTTAGGTCTTTGCCAAATTCTTAGCAAACAAAAAAGTTAAGGTGACATAATTCAAGTGATAGAAAAGGAAAATATAATCTCAGAAACCATTTTAATTACTTCACGTATACGTATGTATGCTCACGTTCAACATCAATGTTTTACTTGATGGCGTTGCATGAGTGTTGATCCCTTCACCATTCTCCAATAGTCTCACTTTATTTTTAATACAAATTAAATTATACTTTCTTCATACATATACAAATTAAAAAAGAACATAAAATGATTAAAAAACCCCTCACGATTAGAATATACACTACAAGAAAATTTGGATTTTTCGACGGGCCGTTTCCGATGGATAGCAATTCGTCGCAATTTGCGACGGATTTTTACGATGGATAGCGATCCGTCAGAATTTCTGACGGCCACAACCGTCAGAAAATAAAAATAATAAATTATATAATTTATTATATTATTATTTTATTTTTCGACGATTAGGAATGTCGAAATTTCCGATGAATATTTATCCGTCGCAATTTTCGACGATCCAGACCGTCGGTAAATATAAAATAATATAATATAAAAAATATTTTATTAATATAATTAGCGATAGTTTAAACCGTCACAATTTCTGACGGTTCCGACCGTCAGTAAATAAAAAGTAATATAATATAAAGAGTATTTTATTAATATAATTAACGACAGTTCAACTCGATAAAATAAAAAATAAATATTACATATAACTAAATATAGTATTTTATTTTTATAATTAAATGATTTTCAACGATCACGATCGTCGGTAACTTTAAAAATAATATATATGATAAGTTTCCGACGGTTGTGGTCGTCGGTAATTAAAATTTCACTATCCCGTTCTTTTTTTCCCGCTTTCTCATCTTTCCATAATATATATATATATATCTTAAATATAATATATAATATTTAAATATAATGACGGTTGTGGTCGTCGGTAACTTTAAATATAATATATATATCTTTCCCCTATTCCACTCTCTATTTCCCCCTCTCCTCTCTCTCTCCTTCTCCCTCTCCTTGTCGGCGAGCCGCTCCCGATCGGACGACAAGTCTCTCCCGTCGGCGACCCTCTCCTGACCGGACGAACCTCTCCCATCGGCAACACTCTCTCTCTCCAACTCGGACCGTCAGGAGGCCGATCGGCCATCTAGTCCAGCTCCGGCTGATGGCAGCTGGATTGACCGCCTGGCAGTCGGATCCCATCCTTCTGGCGGCCGAATCTAGCTACCAGCCGATCCGGCCACCCGGGGCTCACTACAAGAAAATTGGCAATTAGCGACTCAAAGTCGGAGACGCTAGGGAGGCGCTATTACGTCTCTATTGTCAAGAGCGTCTCCTTCGCGTTAACTAGCGCCGTAAAATTGAGACGCTGGAACTCGGTGGCTAGTGGCGTCGCACTAGAGTCAAAGATGTTGAGACGCAACTAGCGCCACATATTGACGCTATATCGATGGTATTAAGACACGATGTTTGGGGCTGCGCGAAGCAATACCGCATCGCTAAGTCGACGCGAAAGTGACGGTAGACCTGAGACGCCCTTCCGGCGCCCATGTGCGGCTAAGTTAGGCGCTAGTAAGGCACTAGATTGACGCAAATATGATCATGCATTTGTCGCCAAATGAGACGCTAAGATGGCGCGAAGTGCGATATATCTAAATTAGCGTCGACATGCGTTTAGACGCCAATGAGACGCTATGATGTCGCTACATGTACCTTTTTTTTACCGGCCCCAGCCTTATTTTTTCCCTTCCCACGCCATACAATTTATAATACATCTCAAAATGCATTGATATTCATCACATGCAATATAAAAGCATCACAGGCAATTTAAAATCATCACCAACAATATAAAATCATCATAGGCAATATAAAACTATCACAGACAATATAAAACTATCACAGACATAATATATAACATAAGAATACGAAAACTACTAAACCGAACTAACAAACTATATGTATGTTTAAGTCTATAAGTAACAAATGCATAGTTTGTTTTCTATCCTAAATTTGTGAGTTATTGTTATCATTCTGGATGTTCGACACAGACGTGCTCGGTCCATGGCCTCGCGGGGATGGATTCTGTGTCGGGATCAATTCCTGAATTGCCTGCAATAGAAGACCCAACTGCTGTGACAACTGCTGTGACAACTGCTGCGACACCTGCTGCGATATCTGCTTCGATAATTGCTGCGATAGCTGCGTCATATCAAGTGCAGCGGATGAGCTCGGAGCATATGCACCTCTTGCATATCCTCCAATCCTCCTAGGTATCTGAACGGTTGTGCCGAGGTCACGTAAGTATCCCCTCGTGTCGTGCCGGCCATCTCTTCCCAAACAGTAGGGTCCTCTACGAAATAGAAAAAATTATAAAATCATATAATATATAAATTATATATCAAGAATCATGTAAATTAAAAACATAACTAAACCAACGAAGAAACATTACCTGGTGGCTGAGTACTCGGATCATCCTCATACTTTTCAGCGATTTTTGCATTATACTCATCCTAAAAAAATTAAACGTTGTGTATTTCAAAAATATTGCACTAACGACAATAACCAAATGACCATATCATGAGACTTACCAGAAGCCTACGAGCAGTGGGCGTGACTAAGTCGTTTATCTTCCGGCTCTTATGCGTGGCCTCATAGACCATACGAAAGTCTACGGGGCCGCCTCCTTTCTCCTCCTACAATAAAGTTTTAAATTTGATAACATAAGTATAAGTTAAAAGTTTGATTAATTAAATTTATATGTAAATTACCATGCGCCGTCGATGCTCGTCAAATCGCATCGATCCCCCTGTGTGGATGTGGGCATCGGGCTTCGAAAGTCGGTTAACTCTTGTCTTTTCCGACTTCCTTTGCCATCGTTCATCCGTCCTTTGTGAACATCAAATACTTACACTTTCAAAAAATTATAATTTTCATAAAAATAATGTAAAAGTATACATACTTACCACTTACTACAGAGGGACTCCCAAACCGAGCGCCTAATATGTCTTGAGCATCTTTGTATGCCCTGCTCCAAAGTGAGGCCGACGGACGTGACGACCTTGCGAAACTTGTATAATCGATTTCGGAGGCGTTTCGCAGCGACCTCCTCAAAAGCTCTCCGGATTGTCCCTAAACTAAGATCCGGATGAAACTGATTTGCCTCCTACAAATAGAACGTTAAAACTTAGTAATTTTAAAATAAATATAAATCAAATTACGTAACCCAAATAGAAGATTGTACTGTAAAGGCTCGAAAGATGTTATCTCGCACTTGAATTGTGACATCTTTTCAGGATCCTGCCCCTTTCGGCAAGTGAAAAAGAACGGGAGCATTGACATCTCGTACGGTACTAGCGGGTAAGAAAGTGGTCCTGCCAATTACAAAGAAGAATTAATTTTCAATGATAATTAAAACTATAATAAAATTTGTACAGCTTATTTAACTTACGGTCGAGCAATATTATTCACAGTGACCATCCCATTATCGTGTAACCCCTCTTCATCACTCGAAGAGGAATCATCATCCGGTATAGCTGGGGTAGGATGTGAAGGTCCGACATCAGCTACGGGCCCTAATACATAATAAATCATTAGTGTCATACCAGATTAAAATTATGATAATTGATAGATATACAGTAATATTCTCACCTCGATTGATGTGTACCGCATGATCAGTAGTAGTCCGCTCGTCTGAATGAATTGGGTCATTAGCTTGTGCTATCGGCGGCGTAGCAACTGACATTATTAAAAAATAATTAATTGAGAAATGTCAATAACAATAAATATATCACCTGGCGTAAGATGTCGCTCACCAACACTAGATTGTGGTGAAGCGTTTGGTATTCTCGGCGGTGGCGGTGGAGTAGCAACTGTCATAACAAGAAAATACATAAAATTTAGCTCCTACATAAAATTAAGTAATATATAAAAAATAACCTGGCGTGACATGACGATCGTGGTCGTGCGATCGAGACGTACCGACTATGTTCCCCATCGACGATGGAGCAACTGTTACAAAAGCAAAATATTTAAAAAACTCTATCGCCTACTGTCTATTGCCCAAAATGTGTCACGTACCTGAAGTGATACGCTGAACAGACCCACCAATGGATCACCTACTATGTGACGATCCGGCTACGTGCCCCGTCGGCGGTGGAGGAACTGATATTATTAAAAAAGGAATTTAACTATTATAATCAACTATAAATAAGTAGCTCACAATACATATATTACCTGGTGTGTGATGGCTGACTCATCTAGAGTGAACGCCTGGAAGAGCGAGATGACCCAGATGCTCAACCCCTAGTAATCATGACTGAAAAAAAGAAAGAAACTTCTATTATTAAAAATAACCAGATATAACTTTTTAAAAAAGTAAAAAGCTTATGTCATTAGAATAACTACGAGATTCATTCACTTGTTTCGTATTGTGATTCATTTTCATCATCTTCATCATCGTCGCTATAATCTTGGTTCGAGTCATCATCAATGAAATTATCGAAGTTCACATCCAAGAGGTCATTTGAATTGAACTCTTCCATTGGCTCAGCGTCATCGACCAATTGAAATTTCTCAACTCCATCGGCCACATCAATCATCTCGTTCACTCTATCTTCTTGATAGTAATCATCCATGGGCACATCGTTGTGTACGGGTGATGTTTCATTCTCATCTACCATTGTTTCTACTAAGAATAGTCTACTCCTCACCTTGCATGACGCCCACCATTCATCCTTGGTTCTTTTCGATGGATACTTAGTGTAGTACACTTGTTATGCTTGTTCCGCCAATACGAATGGATCGTATGACTGAAGTCTCGATCGAGGGTTAATATCCATCAATTTCAACTTTTGATCGATCCGAACTCCTTTCTCTGGATCGAACCAACGACATTTTAGCACCACGACTTTGTTAGATTTTCCCAAATAAGATAATTCTAGGATGTCTTCTATAACACAATAGTAATCAAAGTCGTTGTCCCCGTACATGCTTTCTAAAACACATATGCCGCTATTAATAGTTGAACGTTGTCGGCTATATTCTTCTGTATGGAACCGATATCCATTGACTATGACGCCGCAGTAGCTAAGAACTTATTTCTTTGGGTCATGACCGAGATCTCGTATTTTGTTCTCTGTGACTGAGCCATTAATAACCTACAAAAAAATAACTAAAAAGTTGAAGTGAAAGTTACGAACTTATAACAATTAAGAACAAGCGAAAAGATTTCTCACTTCACAACTCAACCAATCGGTAAAATGTTCGTCTCGTAGTTTCAATAACTCATCGTTTGAAACTAACGGATTGATTTCTCATTGTAATTCTTCGAATTTCTTGAATTCATAGTTTTCAATTAATACAATCATATAGCAACAATTAGCTTTAAATTATATAAGAAATTAGAACAAATTGCCTTACTCGAGATACGGTGTCACTTCGCTACAATTTGCAAGAACATAATTCTCAACGGCGGTGAGATATCTGTCATTCAAGATAACTTTGCGTTCTGCACCAAGAAGTCGACATGGGTACTTGAAAATGGATAGAATATTCATGTCAACTTCTCCTTCACCACCATCATTATTTCTTGGAACTTGGGTGTGTCGTGATTGTATGTGCGGCTCAAAGTATTTTGAAGTGAAGTTTGACACCTCCTCAATGAAATATGCTTCACATATGGAGCCTTCAATTTTTGCCTTATTCTTCGCCTTCCTTTTCAAATATAACATGCACCTTTCGAAAGGATACATCCATCGATACTGAATCGGACCAGCAATTTTTGTTTCATATGAAAGATGTACAATCAAATGTTCCATCACATCAAAGAAAGAAGGTGAAAATATCTTCTCAGCCTTGTACATGGTAATCACAATAGAAGCCTCTAACCGAGATATGTCTTATTTCCGAACGATGGATGCACAAAGCTCTTTAAAGAACATAGACAATTCTGTTAAAACATCTCAGATGGTCTTTGGCAAAAGTTCTTTAAAGGCAATTGGAAACAGCCTTTGCATAAAAATATGACAATCATGACTCTTCATCCCGTGTATCTTCCCATTGTCCAAGTTAAAACAACGAGATATGTTTGATACATATCCGTCGGGGAATTTCAATTGCTTTACCCGTTCGAAAACCACTTTTCTTTGATCATTGCTCAAGACATAAGTAGCTTTCGGCTTTTAGCATTTACCATTTTGAAGATGAATGATATCTAACTCTGGCTTTATCATTTATGTAACGGAGAACATTAAGCCAAGTAAGAAATTTCTTGTACTTGAAACGTGTGATTTTGAACTTACGAATTAAGTCCAAAATCACATGTTTCAAGTAATACTTAACTTAAGTACTACTTAACTTAATTCATAACATGAATAAGTAATACTTAACTTAAGTACATGAATTACTTCATAAGTTAACTTAACTATTAACATAAGTTAACTTAACTTAAGTAATACTTAATAAGTAATACTAATTAACTTGATCCTAAGAGATGATAATTAACTTAAGTACTACTTAAGTTAATTCATAACATGAATAAGTAATTGTTATCTTAATTCATAACATTACTTCATAAGTTAAGATAACAATTAACATAAGTTAAGTTAACTTAACTTAAGTAATACTTAATAAGTAATACTAATTAACTTGATCCAAAGAGATGATAATTAACTTAAGTACTTAAGTACTACTTAAGTTAATTCATAACATGAATAAGTAATAATTAACTTAAGTAATACTTAACTTAATTCCTAAGAGATGATACTTAATATTATACTTAATAAGCAATACTACCTTGATCCAAAGAGATGATAATTCACTTAAGTACTACTTAATTTAACATGATAATAATATGAATAAGTAATACTTAACTTAACATGAATAATTAACTTAATTTAACTTCATGCATTAATAATTAACTTAATTTACATGGTGGCGGCCTAGTACCTTCGGCGAAGGGCGGCCGAGACGGCAGTGGAGGCGGTGGGCAGTGGCGACGGAGGAGGACGTCGGCAGCGGTGAAGGACGTCGGCGCCGGTGAAGGGCGGATGAGGCGGCGGTGGACGCGACGGGCAGCGGTGGAGGCGGAGGGCGGCGGAGGATGTGACAGACGACGATGGAGGGAGGAGGCAGCGAACCGTCGGGGAGGGTGGACCATCGGAGGTCAACCTTCGGGGAGGGCGGAGGAGGAGGACGTCGGCGGCGGTGGAGGACGTTGGCGGCAGTGGAGGGAGGACGCGGAGAAGGGCGGATGAGGCGGCAGTGGACGCGATGGGCGGCGGTGGAGGCTGATGGCGGCGGAGGCGAAGAGCGGAGGGCGGAGGATGCGACGGACGACGGTGGAGGAGGAGGCGGCGAACCGTCGGGGAGGGCGGACCGCGGCGGAGGCGAACCGTCGAGGAGGGCGGAGGAGGAAGAGGAGGCGGCGAAGGGCGGCGGTGGAGGACGGTCGAATGCATAGGGCGGCGGAGGCGAAGGGCGGCGGCGGCGGTGGAGGGCGGTCGTCGGGCGTCGGACATCGGGCGAAGGCCGGAGGCGGCAGTGGAGGGCGTCGGAGGTCGGGCGTCGGACCGCGTCGGGCGTCAGGGGTAAATGTTAAACAGTAAAAAATGAAAACGAAGAAGGGGGGTTAGGGATTTAAGTAATCTTTAGCGTCGCACAATAACGAGACGCTACGTAGACGCCATGTAGGCGCCGAAACTATCACAATTCGACTAGCGCGGCGCTATAGAGAAGCTAATGTGTCGCTAATACAACGTAGCGACACCATAGCGTCGTCGGGGCGTCACAATACTGTAGCGTCTCAAAATCGCGATGCCATTGAGACGCTCAATAAAAGTTTTTTCAAATTTTTTTAGTATATATGTAATTTTATTTATCAATGTAACATCTCATCGCATTATGCTTCGTTCCAATTATTTTATTTTCTTCCGATAATCTATCATGTATGTATACAGAATTATAAATATGTATGTATATATGTATATAACACAATTGTGTGTGTATATATATATACATATGTCATATATGCGTACGTATATATATGTCTATGTGTGAGAGATTAAGTTACAACAATGTGTTTCGTCTATATGTATTATAAATATATATGTGTATGTATATGTCTACACATATATATAGATAACATGTATATGTATACGTATTCGAAGTGAATATATATATGTGTATTTGTTTATATGTGTCAGAGTAGGTTATAATAATATGTATATATGCACTTATTATATATAGGTACCAGCATATACGCGTATTTATACGTCTATATGTGCCCGATTGAGTGACGGGTAAAAAGTCGGCTTAGGAGGCGCAATACAGACGCCATTGAGTCGCTAGATTCATTTAGCGACTCCGTAGCGCCGAACTAGCGTATAAAATAATATGACATCTCGAACGTGCGACGCTAGAGAGACGCCCATAGTGTCATCATAGCGTCGACAATAGCTTCGGCGCTCGTTAAATGCTAGGTGGACGCTATTGTGTGTCTACTGTGATGCTAACATATCACTCACTTAATCAACCATCGTAATCTCATGATTAAGTATATAATAATATATGCATAATTAATTAAGATATTATATATATTATATGTATACATAACATAAATAATATAGGTAAAAAATTATATATTTAGGAACACTCTTATAATGTAAAAATACATATATATATATATATATATATAATCGTGTAATTAATACATATATATGTTGATATTATGCTATTGGTAATATGTTTATAATCGTGTACTTAATACTAATATAATATTTAATGAATTTATTGATTGGCATATAGTATATATAATATAGTGTTTAAATATATATACAATAGCGTCTCATTAGCATCTCCTTTATTTGAGACGCCATATAGCGTCGCTTCACAATCTTCAGACATGAGACGCTAGTGTCGCGTCTAAAGTTGTCGATGACGGCGCTAGGTGCTGCCGCGCATTAAGAATAGTAGCGCGAAATAATAGCGTCTCGATTACAGCACTAGAGAGTTAACGTCAACCCGGCCGCTGAATAGCTAAGAAGATGTATAATTAAGATATATGCATAATAAAGATATTATATATATTATATGTATAGATAACATAGATAATATAGGAAAAAATTATATATTTAGGAACACTCTTATCATGTAAGAATACATATATATATAATCGTGTAATTAATACATCTATATGTTGATATTATGCTATTGATAATATGTTGATAAACGTGTAATTAATACTAATATAATATTTAATGAATTTATTGATTGACATATAGTATACATAATATGGAGTTTAAATATATAATGTTGCGTCTCATTAGCGTCTCTTTCTATTGAGACGCCATGTAGCGTCGCTTTAGAGTCTTCGTACATGCGACGCTAGCTTCGCGTCTAACGTTGTCGACGCCATAACGACGCTAGGTATTGCCGCGCGTTTGCGGTTCCTGGCGGAAAAAAATAACGTCTACGTAACGTCTCGATTGCGCTACTTTTAACGTCAACTTTCTGAGTAGCTAAGAAGACGCTAATGAGATGCTATTGAGAGGTAAGTGACGTTTGACTATGGTGATGCTAAAGAAGCGCAATGGAGGCGCTAGTGGCATCTGTATAGCGTCGCTAATCGTCAATTTTCTTGTAGTGGCTAGATCCGACCGCCAGGCCCAGGGTCGGATCCAGTCGCGCTGGCAATCGCAGGAGGCCAGATCCGGCCGCGCTGGCGGTCGGATCCAGTCGCTAGCGGCCGAATTCCAACCGCTGGGCTCCTGGCGGCCGTTCTAACCACTGGCATTCGGATTGGCTGTCTGGCAGCCGAATCTGGTCGCTGGCCATCGGATCGGCCACCGGCGGCTGGCTAATTTTTTTATATTATAAATTATTTTTGCAACGGTTTTGACCGTCGATAGTTTCGGCGGTCGCGCGATGACCTCTGAAAGTTTCGACGGTTGCTACCGCCGATATTTGCGACGGTCGTCGCGACCGTCGAAGTTTTGACGGTTTCGTCGATTGCCGCAAATGTCGACGGTCGTGACCGTCAGACTTTCGTCGAAACTTCCGACATTTTTTTCCTATCGTCAAAAATTGATTTAAGACGACCATTTTTCGGACGAATCGATTCCATAAAAAATTTATCGAAAATCGTCATTTCCGACGGTTTTCGAGAAATTACAAACGATCGAAATCGTATGTAATTCCCATCTTTCTTGTAGTGATATAGATGTACGAAGGAGCTTCATCTACAAGCCATATATCCAAGGACGAAGGCAGGATGAAAAGTTGGGAGGGGTGAGGGCCGAAATATAAAGAGTGTAGAGAAAAAAATGATACGTATATATGCATGAATATGTAATTATTTCAAAAATAACAAAATTACTCTAGAAAAAATATATTATAAAATAACTTATAACTGTAAATTTTATTTATTTTAGTTAAAATATATCTTTTATTATTCATCATGCATTTTTTATTTGTCATGTTCAACTTGTAAGTTGAATTTTATGATAAAATAATACAATTATATTTATCATAATATATATATATATATGAAATAATTAACTTCAAAAAGTTAAATATATGTAACTAATGTTTTAAATACTTAACTAATTAGCTTTATTTGTCAATTGTCATGGAAAGGAATCAAACTTATTGGTATACATTATTATATTTTCCATAAATGCATGCGTTACACTATAAATCTTTTCATATATACTCATAAATACAATAATAAATTATATTTATGTAGATTTCATAAGATTAGGAAGGGCTATTAATATATCTTTTAGGAAAAATATATGGTATATTATTAAATATAGTATACTTCAAAAAATTAGGATGGGCAACCATAATTTCTTTTAAAAAAACACATAACAAATTCACACGGAAAGCTAGTGAACTCCATCCATGACATTTGTAGGGCTGATGTGCAATCTAAAAGAAGATATGCGCAGTGCCCAGAGAATCTAAAATCATTACAGACTACAAATAATGCAAGGGATGATGCATATTAACCGGAGGGCCCGGAAGGTGACTCAGGGGAGGTAGTACATGGGGTCCGGAAGCTTGAAGGTGCGATCGCCCTCCGGCGACCCCAAGATATCACTCCATTGATCCCCAATGTTCCCCACAATCCTGTATCCTTCATCCACCAGTTTCTGCCTCTCGGCCGACTTGAACGTCACCGCAGTCTTGCCTGAAGCATTAGCTCCTCTGCAATCAAAAGAAGAAATCACAATCAAAGAGACGAATTCAATTCATTAGGCCTCCTTCATGATCGATCTTTTAGTTTCCCCTTTCTGTTAATTTTCTGCCAACTATACATTTGCATGCAGAATTTACAAGGGTGCATGTGCATGTGAATTACTTGAGCAAGAGCTTCTCCCAGTTCCTGTATCCTGCCTTTTTGAGGTTGGCAACCGTGACTTGTCTTTGGGTCTCACGTCGACCTGTGAGAAATAGGGGCCTAATGCGGAGGGAGAGTAACTTGTTGTAGAGCCGCAGGGTCTCCGGCAGAGCGGGTGCACTCTTCTGATTCACCCACTCCTCGAACGACGTGTCGTTGAACAGTGTTGCTCTGCATGTACACATGCAAAGCAATTGTTGATCATTATTACATGATAACAAAAACAGAAGAATAACCTTATCGAAAAAAAAGAGAAGAATAATGATAGTTGTAGGAAAAAAAACAAAAAGGAAACCATTTCTTACAGTTATTATAAAGAGTAAATAAGAAAAAAAATTAATATGTGTAGACTTCTATACACACATACACAAGATGAGCTTCATTAGGCTATGATCAACCGGAAAAGGGGAGTGCATCGAAAAAAATAAGAGCTATTATTGAAGACATGTGGAACTATAAATTTTATGCTACAATTTATCGTGTAGTGATTAACATTTTTTAAATTATAAAAATATCTATAAATAAATTAATAATAATTTTTTATAATTTCTTTCTCGATATAAATCTTCAAATAATAAGAACAAATTTATTTTGAATATTCTTGTGAAACTTGTTTTTTTATTATCTTTCTTGCTAAAGGATCCGTTTTGTCTTTTTATTATTTTATTATTTATCTAATTCCACTTTCCCATTCATTATCATTTGAAAAATCTAAATAAAAAATATGAAAAAACAGCTTTCCATTTGAAAAGTGGGGAAAAACATATAAATATAAATAATCCATATTTTAAGTATATATATATTGAAAAGGATAATAAGAAAAATAACAAAGCCGAAGAGGAAAGATAGAAAAAAAGGAAATTTTATAATAGAAAGAATAGATAAATGAATGTAAAAGATCCATCTAAAATAGCTGCATTAGTCCATTAGAAATAAAGAAAAATTTATAATAAAAGTAATTAATCTATAGAAATAAATGAGCAGAAGAGGATAGGCGGATGAAAGAAAATATTATAAGTTTTAGTTGATTTTTTATAAGGTTTAAAATTTAATTCAATTCAAATTAAAGTTTAATTTGGGGGTGGGGGAGGTGGGGGAGCAACTACAAGTCTACAACTAATATTATATGTCATAACCTATACATTACATGTCATAAGGTAGAAACTCAAAAGTGAGGATGTTGTAATGCTAATCTATGGGCTCATTTTTTGACCGACTATGATAAACAATCACATGACGATTTTTTTAAGAAAGAATGCCCTCCTTTCAGCCTTTTTGGGATTATTTATGGGGATGCTATTATAGTTTAATAAAATAAGTTTTCATTAAAAAAAATATGATGTAGTATAAATTTGAAATATTAAAAAGTATGTAGATGGAATATGTGCTACAGTAATGTAGGATCCACCAAAATAATAAAGAAACAAAATTAAAAAAGAGAAACAGATCTAGGATTACAAGTGGGCATATATACAAATAGTATCTTCCAACATTATCTCTGTGTATGTCAGATGATTTCTTATCAGGGGTATGGGCTGATAGCATTGCAGGTGATGCATATGGCCGCTCCAGTTGTCGGCAGCAACATGGACTTGTTTGATTGCTGTTTCAATTGAGGTCGTTGACCTCGATCTCTATTCCAAATTTAGATCAGGACCATGATCACATCTCCAATAGTTGACTAAAAAAATGATTAGCAAGAGTCATATCAATATTATTTTCAAATAATTTGTACCATGTATGTATATATATATATATATATATATGTGTGTGTGTGTGTGTATTACTAGAATTGTTTTAAAAAAACAGAAAATTTTGGTTATCTAAATAATTGATGCCTCAACTTTGCCTATATGCGAAAATAGGAAAAGCCTCCCAAAATTGATTAAAAGATGAGTCTCTACCAAGCTTAACTAGGTAGTTTCTGGGACTGGGAGAGTGCTTATTTAAGTATCATCCAGGGGGCAGCTTTCTCTATGCTTCAAACTCTTGATTGGAGTAGTTAAAAAACTAATACATTGTAATTATAACTAGCTACTAACTAATGAGGAGTTTCAAGTTAAATAAAATATACTCATTTTGAGTTCAATTTACTGATTTATTCATTTCTATGAATCCTCGAGCTTGAGCTTCATTAAAGAAAAAACTAATACATTGTGTTAGTAGTATTTCATATTTGATGGTTCAAATTACTAATTGCACTAGTACCTTCGCATAGGCCTGTTCCAATCTAAAGTTAGCAGTAAACATGAACCACCCTATTGATGCAAGGGTCAGAGATCGAGGAAGGAATCAAGATATGGTCGGAGGGAGAGAACGTACCCAAATCCATGTTGGGCGTAGTAAGGGAGGTTGGAGAGCGTGGTCTCGTCGACGTCAAAGACCCAAACGTCCTTCCCGTCGTTGCCCAGCTTCAGCCCGCTGGCGTAGCCGATGGCCTCGTCAACGACGACGGCGGAGTCCTTGCGGTACCGGTCCCCGAGCATGTAGTTGCCGACGTATCCCTCGCAGCTGCCGGGAATCGTCTTCCAGCCCCGAACGTTGTTGGTCTCCACGCCGAACCGCCAGCTCTCGCACGAGACGCCGGCGACTGGGTGGCCGGCGGAGCTGAACCGCGGCCGCAGGTGGTTTATGGGGAGGAGGGGACGATGCAACGACGACGTCGCCGTCACTTGGTCGCTAGAAAGAAACGACAGGATCGTTGTTAGCGACCAGAGGGCAGCTGCTACGTCCATTTTGGGGACTTGCGAGCTGATGATGAACCGAAACTTGTTCTTCACTTCCTCCTTCCTCGTGGATATATATAATGTATATACAAGACATGCACAGCACGGGTCGGTGATTTTAAATTGGCGATGGACTTTAGGGCCGGGCCTGTGAAATCGGATTTGATCTACCTCCAGTTGTAATACTCCGATTTGTTTTTCAAATTAAAAATTAATTTTTGTAATTAAAATGAATTCAAAATTTAGGATTTATTAAAGAAAGATAGTGTGTGAAAAGAAATAGAAATATATTTAGAAGATGGACAAAAGAAGATGTTGAATCTTATGTTTTGACGATACCAAATTAAATTGGACATAAAAGTTATTAATATACGCTCAAGTGATGTTAATGTCGGTGTAGGATTGATATGACCTCATTCGCAGAAGAAAGCGATAAATTAAATGATAAAAATAAAAATTCAGTATACGACTCATCGCGATCGGCCATGATGATCGGTGGTCGATAATCCGATCGTTACATCGGTCGACCGATCAGTACAACAATGAATTTCAGAAATGACGAGTCTATACTGGTCCACGTTTCGGTCGTTAAACCAGTGGAGCGAAAATCATTCAAAAAATAACGAGATTATACAAGTTGATGCACCGGTCAAAGCACCGGTCGATCAAACAACGCCTTAAATCGCATATATGTAACAACGGTATCGGTTGACCGGCCCATTGACATGGTCAATCGATCCCAGAGTCAAATAAACAGTAACGATTATTTTTTAAGAAGAAATTTGTGAAAGAATTTTTGGATGAAATTTTCATCTGTAGAAGCCTATAAAAAGAGTACCAAAGCCTGAAGAAAACTCATCCCAAAAAAGCAAGAACATTATAAAGTTCCTTTCAAGTTCTTGAGCCCAAAATTATAATTTCTTCCATTTCCCCTACTAAGCTTTGAGTGTAAGAACATTAGAAACAATTCTTTTTCTGATCTAGTGAGATTGAGAGATCATTGTATAAGATGTGTGTCTTGCTTCTTGAACAGAGAAGAAGGCGTGTGGTGTAAAGATGGTTGTTTTTTCCATATAAAAAAGAGAAAGATAGTGGATCTCCGACGATCTCGAGGTCGAAAAGTCAGAGCGGGGAAATAGGTCAAAGAGTTGAGGCCGAACATCGTCAATATGTCGTGCCTCTTTGTGTTAGTTCTTTATCTTTCACTTACGCCTTATCATTATTTGCTTGTGATTGGCTTTATTAATTTTTCGAAAGTGATTTTAGGAAAAAATCTTTATACACCAATTCACCTCCGCCCCCTCTTGTTGCTTTTGATCCTGTAGAAGAAGATAAGATAAGATAGAAAAGTTTGAATGAAAATAAAAATGTTAGGAAATTAGAGATAGGAAAAGATGATTTAATTAGATTAGGATTTGAACTTATAGTGACATTAGAAATTCAAATTTTAATTTGAATCTAATTAGAAGTTTAAGATATAAAAAGAGTCATAAAGAGAGTTAAATGTCCAAAAATATAAGAGATACAATAATTAAAAGATAAGAACAATAATTATATATTTAATTCTGAAATTCAAGAATAATTATGTTTAGAAGAGATACAATAATGAAAATATAGTTAGAAAAGGATTAGGGATAAAGTTTGTTGAGAAATTATGTTTAGAAGAGATGCCCTCTTTACCTGGGACAGACGATCTCGGTTTCCCGTCGATGTGACGTCCACGTGGCCATCTCCTCTCTCCTCTGTGCAAATAGTCGTCTAACGTGGCATGCTCCGACGTGACACCACATATTAAACCCTCTTATATACCGTAAGTTGGTTCACTCACTGTTTCCTTATTTCTCCTTTTGCCATTGTTCGTATGAAACCTTCTTCATCGTTCGCCTCCTTCATCATTTGTCGTTCGCGTTCGTCGGACCTTCGTCTTTGCCCAAGCGTTGCTATCCGTTCGCGTTCGCCGTCGTCCACTGTTAGGATCCATCGCGCAAGATTTGTCGAAACGATGGAGGGAGAAGATGAAACGCCGTGAGGAAGAAAGGTCGCCGACATCCTCTACTTTTCGGTATGTACATTTGTTTATATACTTTTCGTGTATTGAGTATATATTATCGAGTTGATGTGGACTATAAACGAATCTACGTACCGAAAAGTTACAGCATTTCATCTTCTCCCTACAGCGTTTCGATAACCCTTGCACGATGGATCTTAACAGTGAACGACGACGAACACGAACGGATAGCAATGCTTGGGCGAAGACAGCGGCCGACGAACATGAACGATGAACGATGAAGGAGGCGAACGACGAAGGAGAGTGAACGGCGAAGAAGATTTCAAAGATGGAGAGCATTGGTGTTAATAAACTTTAAGGTTGAAGAATATTTTGGTGTAATTTTTCATATATATGTGTAAATTAAAAAATAGACTCGGTCAAGATTCGTTCTGAACTTGAGTTATAATAATATTGGAGTCGATCGAGACGAAAGCACAATTTCTCACGCGAATTTGAAATATCCATAGGGCACTGGTCTTAGATTAAACTTATAATACAAGGCTAGGTATAAAAATATGTTACTTTTCAATGATCTTGATACGAGAACTATGGTAATAACAATTATTTTATTAAACTAAATGCCAAAATATCGCTTGGCAAGTGTTGCTTTTGTTTTCTCTAACATTTTTTTTTATTTTGCTTGAATATGTTCGAACTTCGAAGCGAATCAAATCTGGCATATTCTCAGTTCAGCCACTTTGTTATCACTTATAGGAGTGTTCATCGGATCGGGTTGATCCGGTGAACACGACGATTCAACCCGACTCAACTTAGTTTGGATCAGGTCGGATGGTGGTTGAGTTGGATCCGATCCGATCTGAACCCAATCTGATCCGAATCGAGTCGAGTTGGGTCAGATTTTTTGTCCCAAGGGGCGTTGACCCGATTTTGATCAGATCGGATTGTATTTGTTCACGAGTCTGGTCCAACTCGATCCGTAAACGTCCCTAAACATTTCATTGCATTTCTTCAGATTTTACTTAATAGAAAATTTAAAAAATGAAGTATTATATTCTATTTTTTATTTAGCCAAATGGCCTATATCACCATGTGCCTCATTTATCCGAAATTATGCTCAAATATGAAGGGGGCACCAACCGCTGAACTAGTTTAGTAATGAGTTTGATACATGACAATGCGACGTTTATTTATTTACTAAAAGAAATTTCAAGGTAAAGAATGAATTACCGAACAAAAAAAAAGTGAGGAGGGCTAAGTTAGAGTTAGAGATCTCCCACTTGAAAGATAGACATAATTATCATTAGATCAAGTGTTCTTTTGTGTTAAAAGAAGATTAAACATATTTTTTTATCATAAAATTTATATTTTAATATATATCTAATAAAAAAATAAAAACTTGAGGAGATCAGCCCCCACCCTATATGTGAGTCCGCCCCCGCCTGAAGAAGAAGACGACGACGCCAACATGTTGAAATATGAAGGGTTCATCAACGCTAAATTAATTTAGTAATGATTTTGATAAATAATGCCACCTTTATTTATTTAATAAAAGAAATTTCAAGATAAATAATGAATTAGAAGTGATGGCAAGGAGGCATGGATATGCGACTACTAGGAGGAGGAGGCATGGGGTTATGACAAGTGACACTTTTTTCTTTTGTCTTGAAAGATTTTTCATGGCTTGGTCTATTTTTTATATTTAGTTCATTATCTCATTTAAACTTATGCATTAAAAAATAGAAACAATTTCGTATTGGTTATGTTATTTTTAACAAAAAAAACTTAAGATGAAACGAGTCAAGTGATAGAAAAGGGATACATAATGTGAGGTGAGGAACCATTTTACTTCACATATGCATATGTTCAACATTATTGTTTTACTTGGTTGCATGCATGATGAGTACGTTGATCCCTTCATCATATTATCGAATATTCTCAGGATCTTTTGAAAAAAAAATATATGTTTTTTTCAATAACACGAAATTAAAAATAGAACAGTGATTAGAAAACCAGTACGTAGGAGTTGCATAATTTGTTTCAAATAATAAACAGAGCCTACCAAGCGCTCATGCGTGACTTATCAAATCACGGATCAAGTACGTCCGTGAGGTAGTGAACTCTATCTGTTATATATGTAGGGCTCACGTGCAATCTAAAAGAAAACATGCTCAAATGCCCATATAATCTAAAATCATTGATTCATTATAGACGTGAAACAAAGCAAGGGGCATATCGATGCTGCATAATTTATTTCACACACAACAATTATTCTATGAGTTTCATGACAGGTTATATATCCGTGCATATTAACCGGAGGGCCAGGACGGCGGCTCAGGCGACGTAGTACATGGGATCGGCAAGCTTGATGGTGCGATCGCCCTCCGGCGATCCCAGGATATCACTCCATTGATCCTCAATGTTCCCAACAATCCTGTATCCTTCATCCACCAGTTTCTGCCTCTCGGCCTACTTGAACGCCAGTGCAGTCTTGCCTGAAGCATTAGCTCCTCTGCAATCAAAAGAAGAAATCACAAACCAAAGAAACAAATTCATTTTTTTTAGTGTTGGGGAGGCCTTGGATGTCCGGAAATAGTAACACATGATTAATGTGAACTCGAAAAGATAGAAGAATAATGATTTATTCCCTGAATCATGTTACTAGCAGCCAACCATCCATTGTTTAACAAGTTCAATTTATTAGGCCTCCTATATGGTTTATCCTTTAATTTCCCGTTTCTGTTAATTTTCTGTCTAACTTCACGTTTACATGCGTGCAGAAGTTGCAACAGTGAATGCACAAAACAAATTAGAGAGGAGGAGGAAATTGGGAGAACTTATGTGGAAGCTGCAAAATATGTAATTGACTGGAACTAGAAGCTAGGGTTCATTCATACATGCGTGTCTGAATTACTCGAGCAAGAGCTTCTCCCAGTCCGTGTATCCTGCCGGTTCAAGGTTGGGAGCCGTGACTTCCCATTTCTCCTCATGTCGACCTGTCAGGAAGAGGGGTTTGATGCCCAGGCACAGTAACTTGTTGTAGAGCCGCAGGGACTCCGGCAGAGCAGGTGCACGCTTCGCGTCCACTCACTCTTGGAACAACGTGTCGTTGTACGGTGTCGCACTGCACACATGCATGCAAAGAAGTTTCGGTCATTGCAAGAGAACGGGAAAAAAAGGGATGAAAGGAAAAAAAATTGAATATCCTCTATTTTTCTTTGCAGAACAGTTGCACCAGCTGCAAGAGAAAAAAAATTATGTAGTAATAAGAAATGCTTTTAAAATCCCCATGAACCATCATACCATGCATCCTACTTATAGCCCCAAATGACCAGAGAGGGAAGGAGTTAAGTGGTCGACGCCAGGAGGCGGCGCGCCTGGCGGGGAGCGTGAATAACGTACCCAAATCCGGTGTCGGCGTAGTAAGGGATGTTGCAGAGCGTGGTGTCGTCGATGTCAAAGATCCAAATGTCCTTCCCGTCGTCGCCCAGCTCCAGCCCGCTGGCGTAGTCGATGGCCTCGTCCACGACGACGGCGGAGTCGTTGCGGTACAGGTCACCGAGCATGTAGTTGCAAGCAGCTGGTGGGAATATTATACCAGTTCCGGATGTTGTTGGTCTCCACGGCCAAGCGCCAGCTCTCGCACGAGAGGCCGTCGATCTGGTGGCCGGCGGAGCCGAACCGCGGCCGCAGGTGATTTATGGGGAGGAGGAGGTGGTGCGACGACGACGACGTCGTCGCCTGATCATTGGAAAGAAATGACAGCATGAGCATCGTTGCGAGCGACCAGAGGGCAGCTGCTACGTCCATTTTGGAGACTCGCAAGCTGCAGATGAAACGAAGCTTGTCGTCCACTTCCTTCTCCCTCGTGGATATATATAAATACAAGAACACACGGGGTCAGCGATTTAATTTTAAAACGAGGTCGAACGTTTAATAAAATCCTACAAGCTGTAAAAATTCATAATATCTGGTGTAAGTACGTATAAAGATACTACGTTTGTCGTGTTTCACATGCTTTAGATTTGGTTTTATATGAATAAATCACAAGATACATAAATGAAAATACGCTTTTGGCTTGGCAATAGGCAGTTTGATGGTGTCAACGTATCTTGCATGCATACAAAACGAGTCTAGACATTGCATAACAAAGATACACCTGTTGGTTATTATTAATTACTTGACATTTAACAATATTAATAAGAGATAAGATATTAAGGTCATATCACTAATCATTATGAAGAGGTGATCATATATATAATAATAGATAAGATATGTACATAATGACAAACGGAGAAGAGGGGTAAACAAGATTGATATCCGGTATATAATAACTCGGTTACGTACCTAACGAAACATCCCGAGAAAATAATTACTCAATCGCGCCTTTAATCTTACCTCAAAGTAAATCTATTTTTTTTCTCAAATCATAAAAAATGGATGTTTACATTAAATAAGCGCTCGTTTATGTCCTTTAGAAAAAAAAAAACAAAGTCGCGATATTCTATAATTCGGGAACAAAATAATAGTTAAAGACCATTCTTTTTCCAATGATATTGAATTCAAATTGATAATATTTCGTTTTCACCGATCAGGACGAAAAAATATCGCCCTTGGCCCTGTTTTCTAATACGTAACATGACATTAATTTATGTCCCATCATTTTTTATCCACATGATAATAATCGAAGATATATTTAAAAAAAATATTTTTTTATTAAATATAACGAAATAGCATAATTGTAGCATGATGACGAGATCATTAAGGTATAAAATATAATGAATACATGTAATATATTATATATTTGTTTAATAGAAAAATAAGATTCATGAATTAATGAATTACACATTTTACTTTTGCAAAAGATGGCCTATATCAGCATGCATGTACTCTTTTTACTAAAACTAGTATAAGGCTCCGCACGATCTGCGGTGAATATAAAAATAATTTTTTTAATAAAATAAAATAAATTTAATCACAAATTATATATATTATTTAAATGATTATTTTAAAATTTACTTTTTGTGAGTGTTAAACATCTATAACCATTAGTCAAGTTATCTATAAATAATTAATTTCTTGTATTCAAAATGAATAGATAGTTAATTGATAAACTTCTATTTCATATTATTTTAATACTTCTATGTCTACTAATTATTTAATTAAAAATGATAAATTTTAAATATGGGTGGCAACATATTAATATGTTGAATATAAATATATTATTATATTATTAATTAAGTTTGTGCACCATTTTTCTTTTATGTGGCGTGAGAATATTATCCTTTTAATTTTTTATTTGAAATTTTATTTTTTAATATATCAGTAAAATATAAATATAATTATTTCACATTTATATAGTAAACAATTGTTGACAAAAATTACTTTTGTGTCATGTATGTTTTAATGAATTCCCAAATATGTTTTTCAATACCCAATTTAATTGTTTATTCTTGAATATTTTTTATTTTTAAATATTTTTCTTTATTCAAATTTTATGGTTTCTTTCAAATTATGAAATTTATCAAATTTTATGGTTTATTTCAAATTTTACTCATGTTTTAGTATGGTGTATACATATGTGTGTATCATGTATGCATTGATATACTATAGGTTATTGATTAGTTATGACTCTATCACAATGAATGCTTATTATAATTTTAAATAATAATTTAAGATTACTTTGTGACAGCTTATTAAGAAATAATTAATCAATATAAAAATTGAGCATGTTAAAATTAGTTATTGAAATAACCACGTCAAATAGTTAGATTGATATATTTTTATTTCTTATATATATATATACTCTTAAATAATCATTTTTTATTTATTTCAATGTATCGTATTTTTATAGGCTTATAACATTTATAAGTGAAAAGAACATCTATACCAAATTTTTCTTTGGAAATTCGTTATACGACGACTGTCATTTTAGCTTGGTATATAAATATAGATATTTAATTCTTAAGATAAAAAAGGCAACCAACAAATCCATTGCCGTTATATATATATATATATATATATATATATATATATATGTAAATGATATCTTATAACTATTTCTCATGAGTTATTATCTTATCATTTTTAGTTATTAATTAATTATTCGAAGATATGTTGATTACTTTTCTAATTCTTATATCAAGTAAGAGGGCGTGACAATGCAATCAAGTCACAGATGTCGATGTTGATTTAATCAAATTTGTTCTTACAAACCATGCTTTAAATCAAATTGATATCAATTTGAAATTAAATCATTTATTTTCTAGATTATTCCAAGAGCATGGATATCAATTTGATTTAAAGCATGGTTTGTAAGAACAAATTTGATTAAATCAACATCGACATCTGTGACTTGATTGCATTGTCACGCCCTCTTACTTGATATAAGAATTAGAAAAGTAATCAACATATCTTCGAATAATTAATTAATAACTAAAAATGATAAGATAATAACTCATGAGAAATAGTTATAAGATATCATTTACATATATATATATATATATATATATATATATATATATATAACGGCAATGGATTTGTTGGTTGCTTTTTTATCTTAAGAATTAAATATCTATATTTATATACCAAGCTAAAATGACAGTCGTCGTATAACTAATTTCCAAAGAAAAATTTGGTATAGATGTTCTTTTCACTTATAAATGTTATAAGCCTATAAAAATACGATACATTGAAATAAATAAAAAATGATTATTTAAGAGTATATATATATATATATAAGAAATAAAAATATATCAATCTAACTATTTGACGTGGTTATTTCAATAACTAATTTTAACATGTTCAATTTTTATATTGATTAATTATTTCTTAATAAGCTGTTACAAAGTAATCTTAAATTATTATTTAAAATTATAATAAGCATTCATTGTGATAGAGTCATAACTAATCAATAACCTATACTATATCAATGCATACATGATACACACATATGTATACACCATACTAAAACATGAGTAAAATTTGAAATAAACCATAAAATTTGATTAAATTTCATAATTTGAAAGAAACCATAAAATTTGAATAAATAAAATATTTAAAAATAAAAAATATTCAAGAATAAACAATTAAATTGGGTATTGAAAAACATATTTGGGAATTCATTAAAACATACAGGACACAAAAGTAATTTTTGTCAACAATTGTTTTCTATATAAATGTGAAATAATTATATTTATATTTTACTGATATATTAAAATAAAAAATTTCAAATAAAAAAAATTAAAGTATAATATTCTCACGCCACATAAAAGAAAAAATGGTGCACAAACTTAATTAATAATATAATAATCTATTTATATTCGACATATTAATATGTTACCACCCGTATTTAAAATTTATCATTTTTAATTAAATAATTATTATACATAGAAGTATTAAAATAATATGAAATAGAAGTTTATCAATTAACTATCTATTCATTTTGAATACAAGAAATTAATTATTTATAGATAACTTGACTAATGGTTATAGATGTTTAACACTCACAAAAAGTAAATTTTAAAACAATCATTTAAATCATATATATAATTTGTGATTAAATTTATTTTATTTTATTAAAAATTTTATTTTTATATTCACCGTAGATCGTGCGGGGCCTTATATTAGTACCATATTAAAAGAAGAGTAGTACAAAAGGAGAGACTGACATTTGGCAGATGGATTGTGTGCCATGTGTCCTCTAACCATGTTTATAACTAATTAAGTCATTTATTTATAAATTGATTAGATAGCTCATTAGTAACTAAAAAATTATTAAATGATTAATTTTGAGAAATGTTCTTTATATATTATCAATTATTGAATACAATATAATTTTATATGACATTAATGAAGATTATATCATAATTTTAATTTCACGACAATACATTAGTGCATGATATCTCAAAAAATTATAATCAATTCCATTTGTATTTTATAAGTTTTATTTTATTTAAGGATAATAATAATTATATATATATTTATAAAATATCTATTTTCTATTGTCTCATGCGAAATGGCATGTTCTCAAAATTTTAAAAGAAAAAGTTTAAGATAGTTAGTTACTTATATGTTAATAAAAATAATTTTTAAAATTTATAGAGAAAATTTATCCAATGAATGTATTTAAAGTATAAAGGATATAGTTAAAACTAAAAATTTGTACTAAATCAAAATACTTAGATCTAAACAATCAAGACTAAACAATTATATTTAAATTGCAAATAATCCATTCAAATAAAAAAAAAGATAAGAAAATAAATATATTTATTATTAAAATTCTTCTAATTATAGTAACATGAGAATGAAAATCTATCAGTTATTTTATATGTAAATTTAATTCTTAATAGAAAAGTTGAAAATTGGTAGTTATAACCGATCACTTAGTGAAAAGATAAACTCTCATTAGAAACTATATCCAGTTCTCACATTATAAATATTGAGCAAAGTAACTCGAAGTCCTACCCATACATATCCTCTTTCCTTTCCTCAAAATCTGCCCTCTCAAAATCTTTTCTCTCTCTATATATATACACTTGCTTTTATTGCAATTAATATATTGTGAGTTGTTTTTTTCTTCTGTATTGTGCAGATTAATGTATTGTTGAAAGTTAGCTCTTTTTTAATGATTGGAATTGAATATACGACAGTTGGCCATTTTTCTTGCAAAGCAATATGTCATGGAGGTTCGTTCTTCTTCTCTTGAACCATCCATATTAACGTATTATTGAAAATACAATCAAGATAATATCACAACAATAATTGGGGTTGACAATGTTAAATTCTTTCATAACTATATATAAACAAAAAATTACTAATAATTAATTAGCATGATGTCAACGATTTTTACTAAAATTATGGAATCTGTAACATCAATTTGAATTATGTATAATGTGTCTTCATGTATTATCATAAATGTTACTCAGTGTTTTTTATTAATATATTTTATTTTATTTCTATATTGTTTCATCTATATTTTGTCTCCTTTTTTATATTATGCACTTACAAATAAAAATAAATAATTTTTTAGATTGTATTGTAATTTTTTTTAGACATGGAAATTCTCAGTTCTATTTTTTTAATTACTGAATAGTAAGATTTCTATATACAATTGCTTATTTAAGAAATTGATATAATTGCCTCTTAAACCTATAAGTTATTTTATTACGTGCAAGTACTTTGTAGAACAAATATATCATATTTAATGTGTATAGAATATATTTTCAATATATATATATATATATAAATCTATTTTAGCTCTCTTTTTCATGGATAGTCCACATGGCATTACTATGGCCTATATCATCATGCATGTACTCTTTTTACTAAAATAAGGAGCATGACCGACACTGGATTAAAATTTACTAAGGAGTTTGATAAATAATGCCACGTTTATTTAATTACTAAAAGACATTTCGAGAAAAATATAGCAGAATGAATGGATATATTCTTTAACCAACAATTACACGGCATATGTGAATTAAATCACACGGTTGCGCGAGGTCTAAAAGCATATTTTTTTCTCCGTTAATTCTTTTTTAGTATGCCCTCTTCTAAAATCGAAGACTACATTTTTTTAGGATCCAGCGACACACTTGGGTCTCCTTAGTGAGAACATAACTTGCTTTTAGTTTAAATAATCGTCCGTTAGGTAAGGTCACTAAGTGCAACTCTGGCATTCGACAGTATTCCTTCAAATCTAGTCTCGCTTTGAGGTTGTCCTTTGTTTTACCCTTAATGTCCATTACGGTGTTGAATACATTTTCAAACACATTTCTCTCAATATGCATGACGTCCAAGTTATGACGTATCAAACAATCAGACCAATAAGGTAAATCCCAGAATATACTTCGTTTGGTCCAATTATGACAAACACCATACTCATTGTATGTGACATTTGGGTTGTCGACAATTCTGCATAAAGCATTGACAATGCGACGTAATTGAGCTCCTGAGCGTCTGACCGGAGGCATGTCTTCTACAACCCTATTCCGTCGAAATGCATTTCGGTTATTTTTGTACGGATGATCAGTTGTAAGAAACTGTGTATGGCAATCAAACCAACTATTTTTATTCTCATTTCTCAAAGTGAACGCATCTGAGTGTTCCATGCAATATGGACAAGCTAATTTCACTGCAGTCATCCAACCAGACAACATCCCGTAGGCTGGAAAGTCATTAACAGTCCATAATAAGGCATCTCTCAATGTGAAATTTTATTTGGTCGACACATCATAAGCGACGACACCATCCCACAGTTCTTTTAGCTCGTCTATTGGAGGCTGTAAATACACGTCTATCCTCTGTTTAGAACTCTGAGGACTAGGAATAATGCATGTCAAAAACATATAAGGTGTGGACATACAAATCTCAGGTGGCAAATTATAAGGTGTTATTGTTACCGGCCAACATGAATAAGGAACTGAAGTCTGACCATATGGTGTAAAATCATCTGCGCATAATCCGAGCCTTATGTTCCTTTGGTCCCTAGCAAAATCAGGATGCTTACGATCAAAATATTTTCACGCTTCACCATTCGATGGGTGAAGCATGACACCTTCAGAAGTATTATGCTGTGCATGCCACTTCATCTGCGACGCTAACCCTATAGACGAGTATAGTCTTTTAAGCCTTGAAATAAGAGGCAAATAATGCATTCTTTTCACAGCGACTTGAGACTTGTTAGTCACTATATATCGTTCGGCCCCACAAAACTTGCATTCATTTATATTGATGTCCTCGCCGTAATATAACATACAACCATCACGACAACAATCTATTTTAGTTGAGCCAAGACCAAGTTTACTGACCAATCTTTTTGTCCTATAAAAATTTTCAGGAATACGAGCCCCAGTTGGTGTGACCTCTTTTAAAATATCTAGAAATACATCAAAACATGCTTGTGAAATATTGTGGTCGACTTTCAGATTCAACAATCTAACAACAAGTGATAGTTCCAAATGACTTTCACACCCAGGCCATAAGGGTTGGCTCGATGCGTTTAGTAAGTCACAAAAATCTCTTGCTTCTGGATTTGGTGCCTTTTCATTCTGCTCAAATCTAATATTCCCATACTCAGTTGCAGCTGCGTCATAAACAGACTGTTCATATTGCGAAGCAAATGTTGGTTCAGGATCCACAAAATGAAGATCTGGATTTGGGATGCTTGTCGAAGGCGCTCCTTCGCCTAAATCATCACATTTCCAATAATTGGGTTTGAAACCCTTTCTATATAAGTGAACTTTGACAGTCTCTATCGTCTGTAACTTTGTGCTAGCACATTTCAAACAAGGACACCTAATTGTTCTCTCCCGCTGAAATTGTAAAGATTGACAAGCCACAGTAACATAATAGTCAACGCCATTTATAAATTCTTGTGTCAAGCCTCTACCACCAGGATTATTTCTTTTGTACATCCATCGATGATCGTTCAAGTATGACATAATGACTGCATTATTTGTAAATCATAAAAAATTTCAGTGATACAAAATTGTATAAGGAAAGAAAAAAGTTTATGAAACAACTGAGAAAGAACAGATTGTTTAGCTAATGTTTACTAATCATACTGCTAGGTATAGAGATAGCATATAATAAGTATATATAACATAATTGTCCTTTTTCTTCCTCATCGGCGTGCAAGCTCGCACAAGGGAGCGTTGACACTAGGGATGAGCTCACACTAGGGACGCCGACACTCCCGTGAGCTCGCCAGTACAAGAAGCACCCGCTCCCTCACGATCTCACACAAGATTTTTGTTTTTTTTATTTTTTATAATATTTTTTATTTTTTCTTAAATTTATAATATTTTTTATTATATCACATTAGCAACATGATTAAAAAACTGACTATTACCGATCAAGAAGATGACGCATGCAAAAAAATAAATTTAAAAAATAATTTAATTAAAAATAAAATTGGGAGAACATCTGTGTAATTCATCCCAAAAAAAGGGACGTTTGGTTCAGTGCAATAGCCATTCTCCGGTAGGGTAAGTGGCAAGCAAAAAGAATAAGTGAACATGAGGAATCTAAAAAACTTTCACAGAAAAGTAATGCTTTATTCAAAACAACTTTGTGAAGGAGAAAAAAAAAGTATCACCAAAGTCACCTTTACACTTCGGACAACAGCTTTCCTCGTGAACTCGTTACATTTCTTGTAGTAAACCTTAATCTTTTTGGATTACTGTAATAAACCTTAATCTATGGGTCGAAATGAGGTCCAAGAATTCAGTCGTCAGGGAGCTCATCTATATCTTCTCAGTCCTGGCCATCACGTATGAGTTATTACAGTTTGCAAACATAATTAGAGTCTCAAACAATTTTCCTTCTCCATATCCGTGGAACATGAATTTCTTTTGAATTATGTCCACATAGGGACAGCAATGAAGGTACTAACATCTCCCAGGACTTGGAGATTGGTAATTCTAAATAAAGTTCATCTCACCATGGAACTAAAAGAAGGGTTAATTCAAGTACATGGTAAAATATTCAGAAGGTATAGTTAGGAGATGAGATAACTCCATCATCTTAAATTGTGCAAATAATCTGTTCTTCCTAGCAGTATATAATAATCATCTTAAATTATTTTGATATAATAAGTATATATAACATAATTGTCTAGCTACGAAGCATGCTTGGTCCTGACTATCATGATTGTAACTGAGTCACGTGGCTTAATTGATATTTGAAATTGCTCATGGACATATGCGCGGAAGCTTTTTTGCTCACGGATGTGTCCGCGCGCGGAGGGCGGCCGGATATGGCCGCCGCGCGCGGAGGGCGGCCGGATCTGGCCTCTGCCGGCTGGGATCGGACCTACCTGCGCCGGAGATTCCAGTCAGCGGCGGAAGCTTCGGGCGGGAGGTGGTCGACGGCCGGACGAACAGCGGACGAAACGCGCGGCGACCGGACGAACGTTCAAAATGTTCAAAGTAAGAGTGTGGTCGGGTTTTTATATAACCACTTTTCGACGGTCGAAACCGCCGCAACATAGGTAAATATAATATTATATTAATTCGCGTTTCGACGGCTCGAATCCGTTGGAAAAACCGTCGATAGTTTCGACGGTTATTCAAACCGTCGAAATATCGACGGTTTTAACCGTCGATTCCCATAATATAAAATTTTCAAAACATCAACAGATCCATAGTTTGTGTAAATTATAAATTTCCATTTTTCGACGGTTGAGGCCGTCGAAAAAAATTGAGCTAGAATATTTTATTTAAATACTATCGACGGTTATGATCGCCGAAATATCGACGGTTGCTTTGAACGTCGCAAATTTCGACGGTCAAAACCGTCGATAAGTTCAATAATTGTACGCAACCAGTGTTTAAATTTTTCGACGGTTCAGACCGCTGGAAGTTTCGACGGTTAGATAAACCGTCGAAATTATCGACGGTCATAACCGTCGAAGTATAAATATTTTCGACGGAACCTTCCGACGAATTTAGCACCGTCGAAAGTTTAGACGGCTAAAACCGTCGAAAATTATCCGACGAAAATATCGACGGTTTGGAAGATCCGTCAAAAAAACCGTCGATATTTTAGACGGATGTCGAACCTTCAAAAATGGACCGTCGAAAATACGACTTTTTCTTGTAGTGTTTGTTACAATATTATATTAAATTAATATTATATAACTAGAAAAACGATATATATGTATGTCTCATGCCATACTATATAATATTAGTATTATTTTTTATCATAATAAATCTGGGAGAGAGATTAGAAAAAGGAAAAGTAGTTTAAATTAATTATTAAGAAATATTGGATGGAAAGTGGAAACAGAAATCCAAAGGACATATATAAAAATAAAAGAAGATCAATTAAAAGAAAAATAAGGATAAAATAAAAAAAAGTGAAATAAGATTAAGTGATTGAGAAGCGACGTTAAAAGCACCCGGTACGTTATCATTGATTTATTTCTTTGTTTCAGGTCCTCCAGCATCGATTTAAATTGTTAAATCTAAATTCGTCCACACATTGTGTTCAATTGATTTTTTTTTTTTTTGCTTTTTCGGCAGGACCAGTCGACTCAATCAATTGTCATATTGGGTCACATCTTGTCCAATCGAACCAATCGCGATCAAGATTTAAGGCGGATTAAAATAATTATGTTTCACTCGTTTAATTTTTTTTCGGCAGAGGATGTTTGAAAAATGATGTCGACTATTAAATTCGTGAAAATTTAAAAAGTATATTATTTATAAAATAAAGATCGATTCAATTAAAAATAGTTAAGATTGAAATTGTACATAGGATCATGAGATAAAAAATCGTAAGATCAAATAAAAAACAATAAAATCTTATTTATTAATAAAATATATATTTAAAAATAATGTATATATAAATTTATTAAATTATACATCAATAAATTATTTTTATCATTTTCTTTAGAAATATTATATGAAAACATATTAAAAATAAAGAAAATATATTAAACTTCATTTAAGTTATTTTTAGGATTACGTGGACAAAACTTATCTATATATATGGGTTATCATTGGATCCTGATACGATGGTTCACGAATAAAAAATTATTTTTAAAAAATTTAAAAATACTTATTTATGTGTCATCGAATGATCGTCCAACGGTGACCCATATATATATGTGTCTATTTTTTACCTCACATAATTCTTATCCCTTTTTACTTAATATTTTAAATGATTATATTAATTATATAAAGTCGTATGAAATTAGATAAGATCGTAAGATCGCGTGATCAAAATTAAGATCGTATTAAGATCTTACGTATAAAATACTCAAGATAAAATCGATATTGATAAGGAACAGTAACATCGTAAAATTGTAAGTTCTTAAAATTTAGATCGAGATCCTGACAATTTTATCCAACTAACTTGATTAGGTGAAACTCCTAATATAAATTGTTTACATTAAAAAACACAAAGTTGATTATTTGAAATTAATAATTTTCCGGTCCCTCTCCCACCAGCATGTGACAAAAAAAACACAAATTATTTAAGCTGATGGGATATGAGGTCCCATTATTATCAATTTGATGGAGATAAGAAAAAGTAATTGGGTTGGATTGAATGGGAAAATTAGAAGGACATGAACTTCTATGTAAAAGTGTGCACATATTCTTCCCTTGTAGCATATAAGAGCACGAAGACAGAGAAATCTTACAACGCAAGTTTAAATTAATTTGATGATTATGTATCATAAAGTAGACATTATTCATTTTATATAATGAAGTCGATAGTCTTAATTTCAAGGTCCATAATAATATATAAAAATAAAAAAAGACATGGACCAACGAATTAATAAGATAAGATTAAATAAAAGGTAATTTTATTTACCTGTGTCATTGTTGGGTTTACCTAAAAATACATAGTTACAGAAATGAAATAAGTGAAATGTAGAAATTTTCCCTTAAAGTTACACAAAAATATTATTTTATACCGTAATAAAATATCTATCTTCTACGATAAAGAGAAAAAATGATTGGCCATCTCAATTTGGATAATATGATTTTAGAATAATCTTTAGAAGAGAAAATGATTGTGATCCAACACATATCCAATGTATAAGTAGGATATTAAGATCCTATGATATTGGCATAAATTTATTTATTCAAATTAAAAATAAAAAGTAAACATAGAGAACAAAAAAATTGATTTAACTATTTTTTTTATATTGTACATGTTATGCTCACTTTTATGAAATTTAATATCTTTTAATAATCCATTACACTATAAATCTAATTCTATATTGTATCATGATATTACATAAAAATCTGATGGGTCATAAAATCGAAGATCATAAATCGAATCGAGAATCGTAAGATCTTACCTATTAATATATATATATAAAACAAATAAATATTCTTTTCATTAACTTATTTCATTTAAATATTAAATTACACCTCACTTTGTCATATTTTTATTGATTTTTAAGCAAAATTATATCAATACATATTAAAAATAAAGAAAATATATTTAACTCCATTTAAATTAATATTTATTATCATAAATATATAATTTATTACTATTTAAATGATTATATTAATCATATATAATCGTATAAGATCACATAAGATCGTAAGATCATATGATCAAAATTAAGATCGAACATATCCACGAAGGAAAGATGTAAAATCGTAAGATATTAAGATCTACATTGAGATCTTGATAACCTTGCTAAGAATTATAACGCATTTTAATAAATATTTATTTAGTTAATAATAATAATAATAATAATAATAATAATAATAATAATAATAATAATAATATACCGTTAGACCTCGCCGCCCCATTCATCAGGCATTGAAGTCAGCCGTCGCGTGAGAGGTTAAAGACGATTCGCGCGAGAGAGAAAAATTGATCCGCACCATCGGATCTAAATCCAACGACTAAACTCCCACGTGATTTTTCAACCGTTGGATCTAGATCCAGTGACTATTATAGGGGGAGGAGGGTACTCCCAACCTAAATTAGGAGCATCCTCATTAAATTCCTATATAATAATATAATATATTTTATAGTAAATTCAAATTGTCACATCGAAAAGTTTAATATTAAAATATTAATACTAAAACTACAATTTTATTATATAGTAATATAATATATTATAATAACGCCGCTAGAAGTTGTTAGAATTTTTACCGATCTTAATATTAAAATATTAATGCTAACCCCACTATTTTATTATAAAGTAATATAATATATCTTGTAATAAATTCAAATTTTGATGATAGGAGTTGTGGAACCCATCGAAAGTTCTGATAATTGCAGTCGGCAAAATCTTTAATGTGCTTTGTCCCGTCGCAATTACCGAAGAAGAATGAGCCATCAATAAATAATTTTCCATGGATAATTTTGTCGTCGCTAATTGGAAGAGATTTTTTATCCGCTTCCAAATTCTTCTTAAGGCACTGTTTGGCATGTAAAAAAGTGGAGTATTTAGTAGAGGATAGCGTTTTGTTAGAGTAAAAATGCTACTATAAGCATTTGGTAAATATTTTTTTTAGTAGCGCTTAGAGGTTTGAACACAAAACGCTATAAGCTACTCCTACTAGCTTATGGCTCTATTTGGCAAAGCTAGCGATTTGATTAGAGGATAACGGTTCAACTAGAGGATAATAATTTGACTAGAGTATAGCGGATAGCGATTTGTTTATAAATTCAATAAAATCTGTTTGATAAATATAGCGGTTAAATTAGTGTATCGTATAAAATAATAAAAATATACCACATATAATTTATGATTATTTTTATATACATCATATTCATATAATTTCATTTAAAATAATTATTTTGAATGTTAATATTTTTTTAAAATCTTATTTAATATAAAATATTGATTAATTCAAAATAAAAAATTATTTGGGTTGTAAGTAAAATTAAAGATGTGATATATAAAATAACAATAATATATGATGATTAATAAGTAAATATTTTTTTATTTTAAAAATGAGGGTATAATAATAAGAAAATATGAAAACGTTACCTCTATACTCTATAAGCTAGTATGAGTAGCTTATAGCGTTCTATGTTCAAATCTCTAAACGCTACTGAGAAAAAGCATTTACCAAACGTTTATAATAGTATTTTTACTCTAACAAAACGATATCCTCTACTAAATACTCTACTTTTTTATATGACAAACAGTGCCTATAGAGTATAGAGGTAACGTTTTCATATTTTCTTTCTATTATACCCTCATTTTTAAAATAAAAAATATTTACTTATTAATCATCATATATTATTGTTATTTTATATATCACATCTTTAATTTTACTTACAACCCAAATAATTTTTTTATTTTGAATTAATCAATATTTTATATTAAATAAGATTTTTAAAATATTAACATTCAAAATAATTATTTTAAATTAAATTATATGAATATGATGTATATAAAAATAATCATAAATTATATGTGATGTCTATTTTTGTTATTTTATACGATACACTAATTTAATCGTTATGTTTACCAAACAGATTTTATTGAATTTATAAATAAATCGTTATCCGCTATCCTCTAATAGTTAATCGCTATACTCTAATCAAATCGCTATCAACTAATTGAACCGCTATCCTCTAATCAAATCGCTAGCTTTGTCAAACAGAGTCTAAATTACAAATATAAGAACTTGTGACAGAGAAACAAAAAGATGGGGAAAAAGCAATTGGGAAAAGGGAAAGGAAAGGAGGGATGAGCAAAATCAGGTCCGGACCGGGGCAGATCTGGTTTACTCCGGATTTTCAGAAAAGAAGACTCCCGGACCCAGTTCCGACCAGGTCCGGTATCAGGACGTACTGATCAAATCGGGATAAAAATTGAAAATTCTCGATTGTTCCGATTTGATCATAAAAAATATAAATTAATAAATAAATTAATGTTATTATATAAATATGATAACTATTAATTAAATTATCTATATGATAATATAAAATAATGTATATTTAAGATATATACTAAATAAAATATAAAATTTTAATTAAAATAAGTATAAATATACTATTTAAAAATAATTTAATATTAATATAATATATTTAATCGGGTCGGGACCGAGTCCGAATTATTATAATCCGGACTCGGTCCTAGCCGGGTCTCAAAAAAATGAGTCCCGATCCCGACCCGATTGCCAATCGGGTCGGAAAAAAATCCGAAATTTTCGGGCCAGGGCGACTCACCCCTAAGGGAAAGATACAAAAATAATGCATACAAAATGTGTAACATCACCTTTCATTAGGATTTTTTTTGTGGCGGAGAAATAAAGAGGAAAAAAGTTAAATTGGAAAAGAGAACAAAATAATGCATGCTAACATTATTTTTCATTATGACATGATCAATATATAGTGATGCCTAGATTTTTCAAGAATAAAATAATATGTGAAATAATATTTATTTTTATTTTATCTAAATAATAAAAGGGGAGCTCGGGCCCCTTATAAGACTTTGGATTATGATTAAATTTAGGTTAGGAATTCAAATTTAAATCATATGCCATATGTCTCTTAAGGAATTTAAATTTAAAACGCATATCATATGTCAAAAGACTTACGCATGCACTCACTCCAATCTTAGATCGAATTTTTATATTTGTGGCGTTCCTTTTTAATTAAGTTGTTTTCACACTTTTTGTGAACATTTTTTTCAACAAACATCGGAAAAACAATAAAAATACTTAAACAATATCATTCAGTCTTTAATGCGATAGCGTTTAACAACAGATTCCTTTTAGATTCCTTTTATCCGTAGAGTGCAAAAAAAATAAAAAATAAAGCCATATTACTTTCATTATTTGTGACTATTTTCTCATTTACATCGTTCAGTGTTTATAAATATTGTTATTTAATTAATTAAACGCTTGAATGAAAACAAAAGACTACATTATGACCACCACAAGAAAAAGGCTGATTACAGACGATAAAAAACGTCTGTAATCGGCCCCAAAACTCGTCTGTAATCAGATTACGGACGAATTTCTTGACGGAATCGATCCGTCGAAAAAACGATCGTCGTAAATTGATTTTTGACGGTTGGAGAAAATTCGTCGAAAGTGTCGACGATTTTGACTGCCAAAACTTTCGACGGTCGCGCGACCGTCGAAAGTTTCGACGGTCGCGCGACCGTCGAAAGTTTCGACGGTCAAAACCTTTAAAACTTTCGACGGTCACAAACCGTCGAAACTTTCGACGGTCATCCCAACCGTCGCAAAGAAGTTTTAAAATATAAAATAAATTAGCCGGTCGCCCGCGGCAAGATCCGGCTGCGAAATCACGCCGGCTCGCAGCCGATCAGGGCGCGGCCGGCTAGATCACGCCGGCTCACAGCCGATCAGGCCGCGGTCGGCCAGATCTGACCGCTAGCGACCGGATCGGCCCGTCGGCTGCTCGTGGCCAAATTCGACCGCCTGGCAGCTGGATCCGACCGCTCGCGGCCAGGGCGGTAGATACGGCCGCCCGCGGCCAGATTCAATCGCCAACGACCAGACGGCCGGTCTGGCCCCCGCGGCTTGATTCGGCCGCCTAGCGGCCTATCTGGCTACGGCGGCCACATTCTGGAGAGAGAGAGAGAGAGAGGCTCTCCGATCGGGAGGTCGTCGGGCGGGTCGTCAGGTCGTCGAGAGAGAGAGAGAGGAGAGGAAAAGAAGTAGATAATGGAGTGGGAAAGTATAAATATGTATATATAGGGTTAAAAAGTTGGGAAAGCGGGAAAACGAAAAAAGAAGCGACGATAGAGTATTTTTTAATTATCGACGACCATGACCTTCGAAAAATTAGTAAAGATATATATATATATATATATGAATATAATATTTAATTATTTTTAAAGTTACCGACGATCAGGACCGTCGGAAATTATTTAATTATAATAATAAAATACTACTAACATATATATAATATTTATTTTTTTAGTTTACCGACGGTCCGAACCGTTCGGTAATATATTATATTAATAAAAGACTCCTTATATTATATTATTTTTTACTTACTGACAGTCAAGACCGTCAGAAATTGCGACGGTTTGAAATGTCGCTAATTATATTAATAAAAGACTACTTACATAATATTATTATTTACCTACCGACGATCTGAATCATCGGAAATTGTGACGGTCTCAACTGTCACAAAATATATTAATAAAATACTACTTATATTATATTATTTTTCATTTACCGACGGCCGTGATCGTCGGAATTTGGGTCGAATTTTGCGACGGATAGATATCCGTCGGAACTTTCGACCTTCCTAATCGTCGAAAAATAAAATAATGATATAACAAATTATATAATTTATTATTTTTATATAATTTATTATTTTTATTTCCGACGGTTTTAGCCGTCGGAAATTCGGACAGATTCCTATCCGTCGCAAAATCCGTCTCAAATTGTGACGGATTTCTTTCCGTCGAAAATCGCCCATGGGAAAATCACAATTTTCTTGTAGTGGACTAAAATTATAATAAGGAAACTGTAAGCTCAAACAAACTTAATTTGATTTATAATACTATGGCTGCTTGCAGATTTAACTCGTTTATTTAATTTGTACATATGACACCAATGGGCCTCAATTATTTGGAATGCCAAGATGATATCATCATCATCATCATCTAAAAAATTATCAATTTTCAACATTTTTATACCATTCATTAGTATGTTTTTTACATTTTTGTTTATCATTTGTAATATATATTTTATATATTAATTTAATTTGAAAGAAAGTTGACTAAGAGATTCAATTTTTTAGAAGAATTATTTCCATTTTCAACTTGTAAACTATACTATATTTTGACTTTACCTCCCTAAACTTCAAGGTTATCCATCTTCACTTAATTTCAAATGTTATTTTAAGGGACCAAATTCCGGACAAACATTTAATTTCTGTCTAACGCAAATATTGATGCATAATTATTTTCACTGATTTGAAGGACCAACCATAGCCTTAGTCCCAAAGAATAGGTTATAGAAACTAATTTCTGGATTTTCCTTAGCATCTTAATTTTTTGGATGGTTGATATATATATATATATATATATATATATATATAGGTAAAAGTAGGGAGTATGAGAGCATGACAAGTGGCATAATGATACGATGGCACGTGTCAAATAATAATATTAACTAATTTTAAAAGTCTAAATGTAAAAGATAAAATTAATAAAAAAAAGAGTTTGCTAATTAAGGGAACGATATATAAGATTAACATGAAAAAAATACATATAAAAGATAAAACTTAATTAACTTTTAACATATAACATTACCTAATAATATGGCGGCGGCAATCATGGAATTTTAAATATAAGAAGATTAAATTTCAATGACAAATCAAATTTGTTTACAAGTAAGATTCAGAATTAAAATATAGTTTAGAATAAATAATTTAATTTGAGTCAAATTAAGATTAATCTTCTTTTTATCAATTTGAGTAAAGATAATTTATTATTTTCGAAATTAAAAAATAATTTGAAATAAATAAGTCAATCTGAGTCAAATTAAAATTAATAATTTCATTTTATGAATTGGAGTATGATTAAAATAAATAATATTTTATTTCCTAAAAGATAATATGCAAGTAAATAAGCATTCTTATTTAAAACATAATTTATTATTTTTGAAAAATTAAAATAAATAATTTAAATCGAGGCAAAATAAGATTAATCTTTATTTTTTTTATCAATTTTAGTATGATTAGAATAAGTAATTCTCTATATATTATTATATTTAATATACAAATACGTGTAATTTAATGACATTAATATTTCATTAGGGTTTAGGGTTCGTATACCAAAAAAATGTTTAAATTAAATTCTTATTGTTAATTTGATGAAAAAATATTTTATTTTTGAATTAATTATATGCTAACAAAATAAAAGAAAGTTAAATTTTTTAGCATATTAATAATAATATTATTTGAGTATGAGAGCATGACAAGTGGCATCATGATACGATGACACGTGTCAAATAATAATATTAACTAATTTTAAAAGTCTAAATGTAAAAGATAAAATTAATAAAAAAAGAGTTTGTTAATTAAGGCAACGATATATAAGATTAACATGAAAAAAATAAATATAAAAGATAAAACTTAATTAACTTTTAACATATAACATTACCTAATAACATGGCGGCGACAATCATGGAATTTTAAATATAAGAAGATTAAATTTCAATGACAAATCAAATTTGTTTACAAGTAAGATTCGGAATTAAAATATAGTTTAGAATAAATAATTTAATTTGAGTCAAATTAAGACTAATATTCTTTTTATCAATTTGAGTAAAGATATTTATTATTTTTGGAATTAAAAAATAATTTGAAATAAATAAGTCAATCTGAGTCAAATTAAAATTAATAATTTCATTTTATGAATTGGAGTATGATTAAAATAAATAATATTTTATTTCCTAAAAGATAATATGCAAGTAAATAAGCAATCTTATTTAAAACATAATTTATTATTTTTGAAAAATTAAAATAAATAATTTAATTCGAGGCAAAATAAGATTAATCTTTATTTTTTTATCAATTTTAGTATGATTAGAATAAGTAATTCTATATATATTATTATATTTAATATACAAAATACGTGTAATTTAATGACATTAATATTTCATTAGGGTTTAGGGTTAGTATACCAAAAAAATGTTTAAATTAAATTTTTTATTGTTAATTTGATGAAAAATTATTTTATTTTTGAATTAATTATATGTTAACAAAATAAAAGAAGGTTAAATTTTTTAGCATATTTTGATTAGAAGCATATTCTTTTTAGTGTGATTAGAATAAATAATGTTTTTTTTCTAAATGATAATGTATAGATAAAAATAATTCATTGTTAAAAAAATTTATTTTCGACAATAAAAATTATTATAAAAGGATTGTTAAAACTCTATTAATATTTAAATATTCTAATTTCTTTAGAAGAAAGATTGTTTGATTAAAATAATTATAAACATCCGAAAAATTGTATTAAAAGTAAACTTCTTTTGTTTTAAAATAATTTAAAATAAATAATTTAATTTGAGTCAAATTAAGATTAATATTTTCTTTTTATCAATTTGAGTTTGATTAAAATAAATCATATTTTTCATTCTAAAAAATACTGTACAGGTAAATAATAATTAATTTTTAAAAAGATAATTTGTCATTTTCGAAATTAAAAACAATTAAAATAAGGATTTCAATTTGAGTCAAGTTAATATTAATATTCACTTTTATTCAATTTGAGTATGATTAAAATAAATAAAATTTTATTTCCAAAATATAAGCAATAATTTAGTCCAAATAATTTTAAATAAAGAATTAAAATTTTGAGTTTAATTAAAAAATTTTCAAAGACAATGGACAAGTATATAATTTTAGAAAACTAAAAATTATCTTATAATGGTTTGTTATATGAACTAAAAAAAATGGATACTAAATTTATCAGAAGAATTTAATTAGAAAGAATTTTTTTTACTATGATCAAAAAATAAATTTCCTTTGCAAAATGTACAACTAATAAATTTCCTTTCTGAAACAGAATTTGTTGTTTTTAAGTAAAAATAATTTAATTTGAGTACAGTTAAAATTAAAATTTTAATTTCTAAAAGATAGAATTTTAATTTCTAAAAGATAGTGGACAAGTATAATAAAATAAATAATATTTTCTTTTTTAAAAAAACAATGTATTATTTCAGTAATAAAAAATAAATAATTACATTTTATTATGATTACAATAATAAAATATTAAATTTGAGCATGATTAAATAAAAATTCTTTTCTTTCTAAAAGCAATGTACAAGAATAATAAAAGATTATACTATTACATTTTTTAGAAGATATTATTTTATTTTCAAATTTTAAAAAATAATTTAAAACAAAGAATTCAATTTGAGTCAAATAAAAATAAAATATTATAAATCATAAAATAAGTCTATTTATTGAAAAAAAATAATTACCAAGAAGAAGAATAATTTAGTTAGATGTTGGAGTTTTGGTATATTCAAACTGAATTTTGAACTTTTTAAAATAAGCTAACATATTTGTACAGATGGACAACGGATTGTGTCATACCGTGCTGGAGCCGATTAAACTATGTTTGATTGATTGTGACACGACCCATTTTAAAAATAAGTCATGTCATGTTGAATTGACATTATGGTCAATCCGACATGATTGGTGCATGATCCGACCGAGTTAATCGAGTTGACTCATGTCATGTCGGATGACTCATTTATTTTGTCCAAAGTTAATTTATATCAATAATAAAATATTAAAGTATTATAATATATGATATTAAAAATAATATATGGTATTATGATGACTAGATATATAATAAACTTTTTTAAAATATAATATAGTTATAACATATTATTAAATATTTAAATATGTAATAAAAATAAATCAATAATAAATAATGTGATTCATCGGATTAGGCTCGGTTCATTGGCCCGGTGTGGGCCCGTAGTATCTTATTGGCCACCCCGGTAAGGTCTAGGTCGAGCCTAACCCAACTATTGTGCCCGGATCGAATTCGTGTCGGACATGATTGGCTCGGTAGAATTTCATGAAGGCCACGTGCCGGGCCTCACAGAATTTAATCTTTACTTATTTGTCATATTTAAGTGATAATAAATTAATTTTGATAATTATTAAAAAGTATAATATTATAATTATGTGTTACATTTTTATAATATCGATCATTTTTTATAATAATTTTATATTATAATACTATAATTATAAAATATATAATTTTTATAATATTTGTGATCCGTGCATCGCACGTGATTTAGGACTAGTTAATATATAAAACTAATAAAAATTTAAAAAGTTGAGGGAGGACCCGCTCACCTACTCAGGCCTGTATGCATCTGCACGCTCACGTTCAACATTAACTTTACCCCACCATTCTCACCGAAAACATTAATGCTTGACTTGGTCGCGATGCATTATTGTTGAGCCCTTCATCATTATCCAATGTTCTTAGTTTCTTTTAAGAAAAAATCATATTATACTTTCCCCAATACATATAAAAATTAAAAGTAGGACATAAACGGTGATAATATATATACGTAGGAGCTACAGATCAAGAGCTCATGCATGAGCTAATATACCGAAGCTACAGAACAAGAGCTCATGCATGACTTACAGATCACACGAGTCATATCCCTGAGCTAGTGAACACTCTCCATTAGATATGTAGGGCTCATGTGCAATCTAAAAGAAGATATGCTCAGTGCCCATAGAATCTAAAAAGTAAAATCAAATAGACGCGAAACAAAGCAAGGTGCATCGATGATGCATAATTTATTTCACAAACAACAATTATTCCATGAGTTGCCTTGCACGGATATATGAGGGCCGGGAGGGCGGCTCAGGAGATGTAGTACATGGGGTCGGGAAGCTTGAAGGTACGATTGCCCTCCGGCGATCCCAAGATATCACTCCATTGATCCCCAATGTTCCCCACAATCCTGTATCCTTCATCCACCAGTTTCTGCCTCTCGGCCGACTTGAACGCCACTGCGGTGTCGTAGTGAGCATTGTTATCTCTGCAATTCAAAGTAGAAATCAGAACGAAAGAAACTGATTCAATTCTTGAGGCCCCCCTACGTACATGCATGATCGATCTTTCTGTCAACTTTACGTTTACGTGCAGAAGTTGCAAGAGCGGATGCAGAAACAAATAAGAGAGGAGGATGAGGAAGTTGGGAGAACTTATTTGGAAGCTGCAAAATGTATATAATTGACTGGAAGTAGAAGGGTTCATTCATGCATGCGTGTCTGAATTACTTGAGCAAGAGCTTCTCATAGTTGGTGTATCCTGCCCATTCGAGGTTTGCAGCCGTGGCTTCTCTTGTCCTCTCACGTCGACCTGTCAGAATGACGGGTCTGATGCCAAGGGACATTACCGTCTTGTAGAGCCGCATGGTCTCCGGCAGTTGGGGTGCGCGCTTCTTAGCCAGCCACTGCTGGTACGCCGTGTAGTTGAATGTTGTCGCACTGCGCACATATTGATCAGTCAATTGGATCAGTTCTTCAATCAGAATTTCTATTAAAATATTTTTTTATTACTTCTGAAAATAGTGTGAATTTAAATGGATTCAATACATTAATTAAGTTGCAACTTTGAGTTTCAAGTTTTTAAAAAAATTGTTATCTCGGAGCAGCTCAGTTTTACTAATTTATTCATTTGTACGAATCGATCCTTGAGCTCGACTTTCGTGGAAAAATCCAAAACAATGTCACTAACCTTTCATATTTTATGGTTCAAATTAATTGCACAGCTTCGCATACACCTGTTCCAATCTAAAGCTAGAAGTACACATGAATCATCGTGTCCTATAGTGATCTTCACGAATTGGGTAGAATTGACATTTTTTTAATAGATAAATTTAACCCAACCCGATTGAGATCGCTCTTTTTTTTTTTTAATTTTTTACATTTTTAGATTATTTGATATAAATATTTTTGGCTAATTTCTATTTAAAGAATAAAATAAAATTGCCAAATATTTAAGTATTTTTTATTTTTTTAAAAAAATTAATATAAATTAACATTAATTATTTTTTCGGTGGAATAATATTAAATAAATTGGGTTTGGGATTTTCTACCCTCCCTCAATTCGATCACTCATGGGATACGGTCCGGTCATAAGCTTCACGGGAAACGAGTCATATGGTCAGCACCAGAGAGAGTGTGTGTGTGAGAGAGAGAGGAGTGAAGTGGTCGGCGCGAGAGAGAGGGGGAAGGGGGAGAGAGAGAGATAAATACCGTACCCAAATCCATTGGCGGCGTAGTAAGGGAGGTTGGAGAGTGTGGTCTCGTCGACGTCAAAGACCCAAACGTCCTTCCCGTCGTTGCCCAGCTGCAGCCCACTGGCGTAGGCGATGGCCTCATCGACGACGACGGCGGAGTCCTTGCGGTACCGGTCCCCGAGCATGTAGTTGCCGACGTATCCTTCGCACCTTCTAGGAACCGTCTCCCAGTCCCGAACGTTGTTGGTCTCCACGCCGAACTGCCAGCTCGCGCACGAGATGCCGGCGAGCTGGTGGCCGGCGGAGCTGAACCGCGGTCGCAGGTGGTTTATGGGGAGGAGGAGATGGTTCGACGACGGCGTCGTCGTCGTTTGGACACCGGAAAGAAATGACAGCATCGTTGCAAGCGACCAGAGGGCAGCTGCTGCGTCCATCTTGGAGACTCGCAACCTGATGACCGAAGCTTGTGGTTCACTTCCTCCTCCCTCGCGGATATATTATAAATACAAGAACACCCCGCGGGTTGATGATGATAAAATGAGATATATTAATAAAATATCTGATATATGTGTAAAAATATTACATTTCTCATGTTTCATATGCCTTAGGTAACACTGTAACTGGGACGGAGCTAGGAGGTTTTAGGTGCCTCGGCCCCTAAATTTTTTATATATTATATAAATTATTAAGAATATAAAAAATAAAAAAAATAGAAATATGTAAGCTTGGCCCCCCTCATATTTTGTGCCCTGGGTTACTACTTAGATTTAATTTTGAACAAATCAAGAGATAATAGATGTAAATGAAAACATATTTTTTAGGGGTGTAAGAAAAATCCGACCAATCCAAAAAATCCATTCGACCCGACAAAATCGAACAAAAAAAAACGAAAATTAGAGGTCTGGATATGATTTAGGGTGGTTTTTAATAAATTAAAATCCACCCGATAAAATTAGGGCTCCATCCGAAAAAATCGTAAGGGCCCGTGGAGCACGATTTTTATTTATAATTTTTTATTTATATAATTAATACATGTGTTAATAATTTTTTTATTATATATATAATATTTTTTGTATAAAATTTCATACTTTTCTATCACATTATCAAACTTTAATTTAATAATTTTAAAATTTTAGTAGTATATTTATATTTAATATAAAATTAAATATTTTTATATTAATTTTAAGTTATTAAATATATTTTGAAAATATAATTATATACAGATATGATGGTTTTTATTTTTTCAAAATGGTTTTAGGATGATCTTTTTAATTTTAAAAATTGACTCGAAAAATAGCGATTATTTTTTTAGGCCGAAAATCCGAACCAACCCGAACTACTTTCAGGTTTCACCCCTAATATTTTTTACTTGACAATATAAATTTTGCATGTATATAAATAAAAAGTAGACACCGGTTAAACAAAAATAGACATTTTAAATTCACCAGTTGATTATTATTGATAACTCGTGATTTAACAATAACTAATAATATATTACGGTCTAACGAAAGATCCCGGGAAGTACTTGATCGCGCCTTTAATTTTTATCGAGTTACTAGAAAATTGAAGTCTACATGAATAAGGGCTCATTTATCACGTTTAGGAAAAAAAAACAAAGTTGAGTTATTTCTACGATTCCATAATATATATAGTTAAAGACCGTTCTTTTTTAAAAATGATATTGTGTTGAAATTTTAAATTTAGTATAATTCTGTCTCTCGGCTTGAAATCTAATGAGACAAATCAAGCAAGTGATAATAAATCCGATTTCGGGACGTAACGTGATCATCTACCCGCTTTGATCAAGACGGAAAAAATATCGGTCCTGGTCCTGTATTCTAATCCATATCATGACATTAATTTTAGGCCCATCAATTTTCAATTTATATTATCATGATTAAATATATATTAGTGTTAAGACCCGTGCGAGACCAAAGAAATAAATAATTATATGTTTTAAATTATAAAAAACTTATTTAAAAGTAAATAATAATTATAAAAAGATTTATTTACTTTGAAAAAAATTAGACCACACGAAAAATTAAATTCACCATTTAATATGTGTAAATTATATCAAACTACCTTCATATAAAATAAATATTTAATCATTATATTTTGTTTAAAATAAATGTTTAAAGTAATGAAATATTAGTTTTTTTCTTAAAAAAATGTTATATTATGAATGTGATATGTGACGTATATATTTATTTTAAAAAAAAATAGAAATTTATCTTAATTGAGCTCAAAGTGAATTCGTAGTTTTAGATTTTTTAAATTCTAAAAATAATACATTATCTTTTAAAAAGTAAATATTATTTATTTTTTATACTTGTACTTTATTTAGGATACAAAGTTAACATATATAAATATTTTTTATAAATAATATTAATTTTTTATTATAACGTTCCAACTTGGGGGATTAAAATTAGGATTAATTTAAAATGTAACCGGATAGTATGTATTATATTAGTTATTATGTTTATGACTCAGTTAACATATATAGCACGTATTTATATATTAAGATTATATTATCAATGCTAATATGATTAGAATTAGTTATGCTTAGAACACAAAGTTAACATCTATAAATATTTATAAATAATAATATTTTTTATTAGAATGACATGTGTCATTATGGTTTTGAGCACCATAATGGTTTTTAAAAATAAAATTTTACAAAATATAATAATATAATTTAACATGATATAGAAGTTTTGAGCACAAATTCCAACGGAGAATTTTTTACGAGAAGATATTTCTTCTATTAGATATGCATGTCATGAATCCGGATGTTGTAACCATAATGATAAATAATTATTTGAGAGTATAAAAATATTGATAATTTATTTTATTTAATATGATCAAATCACTCGATTATTTTTCCAGGGGACAACGAAATTTAATACCTAATCCAACTTGTAGGAATGCAAAAATGGAAACACGGGGTTCTCGTGAGGAATGATTGAAAAGGACACACGACAATTGACAAAAAGTTGTTGGATCTATTCACAATTCACAAGTGGAGTCAATCAATTGTCAAGTTGGATAACATCTGTGGTTCTTGTTTAATCATTTATCTGAAATTAATAATTTTCGGACACTCCCGCAGTCTGAAAAAGAATAATAAAATTTTAACTATTACTTCAACTGACCAGGGTTAAATAATTTTGAATTCGAACCAAATATATTTCTACCGGATGATCCCTGCGATATGCGAAAGATGTGGAATTTGACGAGTAATAAAATAAGTAAATATTAGTTTAGTATTTCAAAATTCTTTGAACATAATCTGTATAAAATAGAGAAATAATTTATTAGTCTATCTAATTCTTGTGTCTTATTTATTTTACTCTCTTCTTATAAACTGATAGTTTAATTTAAGTTTAGGATGTTAATCTATTAGTCTATTTGATATCTATAATTCATGATAAATATAATCATATATTATATTTGTTTCAATTACTACTTTAATTATTTAGAAATATGATAAATTTTGAATACATGATTAATACTTGACAATGCAAATGTTAAATTATTCTTATTTTTTATGAAATATTTATATATTAGTTTGCCTTAATATTATACAAAAATTATCTTTTAAAATTGTTTGTGTTGCTCAAATTTTTAACGCATGTATGAAATTATGTTTTTTTTTGTAAAAAAAATACAACTTGACATGTCTAGAAAATAAATCTCCAATAAAATCTTTTGATATTGATGTAGGGATAGACTCAAACTATTATTCATGTTGCACGATCATAACACAACCACAATTGTAATATGTAAAATACAAGCATTGTATGAATTATTAATTTTTTTATCACTAAGATAAAATGATTTTAGTCTTAGTTCAAAGTTAAAAATAAAATTCATCATATAAACACATCTACACAGTTATGTTCAATGAATAATTTTATCTATGACATATAGTATAATTAACGTAAAACATTGTAAATCAATTTTTAAAATAAAAATATTATTTTCTATTTAATTTAACTGTTAAATAATTAATAATGTTGCATGAAAGAAATTTTTGCATGATAATTTCGTGAATGAAATGTTTATAAATATATGTATTACTCTCGTGCTATAAGATGAAATATTAGGGGTGAAATTAATTCGGGTCGGGTTGCGTTTTCGGTCTAAAAAAATCAATCATTATTTTTCGGGTCAATTTTTAAAATTAAAAATCATCCTAAAACTATTTTAAAAAAATAAAAATCACCCTCTAACGGGTCAGCTTTTTTGGATGATTTTTTAGGCCCTACTTTTATATAATTATATTTTAAAAATACATTTAATAACTTAAAATTAATATAACAATATTTAATTTTATATTAAATATAAAATATATTACTAAAATTTTAAAATTATTAAATTAGAGTTTGATAATGTGATATAAAAGTATGAAATTTTTATACAAAAAATATTATATCTATAATAAAAGAATTAATAACATATGTATTAATTATATAAATAAAAAATAAAAAATGGGCTCCACGGGCCCCTATAATTTTTTCGGATGGAATCCTAATTTTAGCGAGTGGATTTTTATTTATTAAAAAAACACCCTAAATCATATACGGGTCCCTAATTTTTAGTTTTTTTATTTAGTTTTTTTGGGTTGGTCGGATTTTTCTTACACCCCTATGAAACATGTCTTATTTGCATGGATAAGTTAGATAGAGAAGAGGCTTCATGTCATTTCTTGTTTATAATCCTAGAATAGCTGAAGACTTATAAAAAGATGACATACATTTAATTGTAAAGAAAAAACTAATGTAGTATGATCATGCATTCTTGATTGTAACTTCTTATTATAACATAGGATGACTTATAGTTATGCTATTTGAAATTGATTAGAATTATTGGCTTTAATTTTTTATTATAATAAATTAATACTCTTATCTTAGTGAAGTATGATTATGAGTTATTCTCTCACTACTCGCTCTTAAATATAAATATACATATAGATCGTTATAGTTATTATATGATTATGATATTTTATAACTTATTTTAAAATAACTATATATATGTACTACCATTATTTTTTTAATTATTTCACAACACCACTAATTTTTAATTACTTCATACCACCAATATCTCATTATTTTAACATCTTCAAAGTGAAATATTTAATTAATTGATAATTAAATATTGTTGTCCTATCCATACGTTAAATTTTATATTTCTACTTAGATAAATAATTACACACAGAATTAAGTAACATTTTATTAAATGTATAATAATTATATTTAAATTTTAATTATTTATTTCACTATTTATTTGGTTGAATAATAACACAAAATGAAGTATATTATTTTTAACACTAAATTTGTTATAATGTATTTACTTTTCTCATATTAGGTCCATGGAACTCTCACTCCAACCAAAAATAAAGGATCACAAAATTAGTTAATCTTGTTAAAGGATGATGATGATGATGATGATGATGATATATAAATAATGGTATCTTATAAATTTATATACTTATTGTAATCATTAATTAAAAACTTATATAAATATTGTATAGTTATGATATCTTGTAACCATTTCTTATAGTTAATGGTTCAATAATATTTTGGAAACTAACTAATTTAAATGCAAAAAATAATGTGCCCATAAGGATAGCTGAGGATATTTGAGCCCATGTGAACATTGGTAAGTTGTAAAAATGTCATATTTAACTTAATTATATATATATATATATTAAATAATGTATCCTGAATTTTCTTATTTGTAGAAATGATGAAAAGAGGAAAAAATGGTCTATTGCCGGCAAACAAAATAGAGCAGCTATGGTAGAATAATCAAAACATGCAATAGGCCCAGTGAGATTTGTAGAACATAAACGTTGAATGGTAATTTCTTAGGCCTAACCAATTGGACTAGTCACTCATCAATTATAATGTTTATTATGTAATGTCAATTATGTTTATTTTCATTATGATATGAAATGCTTATAATATGTTATACATGACATTTATAATGTTTATAATTGTAGGAAAAAGCAAGTTAAGGTGTGGTTAGCTATCGAGATGTATATAAGGAGATGCATACCGATAAAAAGATTAATGATTTTATCACTCTAGAGCCAAAACATGTTATTGTATATTTCAAACTTTTCTCGTCTTTGCAATTGAATGATTTACTTTGAATGATAGTTTTTATGTGTATAATTTTATAATTAATGAAATTTTCAGGATAGCTATGATATGTTATTAGTAGTAAAACATTCATCCTCACAGTCCCTCAGTTTGATGCAAAGGTATGGCATAAACTTGTCGGACTTTGCAAATTGCGACATATTTAGCGAGAATTAACGATGAAATAGCGACACATTAGAGAAGAATCCGTCAACAAATTTAATTTGTTTGTGAACAATTAGCTAGCAAGTAGCAACAAATTTTTGAAGAAATCGCAAGAAACTAGCAAAAAAAACTTTTTTCTTGCAAACAACAAAAATATTTGGTGACAAATTTGCGACAAAAGCTTTCTGAGAAAAGAACTAATTCATGTTGTAGTGTCTAGTATATATCCAATGTTTAAGATCCTCATAGTATGATAGAAATCATTTTTTCTTTGAAAGGTCGTAATATCTTAGTAGAGAGATCGGGATTTTGACAACCATGACTATCTTTCGATCTTAATGAACATAGCCCAATTCTAAAGAACATGGTCCATCTTTTGTCACATAGGCTACTAGATTGGATGAAAAAGCGAGAATACAAGTCAAGTTCTAATTAAGGGGACATAAGTCTGGTTTTGATCTTTCTTAGTATACTTTTAAATTTATTATGAATATTATAATTATTCGTCTCAGGACTTCTAACTTATTATAATAATAGTACAGTAGTTGTGATGATTGATTTGGCGTTTATGCAATCATGTGTGTACACCAAACTAAAAATGACAAATTCCTACAAAATTACAATTGTCCTATGTTATAGACTCTTATGCAATGACATTTAAAGATTTAAGATATGGTGAATTGTTGCTCCCAAAACTGATGGAATCACTGAGATATGTGTGCGCTACAGGGTCACTTGTCGCATGTAACGGACACATGTGGGGTCTAGACCAGTGTTTTAAAATTCGATCTTTCATTAAAATGGTTCGAACAAAATTTAGTTAAGGGCCAGTCAATACTTAGGTTCAATCGGCTGATCCAACAGTTTTGGCCGACATGACCAAGTCAAGTTCTACAAGAAAAAAAATTAAAACATAATTATTGAAACTTTTTATACGTATTATATATATATATATATATTCTTGAACTTTATACTCCAACATCCTCCTTAGTTACATATATAATATTTCTTTGATATTTTTCTATTTATAACTACCTCATAAGTTTTTTTATTTAGTACATATTCTATTGTTAACTTAATTTATACTTATACTTTATTATATTAGTTGATTTGAATCATTTTATTTTACTTAATTGTATTATATATTATATTTTTGTTAAATGAGATATTACATATTAACAATATTATAATAATCTCTTTAACTTAATTTATTTTTATTAGTTTATATTGTCTTGTCCGATCATTCAGTTCGACTCGGTCCAATCTAGCCTATTGATCAATCTAGATCAATGGTTGAATCGGGTCTTATAACATTGGTCTAGACGTGCTTTATCGTTTCAACATGCTCAATTGATCAAGAATAACAAAAGTTTTTGCTTTGTAATCTATAAAATACCACACTTTTAAGGTGATTGTTCCTAATGAATGATTTGATGGGTGCTCGTACATGTACAGAGGTCGAGATTGAGAACACTTTACCCAAAAGAGGCTTGATTTGTGATTTGTCACCCCACAATTCAAAAAAAATGTACTAGAATTAGCTAATCTATGGTGTTGAATTGGTGATATGTGATATGGAGAAACATATCTAGTGTACATTTATTAAAAAATTATTATTGTCCAACTTATGTTAAGACTAATTATAAAAGTGTCTTAAAAAGGAGAAAATTAACCAACGACGGTTGGCACAGTTGGTAAGCGGGCTGCGGCCCCATGTGGTTCGTCGGGTGCTAGTAGCCCCGGGTTCGAACCTTGGAGCCGTCGCGTTGGCCTGGGGTTTACGTCCCCTCCACCGATACCGGATTAGTCAGGTGTTAGTAGCCCCGGATACCGGTAGGTTGATACAAAAAAAGGAGAAAATTATATAAAAATAAGATAATTTTGACAATACTCATAACACACAATGTAGAGCGGAGATGCACATCATTGATCACGAAAGACATGAATACGATATGATGCAATGTTTCTTAAATTTGTACTCGGTTTTCTTAATTTTATGGATAGTATTACAATTCTATAAAATTGTCTATAATAGTTGTCTTCGGTTTATGCAAGAACTTATTCTTTCTATTTTGGGCATTAAATTTTCCAATTTTTTACTTTGATTTTTTTATTATTTTATTTATATTTTGCCCTCAATCAATGTACTTTTCCATAATTTGACTTGCAAAACTTTAAGTGGCCAATGATATTATGAACTCTAATTTAATATATAATTATTATAAATGATTGATATACACAAATAATTGTGCAATACTGTTTTATTCATATAATTAAATATTTATGGCATATGATGCATTATTGATTGTGATATTGTATAGTTATATGACATGCTTTGACGTGAACGATGTGGTAACAATGTTTGTATGATAATGATTATATATATGAATAAAGATTTTGATATGAGATTATATGATTTTATTATGACATGTAGTGACATCTCATGCTTATATGAAATGGCTTAAGTGCATGGACAGGTGCTTTGATAAGATAAGTTAGGATAACTCATTTTTTTTCAACAATGATAAATATGTATCAATCTTTAGAATTCTTCACATGTTCTTGATGATTTAAATGCTTCATGTTTTGAATAAATTATAACTTAGAGTATTTTAAGAAATACTATTTTGGCCCTACATACAAGCCTTTGCTCAGGGAAGTATATGCATATATATTGTACATAAAATTTTCTTTCCTTGTTACATATTAAAATTAATTTTTAAAAATAAATCAATTAAATATATTATGAAACATGATTTTCAGCTAAATATTTAAGAATGTTAATATATATATATATATATATATATATACAACTGATCAATTCAGTTTGAAAGATCAAAATATTGTATAATCAGTCAATAGTACATGATTTGAACCCACATTTTTTTAGCTTTAAAGTGTAATAATAAATTATTATTTGTGTTTTAATACTATTCCATGAGAATTAAATCAACTTTTCATTTTAAAATTAATATGACATTAGATAAAGTTATAAAATCATAGGAACAAGTTTTTTATGAGACATACGTAAATTGTTAAACACTACAAGAAATATGTTGATTGGTGATGCATGCTTGTCATCACTAAGGCGACGCTAAAGCATGGCTAAAAGGAATAGCCACACATTAGCGTCGACATAGTGTCATACATTGGAGACGTCGACGTTCGGTAGTTATTAGCATCGCAACGGCGTCAACAACAAACGTCATGTTACTATCGTCATAGGTTGACGCTATTGTTATGTCATCATGATGCGAAATGTGTCCTTGCGAGGAGTTTGATGGCGTCGCTAATCCAAAGCTAGGTTGGCGCTGAAAACGGCGACACTACTTAGATGTTAATGTGGCGTCGAACTTCTGTTTAATGTGATGCTACTTAGACACTAACATGATGTCGTGTTTCGTCTATGTTGCGATGCTAACGTGACACCAATATATCCAAGCTACGATGGCGCTAACCTGACGCTAGGTGCGATATATTTGAAATAGCGTCAAATCACATTGCGTCGCTAATGTGATGCTAAGAAGACGCTAAATTCTAATAATTTTGACCCATTCCAACTGTTTTGTTTCCTTCCCTCACCATACAAATTATAGAATGCAAATACAATGCATTCTTCACATTAATGACAATAATATTAAAGCAACATAGTAATAACCATCACAAAAGAATTAATAAGGTAGCAAAATGATATCACACATCATAACAAAATATATTAAAGATACATAATATAAAAATTTCTATCCTAAATCGTTATCGCCATCATTGTCATTACTGACATTTGACGCTAACGTACTCGGCCCTTGACCTCGTGGAGACTGTCTGTGGCTGGTGGTTGGAGCATGGTCTGGATAAATTACACGAATGATCCCCCAACTTTGAGTCGATTTTCAACTAGTCCTCCAACTTCAATTTATAACTAGAACGTCCCTCATCTTTTTATTTCTTGCACGATTAGTCCTCTTGACTGGTGATAGTGAATTTCTCAGTTGTCTTGCATACGTGGCCGACACGTGAGTCGTTTCCCTCTCATCCACGTCATTTAAGTCATCAACATCGTTTAATGCTCCAAATCAAGTAAATTACACGGATCGTCGCTCAACTTTGAGTCGATTTCTAAACAGTCCCCCAACTTTGATATTATTGCACGATTCATCCACTTGACCAATAAGAATAGTCTCCTGATTATCTTGCGATGTGGCATAATAAAATATAATAAAATTTTTTAACTAGCTCACATCACACAATAAAAAATATTATAAAAATTTCAAGGCGCAGAAGAATTGGCAGAGGGGTGTCGGTCCCCCTCTCCAACTTTGGCGACCTGGCATAGGGGGCGCCGACCCCCCTCTCCAAGCTCGCCCACTAGCGAGCTTCGCACAAGGGGCGCCAACGCCTCCTCGCGAGCTCTTCATCGACCCTAAACGACTCAAAGTTGAGAGACTATAAAAAATAAAAATGATAGGAACGCTGACGAACTCGCAAGGGGGCGTTAGCTCCCCTTGTACGAAACTCGCCAGTGGGCGATCTTGGAGAGTGGGGCCGGCGCCCCCTATTCCAGCTCGCCAAAGGACGAGCTAGGAGAAGGGGGCTGACACCCCTCCTCTACCAGTTCGTCCGCACCCTGAAATTTTTATAATATTTTTTATTGTGTGATGTCAACTAGTTAAATTTTTTATTATATTTTATTATGCCACGTCGTAAGATAATTGAGAGACTATTTCTTACCGGTCAAATGGATGAATCGTGTAATGATATCAAAGTTGGGGGACTGTTTAGAAATCGATTCAAAGTTGGGAGACGATCCGTGTAATTTACCTGGTTTGGAGCGTTAAATGACGTAGATGAGAGAGAAACGGCTCACGTGTCGGCCATGTATGCAAGGCAACCGGAAAACCCACTATCACCGATCAAGAGGACTAATCGTGCAAGAAAATAAAAGATGAAGGACGTTCTGGTTACAAATTGAAGTTGGGGGACCAGTTGGAAATCGACTCAAAGTTGTGGGACCATTAGTGTAATTTACCCGCATGGTCTGGATCGTCTGCAACATGGAAGCCAAATGTTGAGGAAGCTGTTGAGCTAACTGCTCTGAGATGAGTCACCTAATGTTGTCCAACGTGAGCTCAGGTGCGATGGATGAACTCGGAGCAGATGAGCCACCTGCATATCCTTCGCTCATCCTAGGAACCTGAGTGATTGTGCTTACGCCACGCCGGTATCCACCGCGTGTCATACCGACCACCTCATCCCAAACAGCAGTGTTCTTTAAAAAATAAACAAGATATATATAACATTATAAATCATATAAATTATATAACATAAAAAAACATATAAACATACAAAATGTTAAAAACATGAATCATTTTTGAGATACCGTTACCTGGTGGGTAAGTACTATGATCATCACCGTATTTCTCAGCCATCTTTTGATTATACACATCTTAAAAAAAATTAAACATTGCATATTTGAAAAATCATTCACGCTAATATGAACAACCAAATGAACGTTTGATGATACTTACCAAAACACAATTGAATGAGCAGTGAGAATGACTAAGTCATTCGTCTTCTTGCTCTTATGTGTGGCCTCGTAGACTACGCGAAAGTCTACACTACCACCTTGTTTTTCTTCCTGCAATAAAGTTTCAAATTTTATAAAATAAGTATAAGATAAAAGTTTGATTATTCCATTTTGTATCGACATTATCGCATCTTCGATGCTCGTCAAATTGAATGGAGTTGCATGTGTGGATGTGCGACTCGAGCGTTGAAAGTCTATTAACTTTGGCCTTTGCAAACTTTCTTTGTCATTCTTCATTCTTGTATCAACTTCAAATACTTAGACTTTGTAGAATTATAACTTTAATAAAAAAACAATTCAAATATAAACTTATCACTTCTTACATAACGACTCCCAAACTGGACACTTAATATGTCTGAGGAATCTTCGTATGCCCTACTCCAAACTAAGGCCGGTGGACGTAATGACTTTGTCAAACTTATATAGCTTATTTCTGAGGCGTTTCGCAGCCACCTCCTCAAACGCTCTCCGGATAGTCATTAAATTTAGATTCGGATGAAACTAATTTAATTCCTAAAAAATATTATAGATGTTAGTAATTTAAAAATAATATAAAAGAAAATATTTAATGCAAAAAGATCATACAGTAAATGCCAGAAAGATGTCATATTGCACTTGAATTGAGACATCTTTCCACGACCTTGACCCTTTCGACAAGTAAGAAAGGACAAGAACATTGATATCCTGCACGGTAGAAGCGAGTATGAAAGTGGTCATGCATTTTACGAAAAAGAATTAATTTTGTGTTTATAAACAAAACTATAAAGCGAGTATGAAAGAATTTATTTAACTTACGGCCAATCATTGTTGGTCTGGTGACCACCCAATTATCGTGGAATCCCTCTTCTTCTTTCGAAGAGGAATCATCATCTGTTGTAGCTGGAGTAGGCTGAGAGGGTTCGACATGATCGATGGGCCCTCGTACTGAACAAGTCATTACTGTAATACAAACTTAAACTAATGATAGTTCATATATCAACAGTAAAGTTCGCACCTTGTGTGATATCTAGCATTGCATGCTTGATTAGTGGCAGTCCGCTCGTCAAAATGTGTGGATCCAACTATGTGTCCCATTGACGACGTTGCATCCGACAATCATTACAATAAGAAATGATTAATATAGTTACATGATAATTATAAATAAAATACTAATAATTATATCACCTAGCATAATATGTCGATCGTCGTGTGGAATGGAAGCTGAAATGTGGAGAAACATCCATCGATCTCGGCAAAAGTGTAGCAATTGTCATCATAAAATGGTTAAAATATTTGCATGTACTTAAATTTATAACATAGTAACCTGAGATAACAAGTCGATCGGTGTCATGCGATAGAGACAATCCATCAATGGACTACCTTGCAACAGTCCGGCTATGTACCCAGTTGCGGTGGAGCAACTATCGTCATTAAAAATGGTTAAAGCATTTGCATGTATTTAAATTTATTAAATACAAAATAAATAACATGTGGTGACATGTTGATTGTCGTCATGCAATCGAGACGATCCACCAAATTGCCTATTATGTGATGATCCGACTATGTGCCCCGTCAATAGTGGAGCAACTGCCACCATAAAAAATGTTACTAATTAGTACCAATTAGTCGAATATAAATAAGCTACACAATAAATATATTACTTGGTGGTCGAGGGGCATCACTCATAGGGAGTGCGCTTGGAAGAGCGAGACCCACCTGAAGCTCGACCTCATGTAAGCATGCTTGAAAACAATAACAACAACAACAACAAAGTCTTATCCCACTAGGTGGGGTCGACTACATGGATCATACGATGTCATTTCGCTCTATTAGTAACCAAATCTTTCGGTATATTATTCACCAATAGATCTTGCTCTATTAGTTTGCCAAGTGTCCGCCTTGGCCTCCCTCTCCCTCTTTTAATCGGACTCCAGATTATTTGATCTACTCTTCTTACTGGCGCATCTAATGGTCTTCTCTAGACATGACCAAATCATCTCAAACGATTCTCTATCATTTTCTCACTAATAGGAGCCACTCTGATTCGTTCACGTATATGGTCATTCCTAATCTTATCTAATCTTGTATGACCACACATCCATCTCAACATCCTCATTTCGGCTACCCCCACTTTACGTTCATGTTGTCCCTTCATAGCCCAGCATTCACTACCATATAACACTGCTGGCCTTATAGCAGTACGATAGAATTTTTCTTTAACTTTATTGGATACTTTTCTATCACAAAGAACTCCAGTGGCTTTCCTCCACTTACACTAACCAGCTTGAATTCTATGATTAACATCGTCATCAATCTCACCATCTTGTCTTACAATTGATCCTAAATATTTAAATTTTGTCACTTGAGGAATTATATCCTCCTCTAGCTCAACTTTCAAATCGTCTCTAAGTTGTTTATTTTTAAAATTGCTATGCATATATTCTATTTTATTCCTACTTAAACGAAAACCCTTTGACTCCAACGTATTTCTTCATATTTCTAATTTTGTATTAATCTCTTCTCTTGAATCCGCTAAAAGCACTATGTCATTCACAAATAGCATGCACTTAGGTACCTCCTCTGTGATACTCTCGGTTATAGCATCGATAACTAAGTTAAATAGATACGGGCTTAAAGCTGATCCTTGATGTAGGCCAATTCCTATAGGAAATTCATTTGTCTCACCTCCGGGTGTCCTAACCCTAGTCAATGCCCCATCGTACATATCTTGTATTACCTTAATGTAGGCAACACTCACCCTCTTCTTTTGCAAGGCTTTCCAAAGTACATCCCTTGGTACCCGATCATACGCCTTCTCTAAGTCAATGAAAGTCATATGTAAGTCTCTTCTCCTACTTCGATACTTCTCCATCATCCCCCTTAGTAAATAAGTCGCCTCTGTAGTGGATCTTCCTGGCATGAACCCAAATTGTCTCTCAGAAATACTAGTATCCATTCTCAATCTATGCTCAATCATTTTTTCCCATAATTTTATTGTGTGACTCATAAGTTTAATCCCTCTATAATTTGCACAATTCTGAATATCCCCTTTATTTTTGTAAATAGGAACTAATGTACTTAATCTCCAATCATCAGGCATCTTTTTTTACCGTAAAATCTCATTAAATAGTTTACATAACCACAACACACCTTTTTCTCCTAAACATTTCCAAACTTCAATCGGTAAAGCATGCTTGAAAACAATTTAGATAAATTTAGATACTTAGTGAAAAAATAGGTATTTAGCGAAAAAATTTAAATTTGTTAAAACAACTATGTGATTCAATCGCTTGTCTCGTATTATGATTCATCGTCGATGATATAATCTTGATTCGAGTCATCGTCAATAAAATTGTCAACATTTGCTTGTAAAAGGTCATTTGAAGTGAACTCTTCCATTAACTCAGCGTCATCGACTAATTAAATATTCTCAACTTCATCAACTATATCAATCATCTCATTCATGTGATCTTCTTGATAATAATCATCTATACGCACATCATTGTAAATGGATGATGTTTCACGATCATGTACCATTGTTTCTACTAAGGATGTCAAGAGGGCAAGGGCAACGGAGATGTCTGGAGGTGGCATCGGAGGACGGCAGAGAGGGCAGCGGTGACATATGACGGTGGAGTTGGAGGAGGGTGGAGAGGGCAGCATCCAGCTGCGGCGTTAGATGAGGGCAGTGGAGGACGGCAGCGACATTTGGTAGTGGCATTGGCAGAGGGCAGCGGAGGAGGGTGATAGAGTCGGAGGAGGGTGATGGGGTTGAATGAGGGCAGCAGAGAAGGGAAATGGGTCCGAGGAGGCCAGGGGGTTCGGATGATGGCAGCGGAGGAGGGCAACGGGGTCGGAGGAGGCCGACGGAGGAGGATTGCGGCAGGGTCGGAGGAGGAAGGCGACGTTGGGTCACAAGAGGGCAGCGGAGGAGGACGGCGTCCAATGGTGGAGTTGGAGCAAGGTACCGAAGGAGGGCGGCGTTGGTAGCATGGTCGTCGATCACACTATAATCACAGTAAACAATAAAGAAACATGGAAGGACTTAGGGATTTAAGGTAACTTTTTAACGCCACAAAGATGTGTGACGCTAATTACATGCTAATGCGACGCTAATTAAAAGATATCACTTTAGTTGGGTGGCTATGTTGGCGTTGAGGTGACTCTAAATTAGCATCGCAAACAAATGTTGACGCTAGGTCCATGGTACGATGATGCCATCGAATAGGCCTAATTTTTTATATAAAATGATATTGAAATAAGTTTATATTATATCTATGTATCTGTATATATATATATAGTATGCATGTATGAGTCTATATATATAAACTATAAGTGTATATATATATATATATATATATATATATATATATATATATATATATATTAGGGTGCAATCACAATCCGCAATTGCACCGTGCAATCCCATAGTTCAGGACTGTCGGATTGGTATCATTATGATATAATGATCCAGATTGCTCGTGTTTTGGGTCGTCATATCAAAATTATGCCAATCTGATAGCCCAGAACTATGAGATTACATTGTGCAATCATATATTATGAATACACCTTAATATATATATATATATATGTATGTATGTATGTATGTATGTATGTATATATATATATATATATGTAATGTATGTATGTATAGGGATTAATGGAGGTGCAACCCCTTTGGGTGAAACCTGGTGCAGTGCCCTAATTTGGACCGACCGATTTAGATAAGGGTTCATATCATTTCCTCTCTCTCTTTCTCTCTTGTGCATGCCATTCCTACAGTCTTCGCCGCCTATTGCTGCTGCCGCCGCCCTCTCCGAGCATCATTTCTGTATGTCCTTGTTGTTCCTATCGACCAACGCCACCCTCGCGAGCACACAAGTCATCGATCCGCCCCTCTCTCGCCGTTGATACGCCCCTCTCTCGCCATCGATACGCCCCTCTCTCACCGTCGATATGCCCCTCTCTCGTCGTCGATCTGCCCCATCATTGAGCCAGATCCCCTCTCTTTCCAGTCGATCTGTGCCGCCTGTCAATCCGTGTCACCCACCCTCTCTTCCCTATCAATTTGTACCCGCCCTGCGTCTCCCCTCTCTTCACCACCGCCTGCCATGCTCGCCTCGCGTCGCCCCTCTCTTCCCCCGTCGTTTGTCGTCGTCTTGTTGTCGACCACCGATGATCACGAAGAAGAGAGAGAAAGAGCATGTGAGAATAAAAAAATGTAAAATGTTCTAAACTCTTGATCTAAATCGGACATCCTAGATTAGGGAGCTTCACTAGGTTTCACCCAAAGGGGTTACACCTCCATTAATCCCATATATATATATATATATATATATACATACATACATATATATGTGTGTGTACATGTATATGTGTCTGATTAAGTGGGAACAATCAAAGGAAGTCAACCAATTAAACCAGCAACAAACTATTGCATCGCAATATTGAGACGTCAACGTCACGTCAGAGACGGCGCTAAATCGACGCAATGATGGCTCTAAATTAGCAACGACATACAGTGCGTTGCTAATGTGACACTACTAAGCACTATTGCAACACTATATCGATGTCATTGCGTCTATACAGTGGTGCATTGCGTCTATACAGTGACACTAAATCATGTCACTTAGTTCAAACATCATAATTCCAATATTTAAGAATATAAAAATAATTTATCTATAATACATATATGTAACATATGGAATACATATGTAGGTAATATATACAATGTATAATGTAGCTAACATATAGTATACAAATATATACGTATGTAACACATATAATATAGGTAACATATAATATAGGAATGCATATGTAGGTAAATGTAAGAATACATATTTAGGTAACATATATATTTAATTAAAAATATTTAATCCATAGGGTGTCTACCAAGGTTCTTAAAATCGTTGGTTTAACTCGTGGAATCGTACGATTCCAAGACTCTACCCCCCAAAAATGAGTGAACTCGGTGTAAACTCAGATGGGAAGGTAGACTCGGTTGGACTCGCCAGTAGACTCAGTAAACTCGGATGAACTCGTGAGTAGAATCGGTGCTGGAAAATTTTGGGTATTGTATTGACATTTAAAGGTATAATTAGAATGAAAACTTGTATAGAAGATCTAAGAGTTTGGTAGATCTATTCCAAGTGCTTCCACCTATTTTTCACTCTTCATTTTCAATGATTCAAGTTTATAATATGATTTCTTTGTTTTTAGTTAGTGTAGTTAATTGACTTCATTTGGCTTAATTATTTTTATCATTATGATATTTTATGTCATTTAGTTGAATTTGAATTGAATAAACCTTGTTTCTTTTTATAATGTGAATTGATCTTTTATTTAAATTTTTGTTACAACATAATGTGCACTGGTTTATTTGACTTTATAGGGGTGTTCATGGGTCGGGTTGGACCCGACCTGTGAACAAATCCGACCCGACCCGACCAAATTTGGTCGGGTCGGGTCGGGTCTAAGGGGCTGGGGGGGTGGATCCGAGCCAACCCGATCCAGTTCGGTTCGGGTCGGGTCGGGTCGGGTCGGGTGGTTGGGTTACCCGACCACCCAATTTTATTTTATTTTTTAATTTTTTTCTTACTGGTTTATATTTTATTTAATATAAAAAATATTATTTAATATTTATTTTAAAAGCATAAAATATGTTTTACAAGTATTTAATATTATTTTTGCACTTAAAAGAATTTATTTTACTTTTTTAATTTTTTTAAAGCAAATATAAGCCTTAAGTATAAATAAAAAAATAAAAGTCGGGTCAATCGGGTCGGGTCAGGTCAAGTCGGGTTGGATTTTTCCAACCCGTACCCGACCCGACCCATGGTCGGGTCGAGTTCGGGTCGGGTCGGGTCCGACCCGACCACCGATCCGACCCGAATCGAACCGGTTCGGTTCGGGTCATCGGGTTCAAACCTTTGCTTCTACCTAGCATCATAATTATTGTGACTCTAAGTAGCATGATAGGCGTCGACGCTAACATAGCTCAAGTGTCCGACGCCCATATCGACTCCGACATCAGTGTCGATATAGCGTCTCACACGATGTGATGCTAATTTAGCGTCGGCGTCTGTCGACGCTAACACAATGCAAGTGTCCGACGCCCACATCGACTTTGTTGTTAGTGTCGATATAACTCACATACGGTGTGATACTAATTTAGCGTCGACGACAGTCGATGCTAATACAATGCTATAATCTATCATGCATTTTTTCATTCTCGTGCGTAATAATAGCGTCGAAGTAGCGTCTCCATGGCGCCGCATGTAACTTCAACTTTTTGTAACGGTAATGCGACGCTAATGTGACGCTATGAGAAGGCATTTAGTGCCTCCATCCGTTGACGCAATGTGGTCGCTATAGTGATGCTATTGGCGTCGACGTAACTGGATTGTGCGACGCTAAAGTCCATCGCTATTTGACATTTTTTTGTAGTGAAACTATCTAACATATCAGTTAAAAGCATATCTACATTTTTATAAATATGAAAACATTTTTTATAATATATTTACTTATATGATTTTATATGGAAGTTTAAAAATAAATAGAGAAGAAGAAAAGTCGATGATATATTTTTTTAACAATAAAATATATAATTAAATCATAAGTTTTGTTTCTACATATTCGTGCGGGGTATATTATATAATTAAAAAAGGATTTAATTTTGGTATTTTCTATCTTATTTTATTTTCTATCTTTTATATCATTAAATCTCCATCTAACAATTCATGATTAAATCTCTTTATCACAGTTAGATTCAGATTTAATGGTGAAAAAGATATGAAACAACGTGAAATAGAGAACACCTTCATTTTATCCCTTAAAAGATAGTACATGATTTGAACCCACATTTTTTAAACTTTAAAGTGCAATAATAAATTATTATTTGTGTCTTAATACCATGATATAAATATCCATGAGAATTAAATCAACTTTTCATTTTAAAATTAATATTATTAAAAAAAATAAAAAAAAAACTAAAGGAGGGTCAAATTACACGTGGGCATTATGAACCAGACTCAAAAAATCTCCGACTCCCAGATGAACGTTTGAGGTTTAGAAAATTTTTGTAATCCAACCCCCAATCTTGTGATATTTAAATCTTTCGATTATATGACCCTCAGGCGTTGCATCAAACAGTCGCATATACTTTACAGAGTCCCCTTCACGAGCGCTGCATTCTTAATCACATGCAAATAAAACATGCGTGGTGGTCCCTTTGTGGAAACATTGGATCTAATTGTCATATTTGTCGCATTCCTTCTTTATTATATTGTTCTCACTTCACATCAAAATCAACTTTTTTTTTGTTGCAAATCTTTTTTCATCATACATGGGGGAAAACAAAACAAAAGAAGTACTTAAAAAAATATCTTCAATCTTTAATGCGATACCGTTTAACAACAAATTCCTTTTAACCGTAGGTTGGAAAAAGCAAAACCATATTCTATTTTGAATTTTTTTCATTATTTATAACTATTATCTAGATTACTAGTATTTGATTAATGTAATACTTGAATAAAAAATAATATATATATATATATATATATATTATGATCAGATTGTGATAATTAAATTAGAAACTCGTAAAAAATAAGGTTAATTTTATTTATAAAAGTATCCTTCATGATTTATCCTTTTTTATCTGTAAGTCATATTTATTTTAATCCATATGTTGACATTTTGCCTTTACTAAATTTTATACATTTAATTGTAAAAATTAAAAAGATCAATAATTAAATGAAATCCAAACCTAACCTCTTCTTTGTCACGGTCCCATTTCATTTTCAAACTAAACTGTATATATATATATATATATATATATATATATATATATATATAATTTTATAAGGTGAAATGGTAAATGTATGATTAGAATTAAATACATTTTAGAAATTTAAAATTGAATATAAGTGTTTTAAAGAGGTTTTAAAAAGTAAGTGGTTAATATTAATATTTCGAGATGAAAATATGATGCAGTTTAAACATGGTAAATAAAAATAATCTTTTAAAAAAAACGCTACACAAAATCTTAATTGGGTTGGGTTGAATTGTCAGTAGTTTCGGGCCGGATTATTGGCATTTGAAGCCATCCCAGACCCATAAAACGACAATAGCCCATGGGCTGAACCTATGAAGAAAGAAAGAAACTCTTTTTTCACGTTGTTGGATCCGGTGAAAATAGTTATCCGGTATTAAAAAAAATTAAATTAGAAACATTTTAAAAATGATTTCTAAAAAAGATTTTTTCAGATGATTTTTTTAGGGACCCCTATTTTAGTGTAATAATATTACAGTATATAATAAACTAAAACTAACATAAGCAAATTCAATTTTATAATTTACTCAAGTAAACATAGAATACAGTACTAAAATTATCAAATTAGAATTTCATAATATGATAAAAATATTATACGAATAACAAAAAATTGATGGCTTGCAAATTAATTACACCATTTTTTTATGGAGAACCTAATTTGAGCGGTCCATTTCGTTATATTAAAATATTATGGTAAATAGTATTCTAAGACTTATTTTTTTATATTTGGGTAAACTTAGTTTATTAATAGGGGTGAAAGTGGTTCGGGTCGGGTGGTTTTTACATCCGAAAAAAATTGATCTTTAAATTTCGTGTGATTTTTTAGAGCGTAAAAAACCACCCTAAATTTTTTTTCGAGAAAAAAACCGACCTAGACGATCTCGATTTTTTCGGGTCGAGGACCTACTTATTTTTTAAAAGTTAAGATAATATTTTAATTATAATATTTTATAAAATATATATTTGATTCGGGTCGGGTCCCTCCGGTTTTTTGGGTTAGGAGACCTAATTTAAACGGGTGGTTTTAATTATTCTAAAAAACTAACCTAATTTTTAGTCGGAGTCCGAATTTGCAGTTTTTTCGGATCGATTTTTTCGATTTGATTAGTTTTTTTAGGTGAGTAGGTTTTTTTCTTACACCCTATTTATTGAGTTAGTCCAATTTTCTTACACCCCTACTCTCTCAAATTTAGTAGGCAGTTTTTCTTCAATTTTATTTATTCTTTTGGTATATCGTTAAATGCCAAAAGTATATTTCTTATATTACACGGAACTTCTTTGCTAATAGGAAAATACTTTATCTCCATTAAACATTTTTGCAGTTGTAAGATAAAGAAATGATTTTTTTTTTCTAAAAACGTTTTTATCCAAACAATACACATCTTTTTTTGTGCACGTTATACAATACTCATTTTTTTATCCAAACAAAACACAGCTTAATTTGTAATTTTAATGCGCTTGATATAGCCAGGAGATAATTAATTTAATGCACATGATGCGATATTTTGGATTAATTCAGTCAATTTAATATGCATCCCTTTCCTTTTTTTCTTATACCCACTTGGATGTCTTGTCTCTTTCAGTGTGATTCCAGTATATGGTGTTTTACTGATAACTTATGAAGTTAAGCTTTTTTTTATTCATTTAATCATTTATTTTTCAATTATTCTTTTCCCTTTTATTGAAGTTGTAATAAAAAAAGTTATAAATAAATTATGAAAAAATAATAAAAATTTAATGCGTCTACAACGAGATATGTTTCTATTGTATCTTATAGTTTTGCTCGCTCGCAAATATGAGATGGGCCATTAAACAAGAAATTATGCAGAGAGAGACAGACACATAGAGAGAGAGGACTAGTTTAGTCTTTTTCACTTTGCAAAGGTTGGCTACTGGCTAGTAGGCCACCAAATACTGTCATCACAAGATTGGGTGTGTATGAATCAGTGCAAATCCTCGATTGGTTGAACAATTATGAAAATATGCACATCGGAAAGGTCTGCAATTAGCAAGCAATCACTATGTGATAGGCGATGTGTATGCTCTCTCTCTCTCTCTCTCTCTCTCTCTCTCTCTCTCTCTCTCTCCACATAAAGAATTAGAAGAACCCGTGATAGAAACTTATGGAAACATGCATGATTGCGATGACAAACTGGATTAGGCAAAAGGAGTTCACCAAGAACTAAACAATATTTTCAGGTGTACTTTCCCTTCATTAAAATATTATGTTGTTTAATAAATTACTCTTTAAACACTAGATCAATCATGATTGCACACCACAATAAGCATGCTTAGCTATATACAGCACTCTATGCTTACTACAGGGTCATTCTTTATCTACTTTTTTTTTTCATTATAATCTCACTTCGGATCATTCATTGGTTGTTCATTTTAATAAGATTATGGAGTGTAGATGTAGATGAGAATGATTTGGACCTTGTTTTTCCAAAAGCCATGTTTCGTTTTGCCTGTTTTTTATTTATTTTTAATACGTTCCATAAACCAGTGTAGTTAAGTATAAGAAAGGTTCAAAATGAACGTCCACTCAAACTGGTTTGTGAGCGTTAATACACCACAACACATTAACACATTGGAAATCATCCCTTTCCCATGCCAAGGCACATCTTATAATGAAGCTCAAATTATTTAGCTAGAAGATTGTTGACATGCTTTGAATTCTAATACACTTGGATTTAACATCATCAAGATGTTACTTTTTTAACGGCTTAATCTCCATATCTAATTTAAGTATGATCATGAGATATTATATTTAAATATCGATAGAGATTTTATTAAAAATATATTTCCTTCACCAATGTTTCATGTAATGGATTGAGCTTTCTATTTGACTAAAAGTTTTAAGGTAGTTTTTAGCAGATCTAATTTAGTATATGAATTAAATCATCCACAAGAAGGCTGATCTCAAAACAAATTCGGTATTGGTGACATTGTTTCATATTTCCTACTTGACAATTATAGAACTGTTTTGGAGTTGTGTTCTCGAAAGATATGAAAGATCTCCCTCCAAGCCGTACATACGACTTTCATCGAATACGGCTTTCCACAGAATTCTATATGTATCTATGAGATCGAGTATGGAATGATGTTTACTCACTTTAAATTGAGTATCCGTTTCCCTCCTTTTCCTGCTAATTCTCCAAGATAATTTTTTCTATTTTCTGCATGTCTAAGAGAAAAATTCTATCATCCCCCAAAGACAAAGTCAAATTACAAGTGAATCTTGAAGATTTCTATGTTTCTTGTAGTGTTTGGATAGAATGAGAAGGAAGGAAGGCAATGGATGAAAACGTAATTTTATTTTACCCTTGAGATAAAAAAATTAATGGAGAAAAGAAAAAATATTTTTTCCTCACTAGGATGATAAAGACTTACCCCAAAGATAGGTTGAATGGACGAAAACAATGTTACCTTCTATCAATCTCTTTTCGGGTTTTCCCCTTTCATCACTTTCATATATTATTAATAATGCTTTAAATCATATTACAACTAAGAATTCATCTAGTTCCCATGACACTACGAGGTAAAAAGATAAAATTATTTATAATTCAATCCGAACAAAAAGTAGTCTCTGATTTGTAATATTTTTCTATTCTCATTTAATAAAAATTATGCGTCACCTTAAATTTCTCGATTTGTTCTTCAATGCATAATTTCTATCGTGCAGAAATCTTAATATATATATATACACACACACACACACACATAGCAAACACTTCATCACAATTGTCGGATGCAGCATCGACGGATCAATGTGTTTGAACCGGATGTTGATTGCCTTGAATCGTTACTTGTTTGCCTACAGCAGTTCACGATGGATGCACGCCATCTCGATCTCCCTCTCGATGTTGAGCATCAAAGGTGGGAAGAAGGGCGCCGACGATAGATGACTCCTCTCTGCAGCAGAAGCCACCCATCGTTGCCGGCCATCGTTGTTCGTTGTCATCCTTTGTCGCGATCTAACCGGTGCGGCAGCAAAAAGGAGGGGCATCGATCCCCCTCTGTGATCTCACCGGCGAGGTCGCAGAGGGGAGCCGACGACGCCCCCCATTTCACACTCATCGGCGCAATAGCAAAAAGAGCCCCCCTTCTGCATTCGTCGATGTGGCAGTGAAAGGGGGGTGTCGGCCCCGCTCTGAGACCTCACCGACAAGGTCGCAGAGGGAAAAAGGAACCTTGAGATGCTCATGTCAAAGCGATCGCAAGCCTCGTCGGAGGGCGCCAAGATGCTCACGCCGATCCCTCTAAACTGCTACAGGATGTCGATCCCATTTGCAATATGTACCGCCGCAGGCTCCCCTGATCACATCTGATTCAAGCGCCTTCATCCTAGTCGTCAATGCCACATCGACGGCTGTGATAAAGTGTATGCACCTAAATCTATAAGCACCTTAATACATACATACATGTGTTTCTTTCGCTAACCTCCTCCAAATTATGAACTTTTTCCATGTCTATCAACGACTTTCGAATATTTCGCTGACCTCCCTTAAATTATGTCATTTTTTCACTTAAGTCCATCTGTCAACCTCTATTAACTTTTTCGTTAATTTTTGTTTTTTAATTTATGAAATGACCAAATTGTGCCCTTCCTTCTTATCATATAAAATATAAAATAATATATTATCAAAATAAAAAAGTGTGCTTTGTCCAGAAGGCTGAGGTCATTGTCTGTGGCGACGGGCACCCGAGGGCCTTCGAGGTCGTGTTCAAGGGCATCTTCCTGTCGACGCTGCAGAGCTGCGGGCGGATCGTCATCACCAAGCCGGACATGAAGTGGTACACGAGCAGATGCCCATGCGGCGCACAATGGGCGACATGCTGATCCTTCCCACCGGCGAATTGCTACTGCTCAACGGCGAGCGCAAAGGGTGCTCCGGCTGGTGGTTCGCGCTTGACCCCGTGCTCTTGTTTGTCATCTACCGACACAAGCTCCCCCACATCCAACGGTTCTGCATGCTGTCCGGCTCGAGCACCCCCATGATGTACCCATCCAGCGCGCTCCTGCCGGACGCCAGCATCCTGGTGGTCGAAAGCAACACGAACAATGGCTACAACTTCATGAACGTGATGTACCCGACGGAGCTGAAGGTGGAGAGGTTCTACCCTCCGTACCTGGACATAGAAGGCTTGCAACCGTTGGGGTCGTCTAAGTACTCGCTAACGATGAGTGCGCCGCCCAACAGCGTCATCGCACCAACGGGGTACTACTTGGTCTTCATGTTGAACCGCGACCTGCGGAGCAAGGGGCGTGTCATCACGACGAGATCGCAAAGGGGAGGGGCATCCCCCCCCCCCCCTCCCCCGCGATCTCATCGTCGACAACAAGATCGCAGGCCGCAGGGACGCCCCACTTTGCGATCTCATCATCAATGGGAGGGGGGCGCCTCCGCGATCTCATCACCGAAGAGGGGGATGATGCCCCCTAGCATGCCGACGAAGCACACTTTTTAAATTTTTATAATATAGTATTTTATATTTTACAATATTAAATTATACGAGGGGCGGGTAGTTTAGTTATTTCATAAATAAAAATAAAAATTAACGAAAAAAATAACATAAGTTGATGGATGAACTTAAATGAAAAAAGTGACATAGTTTAGGGGATGTCAGGGGAATATTCAAAAGTCGTTGGTGAAGGCGAAAAAAGTTCATAGTTCAAGAGAGATTAGTGAAAAAACTCTACGTACACACACAAATATATATATATATATATATATATATATATATGTGTGTATATATATATATGTGTGTGTTCAAAAATAAAATGTGGCGTGGACAAGACTCGAGTTTGTTTTGTTATATTCTAATGTCTTAATAAAAGATAAATGCATAGGTTTTCATGACATTTTCATTCATTGTTGGCAAAAAGAATGAGCCCATCAATGGCACATCTGCATAAGGCCATGATTAACCTAAACTTGCGTGATTCCGAAAGCATGCCTGAGGCACCGATATGTAGCTAATTGAGAAGGCCATGCGTGTGTGTGTGAGAGAGAGGGGTCATCAATATAAAAAGCAGGGTCATTGGACAGAACCCGAAAAGGAGGAGGTCCATGTTATGTTATTCTCTCCTCCATTACAAAATTCCCCTTGCAACTTCTTTGCGGGACCAACTGACGACACGAGAGAGAGAGAGAGAGAGAGAGAGAGAGAGAGAGAGAGAGAGAGAGAGAGAGAGAGAGAGAGAGAGAGAGAGAGAGAGAGAGAGAGAGAGAGGAATTAAAGAGATAACATATCCTTGGCCCTTTGAAGGAGCATCAAAGATCTTCTTTAAAGAGAAAGAGATGAGAAACATTTGGCTTTTCTTGGAGGGACTGAACAAGACACAAAAATTCTTTTCTATCTCCTCCCGAAAGGGACTGTGATCCGGTCCAACTCTCCCACATTATATGCACACATTCATTCCCACCCCCACCCTCCTCCGCCTGATCATGTCTGCCCACTTGGTCATCTCCAACCCCCCTCTTTGGTTGGTTCAAGATTTGGCGAACAAAAGGCATCCACTGTCACTGGTACGTACATGGACTAATTCGATTCTTCAAGCAACGCAAAGGACGAATCAACCCTTTTATATATCACTTTGATTTACATATATGAATTAGTCAGTACATACAAATATGTTAATGCTTGTATTATATTATATGTCGATGGATTGCTTTTAATTAATTGGTTTAGTTAGGTGGCAATTGTTGAGCTAAACATGGAAATATGCAATTATTAATTATTCTCCACGCATGTGGATTTTGACCTCCTCGTCCTTTCGCAACCAAATACTAGAAAAGAAAGCATTAGAAAAAAATTTTGTTCAACGGCCGGGCATATGATGAACCATGGTCAAATAAGAAACATGTACTGATCTATCTTTTCGTGGACTCCTGATCTTTTATACTCATAAACTAGATAAACTACTTCTCGAGTTGAATTTGTCGCAACAGTGATGCCTAATTAATTACGAGATTTCAATTCGATGATTAATAGTTGGGTAAACATATTATTAATTTAAGAATAGGAAAATAAAGGATGCGAAAATTTCAATTGTTGCAAGAGGGCTGATTTGGTCATTTTGGTGAATCATGTCTTTATTCCTTGAGCTGTGAAACTGCAAAGAAGGTACCATTAGGGTTCCCTCCCTCCCCATGCACGTCCAAAAGCAAGTAAAAATTGCTGGAAAGAGGCCAACATGCATGCACGTTCCATCTCTTCTTAAGGTTGAAATTAAAGGCATATATGACTGCTGCTTAGAGAGAGAGAAAGAGAGAGAGAGAGAGGGGTACCTCCGTGATCGCATCTCTGCACAGCAAAATGGAATATGATTCGAACTGAGTAAAAGCTTGCAGTCAGTCATCAGGCAGATAGAGACATTTTCTATGCATAGGTATTCTGTATATACCTTAATTATAAGGCCGCACTTCTCACACTAATTAAATAATCATAAACTTTTGTATACTAATCAACAGTGATACATACTGAAAAAAAAATGTTCTTTTAGTCGGTCCTCTTCTCTATTTTTTATAAGTTGCAAATCTATATCAAAGGTACTGGAATAGAAAAATAAACAATGCAGAATATTTGCTAGCAATTCATTATACAAATTAATGAGATTTTCAACTTTAGTCAGCTGCACGGGTGCACATATATATATAAGCAATGCTCCCCATTTTGTAATGGGCATTTTGTAAGCACTTGAATCAAGGAGGATAAGATTGGATTGGATGTTTGAATGAAAGAAATGATGTTTCCTGTAGAAATCATGTTTGCTCAAATCATTCATCAATTCCATATGTTCCACTTTAGAGAATATGCAAAATGCTCCCCATTGCACCAAAATTCTATCGATTTGTGCTCATGTATCCCATTTGGGTTTTTGGCTAAGACTCTATTGATTAATTTATAAAACAAGCTTTCCGAATATACAAGTGGGATTAAGAATGGAGTAAGCTTTCCCAATAATTTTGCGACGAATATTTTTTGGATGGATCGGTTCCGTCGAAAAAATCGTTGAAAACTTCATTTTCCGACAGATTTCTCAAAATTTTTTACGATCATAACGGTCGAAAAAGTTGATTTTTCCTGTAGTGAATTAAGAGGAGCTTATCAACATACATCTGACTGAAGCACTCAACCACTAGAGTTAAATTATATAAACCAAACCCCAAACGTTAATAAGCGCCACGCCAGGGTTCAAGTAATTGAAAGATATTAATTTTTTTATCCTGGAGCTGCCAAAACTTCTCCTATGTTTTATAGCCGGACTCAAGCTCGAATAAAGGAAGAGAGTTGTGTTAGATCCCGACGGTCAGCGTAAAATCCTGTCGAATTTTATGAATATGGATCAACGATGACGTCGTATGATCCATGTAGCCGACCTCACCTAGTTGGATAAAGTTTTATTGTTATTGTTGTTGGAGCTGCCAAAGATCAAGCTTTATCTCGAATTAAACTAATAAAAACTAGCAGGATTTGAACATTATGATTAACGTTGAAGGGAGAAAAAAATCAGACAGTGGAAAAAGATGATTGATTATTCCACATAAAATTATTGTTAAAATATGAAAAGAAAATAAATTTTCATACCAAAATTTAGTCTATATCATCCCGACAATTATTGTTACTTGTGGCTTTAAGACATGTACATCAGATGTTGAACAATTGAGATAATTTAGGTGCCATTTAGTTGGACAAGAAAAGATCTTTTTTAATAGATTTCAAAAGCTAGATATATTCTTATTTTATATTTTATTTGGATCAAAGTGCATGGAAAAAATTACTCGTAAATAATTATTAGTCATTATATTAAATAATATATTACATAATTATGATAATAGAAAATAGAATAAGGTTGAAATATGATAAAAAATGGAAATAGGATACGTGAAATATTGATATTCTTCACTTTGGATATTCAATTCTGAGGAGAAAAAAATGATTTCTTGATATTAATATTTCACATTTTTTTCTTGATAGTTTTAAATACAGAGGTATTATTTAATATAGTCCTTGTTTATATTTTTTTAATATTTTGTACTTCTTTAATTTATCACTTTTTGAGCATCTTACTTGACTGAATGCGAAATTTGAGTTTTGTATTTTAACATTTAAATAGTCAGAAAATATATTTTAATTCAATATTTGTGCAACCGTGCATCGTGAATCCAAACTTTTATAGCACTAGATCACATGTGAGCGGCTATGAGAAAGGAAAAGAAATCGCCCAAATATTAAACATCATTCATGAGGCATATATACTATTTAATAAAATTAAGATTAAGATACAACGCACAAAATCTTGAAGCATGAACCCATTTAAGATGTTAATATCTTGATCTTTTTTCTAATGTTTCTGCAAGTCTGTCCACACTTCCAGGACACATTAAGCCATCACAACAGCAAAGCACCAAAAATACTTGTATAGATTTCTTCTTGAGAAACCCCTTGATTCTTTTTCTTCTCTCTTTCTTTTCAATATCCTTTTAACATATTACAAATGAAACTAAAATCCCATGTATAGTGAACCAAAAGAACATGTAAATATACTAGTTATAAATACAATTACCAGAAAGAAACATATGATAGAAAAAAAAAAAAGTGGAGGACCGAGATGATGCATATATGGAAATGATGATGGTGGTGCAAGGTTGATTTGCTCTAGGCATTTTCAACCCTCCATTTCTGCAAATAACAACAGCTTTCTTTTTCTTTCCCTTGCCTTCTCTTCTGACTCTTTATTTTCCTGTTCCATTCTCTTTTCCTTTCCACAGAACACACACTTTGGTACTTCGTCTGTGTCCACACTCCACGCGGCTTATTGTATTGTTAGTCTCTAACTCTTAGCCTTCTACAGCTCATATATGAGTCTAAGACAGAGAAAACACTGCTTAACTTTCTGTATCTTGTCTCCCAGCTTGCTTTGAAAAGAACGCTAAGGTATGTATGTCTAAGTACTGATGATGATGATAATAACAATGATGATGTTTCTGTTAGGTTTCTTGGTTTCCTCCACTCCTTTGTGACTATCCATGATGATCTTGGTTGTCAGGTGACCAATATGAGTACTGCCATTCTGTCTCTTGTGGATGTTGAATTGATGTTTCCTGCGGAGAGAGAGGCGAGAGAGAAAGAAAAGGGGTGAAGATAGTGGCACGGTTTCGTCTAAGAGGAAAAAAAATGCTGCATGCAGAAGGAAAATGTAGCATGAGGAGAGTAGTGAGTAGCTAATATCACTAGCATTTCCTTCATCTTGTTGAAGGTGCAATATGCGTGAGGGTATAAATTTCTTCAAGTGCATGCATAAAACCAAATTAATGTGGGCGGTGTAATAAGTGGAGATAAAGAGATGCACAAGATATTCAGAAGATATGAAAGAAATGAAAGGGGGCATCTTGTTTCTTTTTCTTTTCTCTTTTCCAAGTTTAAATAGAAAAGAATGGTGACATTTCCTTTACGACTGCTAGGTCCTGGGTCGAAAGAAAGACAGCCTACAAGATAAAAGTTTGTGTTTTCAGTTTTCACCTTTTTTTTGTTTGGAAAAGCAAAGAAAGGAAGCTCCTGTTTTTATCCTGTTCATTGAATAAGAATCTCTCTCTCTCTCTCTCTGTTCATCAATCCCTACTGAGTCTAGATTCTAAATTTGCATAGCATGCTTAAAAAGAGGGAATCATTAAATTAAGTATGCCAATTGCTGCACAGAGGGGAAAGTTTATAAACTGTTTGTTTGAGTTCACATCTTACATGACCCCACCTCTTGCTAACTGAGTGATTTCCTTTCTCTTCTAAAAGACCTCACAAATTGGTTGAATAATTTCTACATTTTCTTTCCGCTCTCTTCCCTTCCCGAGTAGAAGTTGGATACTTCTACTTCACTTTCTCTCTCATATATGTAAGGCTACGATTGGCAGGCTGTTACAACAACTAGAATATCATTTGAAACAACAATGGAAAAGAAAGAGCAACGCTATCATACTGCAGTTTGAATTCAGGGCAAACGACTGGTCAAGGTTAATTCTTGCTCGAAGGTTAAAGTTTCAAAAGAAAACTTACTCCTTTAACGCCAGCTGAAGTGCAACCCATTATTAGTTCTTCCAGGCCAGAAGTAGATCTACGTTCCAGCTTCTCTTGTTGCTGCTGTTGCTGCATGCAGTTTAAAGTGGAGGTGAAAAAATGATGAAAATTTTAAGTCCAACAAGATTTTATAAATTAATTACTCACTGTAAAGTATATATCTACAGATGATACGAAACAAAAACTTTGACATGCAACGGGTCCATATCTTAGATACAACTGTACGTACAAGCAATATGAACTTGTGCAGAATTGTTTGCATGCATGCAAGGAAGAAATATAGAACAATGTGTGTGGATAATAACAAACATGGTATATAATTAAGACCCCTTTTCCTGTTTTGGTTTGCAAATTGGCCCAGGAAAACAAGGAATTTTCGTTAATGATCGGTGCAGTAGCACAGTACCTGAAACTTATCAGCTTGGAGAAGCAGACTCGAGACATGATACGGGTCCTCGAGGACAATTGAGGTCTGCTGGGTCGGAGGCGGCGGAATCATGGAGGAGATGGGGTTCGTCGGCCTGGCGATGTGGAAGGCGGCCGTCGGGGCCATCTGCCTGTGCTGTTGTTCCTGGGCCAGATGAAAGTGCGCCGGAAGGCCGAGGCGGTGGTCGTGTTCCTCGTGCTCCTCTCCAACTTTTGCTGCGTCTGTCATGCCCACCTGTTGCACACTCACGAAGCATGAAGTCATAAGATTAAATCCATGTCTTCCTTTTTGTCATTTTTCATCGTCTTTTTCTTTAGGATTATAAGTGGGACAATATATATTTTTTATGCTTATGATGAAGACAAGTGTATAGGTGTACATTTCCGCTTGGTTTCTTGTTCTGTGAACAAAACTGACGTTTAAAGTTCACCTATTCGGCCTGTTGTTTTCCTTTCTCAACTTTAAAATATTCATTTTGCTTAAAGCATACTTAACATTTTTATGTGCACAAAGTATGATATGTTATAAATATTATCAATTTGCATGCAACTTTAATATCTTATTAACCTGAGTCTGGTTTTTCTTCTCATGTCAAGCTACATTATCTCAAAAGTTCATAGTTTGTTTGAGTTGACATAATAAAACGAAAAGAAAATGAAAACTAAGTTTTGGGCTGTGCGGGTTCTTCCAAATCAACTCAACACACCAATTTTGTGAAACAAAGCTTTGGAATAATTACCTCGTCGAAGCTTTTCCTGAACGGAGCGAAGCTGAAGTTATCAGGCTTCATGTGCTGATGGTGCAAATCCATGGCACTGTAACCAGATATCCCGGGCGCCGAAGAGAGCTCGTCCCTCTGGCTGATGACCTCCTTGGAAGAGCAGCTTCCACTACCACTGTCCCTCCTCTGGTCCATGCATTCAGCCACTGCCGCTGCAGCGGCCGCCACCGCTCCGGTCCTGTCTGACCAATTGCACTGCCTCGGCTGGGTCTGATAGAAGATCTTGGACACCACAAGCTCCCCCTCCTTCTCCTCCTCCAGCTCCCCCAGGTGGTACTGGTGCATGACCCAGTTTGTCTTCTCAGGCTTCCTGTGCTTCCCAAAGTTGGTGTACAGCACCAATATCTTCTTGCATCCCTTCTGCCTCCCACTCACCATCACAGGCCTCGTCTTGCCTGTCTTGTGCCACCTGGTCTCTCCTTTCTGGAGGTCGCACTCCGTCTGGATCTTTCTCCTCTTCCTGGTGCCCGTGGTGTAGGCCTTGGATGGCCTGTGGAAGAAGTGCTTGCTGAGACCATCCCTGGTCACACCTGAAAGCAATACAAAAAAAAGCAGTGAAGTTAGGTGTGACCCTCTCATCGTCAGAAAGCTGAGATTTTCCTGTCAGATGCAACCACCTTGAGATGTGATCAAACCAACCTTTGGAGAGAGGGTGGGCAGACTTACTTAGAAACTTCGGAAGCATCAAACCCTCCATCATGAGAGAGAAAGATGCAGACATAGAATTCAGAGAACAAAAAAGAAAGGAAAAAGAAGATCTTTACTATTCCTATAAACATTTTTTTCTGGATATACCTTAAAATTCATAGAGACAGGTGCAGCAGGAATGGAACTTATTCCACAAGAGACTTTATTTTTTAATCACAAGCAAAGAGAAAAAATATGCATGCAATAACAGTAAAATATGATCGGAAGCTATCACCTGGGAGCTTCTCCGGATGGGTGTAGCAGATGCCATCTTCGCCTTCAATAGTGGGTATGAATTCATCTATCAGAGGATGGGACTTGGAGCTGTCTTCCTTCACCTTCGCCTCCAGGTGATCTATCAGTTCCTGGTCGGTTGGATCAAATTTCACGCCTGCCGGCAGCCCAACCCAGTCCTGCATGCGATTCCCCCACGCCATGATTAACAAAAACTGTTTCATTTCGCAAACTTAATTGTAACTTCTCTTCTTCTTTCTGAGAAACTGCTACGAGGAACTGGTAAGTTACAGCAATATACGTACCGGCTTGCGCTCGAGCTTGTGGCCGCAGCTCGGGCACTGATTGGACTCGCACATGCGATGTTCTTCCAGCTTGGCGCCGATGAGATTGGAGCTGCTGACAGAACTGATATGGCTCATGTTCATCGTCTCTTCATGGACAATTTCGTTTCTAACTTGGGCAACGCATCACTGTTGCAGACTACACTCGACGTCCTGCGCGCGGCACGAACACGGACCAGATGCGCTTACAATTTACCAGCATATGCTGCCTTAATCGACTTGCTAAGCTTATGATCTGCAATATCTTCTCACTGTCAGCGGTTAGATAGATAGATTGAATGAGAACTAGCTTTTTTTTATTGCTTACAAGGTGTGCAGGCAGATGAATTGTGGCGTCCTTGAAGCAAAAACAAGAAAAATTCTGGAGATAAAACAGAATCAGTAGAAGGAAATTAAGAAGTAGATAAAACCATCACTCAGAGAGGTCAAAGAGAGTAGAGAGAGGGGGGAAGGAGAAAGGAGGTACGAAGAAGAAGAACAGGAAGCAGGAGAGGGAGAGGGAGCGAAAAAAGGAGAAAGTCTTGGGGGTGCTATTGATCTATAAAAAAACCTTCTTTAGAGAAGGAAAAAAAACACCAGAATTCCTACTAACTTTAACTGAAGGCCATGAGGAGAAAAGGGAAAGGTTTCTCAGGACAAAACACACCCTCTCTCACACACAAAACTGCTTTAGACCTCTATCCTAATCAAGCTTCTTCTAGCCCGGGCGGTGAGAGGGAGAGAGAGAAAGCTTTGGGTGTTTTTTAGGGTTCAGCTGGGTAAAAGCAAAAGCAGGAAACGCCATTCACAGCTGTTACTGCACATTCCAAAGAAACCAAACTGATAATAAACAAAAGATATATATATATATATATATATATATATATATATATTAAACTCAGTTCATGTGCCTGAGCACAAATATAAATTCAATTAGAAAAAAATGATAAATCCACCTCTGATTTGTCTCCCTAAAGAAAGACCAAAAACTTAAATTGCGTTAAAAAGGAAGAATTGGAATATTTCCCAACAAATGGAAGCTATTTTTAATAATATAAAGTCACTTGCATGTTCGGTTTTCCTTGCCATGAAATGATTGGTAAAAGGATCATTTTTGCACCCTCTTCATAATGTGCTTGTAGAACTAGCAAGGAAGAGGTAGAGAGAGCTCAGAGCTCACATGGGTTTTGGGATGTGACGATATGATATCGATCCTTTTTGGCATGAGGGAGAGGAGAGCTCTGCACACAGAGACGGAGAGAGAGAGGTGAATCCACAGGTTGCTTCAGAGCCAAGGCAAATGGGCAAAGAGGGGACACTTGATGGACCCCCAAAAAATTATCAACAGAATTATATAACAATACACCACATGCACAAGGTACAAGCAAGCTTCAAAGACAAGTAGGTATTATTCACTATTGTATCCATTAATAAAGAGGGTGGAAAATATTGTTTGCATTAATTAGCAGTACAAGAAGAATGAGAAATATGTTTCCTCGACAATCCTCCTCTTGTTTCTAATCCTCCTAATTATTTGGGAGTAACTCAGGGCGTAAACCTCCTCTTCATGGGGGCAGTGCTCACAGTGAAGAATGTGTAACCCCCTGGATTTTGCTTCTTTCGTCCCAGAGCGGTTGTGACCACAAAAGAAGGAAAGGGCAAGAAGTTTAGGTTTGTCCAGTTCTAGTCCTTTGCCTTCCTTCTCTGGTACTCCATTCATGGAACACTGCCACCTCTCTTGTTTTCTCTCTCCTGTATATCTCTCTCTCTCCATTTGCATGCACCTCTTTAAATGCTGTCATTAACTTGGATATGTAAATATATTCATCAAATCTAGCCATTTAGTTTGCTCCTTAATGGTGCAATAACATTTCTGATATGATCACAAGTTTTTACTTTATGTTCAATGAACCAAACGAGAGAGGTCCACATGAAGGAGGTGTACTAGTACTAGTACTGCCTTGGAATTCTCATTGTTGGGTCACCAACACATGCGGACCCCTACTTTAAGGGCGTTCCATCGACCTCCCCAGGCAGCCTTTTTTTTCTCTCTCTCTCTCCATCTCTCTCTCCTTGCTTCTGTTGTAACATTTTGCAACTGGGGTCAAGTCAGGGTGTGTGAGCAGCGGGTCATTGGATCAGAAGGCGGGCACTGGGACTTCCTTTTGGCCATGTTCTTGCTCTCCCCCTCTCGACGCAGGTGGTGTCGTTGGCCTGACATGGCCACGTCTGCATAATGATTGGCCGAAGACATCACATTTCCAACTTGAGATACTTAAGCATTTTTTTTCTCAATCCTGATCCATCGGTATTTAAGCACTTAATTAATCCATTCAGGAGGAAACGATAATGATTTTTTTTATTTTCCTTTTTTTATTTCTTTTACAACCAGAAAAAAAAGTCGAGCTCTCATAAAATGTATCAAAATATATCGGCTATTTCTCTATTTTATATTTTCTTTGCGACCAAAAATAAAAGAAAAAAAAGAGAACGAGCTTTCGTCAAAGGTCGCAATTTTGACTAAGAGAGGAGATGTGACGTGTCTGAAAACTTATGTCGACATGTCGAGATCTTGAATCAAGTATATCTCGTTAATGATATGAATCTGGTTGTTTACTTTTTAACCATCTTTCTTAGAGATTAGTTGATGCCGATTAATCTTTTGGATGATTTAATGGAAATAAGAAGAAAAAGTCCTTTCGGACAAGAAATTACGCAACATAAATTAATCTGCCGGACACTGACAAGGTCGTCAACATCAAAATCAAACAACTCTATTACTAAAAACATAATAAAGATTTTGGTAACAAAATTGTAAAATAGATAGCTTTCATAAGCAACCGAAAGAATAAATAATTAAGAAACTTCAAATCCATAATTAAGGTGTTAAAAGAATGGAAAGAAACTTAGTTATTCACCAACAACGTGCAAATAACACTAATAACATCAATAAGGGGTGCACTAAAGAGCACAATGAACTTTGCCTAGTGGGATATTTAGTTACAGACAAGACACTGTGAATGATGTCGTTGGATACAAGACATCAAAGGGATGGAGCATCAAATAGTCAATTTCGTAATCTGCATGCACCTGTGGAAATGATGCGAGCAGTGAAAAAAAAAAAAAAGAAGCAACAGAGGTTTGGGTGGGAAATAGAAGAAAATCCAAATATTTCAGTTAAGGCACACGATGGTGGGACTTGGGAGGCAGAAATGCTACTGTAGCCTCTTGCGTTCTAGAGCAGTCATCCCTGATCCCTCATCAAGTGGAATAGTGCTACGATCATGATACATTTGACAATAGGGCACCCACAAGTGGCATTTGTTTCCAACTAGGTAAATTCCCTAGCACGATGTGATTTTTCCATTGCCCATAATCCTAAAGTTTGCTATGTGCAGAAAAAAAATGTAACCTAGTTTCCCTTATGATTATAGAAAAGGAAAAATAATGCACACAAAAAATTTTGCTATAAATCAAGATGCAGCAAACAGAAATTATATTTGGATGAGAAATTGATTTTAAGTAACTTTACCTAGGTTGAAACAGAACAAAAAAATTGAACAGACTCAAAAGGTTTGTAAAACTTCAAGCTTCCAGTGGACAAAATTTTAAGTGGTAATGTCATCTGATCAACAGAAGAAACAAAGTAATCTATAGTCATTACTGAGTGGTACAATTTCACCTGAGCATAAATTACAAGCACAACAGATCTCATCGCAAATGGAAACAATGAAGAAACATCAGAGGCAAACTAGGGCAGCTACAAACCCAGTTAAATCATGAAGTAAAATGTTGTGTTTAAGTTACATTTCATTTGCTGTATACATGGCCTTAATTGACAATCATAATACACTTAGTCTACAACAACACAACAACAACAAAGCCTTATTCCAAATGGGATCGACTACATGGATCATACGACGCATTCGTTGATCCATGTTCATGAGATTCGACAGAATTTTACGCTGGCTGTCGAAGCCTAACACAACCCTCCTCCTTTAGTCTAGATCTAGCCAAATCTTTTTGCTGGCAGAAAGCTATACTGCTTCAAGGCATGTGGTATTCTTAGCTGCATCTGCATGATAACGACATATCAACTTATCTCAGATGAGATGACATCAGATTAATTCGTTCTCTAGCATCCATATCAACTTCTCAATGAAGAATAATGAAGGTTCTAAAAACTATTGATATTTGATATATTTCCAGTGCAATGGTATTTAAAGGACTATGCCAGTGTCAGCCTTTTTTTTTTTTTTGAGGAGTGTCAGCTTAATTAGTTTTGATGAATCCTATGCAACTTTGTTAAAGGCAAGAACAGTTTAGAATCTAATTATATTTCTCAATCAGACTAGTCAATACCTTAAGAAACTACTTCCTCCATATTTTGCTCTGTATCAGCAGCTGGCATGGGCTCGCACAAGGCTTCGGGCAAATTTTTCTCTCTCCAAACTGCATGGACTTCATCAGTTCGGAATCTCTGAGTAAATGTTGACTCCTCTAAGGGTGTGGTCATTCCATGTGCAAAAGCTAGAAGACCAGTGTATGCTATCATAGCCCCGTTGTCGATACAGTACCTATCATCAGTTGCAAAAAGCTTCCCACCCCTCTCTGAGCACATCACCCGCATCATCTCTTGCAATCGTTCATTACAGCCTACACCACCAACAATGAGAACATCCTTCTTATCACAGTGTGCCATTGCACGCTCTGTTATTTCAACAAGCATAGCAAATACTGTTTCCTGGAAATAGTGGACATTCACATCGTAATGTGAGAAAAATATATGGTGATTCTTGCTTCCTAAAGAGTTATCATTTACAATCAGTATTCTCGGGGATATAAAATCATTCTTCACTGTATCATTTACAATCAGTATTCTCAAATTTAAGACAAGCATACCTGCAGGGAGTAACATAAGTCTGCTGGTGTGCACTCATTGTTTTTAAGCTTCTCCACAGCAGTAGCTTCGATGTAACTCAGTATTCCACTAAATGAAACATCCATGCCTTTGACAACATAAGGAAGATCTATGAACTTTTCTCCTTTTTTTGCAAGCTGAAACAGAGTCATCAGTCTAAGGTGCTTTAAACATTTATGGAAGGCTAACATGATATACATGAAGGCCTACCAAGTATGCAAACAGAAAACAAACCAACATCTATGAGTAAAATTTTGTTTTATGCCTTATGTAAATAAACACTGAGTTTGTTATACAAGTTTATAGGACTTCAACAGATTTTGCTGAAACTTTTCAACAAAGAATCAAGTGCAAAGGCAAAGGCAAACAAAGAATCAAGTCAGCAAAGTATATTTGCTGAGAACAATTTCACCCCATCATCCAGAAAAGTAAAAAACACACTTTGGCACAAACAAAGGCCATCGGTACGTTGCCTGAAATTTTAAGTGTTTTACTTTTAAGTTAAGATGTATCACTTTGATATTTGTGTGATCGTCACTTGAACTTTTCCAATAAAGTTCAATTTTTTTATACATCTAATTTTATAACAACAAAGAGAAACATTTCAACCATGATTGGGAAAAGCAAGACAAAAGGTGTGCAGTTATTCTAGATTTCTTATTTCTGAAAGTAGCACAATCTCAAAGGCCGATTCTATGCTGCTCCATAATTCCCGTAGACGAAAAAGAAGTTACTCTAAATCCATAATTCCCGATTCTATGGCTCACGTGATCCGGCACGTGAGGATCCATCACATGGCGGTGACTCACGTGAGGCCATCTCACGCGAAGGGAGCCTCTCGCCTGGCCTGGTTGGGGAATCTCGTCCTCTTTCTTTATCGTCTGCAAGGAAAGTTCGGCCTGAGGAAACAGCCTGTGATTCGGCCACTATGGCTGATGGTGTACAGCAAATGTTTCACGCCGACCCACCTGACTCTGTCAACACCCCTCCTCTTCCACAGCGGCAATCCGAACATATCTCCCCTGATGGTGCACGGCGGCCATCAGAATCTGTCTCATCTGAACCTGTCTCCCCCCCTGAGGCTCTCTCTCCTGCCTCCCCAGGCTCACGGCACCATGCCCGCTCCTCTCCTCTGCTGCAGCGCCCACCTGAAACTGTTCAGGTTGTCGCCTCTTCCATCCACCTCAGGCGAAAGCACAATGGATCGCGAGAACTACGCTCTCTTCTTAACCTTGGATCTCAAAGGATGACCCGATCCCGAAGCTGTGGTGCGCCACCGTCTTTAAATGAAGATTCTCTCTTAGAACGTATGAGGTCTTGGGGACGCACAACGCCGGCACACTCTGGGTTCATATATTAGGGAATGGAAGGCTGATATTGCACTCCTCCAGGAATAAAAAATTGTTGATCTCACGGCTCTGCAATGGAAGGAAATCGGTGGATCTTGGATGAGCAGCTTTGTGGCTTTGGGAGCTCGTGGCAGATCTGGAGGCTCTATAATCGGCTGGCGGGATAATGTCTTCTCCTTGGAAACCTCCCTCTCTTCTCGCTTCTGTCTATCGACTATTCTCAGCAATCAGAGGGATAATTTCACATTCATGGTCACATGTGTCTATGAGCCAATTCATGGTGCTGATCGTGCTGCTTTCTGGGAGGAATTATATGTGATCAGACAACAATATGAAGACATCCCTTGGTTGATTGACGGTGACTTTAACGTCACATTAAATCCGGAGGACAGGCCAACTCCGTCTCAAGGCAGCAGCGTTGCCTCAAGACAGTTTCATCATTTCATCAATCAACATGGCCTCATGGACTTTTCGATTAGTGGCTGTCGTTTCATTTGCGTAGCTCCTCTTCTCCCTTGGCCAGATCACGTCTTGATCGTTTTCTCTGCTCCATGGATTTAGCTTCAAGTTTCCAATTGGCCAATGCCTCTGCTCTCAATCGTCCTTTTTCTGATCACACACCAATCCTTTGGAGCTCAAACTCAGAGGACCATCACCGCTCATATTTCAAGTTTGAGAGGGCCTGGTTGTTACATCCTGGTTTCAGGGACGTGGTCGCCACTTGCTGGTTGGGCATCCCTCCATCTACTTCGGCAACGCGAACGCTCTTTCTTCGTCTTGAGGCTCTAAGGAATCATCTCAGATCCTATAATCATTCCTTTCGGGAGGAGATCCTTAGGTCCATATCTGAGGCTCTCTCGGCAATCAGTGCTCTTGATCGGATTGAAGACAGTAGAGCTCTTAACGAACTTGAGCTTGTGGAACGTTCTAGGCTCCACCGGATTGTTCAGGCTGAGGATCTCAAACTTCAAACTCAATGGAGACAGCGTTCCAGGCAGCATTGGCTCAAGGAGGGCGATGCAAATACGTGGTTCTTTCATCTTTGTGCTAGCAGTCGCAGAAGAACTAATCATATCGATCGGCTGAGGGTAAACAATGAAGAAATTCGTGGTAATCGGATTGGAAGGGCTGCTGCCGATTACTTTCACGCGGCCACGAGAGGTACACCACCCAGCCAATGGCTTTGGACTGGGCAGGGAGTTCGATTCCTCACTAACGAGCAGGCCAATCTCTTGTCAACCATGTTCACTGAGACGGAAATTTTCTCTGCACTAGGAGAGCTCAAGGGTGACGGTTCGCCGGGGCCAGACGGCTTTCTTGTCTTCTTTTATAAAGAATTTTGGTCTTTGCTCAACGAAGATATCATCGGTGTCTTCAATGAATTCTATGAAGGGAATTTTGGCTTCAACAGGATAAATCACTTCTTTCTCTTCCTTATTCCAAAGAATTCTGCCCCTGAGGAGCTCTCTGATTTCCGACCTATTGCGTTATCTAATGCAATTTATCTGCTAATATCTAAGGTGCTTGCGAACAGGTTGCGACTTGTCATTTCAAACCTCATTTCACCTGTCCAATCTGCTTTCATTCGGGGCAGATCAATCTTAGACAGTTACGCGATGGCCTCGGAGTTCATATCCTGCTGGAATCGCAACAACAAAAAGGGTTTCCTCTGGAAAGTGGATTTCTCCAAGGCTTTTGATTCTATTAGCTGGAATTACTTGTGGCAGTCTCTTAGTCGGCGTGGTTTTTCCAATCTCTGGATCTCTTGGATGAAGAGATGCATCACGACCTCCTCTTTCTCTATCCTTATCAACGGGCAGCCACACGGAGGCTGGATCCAGCCACAGCGCGGTGTGCGTCAAGGCTGTCCTTTGGCTCCGCTACTCTTTGATCTTGCTGTTGATTCATTTGCCGTGGCAGCCTTTGATCTTGCTGAATCTGGCCTAATCTCCGGTTTCTCTGCTCCAAACAGTGGTGCTCTGTTAACACCTCTTCTCCAATACGCGGATGTTACCATCTTCATTGAGGGCTCCCATGTGGAGGCTCAAAGGACTGCAATAATGGTTGAGTTATTTGGCGAGATTTCGGGTCTCAAAATCAATTATTCTAAATCCACTTTCATACCTTTTGCTATGGAGACTGATGAGATCAATATGTGTGCTGCTGAATTGAGAACGGAAGCAAGCAAACTACCTATCACCTACTTGGGACTGCCACTGTCTGCTAAGAAGATTCGCACACGTGATTGGTCTCTAGTTATTTGCATATTTCAACGGCATCTCCATGGCTGGAAGGCCAGAATGCTCTCTCGTGGTGGCAGGCTTATTCTTCTGAATTCGGTCGTCACAACACTTCCAGTATACTACATGTCTGTTCTGCGTCTCCCTAAACAAACCGAATTATGCATGGATAAGATCCGTCGCTCTTTCTTTTGGAACGGCTCTAAACCGGGATGCAGGGGCTTCCATTTGGTTGATTGGTCACGCATCTGCAAGCCAAAGACTGATGGAGGCCTTGGAGTTCTGGTCCTTCGCACTTTCAATGATGCCTTGTTATCTAAATGGTGTCTTCACGTTTTTGGTTCTAATGGTGACCTCTTCAACCGTACTATCTCAGCCTGCTATGGCAACACATTATCCTGGCTTCCAGAACTATTCAACAACAGGGAGCTTCGTCCTTTTGGATTAGTATCTCCCAGCTGTTTCCTCGCCTGAGACCTCTTTTTCGTCCTGTTCTTGGTCGAGGCGATCGCTTCACTTTTTGGCATGACGACTGGCTTGCAACTGGACTGTTAGCTGCCAGGTTTCCACGACTTTTTGCTCTTGCTCATAATAAAAATGCCACTCTTGCTGAGATATGGCTGGATGCTTCGGGATCTGGAAATGGTTGCTGGTTCCCTACCTTCAGAAGCACACTTTCGGAGCAGCGTTTTTCTGAGTTTATGGAATTACTGAACCTTATCCTCCCTTACAAACTTGATATCCATGCAAATGACGGCTGGCGCTGGTCTAGAGGTGATTTCAGCGTCAAGCAGGCCTACGGCATCCTGCGTCCTCCTACTTCTCCCGACAACAATGACATGTTAACTGATTGCCGACTAATTTGGAGAACCAAGGCCCCACTGAAAGTTAAAATCTTTGTTTGGCTTTTGCGCAGTAGACGTCTTCCCACGGCTTCTTATTGTGCTCGCTGGCTGATTGGGATGGCATCTAGTTGTAGGATGTGCAACAGCAATTCCCCGGAGGACACGATCATCTATTTTTCAAATGTGACATCTCAAGAGAGGTATGGACCAAGGCCAGACTCGATTGGATTGCCAACAGTTCTGAGCTTGATTTCTGGACTGCTTTCCGACGTGGCAGCAATTCTGGCTCAACTATTACCTATCGTTCACGTAGAAGCAGGGCGTTTCTCTTTGCACTACTCTGGGCTCTATGCACTACTCTGGGCTCTATGGCTACAGCGGAACAAACTAATCTTCCAAAATGATAGATGTTATGTTGAGAATATTCTTAGCCATGCTTTTTTTATGCACAACGAGTGGCGCTCTCTCTGAAGTACTATTGTAATCTTTGAACTGATACCTGATATCCAATAAAGGTTTTGGATGATTAACATTCTGGTTAATCATCCTTTTTCCCCCTCAAAAAAAAAATTAGCTCATCATACATATATGTGAGCACCAACACATATAAATTGAGTTTTATATTATTTGGAAGTCATGATACAAATTAAAATTGTGTCGTGTTGACTGATGCTCACTTTCAAATGGCGATTTTCATGAATCATGTTCGCATGAATGCAGCCAACTTTAAAGATAAGTTGCTAAAACGTTATTAATGGATAGTTCCAATGATCCAAAAAAACACCTGGAAAACAGTACAAAAATTCTAGATTGCCAGTTGGATCCAATCTAAAACAAACTTCACGCAAGTTAACTTGCCAAAATTCTCATGACCCCAAGTTATTTCATATTTGGTTGAATTATTAACAGTTGTCTATTGACAGGAAAAATACTCCAAAGTTTGGCGCTTTTTCCTTTAACTGCATACCTCTATGTATGATTTAAATTGAATAATGTCAAGTTACGCCGGTGTGATCAAACAACAAGTGCACGCGGAAACAAGGAAACCCAAATGAATTCAACTATAATGCATATGAATTCAAATTAATCTGAAGAAATTTATCTACTAGAAAGTAAAGGAACTCGTAACCTACTTTAGAATAATAAATACTTGCTACGCGAGGATACCTGTTCGATGTTATATCCAGGACTTGGATCATTCGAAAGGGTCAGAACCCTCGCAAACCGGTCGAGGCAATTCCCTACGGCAATGTCAATCGTCTCTCCGAAGATCCTGTACCGTCCTTCGCTGTATGCGATGACCTGCGTGTTTCCGCCGCTGACGTAGAGCACGACCGGGTCTTCTGCGCCTGTCACGATGCGGCCCATCTCGATGTGGGCGACGCAGTGGTTGACAGCGACGATGGGCTTCCTCCACAGCAAGGACAGGACGCGAACGGCGACGGCGGAGACCTGGAGCGGGGCGCCCATGCCGGGGCCCTTCGTGTAGCAGAGGCAGTCGACGTCGTCTGGAGAGAGACGGGCTTCAGCGAGGGCGTCACGGAGGAGGGGGAGGAAGTGGCGGAGGTGGTGGTGCGCGGTCTCACGGGGAAGGAAGCCGTGACCGGGAGGGGTGATGTAGGTGTGGCGGGGGTTGGCGAGGATGTCGCCGTCTAAGGTGGCGATTCCGACGCCGATCTTGTTCGCGGAGCCCTCGAATCCGACGGCGATCGGAGATCTCTTCTTCTCCTTGGCCTCCATTGTTGCTGCTCCTAGAAGGTTGGAGAGATGGAGGCAGGAATCGGGTTGTCCTGGGGGATTTACTGGGGATAGGGTTTTAGGGCATGAAATTAGAACGTGGGGGCGAAGTGGCAATGTAATGCAGATAACGGCAGGTGACTGCTGAATATCACGGCTTTTTAATTATCAACTAATTTATATAATTAACGAATATACATTTATGAGATTAATGGAGGTGTGACTTTTTGGCATTTTTGGATTATGAATTTTAAGTTCTTTTAATTCAAGAAAGTTAAAGTTAATTAATTTGATAAAAAAAATTTAGATGTGATATTTGGATAAAATATATAATAATAATTTAAATAATTAATTTGATAGATAAGTTTTAATAAATGTTTGAATAAAAAATAAGAACTAAAAATAATATTTATTATTTTATGAAGTATAAAATTATAGTAAATTAAAATATAGTTAAAATAATTATTTACAAAATATTTATATTAATATTAATTTAGAATTTATGAAAAATATTTATGTTAATATTATAATTATAAAATATTTATTATATTAATAAGTGAATAATATTATATTAATAAATAAAATATTATAATTGATTTTTAAGATAAAATAAAAATAGTTTAATGAATAATATTCAGATTAAATAGTAATTAATATTTTTTACTAATTCAAATATAATAAAAATTGAAAGAAAAAAGTTTAAAAAAAAGGCAAGCCAGAAATTAAAGTTCACCTAGGCGTTTAGATGTAATGGTGTTGAAATTTTCTTAATCGGAGCATCTTATTTCCTAAGGCCTCGTGTGGTACGAGGATATAACTAGAACAAGACATTGTTCTCATCATTCCAGTCAAACACCATTTTTGTTACCTTGCGGGCCTCATGCGTAATAATGATAAAAAGTGAGATTTTTAAGTTTTCGTGGGGCTTAGAACAAGGCTGTTCTTGGGATGAACAAAAAATGAGGTCAAAAGGAGGTTAAAAAAATTGTTCCTCAACATTTGTCTTGCATTCAAACACCCCCTAATTGATCCAGCATTAATTGATGTGGGCTCCACCGAATTACAAAAGAAGACGTTTGGCAAAAAAACAAAAATTAGTCTATTAATTCCAGCCTTGTTAGAGAACTTGAGCGACCACAACTTGGGTCTGACCCAAATTTCAATGTCAAACATTGCTTTTAGGTAAAACTTGGTGGAACACTTCATCTTTAGTCATTTGTTTTAAATTTGTTGTCGAGAGTAAAACTGGATAAAAAAAACAAAATCACCTCTTATCTCTCTCTACATTTCCCCATGAATAAAAAATGCCAATGTTCTTCTATTTGATCCACGCTCGGATGATGAAAGAAGCACTTGACACTTCTCAATCAAAGTCATCATTGACTCCCTTCTGATTGATCTTTGTTGCTCACTGGATCATAGTTGCCGAAAATTAAATGAGGGGGGCAGCAATAACAACTAGATGCCATGAGATTTGTCTGGATGGCGGCGACAGTAGGATTTGACTCGATGGCGATGAGATATGGCTTGACGACATCGAGGACAACAAGATCTACCTCGGCTACGATCGAATCTATGCGACGACGATAGGATCTACCTCAACGATGATAGAAATTGGCTCGACGGGAACAAGACGGTGGGATCTACTTCGACAGGAGCGGGATCGGCTCAACGACCTTGCGGCAGAAGTGGAAATGGCGAGATTTGTGGAAATGACGACATCACAATCCGGTGATTTTGAAGGGGCCACGAGGTGATATAGTTTCAAGAGGAGAGAGAGTGATTTTGAGGGAAGAGCGAGAGAGAGGTGGTAGGAAGAGAGATTGGTGTTCTTTTTCTTTTTGCGTTGGTTTTAATCTTCAGCCACAAATGAGAAATGGACGGACTATATTGAGGTGTTTCATGAAGTTTCACCTAAAGAGTGTTACACCTCCATTAATCCCTATATTTTTTATATAAACTTATACATGCATCAACCACATATAGCAATTTTGAGCTTGATTATTCAATTTGATCATGTGATTTTAAACATGAAGGGGATGTTTGATTAAGTAGAATGATTTATTAGCAGTTTCAAAATTTTCTTCTTATTTGATAATCGAAAAGAAGAGTTGATAAAAACTTATTTTACCTGCTTATAAGTCAGAAAAAAAAATATACTAGGGACCTTATCTTATTTTGTGAAAAAAAGATCAATTAATCAGTAAATGTATTATTTTACCCTTAAAATATACATAGATTTTCTTCACATATTTCATTTATTATAATATTAAGAACTTTCTTGTCATTTCGACTAAAATAATAATTTATAATTTTTTTATTACCAAACCTGCAACTGTTATTTTTTTAAAAATCAACTTCAACTATTTTGTATAAGCTATAAGCCTAACAGGTCGAAGACTCCTTCAATATTTTGGTCTTATATCAATTTCAATATATCTGCATGCAAGCGAAAAAAGATTGAGTTCGATATAAAGAGGCATAAAAGAATCATCTTCATATGATGTACGAAGAGGGGATTGGGATGGAGTGATAAGGGACTTCTCCTCATTTAAATAATATCTTAAGTTTGAATTTCTACGAATGCAAAAAAAATCTATTGATCATTATCAAGTAAGTGATGAAGAGCGACCTTACCGAATTAATTAGACTCGATAATGGGTTGGCTCAATGTGCATAATCATTAGCATCACGCGAGTTGAACCATCGACACCACTTTTCAGACACCGGAAAGTTGACAAAAAAATTTATGTTCATGACAATCACTTGTTAATAGAATTAAAGAATAACTTCGCCCCATATCCATTTGTCTACAGCTTATTTCTTAAGTCATCTTTGACTAAGACTATGTATGCAATGTCATAAATAATTGTTTAAATGTATTTAACTATTAAAAAATTTATTTTTTATGATAATATTATCCTTATTCAAATATATTATTTTTTAAGTATCTTAATATTTTCTCATTTTTCTTTTAACAACATTCAACTATCTTTCTTTTTATATCATACTTAATTAATTACATTTTTATTAACATTGGATTTGAAAATTTTAATTTAATAATTAATATTCTTATATCATGCATGCACTTTTATATATTTAATAGAAGTAGTTGTCCTCGATGAGTGCCAAAGTGCGACTGATGACCGGATGTCCCGCACACTTGTAGTCATGACACTCTTGCATAATAGCGCGTCGCAAGTTGTCGAACAGTGAAACGTAGATGCGACGTCCCTTGGTGAAGATTAGTCCATCTTCCACCCAAAAGCGAGGTGTCTTTCCCTCCTTTGCTTGCTCGAACAAGTTCCTTGCCGTGGGATCCGACTTTAATCCCTTATTGATCCTCTCGATCATGTTGGCCTGAGAGGAGCTCATGGCCGTCAATTTCGCGTGTCGGATGAAGGCGTCGACAACGACATTCATCTTGTCGAGCTTGTATTCCAGGACATAGTCGAACTCCGCCATGAAATCTTATCACCTTGCTTGCTTTGGCGAGAGCTTCTTCTGCGTCTCAAAGTAATTTGTTGCGACATTGTCCGTCTTGATATGAAATCGCGACCCGAGGAGGTAGTGCCGCCATGTCCTAAGGCAGTGGATCGCCGCGATCATTTTCAACTCTCGAACGCCACGGGATGCCCTTCCTACATAAGAACTCCTCCGATAGCATAGTCAGAAGCATTTATTTGTACCTCGTATGACTTGGTGTGGTCTGGCAGGACGAGCACCGATTCCTCTGTCATGGCCCTATTGAAGGTGTCGAACGCTTTCTGCATGTCGGCGTCCACTCTCACTTTACATTCTTCCGAAGGAGATTCGTCAAAGAGGTCGTCACAAGTGAATACCCCATGACGAACCGCCTATAGTAGTTCGTCAGGACAAGGAACGAACGCATGTCGGGAACCCGCTTGGGCGGTTCCCACTCTAAGCCCGAATCTTCGCATCATTCATCTTCAGCTTGCCACTTCCGATGACATGTCCCAAGAAGTGCACTTTCGGTTAAGCGAAGGCACACTTCTCCCGTTTCACGTAAAATTCGTTCTACTGCAACACCTCGAACACTTGCTGAATGTGCTCGATGTGCTTCTCCAAAGTGCGACCGTAGATCATGATGTCGTTGATGTAGACAACCATGAACCTATAAGGAAGGGTTGCAATACTTTGTTCATGAGAGTGCAGAAGGTCGTCGGGTCATTGGTGAGGCCGAAAGGCATCACGAGGAACTCGTAGGAGTCTTATCTTGTGACGCACGACGTCTTCTGCACATCTTCCTCCGCGATGCGGACTTGCCAATAACCCGAACGAATGTCCAACTTGGTAAATCATTTTGCACCGCCAAGTTGGTTGAACAAGTCCGCCACCAGAGGAATGGGGTACTTGTTCTTCACCGTAAGCTTGTTGAGCGCCCGGTAGTCGATGCACATCCGAAGGGAACCATCGTGCTTCTTATAAAAGAGTATCGGAGCGTCATATGGAGATTTCGATGCCCGAGCTTATCCTACATCCAATAGTTCGATGAATTGCTTACGAAGTTCTGACGAATTCCGGAGGGACTAGCCGATAAGGGACTCCATGAGAAGGCTTCGATCGGGGGACCAAGTCAATGACATGGTCCACTTCATGCTTCGAAGGCAATCGCTTTGGGAGTTCCGGGGATATGACGTCTACAAAGTCCTCAAGAATTTCAAGGACTTTGGGAGGTGTTAGAGTGGAAGGCCCCGGATCTTACAAGATGGCGGTCGCTATAAAGGTGTGCTCCTATTTGCGCAACTCCTTCGCCACTTGCACGGCGGAGAGGGTCTTCTGCTTGAGATCTCTTCTTGATCTCACGAGAACGTTGTAAGATCCCTTGGGATCGAAGATGACCATCGAATTGGTGAGTGAGATGACACATGCAGCAATGTCTCGTAAAAAAGAGATGACCGCCACCACTTCGTAGTCATCCACTGGTGTCACTGTCACGTCGAAGTTCCCGACCACTTGCCGATGCGAACCTTCACTCTTGGAGAAATTCCTGTGGTCGAGATAGACTTCGCGTTCACCGTCTTGAACATGGCGTTAGTCTTCATGAGTGGTAGTTTCAGCTTCTTGACGGTCACTTCTGACACGAACAACTCTGATGCTTCCGCGTCAATGAGGGCGTTGAAAACTTGCATGTTCAACTCAATGTCCGCATAAAGTCAAGTAGCCGATGAGAAATCCTTCGAGGCATTGATGGCGCTAAGGACATGCATCGAACTGAAATATGCCTCATCATTCTCCTTCTCGTCGGGGCAATACATGGCGTTGATTGTCGCCTTTTGCGGATAATCACTTATCCAATGTGGATCTTTGCAAATGTAGTACGGCTTTGAAGACTTTCCATCCCTCTTGAATCGGCAATTGTTAGGCCTCTTGTCTTGGTATTCCTTCCTTTTGTCTTAATAGTACGGTCGACCTCTTTGCGACTTTGGCTTCTCTCCCCACCATTGCCCTTGTCTGAGGGCTTTGGTGGTGGAACGCTCATTTTGACATACTCCACGAGCGACTCAGCTGCAGCGACTAGCAAGCGGAGGTTGGAGCAATTTCGTCGCTCCAACTCCATTTTAGCCCATGGTTTCAAACTCTTCACGAAGATCGTCATCAACGTGTCTTCGTCCATTTGGGAGTTCTGTAGGCGGAGCTCGATGAACTCTTTCACGTACTCATTCAACGTGCCCTTCTGGCAAATGTTGAACAACGCAATCTTGACCCCTAATGCCGACTTGATGGGGCAGAAGTAATTCATCAGCTGCCTCTTGAATTCGTCCAATCTCTCAATGGGCTTGACGTTGCCACGTTCCACATCGTCGCAATGGCACCGCCACCATAGACTTGTCGCATCTTGCAAGTAGAAAGATGCGATCTTCACCATCCTCGCTTCTGAGGTCACGTCCAATGCCTCCATGTATTTTCGGACGTTCCATAAAAAAATCGTTGATCTCCTTTGTCGACCGCTCGCCTTTGTAGGACTTCAATTTCGGCACATCAATTATTGCCTCATGTTGGACGGACGTCTCGGGACGCTGTCATCTCCATAGCGTCGCTTGAGCTCTTCCCGTATAGTCTTGAGCTCTTGCTCCATCTCGAACCTCATGTTTGAGAGACCATTGTCCAATGTCTTTTGCATGTCCATAATTGATGCCATCTCGTCCTGCACCGTTGCGATATCTATTGTCTTCTCCAACTCTCGCTCGTACGTTGCGAGTTGGCCCTGCATCTCGCCCACGTTCAGTTAGAACTGACCGAGACGTTGCTCGAAGGCGGTCATGACATCCTTCAAGCAGGCGCGCCCTCGCTCTTGGCGGCCCTTCTCATGTGCGGCGAGCTCATTCGTCATCTCCGAGTTCGACGTCATTCTTCCTTGTTCGTCGAACGCCAACTTGTGCGTTTCAAGAAAACGGCTCTGATACTACTTATCACGGGATCGTTTTTCGCTCGATCAACCCATGCGCCCTTAATGTCTATGCAAGCTCTTTTGAACGCTTGCGGAAGCTTGCTTATGTCACTTTCTCGAATGCCACGATTTTGGGACGTTCGATCCCGAGCGAACACTTCAGTGGAGGCGTTTGTGAACAAATGAGTACCTCAACAGAACACTCGCTTGGGACGCTTTTGTGAATTGCCACCCCACGCTCAAGGCACAATGTTAAATTTTAAGAAGTTCGAAATCTTTGTGAAGTAAATAGGAATGATTACAACGCTTCGGAGAAAGACTAACGGGTGTCCATTAATATACCGCAGGCCCGAGAGGTAGAAATGCAACGTGTGATGTGAAAAATAAGCTAAATGGGTGCACTTTTCTAGATTACAAAATTATAAAATTGTCACAACCACATTTGAAAATAAACTAAGTACAAAAATAAATTGAAAAAGAAAAATACATAGAAATAAGATAACTCGGCGTGCTCAGAAAAACCCTCGGAACACGTGCACCACCACTACATCGGCGACAATTTCTCATCTTTCTTCTTTTTACCTTTAGAAAATTAGGCATTGATATAGAGAATATAACATGTCAATTAATTTTTTTTGACAAATTTTGGTCCCACATTACATATCGACATCTTTTGAGAGCATGACCCACCCCGGGTATCCTACAAATATAACATAATAGATAACTAGTTTTCTTTTTTCAAAAAAAGATTAGAGAGTATATTTGAAAATATCTTTCACACTCTTAACAACTAGAGGATTAGATGTTAGTACCTCAAACGTCTTATTTGAATCAGTCGACGCTGAAGTGGATAACTTAATTAGATCTAGAAGTAAAACTTAATTTGACAGATCTCCATCAGAAGTGCACACAGTTGAACTATCTAAAAGTTGAAGCATCATCCCACCGAAAAAAAAAAGTTGAAGCATCAGGATCAGGGCAACCTGTTTGAGATTTATAGCTTTAAATATTGCAAGGGAAACAAGAGGCAGGCAACTTCGACCTGCATAAGAGCATATAATACTGTCAGCATGATTCACGAACACGCCCATTCCAATCTTTAATCAAATAAACTCTGATCATGACTATTGGTTTATACAGAACGATCCAAATCTAACCAAAGAAACATGCTAGGTAGTGGGTATTCAACACTGTACACGAGAGAAGGGTTAAGCATCTCTTTGAAACTTTGCCGATAAACATTGAATAAATGTTTCTCTCAACACAATGAATAGACAAAGAATGCTGCACAACACTTCTAGAAAGCAAAAGGGAAAAGCAATCGGAGATTCACTAGCCACTCGATGCTACATGATCCAGAGATGTTCGGCGCATTTGTGACTCACTTAAACATTGCCTGAAAAACAATCCATTTGGACAACCACGGGAGAGAAAAAAGAAAAGAAGAAACTAATGAGCAAGCCAAACTATCAATAATATGCATAGCACCTGGATACAAATTAATGTACAGATCTCAAAGAATTAATCTGTTGTGAAATTATAAAAGCAAAATAGCATTAGTTCATCATACTTGAGATAATAGTGATGCAATGTTCCCGGGAGGCAGATAAAGACTTCATCTATGCACCTCTTTCACAATGTTTACTTCCGTCCCGGAGGATGCTGAAAGCAAATGCTTATCTTGATCTACATCATCGCTTTCAATCTGATCGTGTGTGGTTGTGCTGATGATTGAAAAGGACTCCGACCCATCTTTCGGAGAAGGAACAAGCAAAGAATTATCAAAAGGAAGATGAGATTGATATGCATAAGGCACTAACTTTCACTATTATAAATTGACAAGTAATAGATATATTATGATCTATTGAAAAAAAATATAGTCATATATAGAAATAAATATGGACTCCGACCCATCTTTCGGAGAAGGAACAAGCAAAGAATTATCAAAAGGAAGATGAGATTGATATGCATAAGGCTCTAACTTTCACTATTATAAATTGACAAGTAATAGATATATTATGATCTATTGAAAAAAAATAGTCATATATAGAAATAAATATACACACATGCATGTTCTCGAAGCTCGGCATTATGAGTATCAACTTACATGGGCATGTTTAACTAACCTGATAAACCATGATACTCAGCTATCTGTTTAACATCTGGAAGACGAAGACTTTCAGGTAGAAGACAATTACAGAGGACACCTAAAAGGTAAAAACCATTAAAGATTCTTAGCTCTAGAACCCTCCACAATAAAATGAAAATGCAACCACAAGGCCACAACATGCAAAATGTACCAATATGTGCAAGCCTGTTCACCCATGAGGGAATTGGTCTTCCTGTCAGTCGTATACTAACATCATCTGTGAAATGGTTGCAGTTCTTTGAGATGAGATGGTAGGTGTCTCCATGGTACTCTGAAGCCATGCACTCAATGAATGTTTGAAACTCATCTGGAGCCATTTTTGTATAACCCAAAAAAATTGAACTTCTATAGATAAATCCAGGGCAGGTTTTTGGTTCTACTTCAAACACTCCACTTGTAGGAAGATCATGGGCCCCAAACCCGTATTCCAATCCATGGACTGTCTTGAAGGAAATAATAGTCCATGAGCATTGCAGGGAACCAGAATGTAATCAAAGAAACAATTCAAGCATCGAAGCTTACCACAGGCAAAAAGAAAAAGCCGAAACATCAAGCTAAAGTTAACAAACAATTTCAAGCAAACATAAAAAATAATGGTTCATATTGTTTTCCAACATTTTATCACATAAGAATCTAAGCATAGTAATAAAGAAAAAAAAAGGAAAGCAAGAAGTAGACTTTACTAGGAAACAAAGGATGACTGCCAAGTTGTGCAGTCATCCTATCCTTTTTTTCTTTTGAGAGAAAAGAAGGAAAGTAGACATTTGGCCAGACATCCAGGTTATTGATAAGATGCTTTTTACACAATAGGAATATATAAGTATGTAGCTTTTTCAAAGAGAAGATCACTGGTCATGCTCTCATTCTTTAGTTAAACTGCTTGACATCCTCACTATACGTTCTATAGATACTCTTTCATTTTGAAAGATATAGTAATTCCTTTGTCTTCAGATGGCCCATAATACACAAATTGCAGCTATCTGTCTTCTAGAATATACATAGGTTCAACTCCCCAACATTCTGCTCAACCACTCTAAAATCTCCAAAGCCACATCTCTGAGTCATTCATCCTATCTTAAAGGGAAAAGCATTGATCATTGCATCAGATCAAAGATCAAATTTGGCTCCTCTTTGAAAGATAGAAGGAATAGCATACATCCACAGTCTCCATTCAAATTCACCTTGATTTCACTGTGGAGCGTAACGCATTCCCCATATCATCCATAAGTTAAGAATGAATTTTTTGTGAATCGAGGATGATCCTCCGGAGGAGATGACTACAAGATCAAGGTATGGAATTATAAGACGCATCATTGTCTATAAACAAACTCCGCCTATGTTTTATACCCGGTCCCAAGTCCGGATAAAGGAGGAGGGTTGTGTTAGGCCCCGACAGCCAGCGTAAAACCCTGTCGAATCTCATAAACATGGATCAACGAATTGGCATCGTATGATCCATATAGCCGACCCCACCTAGTGGGATAAGGCTTTGTTGTTGTTGTTGTCGTCGAGGATGATCCTCCCAAAGCTCTGGGATGACAAATATGATAATCACAGAAAACACCGCCAAAATGAGCTCTTTGTCATCTTTTACAGCAAACGATTCAGAGAAGTCATTGGTTGCAACAGTGAGTCACGAGTTGAGCTTAGAACCTTCATCATCCACGAATGGAGAAACTTCCCTTTGGGGCATGTTTCAACAGGCAGCTGACGACAGGCCTCTCCACTTTGCTTCAAGGGCTTAATTGCGATAAGGCCGATAAGAAACAGCAACCTGATCTCAACATAGATTGCATTTGTTTTCAACAATCCGTTCTCCTACTTAGCTACAATTCCTTTAGCCACCAAAAAAAAAAAAACTAGAAGTTACTTTCCGATATCTTTCTGAAACGTCCTATATTAAAGCTTCATAAGATCTACAGGAATATCCCATCACGGATTCGATCCTTTAAAATAAACAGCTCCATGGGAATGCCCAAAAAAGACGACTTGATTCCAAGAACCCACCATAGCGAAGCAGTAAGAGAACTTAGAAAGATTCAGAAAGAACCCGACTCACCTTCGATTCCGGAGTGGAAGATTCCGATCCCGAGCCAATGCACATAATTGTTCATGGGGGTGAGATCATAGATGTTGAGCACGACCGGGGTGCCTCCGCCGTCTGTCGACTCGGAGGAGAAGGTCGACCCCATCGGAGCGCACAAACAGATGCCTGTCGACTCCTTGGCTTCCCGTAAGGGGCTCGAACGCAGCGGCCGATCCGAAAGAAAGAAGAGGAAGGTGGAGGCGGAGGCGCCCCCGTTGACCGCTCCCTTCTCCTCAATCTTCCAGGATAGCGTTGCAGAGACGGAGGAGAACCGGCCGCCGCCCCGCCACCACCCGCCGGAACAATTTCGGGAACGAAAGAGAGAGCGGTGTCCGACGGTCCACGCTACAAGAGACGGACAAGCGACACGGCTGGACGCGCGAAGGTGATGTGCCACGTGGTGGGATCCCCTTTGATAGGTGCTACCAAAAATGGAGAGCCTCGTGCTCGGATGGCCCCTTAGAAACAACCCGCCGGAGACCGCACGAAATAGGGCCCGCCACGATGGAATACTGCGTCGTGCTGTGCTGTGCTATTTCATGGCTATCCAAGGGGTTGCTGATGCGGGTCGATTTTGGACGCGTTGGCTCAACTTCTCGGCTTCTCGACGGCGTTTTAAGGCGTTTCGGAGAGACGGGGGCATGTACAAATTATAAATACATATCTGCGAATTGCGAGCTGATAATAACTGGAGCCCGCACATTTCGGTGCAAAATAAAATTCGTACCATGATGTCTTTGATGATAATTTTATGTATTCGTTTTAAATACTTAAGATTTTAGGACATAATTATTTTTTTCATATATATATATATGGTAAAATAATTGTGTGAAGCAGTTGTCGCTCGGCACCATGTGAAGCACAATCTTGTCCGTCCGATCGTGATCCGATGATGAATATTGAGGCGTTCGTCCAAATCTCATCGCACGGTCAACCATCATCTCACGAGATTTTTGATTCCCTCTTCAAATGGCCCGCTCATTCTTTTCATTTCCCCTCTCTCTCTCTCCCCCCTCCCCTCTTTCACCTTTTCCCTTCGATGCCTCCCTCTCTCGCCCTAAATCTCTTTCTTGCCAATCTCCGATGTTGCAGATTTGTCTCCCTTCAACTGCAAATTCACCTCTTATTTCTTCTTCGGTGAGCGTAGCGGCAACTCTACCTCCTTCTCAAGCGAGCGCGAGTACTGGTGTTGCTCCCGACCTCTCTCTCTTTCTCTCTCACTCTCACCCTCTCTCTCTCTCTCTCTTCATCTTCTTCTCTAGCGAGTGCAGGGTTTAGGATGCCGGCGGCTCTACCTTCTTCTCCGACGACCACCTCTCCCCTCATTTTCAGCAAGCACCTCTACCAGCTTCTCTGACATGCGCAAGTGTAGGTGCTGCTTTCACCCTTTCCTTCTCTTCCTCGCCCTCTCTCTCTCCCCCTCACCATCTCTCTCTCTAGATAGTAATAAGAAATAGTTCGATCTTTAAGAAGACCACACCGATGGTTTACGGATTCAATTTCCCTATGCAGATAGAGAAGGGAGACGATCTACTTCATTTTCCTCTTCCATTGGAATCTCAGCCCACATTAAACATTTCATGTGTGTGTATCAACTCTAGATTTTCAAAATTGGTATTGTTGAAGAGGAGGGTCGCATGCTTTGCTTCTCAGGAAATTGTCGAGTTCTTGGTGACGAGGGCACAAGAGGCAGGAAGATTGACATATGCAAGGAGTCCATTTGCTGACGCAGCTCTTGTTATTGGGTACCCCGATTTCACGGGAGAAAAATTAGACAAATGTAACAGTCGTCATCTTCATTGTGCAAAAATCAGAGTTATGATTTTGGCCGATAATTCTTTCTAAGGCGCTATGTAACCTTGAACAACTCTTGTACTTTTCATGGAAAGAAGCAAGAGATGCTCTATAATATGTCATTTTGATTTGTTGCTATAATATTTCGGTGCTTTAATTACCATGATTAGATATTAATTATATTGTGAGATTTTAACTTCATGATTAGATTATTCATATAAAAACTTGCATCACAAATTTGTAAGTATGAACTTAGTTATCAAATCCATTTGTTATTGACTCAATCTTAAACTTGAATAGAACCGTCAATATCTTGGTGACTCATCGAACATAAATTGAACAATTCTTTGCGTAGGTTGTTGGCCAGTTTATTAATCATTATACAAAGCAACTGTCATATAGTTTTTTCACGACTATGAAACTGAAACATCAAAAGAGAACAACCCAAGGATTTTAAATGGTGATGATGAAATATCAAAATACCCAAACAACTTAAATAAACCAATACTAATCCATACAACCCATAATAAAATAGATGAATAGATCTGCACTGTGTTCCACAAAGTCCCTAAAGGCAGCAGTACACACACAGAAACAAATGCCATAGTAGCAAAGTGCCCAACTGAAGGAATATTCGAGTTCATGGAGGAGCTTATCCTCGGTGTTAGAGATTGGACTCCACCGAAGTAGGGCCACCGATTGAGGAAGCATGACTGCAAGGCAACACAAACGATTTAGCCATCTGATTTATACTCAAAAGTAGGCAAGCAACTAGGCATGCATACAATTCTCCAAGACAAAAAAAGATTGATTTTAAAACATCCTTCTGAATGTTGAGGCAGTCAGTTGCAGGTTATTCCCTCTATGATTTGTGCCTTCTGTGTGCCCTTATCAACCGTCCATCACCACCCCTACACTTGCCGAAAAAGAGGGAGGAAAGGAGGGAGGGAGAGAGAGAGAGGTAAAGGTGAGAGAAAGTGTGTGTGAGAGAGAGGGAAAGGGTGAGAGAAAGTGTGTGTGTGAGAGAGAGGGAAAGGGTGAGAGCACACTTGCACTTGCGCACGCCAGAGAAGATGGTAGAGGCACTCGCCGAAGAAGAGGATAAAGGTGGTTGCCGAAGAAGATGGTAGAGCCGCCAGCACCCTGAATAATGCACTTGTCGGAGGAGAAGACAATGAGAGGGGGAGGGGGTGAGCATGTGTGTGTGAGAGAGAGAGCAATAGAGAGGTCAAGAGCAGCACCTACACTCGTGTTCGTCAGAGAACGCGATTGTCGGAGAAGAAGGTAGAGTCACTCTTGCACTCGCTGAAGAAAAAAGAAGAGGTGGATCTGCAACCGAAGGGAGGCAGAGCACCGGAGAAATGATGAGAGAGAGAGAGAGAGAGAGAGAGAGAGAGAGAGAGATTTAGAGTGAGAGGAGGTATAAGAGGGAAAAAAGATAAAAAAAGGAAAAGTGAGAGGGGAAATGAAAAAAAATGAGCGGGCCATCTGAAGAGGGAAACAAAAATCTCATGAGATGATTGTTGGCCGTGCGATGAGATCTGGACGGGCATCTCAATATCCATCATCGGATCGCGATTGGACGGACGAAATTGTGCTTCGCATGGTGTTGAGCGGCAACTGCTTCACACAATCATTTTAACACTAACTTTTTACTTCCAATTCTCTTAGTGCAATAAATAACAAAGAATTCAACCAAATAGAAATAAAAAGAGAAAAATATGTATTTAGAGGATTTGGTGTAAAACGAATGTAGAGTGCTGATTTTACTTGTTAAATTAATAATATATAAGCATGTGTTAAATAATAAATTTGATTAAGAGATCATGATCAAGTTATTTTAACAAATATGATTATTCAATGATTATAATTTATTTCAGCTTAGATGATATTTTTATAATTAAATTATTTCAATAAATATATATTATTTTATTTTAAAAATATATCATTAATTTAATCATAAATTATAATTATTAAATTAATTAAATAATAAGAAGTAAGCATTCTATATTAAGTTGTAGAGTAGGGTACTCATTAACCTCAAATAAAAAAGTAATAACTTTATATCTTAAAATGACAAATATTTATTATAATATTTCTTTGTCATATAATAAAATTTTCAACCAAACAATCTATTATAACGTTTATCTTTAAGAACTCGTAATTATTATTATTTAGAATAATATTAATAATAGTATATTGTTATTACTACTGCCATCATCACTCGTCATCCGATTATGTCATCGTACAAACTAATTTTCCTTCCAAAACACTATTTTTAAAATAAAATCAAATTTCACAAAAAAATCGTCATAAGATATTTTTTGAAACATCATGTCAATGATATATTTTAAAATTATATAGTTATCATACCGTACATCTGTAATATCTGTGGAATTATATAATTATTATGTAGTTAATGTGTCTCTCATAATTAATCATTTAATATTTAAAAAATAATAATTACTCAGTCAACATGTAAATTAATTGTAATTTATTAGAGAACACATGACATGTATTTGAGAAATATACTAAACTTTATTATTTAATCTGTTAGAAAATAGTACGAAAATAAAGTTTATAAAATTAAGATCAGTCATTAGCATGAGTTTAGGACCTTTTAATATAAAGGTTAGATGAAAAACTAAGACACAAATTAAGAATTAACTTTTTATATACAAATGATTTAGGATTAGATAGTTTATAAATAGCAATTAATTTATATTTTAGTGTCACCTCTTTTTTTTCTCAGCACTCAGCAGATGTGTCCATCCATGTGTTTTATTAATGCACGCATTCCATTTGCTCACGAAACTTGTGCATGGTCCTCTCAGGAGTATGGTACAAGAAGTTTTGTTAATGGATCTTTAAGAAGTTTATTAAGATATTTAATAAAAGAGAATATTCCCTAATGAAATTTACAGTTGTAAAAGGGAATTCTTGGCAATAAAATTTACAGTTTACTTGAGGATAATTCATTTCTTAGGGCTCTCAAAATAAGTTTAATCCCTTCAAGATTATCTATGGAGCCAATCGTGTTAGTCCTTTAAATTTAATCCTTCGTCCAACCATTAATTTTGTTAACAGTGATATTAAAAAATGATTATTTCCATAAATCACTCCTAAATTATTTGTGATTTTCATACATAAGTATAAACTATGAACTTATTTTTTTGAATTTTTTCAATTTGATTCTTCCATCAAATTTTCTATTATTTCCCCCTGCGCGCAATGACGCGTGCAGCGAGAAAGGAGCGGGCGCTTGCGCTCGGCGCGGGGGTGGGGGGTGGGGGTGGGGTGGTGGTTGGGGGTCACCCATCGTTGCGACTAATTCATCGGTTGCAGTAGGAGGGCAACCTCCTTCCCTACGTGTTCCGGGGGCTTCTTTTCGGGGTACGTCGAGTTATCTTATCATGTATTTTCCTTTTCAACTCAGTTTTGTACTTAGTTTATATTTTAAGTGTGGTGGTGACAATTTTGTAATTTGCACTCCAGAAAAGTGCACCTCCGGAGATGGTCCTCCACACCACATGTCGTAAACTTACCACCCGAAACGGTGGTATAGTAGGAGAGACCCGCTAGTCCTCCCCTGAATCCTTGTAATCAATCTTATTTGTTCAACAAAGATTTCAAGCTTTTCTAAATCTAGCACCATGCCTCGAGCGTGGGGTGGCAATCCACAAGAGCGTCCCAAAGAGATAGAGCATCCCGCCGAGGTGCCCGTTCGTTTATGAACGACTCCACCGAAGAAGCGACCGCTCGGGACCGAGTGTCCTAAAAATTGTGGCATTCGAAAAGTGACATAAGCAAGCTTCCGCAAATCATTCAAAAGAGCTTGCCTAGACATTGGGCACGTCTAGACGTCGCACGGGTCATCAAGCGAAAAATGGCCTCGTACAAGTTGGTATCAGAGCAACGTTTCTGGGACCGCTCAAGTTGGCGTTCGACGATCAAGGAGAAATGACGTCGAATTCGGAAATGACGAATGAATCCGTCACACCGGAGAAGGGCTGCCCCGAGCGAGGGCGCGCCCGCTCGAAGGATGCCTTGTCCGCCTTCGAGCAACGCCTCGGCCAATTCCAATTGGACGTGGACGAGATGCAAGACCAACTCGCAACACACGAACGGAAGTTAGAGAACACCGTGGATCTCGCAACGGTGCGGGACGAGATGGCACCGTTGTATACACGGCTGGAGTCCATGGAGGCGACGATCATGGACATGCAGGAGACCTTGGACAATGGTCTCTCAAACATGCGGTTCGAGATGGAGCAAGAGTTCAAGACCATGCAAAAAGAACTCAAGCGACGTTATGGAGATGGGCGGCGTCCCGAGATGCCCGCCCCGCATGAGGCAAGGATTGATGTGCCGAAGCCGCGGCCCTACAAAGGCGAGCGATCGGCAAAGAAGATCAGTGACTTCCTGTGGAACGTCCGAAGGTACATGGAGGCCTTGGACGTGACGTCCGAAGCGAGGATGGTGAAGACCGCATCCTTCTACTTGCAAGATGCGGCGAGTCTATGGTGGTGGTGCCATTGCGACGATATGGAACGTGGCAACGTCGAGCCCATTGAGAGGTGGGACGACTTCAAGAGATAGCTGACGAATTACTTTTGCCCGTCAAATCGGTATTGGAGGCCAAGATTGCGTTGTTCAACATTTGCCAGAAGGGCACGTTGAAGGAGTACGTGAAAGAGTTCACCGAGCTCCGTCTACAGAACTCCCAGGTGGATGAAGACACGTTGTTGGCGGTCTTCGTGAAGGGTTTGAAGCCATGGGCTAGGACAGAGTTGGAGTGACGAGATTGCCCCAATCTCCGCTCGCTAGTCGCTACTGCTGAGTCGCTCGTGGAGTATGCCAAAACGAGCGCTCCACCACCAAAGCCCTCGGGCAAGGGCTATGGTGGGGGAGAGAAGCCAAAGTCGCAATGAGGCAAGCCGCACTATCATGACAAAGGAAAGGGACAATAAGACAGGAGGCCCAACAATGACCGTTTCAAGAGGGATGGAAAGTCGCCGAAGCCTTGCTACATTTGCAAGGGTCCACATTGGACAAGCGATTGTTCGCAAAAGGCGACGGTCAACGCCATATATTGCCCCGACGAGAAGGAGAAGGAGGAGGCGTGCCTCAGTTCGATGCACGTCCTCAACGCCATCAACGCCTCGAAGGGTCCTTCATCGGCCGCTTGACTTTATGCGGACATCGAGTTGAACGAACAATTTTTCAACGCCCTCATTGACACGGGAGCATCGGAGTTGTTCGTGTCAGAAATGGCCGCCAAGAAACTGAAGCTGCCACTACAGAAGACCAACGCCACGTTCAAGACGGTGAACGCGAAGTCTATCTCGACCATAGGAATTTCTCCTGGAGTGAAGGTTCGCATCAGCAAGTGGTCGGGAAGCTTCGACGTGACGGTGGCACCGGTGGACGACTACAAAGTGGTGGCGGACATCTCTTTTCTGCGACACATTGCTGTATGTGTCATCTCCCTCACCAATTCAATGGTCATCTTCGACCCCAAGGGACCCTACAACGTTCCCATGAGGTCGGGAGGTGACCTCAAGCAGAAGATCCTCTCCGCCATGCAAGTGGCGAAGGGATTGCGCAAACAGGAGCACACCTTCCTAACGACCGTCATATTGGAAGATCAGGGACCCTCCACTCCAACACCTCCCAAAGTTCTTGAAACTCTTGAGGACTTTGCGAACGTCATGCCCCCGGAACTCCCAAAGCGGTTGCCTCCGAAGCGTGAAGTGGACCATGTCATCGACTTGGTCTCAGGATCGAAGCCCCCTCATGGAGTCCCTTATCGGCTAGCCCCTCCGGAACTCGCAGAATTCCGTAAGCAACTCACCAAATTATTGGATGCAGGATATGTTCGGCCCTCGAAATCTCCATATGGTGCCCCGGTACTCTTTCAGAAGAAGCATGATGGTCCCTTCGGATGTGCATCGACTACCGGGCGCTCAACAAGCTTACGGTGAAGAACAAGTACCCCCATCCCCTTGGTGGCGGACTTGTTCGACCAACTTGGCGATGCAACATGGTTTATCAAGTTGGATCTTCGTTCGGGCTATTGGCAAGTTCGAATCGCGGAAAATGATGTGCAAAAGACGGTGTGCGTTATAAGATACGGCTCTTACGAGTTCCTCGTGATGCCCTTCGACCTCACCAACGCCCCAGCGACCTTCTGCACTCTCATGAACAATGTATTACAACCATTCCTTGACAGGTTTGTGGTTGTATACCTCGACGACATTATGATCTACAGGCGCACCCTGGAGGAGCATATCGAGCACATTGGACAAGTGTTCGAGGTATTACGGCAGAACGAGCTATACGTCAAGCGGAAGAAGTGTGCCTCCGCTCAACCGGAAGTGCACTTCTTGGGACATGTCGTCGGATGTGACAAGCTGAAGATGAATGGCGCGAAAATTCGAGCCATCATGGAGTGGGAACCGCCCAGGCGGGTTCCCGACATGCGTTCGTTGCTTGGCCTGACGAACTACTATAGGCAGTTTGTTAAGAGGTATTCACATGTGAAGACCTATTTGACGAATCTCCTCCGGAAGAATGTGAAGTGGGAGTGGACGCCGACATGCCAGGAAGCATTTGACACCCTCAAGAGGGCCATGACGGAGGAACCGGTGCTCGTCCTGCCAGACCACTCCAAGCCCTACGAGGTACAGACAGATGCTTCTAACTATGTCATTGGAGGAGTTCTTATGCAGGAGGGGCATCCCGTGGCGTTCGAGAGTCGCAAACTCAATGACACGGAACGGCGCTACGCCGTTCAGGAGAAAGAGATGACCGCGGTGATCCACTGCCTTAGGACATGACGGCACTATCTCCTCAGGTCACGATTTCACATCAAGACGGACAACGTCGCGACAAGTTACTTCGAGACACAGAAGAAGCTCTCGCCGAAGCAAGCAAGATGACAAGATTTCATGGCGGAGTTCGACTATGTTCTGGAGTACAAGCCTGGCAAGACGAATGTCATTGCCGACGCCCTCAATCGACGTGCGAAATTGGCGGACATGAGCTCCTCTTAGGTTGATATGATCGAGAGGATCAAGAAGGGACTGGAGTCGGATCCCACGTCAAAGAACCTGCTTGAGCAAGCAAAGGAGGGAAAAACACGCCACTTTTGGGTGGAAGATGGGCTGATTTTCACCAAGGAACGTCGCATCTACGTTTCTCTGTTCGATAACTTGCGGCACACTATCATGCAGGAGTGCCATGACTCCAAGTGGGCGGGACATCCGGGCATGCGCCGCACTTTGGCACTCATTGAAGACAACTACTTCTGGCCAAGGATGGAGGATGATGTTGAAGCTTTCGTGAAGACATGCCTTGTTTGCCAGCAAGACTAGAATCTCAACCAAGCGCCCGGCGGACTTCTAGAACCCCTGTCTATTCCAGAGCGTCCATGGAAGGATGTTTTCATGGACTTCATCACAGACCTGCCCAAGTCTGAAGGGGCAGGTATCATCATGGTGGTCGTCGATTGGTTCTCCAAGTATGTCATCTTCGCCGCCGACTCCGCAAGTTGTCCTATTACTGAAGCTGCAGAATTATTCATGAAGCACGTAGTGAAGTATTGGGGCCTACCACAAAGCATCGTCAGCGATCGGGATGGTCAATTCGTTGGCAACTTCTGGAAGGAACTGTTCAAGATGATGGGTTCCAACTTGCATTTCTCGACATCACTTCATCCTCAAATCGACGGCCAAACTGAGAGGATGAATTATATTTTGGAGATCTACTTGCGGTACTATGTGAGTGCCAATCAGAAGGATTGGGCGAAGCTACTCGACATCGCACAATTTTTCTACAACTTGCAATGAAGCGAGTCGACCAATCAGAGTCCCTTCGAGATAGTGATGAGGCAGCAACCTCTGACGCTCCAGGCCGTCGCCACATCCTATGGTGGCAAAGTCCCCGCCGCTCACCGCATGATGAGGGAATGGCATGAGCAGAACGACATGGCGAGAGCATTTTTGCACAAAGCATCGAAGCGCATGAAGAAGTGGGCGGACACCGCCTGATGGGACGTCAACTTTGAAGTCAGAAACTTGATCCTTGTGAAGCTGGTCCAACATCTTCGATTAAGTGGGAAGAATCTGCACAATGGTCTCGTTAGGAGTTACGAATGCCCCTTCAAGATCCTGAAGAAGGTAAGCAAGGTGGCCTACAAGTTGGAGCTCTCGCCTCAGATGCACCAACACCCCGTCTTCCATGTTAGTCTACTCAAGCCTTTCGTAGAAGACACTGAAGATCCCGAGCATGGGGTTTCAGACCGCGCCCCGCCGGCCATCCGTCAGCAGTTTACTGATTAAATTGAAGAAGTACTCGTCGTCCGCACGAAGAATCGGAAGAAAGAGTATCTTGTTCGATGGAGCGGAAGACCGGACGCCGACACAAGTTGGGAGACAACCGAAGAACTGTGGCAGTTCAAGCAGAAGATTGAAGAATTTCAAGCTGCAGCTCTAGAGACGTCGCTGACTTGAGTGGGGGAGAATGTCCCGGGGGCTTCTTCCCGGGGCACGTCGAGTTATCTTATCATGTATTTTCCTTTTCAACCCACTTTTGTACTTAGTTTATTTTTTAAGTGTGATGGTGACAGTTTTATAATTTGCACTATAAAAAAGTGCACCCCCGGATATGGTTCTCCACACCACACGTCGCAAACCTACCACCCGAAATGGTGGTATAGTAGGGAAGACCCGCTAGTCCTCCCCCAAGCCTTGTAATCAATCTTATTTATTCAACAAAGATTTCAAGCTTCCCTAAATCTAGCACCGTGCCTCGAGCGTTGGGTGGCAACCCACAAGAGCGTCCCAAAGAAATCGAGCGTCCCGCCGAGGTGCCCGTTCGTTTACAACGACTCCACCGAAGAAGCGGCCGCTCAGAATCGAGCGTCCCAAAAACTGTGGCATTCAAAAAATGGCATAAGCAAGCTTCTGCAAAGCATTCAAAGGAGCTTGCCTAGACATTGGGCATGTCTAGGCGCCGCATGGGTCATCGAGTAAAAAATGACACCGTGACATACCCGCGTTGACGTAGGGAAAGCATCAGCGCGCGCAGGCAGAAAGAAGGGAGGGTCGGGCCCCGCTGCGTCCGACAACAATCGAGTCGTAGTAGGTTGCGATTGGCGATCGGACCCCCTCCCCCTCCCCTGCGCACAAGCGTCGATGTGCGCAGGGGGAAAGGGTGTGGGTGGGTCACACCCCCTCTTGCGATCGGCGACGTCGCCGATCGCATCTCAACGGGGGGAGGGGGATCCCCCCTATTGTGATCTTCGAAGCAGTCCCCCCCCCTCCTTCCCCATGTGCAGGTGTTTGCGCGAAGGGAAAAAGGGGGGTCATTCTGCGATGAATGAGGGGCCACCCCCCTTCCTTGAGTGCGCCGACGCATGGGAACCCCCTAGCTTTTCCCTGCGCACAAGCGTCAGTGCGCGCATGGGAAAGAGGGGGGTCACCCTCTGCTGCGACCGATGACGTCATCAATCGCATCACAATAGGAGGTGCTTACACGTAGGGAAAAAAGGGGTGGGTCGCCCCCTCTGAGACCCGCAAGACGCACCGCAATAGGGGGCGCTTGCGCACAAGGGGAAGGGGGACAGGGAGAGGTCACACCCATGCTGTGATAGGTGATTATTTTCTCTTTTATATTAATTACATTTTTCAATTTTTTTTTGTTATATCTTATATTATCATAAATTGTTTTG